>VDFB02000015.1:545321579-545336708 GCA_007258455.2 Sequoia sempervirens
CTCTTATGAACCTTTCTTCTCCTTGGTCAAGGCCAGGTTGATCTTCTCTTTCCCTTTCTTCCTATTCTTCTACCTCTTCATCACTCACATCATCAACTGGTCAACCTCTCCTTTGGGCCGTTTCAAGTACTTCTAATCTAGCAACAATTCCTCTCAAATCTCTATTATAGCTGGGTCTGCATTTCCACGTGCTCCATTTCCTCTAAATTTTCTTCACCATCTTTACACAAGTCCTCTATAACTATAGGTTAGATCCTCAATTTTCCACCCACAACAAATCTTTAATCAAGACTTCACAAACTCTGACAATCTCTCACAGAACAAATTTTGCTCTAATACTAATTTGGTGTAGCCACAGTAGGAGCGTCCTCAAAGAGAACAATCCAAACCATGTAGCAAGAGTTACACAACAAAAGAAACACAAAATATGGAGGAAAATAAAGATTCAAATATTCTTATTATCAAAGATTCCAATTACAATTGACTGACAACATATGGGCTTATAGATTTGGCTCACATGCCTATTACAACATGCTCAAAATAAAATATTCCTATATGCTCCTTAATGCGAGTGAAAATATACATATCAAACCTAATATTCATCTAATTTCCTTCCTAATGATCTATTACAATGATTTATATGACATCTCAAGATCTAGAATCTTCTGCGTTGGCCAAAGATCATTACAATCTCTGATGAAGAAAATGTAATGTGCATGAAATAGGTCAGCCTTAATTTTCAATTTCTCCTCGTTAGGTGCATAGGATGAAGGGTGGACCTAAATTAAGGTCAAGGAACACTCCATGGAACAATTCAAAATGCATCATAAGGATCTACAAGTTACAGAAGGGATCCATAAGAGATAAATCTACCCGTTATGTTCAAAACTACTCGATGCTCTGTCTTAGAAACTGTTGTTTAATCTGGAAGCAATAACTTGCTAAAAAAAATACAATAATTCTGAAATCTTAGAATAAGGAAAATGAACATTTCCATGATGTAAATATAGATCTACAAGGTTCGATGAGAAAATATGATGAAATTTTGAATCTTTCAACTCAAACTAAATTAGAACTGAAACCGAAACAAACTAAAATGAAAAATATTTTTGGTTGATGTAGGATTGCCAAGAACCAAGGATTCTCTTGCATCAATTTGGAAACTCACCTACTTAAAAAATTTAATTTTATGGTCACATCATCAAATATGACACCACATCAACATGGTTTTTGTTGAGGTATCCAAAGGGCTAAAGAAACGTGAGACCGATAGTGGTGCACTAAGTCATGTTTTATTGGTGAACTAATGTGGCATCACATGATTTGGAAGTTTGTGTAATTTATGCATAAAAGCTTTTTAAAATTGGATATTAAGGTGCTCCACTATGGGGCACACTAAGGACTACTTCTATCCCCACTATTGCAGCCCACCCCACTATGGGCCCCTCTACCTACACTGCACAAAGTTGGATGAATGACTTGGTAATGGGTTTGTGATTTGTAAGTTTTGGTTAGGTTGTGAGACTAATTTATTTCCTTTGTCATTAATACTAGACAATTGGATTTGATTAGAATCAATGAGGTCTTGCACTTGATTCTTAAGCCGCATACATCATTCTATATCATGCCTAGGTGTACAATGTTATTGACAAAATAATTTTGCATTAATGTTTGGTGGTAAAGGTTTACTTGTGTGAACAAGCCTAATAATAGGGAGTTGAATTAGGTTATTACTCAATAATTTTAACATTATCACATGAAGATAATCAAGCAATTGTGTGAATTCTCTATCTCTTGGCTAAAATTGATAAGGAGTGTTACTTGTGGCAACAACATGCATTTCAATGTTATTGGAAGTTTGAGGAGTGTTTGTCTTAATATAGTTTTTATTTTTCTTTTTGAATGATGGGTAAGTGTTTTTAGGTATGGATTTGGATTGAATAGTAGGATTCGAGGAGGGTGTTCCTTCATACAAACTAATAAAAATTTGATAATCATGAAGGGCCATACAAAAGTGTGTAAAGGATGGACATTTCATCAATAAATTTTTATCTTGAATACTAGGTTGCAAGTTTCTTATAAACACTCTTTTTATGCCAACATCATGAAGACTATAGGAGATTTTTGAGTAAAGATATTGCTATCATTATATAATCTTCCTTAGGTCCTTGTTGACAATGTACTAAGTTTGTTAATGTTACTTGAGATCAATGTTTTCTTGAAAATGTTAGAGAAATGCACTAACAAGTTGTGTGATTGAAGTTATTGAGTTGTTTTGCAATGAGAAAAACCATTCCAAGGCCATGTATTTCAATGTTATCGAAAAAAGTTTTGGCAAGATTGCATATTCAAAAATGAAATCACTATATGACACTATAAAATATAAGATATGGTTGTTAGGATCACCTTTACCATTATAATTTTCAAATTGGGGTATCTCAATGTTTGGAGGTATGGGAATTTTGAGAATGAAAAACAACAAAGGATTTCATGTGAGATATTGTGGACGTTTACCATTTTGATGTTGATTTAGGTTTGAGATTTTTTTTTGAAGTGATGCCACATTTTGAAAAAATTGATTTATGATTGGATCATTGGATGACATATTTTGATAGCTTATTGAGTATTGTGAACTAGAATGAGTGACTAATGGGTTACTATGTTGCATGTTTAGGAGAGGTGACAAACATGGCAATGTTATGGGTGAAGTGACAAAACTATAGGGATTCACACTAGGATATCCTAAGCTTGGATTTAGACCATTGGTGTATTGTATGGTTGATGCTACTATTGGAGGTATAAATGTAGGAATATAAGGTATGGTTGTGGTGGAGGAAACTTGTTTTCCTCCTTGGTTTTCATAATTTGTGAATGTATGAGTGGAACTAGTTATTATAGGGATGCTAGCATCTACTATATGACCTAAACTATGAAACACTTTTATTCCTTGAGAATTTCTTATCAACTTCCTAAGGTTATCCATAATAGGCATTGTCTCTCTAGCTAAATTTTCAATGCTTAGAAAGTCTTGAAGACCTTCTAAATCCTTATCCAATTGTTTTAGTTTCTCCTCAAGAACATGTGAAATATTGGTCACTAGGTTGACATAAATGTTGGATTGTTAGGAAGTCATGGGTAATGCGTGGTGAGGTATGGAATAAAAAATGGATTGGGTGGAGGAAATACCTTATGTGAAAGAGTTATCCAACTTAGGGTCCATAGTGGATGTGGTTACACCATGAGATGCCATAAGTTTGAAACTATATCTCACAGGGGTATTAAAAATAGGACACTAGGTTATGAAGCTCATATGAGTTTCAAAACACTTAGATAAGCCTAATATGAAGGAAAAGTAGAGGATAGTCACAACAAACTAAACAAAGTGTAGAATCATAAGGAAAAACCACATAAAAGATAAAAGACAAGTTTGTGATTCAAATTTGAGTGAAATTTGACTAGTCTATGGCATGATGCACCTTAGAATGGTAAGGTAATTTTAATGAATTCAAAATTTGGATGTGTTTTATAGTGTTAAGTATCATATTATGTGACTTTTCAGGTCTGACAGTAAGTAAATTTCTAGAAATTGATATAATTATGATTTTTCAATATAAAACATAACTTATGCAAGCAATTTTCACAACTCTCAACCAATGAGTGCAATTGGAAATGTAGTTTTTGTATTGTACAGTACAAACACTTAATGATCCTAACTTGAAAAACCCAGAAATTGAAATCTTTTTATGTTTTTGCAACAATAACAATGCACTTTTTTCATTTTTTCACTACATGTAGTCTAAATTAATGTTTTAAACACTTTTAAATTTGATTTGATATTTTTTATGACCTAATGTAGATTATCAATGCAATCGTGAACTAAACCTACTTTACAATGACTAAATTTAACCCTAGATTTCCTTTTGGATGCAAAATGCAATATAAATTTTTACCTTTTCAAAGCTTTTTATGAAAATTATGTATGCACTAATGATGAATGCAAACACATTAAAATGATATTTTTCAGATTTTAGAAGGTTTAAAATGTTTGAGATAGTCAAGTTCACCAAAAATGTTTTATTAGGAAAAGGGATCTAGGATATAAATCACACTTATCCAAATTATTTGAGGATTAGAAATGATCTCAAATCTACTTGACTACAAACCTAGCAGGAAGAGTTAAAATGGTGGATCAAGGTTCTAATCTTGATGATGTGATGGATGATGATGATTGTGGTGTTTTTTTTTTATTGAAAAGTTGACTAAATTTGAAGATGCAATGATGTTCCTAGGTAAACTATGAAAATACAGTGGTCTGTTATGATTTTTGAGAAATTGAATACAACAAGATAAAAGCAAAATCCAGAAATATAGAAAGGAAGACACAAAGGAACCTAGGGTATAAATTTGGTGCATATTTAACTGGTCTAGGGAATAGTGAACCCTAAACCATCCTCCTTTTTTTGTAAGATTTGAAAAAACAAGCCTAAGGTTTCTAGTTTGTAGCTCCTATCTTCTCGAGGGTATTGTTAGAACTTTGTATGTTGATGAGAAAACCTAATATCTATTCCTTGAAAACTCGTAGGATTAAATGCATGGATGATTAATTAGTCCTTTGTCTTCCTCCGAATATCTTTATATTTGAAAACTTGCACACATGATTGAGGGGAAGGGTTGTGTCATATAAAGGCTTGCCTAAGTCAAACCCCACTTTGGTATTTAGGCTTGCCTAAGTCAAACCCCACTTTGGTATTTCTACCTCGAAAAGGGCTATGATGAAGTAAAAAGAGAGCCTAGGTCCTCAATAAGGTAGAGGCTAAATGATATAAAGTAATGAATTGATAAATTTATACAACTCACTAATTAAATCTGTATTCTTTGATGGACTAAAGTCATGTACTCATCACCTTTAAGGAGAAATTGATAGCTTGATTGAAGTGCTACAAGTATTAGTGCTCACAAAAAAAGATCAAAAAACATGAACAAAATTATATGAAAAACATGATCGATGCTTGACATGATACTTGATATGAATAAATGTTACTAAATGATAATAATTCCACTCTTAACTACTCTTGAGTGCTTGTTAGGATGCTCAATTTTTCTCAATAATTTTTCTTGGTATTATTAGTATTTCAAATGCTAAAAATGACTAATATTTATATGAAATTATTTTAATTTCCCAAAAATAAAATACCAATAGCAAACAATTGAAATTAAAAAAATTAAATGATAAAATATCAACATTGATATATTCAAATTGGGGTGAAAACAGGTGGTTTAGGGAATTGTGTGCCCTAGAACAGACCCATTCTTTTTGGGGCTCAAAGTGTTGGGGGAAAATATTAAATGCTTTTTATTATTTCCTTTTGTTTGATTTTTAAAATATTTTTTCAAATGGGTAATTAAATGCATAATTAGGTCCAAGCAAATAGGGGAGCTAAACCTAATGTGAAATTGTCAAGGGTGATAATTTTTGATGCTACAAAATGAAATGATTGAAACTACAACTTTGCAAGATAACTTAGTGTAAAACATAAAATTGTAGGGGTCTAAGGAGAAAAATGTTAGTAAGATAAATTCTAAAAACATAATAGAAACAAGAGAGAGAGTGTAGGTTAGTGGAAAGGTATTCTTGGATGGAAAAGTTGAAACCCTAAAATTTTAGCTAATTCTTAGAACTTGAACTAAAGACCACCACACTTAAGTTTTCTAGGATTTTGGGAAACTTCTAGCAATTGATAAGAACATGGGTGATGATGGAAAATAAAAGTTAAGTGAGTTTTACGAAGGGATACCCATTAGGGATTATCTTGATTTAATTATAATTGATGGAAAAAATGAGCCCAAAAGAAAAAATGGGATTAAACCAAGACATTTAGGCACTACTATATCATGCAACAACATAGACTCTAGTTTGGGATGCATGTCTCTTGTAGGAACAACGATAATCCAAATATCTCTAAGAGAATACTAGGGACAATAAGGAGGTTGATACAATTACATTTCATCTTGCTAAATAAGTGTCAGTATTGCATAATCAAAAAACACAAAACACACCATGTACAAGGTAGAACCATTACTTACAAGAAGTATTGATAATCCATAGTATCATGAACCAATTATGAAGGGTGATAAAATAACATAGTTCATAAAATAGGTGAATTCATAATTTTTAGATTATATTCATAATCATCAGGGAAAAAAAGAAAGCCAATTTGTAGAAAGTGGAAAATTTATTACAAAATAGTTTGGTGTCACATGACACTCTAATTTCCCATTTTCCCTTTAGATCTTAGGTATTTTCTTTATTATTCAAGGGGTAAACGCTTTTGACCGGAGCTATGAACCGGAATACAACCATTCAACAATACCACCCCAACGGGGTTTGAACCTTGGTGGCAAGAACAACAATGCCACCTTTAAACCAACACACCATGCCAATACCGGCAACATAGATCTTAGGTATTTTCAAATTCATAGTCCCTTATAATTATTTATAATACTCTATATAGTCAAATGTAGCTCAAATTGAGAATCAAAGAGAGAATTTTGAAGGGATTTAGGTTGCAAAATGTAGGTGCAAGTAGTAGAGTAGTGGGTTGTGGGAGAAATGAATAGTCATGGGAGTTCAACATAAGATTTTTTTTTTTTTGATAAATCTCAAGATGATTAGATTTTTTTTCTAAGTGTAATAGTACTCACATTTTTCTCAAGTTTTTACCTAAAGTGGGTTTCTTCAAGGTATATTGGTGTTGCTCTTTTGTGGTGCTCATATTTGTCTTTTTTATATGATTTCTTATTCATCCTTATAATTTTATTTTAGTCAAAATTTATGTTGACCAATAAAACATATATTTGGTGAACTATTGGATGAGTATCTTCCTTAGTTTATAAATGAAGTAGTATTAGAGAAAAGTATTTCTATTGGGAAAGTTGTGAATGCTTTGCATGTTCATGGCCATAACAAGGTCAAGTGGAAATTAAATTTTACCTTTGTAAAATTTAATTGAATAGTGTTAATTAGAGAAATGAGTTAAGAATATTGTCAAGAGAATAAGAGTATTTAGATATTGAGACAAGGTTACCTAATATGGAAATCACCATGTTGCAAGCATTTCCTAGTGAATGAAGACCATGAAAGGCCTAATAGAGATCCTCATGGAGAGATTAGATAGTGGCAAGCCCAATTATAATAAATTAGAGCAAATGATTTCTTTGGTAGGTTGACATCAACGAATGTTGATCAAACTTTGTTTAAAAGTTTCTTATATTTTATGGAGTCATGGAAATAAGATCCTATTAATTATTGAGACCAATTTAAAAGGTTGATTAGGAAATAATTTTATCCTATTTGTTATAGAGAGAAATAAATGTATCGAATATGAATTTTTAAATAGAAAAATATTGAAAGAATATAAAAACACTTGTGAGTTTCATAGAAGAGTTATCCAAATGGAGAAGGGAGTACAATATGAGGTCATAAAGAAGTATATTAGATGCCTTCATAACCAGCTTTGTAGGCCCATGATGCTTTTGAAACCAATGAACATAGATGAAGCTTGTACTCATGCTCATTACCTTGAGGCAGATAGTCCATCATCCTCTATAAGGATAAGTGAAGAATAATCCAAGAAAAACAAGTGAATTCTATAAGATCAAAATATAAATTGATATATTGTGATAATTTTGGTAATGTTTCTCACACAAAGTCCTCTCAATGAAAGTTGCATCTAGAGAAGAATCCTCACAAGTAAAGCAATAAGGGTAAGAAAAATAGAACATCTTCAATGAAAAGGAAGAAGAGGCTAGAGTAATTGATTGTACATAAAAATATGATTCTAATATTTATTGCACTATTAGGAAAGTTGGTTTGTTAAAAAAGGTATTATTTAACATCATTGAAGTTCATAGCAAGGGTGTTAATGACACATAAACTATATGGATATTTATTAGTTATTTTATTAACAACAAATATATTTGTTAACCATATAATGTGAGAGTATATTATTGAAGTATGTAATCATATTAAATTAAGAACAATAAATAATATGAGAAATTCAAACACCAATGAGACCAAGATACCCTAAAGGATAATTTTGTGAGGGAAAACTCTAGAAAGTTGTTACTCATTGATTACTTAAAATGGATTGAATAATTGCTCATTATATCTTAACATTAAATAATAACACTCAACACAACTAAAATAATCTCCCCAAGACCAATTACAACTCCCCCAGCTAAATTCCTTGCCCTCTCTACAACAAAAATCATGAACTACAATAAATTTAATAAAAAACTCACTACAAAATTCCCAAAAAATAGATTTAAGACTCAAGAATACTAAATTCAATCATAAAAATAATATAAATAGACTCTCCTACAATCTAGAAGCTAAAATTATTATTAAAAAGAGAGTGAAAAGTAAAAATATAGAACATCTCTAGAATTGCATAACTGCACATAATGAATTCCTCAATTCATTAGCGTTCTTTAACCTAATTATTCAAAAATCCATAAATTTTGCATACAAACATGAAATGATTCCATTTTTTTAATTACACCTATCCATAGGAAGCTATATATTTAATCAATTTCCTTTCTTTTTATTCCAATTATCTAATGTTTTTATCTTCCAACATAGCTATATTTGTGTTGCCAACAATGACTAAAACCAATCTTAGAATGACATCCCCTCCACCAAAGACTATTTCAAGATGTACCATACCATCCCAAACCTTATTTAGTATACATGAATTTTGTGTCTATCTTAAAACATGCCAAAGAGCATAAAAAATTATTTCATTTCTAAATTAGACCTCCTTAATCAGAAAGATTTATTTTCTTAAAGCTATGGACTCAACAAATGAGGGTAGGATAACCGCTCAAAAAGTAACCTATATTCCACTTTAGATTGCACCAAAATATAACTACCAAATCAAATTTAGCTATACTTCTAACTATTTGAATGATATAAGGAAAAAACTTCTTGAACAAGGAATAACATTTAAAAAAAATATTTTTCTCCATGCATAAAGGAGTTTTATGTTTCCACTCTTCTTCCACAGATATTTAGGATCTTAGTATGTTTTTTATTTCCAAAATCACAATACAACATGAATTTTATATTGTTCTTAGTGGCATGGTATTTATTCCCTCTGTTATAGAAAATTATCTTTTAGTCATATAAATATGAGCTTTCTATTACAACATCACAAATATCTATAGGAATAACATGTACAACAAACTCATTAGTAAACATAAAAAATAATTGAAAAAATAAATTTATAATAATTCATAAATAGAAAATTTTTACCCTCTTTAATCTAACCCAAACTATGAAGTTTAGGGTGTTCAAAATTTGAGAAAAAACTTAGACAAAAATAATGCCATAGTTATATTAAATCGATTATTGTCATAGAATCTGCAACTCTAAAAAGACCAAAACCCTAAGTAATTACTAAAACCTAAATAATATTAAAATCCAACATGACAAAAAAAGAGCAAGCCATTACATTAAGTGTGAGAGATTTAATAACAATGCATAATTATATAAAGAGTAATGACAAGAAAAAATTATAATGCTTTTCTTCTTCTTATTTTTCTAATTATATAATCAAATGCATTGTTAAATATTACTTTTCTTGTTGTCACCTTGGATTTACATGATATTTAGGGTTTATGTAGTGAAACAAAGAAAATAGGTGTCCCACCTTTTGGGAGGTGGAAAATAAACTTCGTGTTTAGGGACCTAGACCAATTTTATTCAAGTTTCATTCAAGGAAACCCTAGAGATCTCAATCCTAGGATGGAATGAGGGAAAGACATCTACTAGAAGGGTGTCCTAGGGTGTGATTAAAGACTAGAAGGGGGTTCACCAACAAGATAGGTCTTGGAAAGACAAAAAAATGAATGAACATGTAAAACCTAACTAGATGACCTAGAAAATAAAACTGAAATACAAAATAATAATCTAAGAATGAGCAGAGGTGCACCTGGAAGATAGATGAGGTCAAAACAAGCTCTGAAACCCTGAAATTGTGTTGTTTGAAGCCCACCAAGACTCATATGCTAGTCTGGGCGATTTAGTCCCAAGCTAGGGTTTCTATGCCTAAACTAGAATCTCACAGTGTCAGATTTGAATCTCTTGAAAATTGGAAAATATCAATACTAGGACTCATATGCCCAAGGTGGTGATTTAGTCCCAGTTTTAGGGTTTGGCTAAAATTTTGGTATTCTCTAGTGATTTCCTATAGGTTTATACTTTCCAAATCTTTGAGTCTAAAACCCTGATTTGTAACCTGTAGGTGATTTTCCATGGTCTTGCAAGTGCAGAGACAACTTTGACAACTTTCTTCAATCTTGCAACTTAGTCTTCAAAGATCCTTCAAGCTCCAAGACACCTAGATCTACAATCACACATGTAGAGAGAGAAAAACATGTTGATTGTTAGGGAATAGGGGTTTGCCTTGGTCAAACCCTGTTTAGGTAATTAAACCTTATGATGAAATAATGAACATGAAACATGAACATTGATACCTTGAACGATGTCTTGAGATGTAAATCAACAATCTAACATGAAGTGACCATGTAGAATGTAGATCTTGATCTTGAATTAGATGCAGAATAATGCTTAATCTTGGATCTTGAATGCTACAACACAACACTAGCTCAACAACATGCTTGATTCCCAATGAATTTGATATGATGATGGATTTTGGATTGTTGTAACCAATGATAAAGAAATATTCCCTTGAATGCCTTAAATATGCTATTAAATATTCTTGAGTACTCTTGTGAACTCCTATAATCACAAACTTGCTATTAGGAATGCTCTCTTGAAAGTCTTACGTGAAAATGAGTGAAATAACCTTGTATTTATACATATTTATGCCAAATTTCCTAAAATTACAACACAAAAAGTTGGCATTAGATCTAGGAAGATAAAATACCCCCAAGAATTGAATTTAAATTAGGTATTGATTAGAGTGGGACTCATACACCCAAGGTGGCATGTGAGTCCCAATGGCTCAAAACTAGGGCACAAACTCCAATACAAGTCTTGTTTAATGTGACATTCAAAATTAGGTGCCAAGACCTAGGTGGAAATCATATGCCCAAGGTGGTGTATGAGTCATAGACCACCAAATCTAGAACACATGACCCAAAATAGTGAATTATGATTCACTATTTTAGATGTGTCAGGATTATCTTCAAAAAAATGCATTTAATAAGGCTTGTGGATGCAAAATAAAGCCAATTAAGGCATAGATAATACCAATTAATTAATAAAACCATAGATTAGTGTGAAAGTGTTAGGATACACTTTACAACACCTTAAATAAGGCACCATTAAGTTTATTTAGTTTACAAGGGCCCTAAACTTAACGTGAAGGTGCAAATAAATACACTTTACAACACTAAATTAAGGAAAAAATAGGTTTTTTTAGCTTAAAAGGATCCTAAAACTAATTTGAATGTGTAAAGTAGATTACACCACTAGATGAAGGAAACTATAGGTTCATTTTAACATTAATTATTCCCAAATTAAGTGTGAAAATATAAAGGGCGACATTTTTTGTCACTACATTTAGCCCCCACTTTAGTGAGAAGAGGAACTTGCTTCAAACTCACACTAAAGTAGAAATTAAAGGGGGGTCCAAGTGTACCAATGTGGATGGTCTAGGATAACAAGGATCAAAGGAGGTGGTCAAGCCCCTAGGATCCAAGATCCTACATCAAACTAATATAAGAAAAACAAGACACACACAAGGTGAATGATATGAAACATCAAGATACACACACATACAATGTCAAAGATGAAAGAGAAGGAAAAGGTGGATCAAGCTTCAACTATTTGTCTAGCACGTTGTGGATCAGATCTAAGTTTTTTGTCCAAAAAATGTATGCTCACTTTGAGGCAATGGAACTTTAGGCTTTTTTATGGGTGAGTATCCAAAAAGGTTGGCTTACAAGTGAACACAATATCCATTATACAAACAAAATGCATGCTCACAAGGGCTAGTGGAAGCTCAGGCCATCAACTAGGTGAGCCCTCAAAGAGGTGAGACACATACGTACACAGCTGGTATGTGCTCACACACACAAGCAAGTGGCTATGGGAAAGTCATGCCTGAGTTCAATTCCCATATGTACAACAATACCAAAGCTATACCTCTTGATAAATTTGATATGGAACCACACAAAAATTAACTTAGAGATTCATGAGGTAAGCAAAGCTTCCTATGCTTGAAACTCATGAAAAAAAAAGATGGCACCACATGAAAAACAAAGTGTGTTATGCAAGGTGGCCATATAATAGATAAAAAATAATGTAAGGTATGTTCAAAGGGATTTTTCTTAGTTCATGTAAGGTCTCTTCTTAGGGAACATCATGCCTAATATATCCAAGAGAGGACAAGTCAAATACATATCATGTTGTCAGAGGAAATAAAACCCAATGATACCACCAAGAAAAAGGACACATCACAAGAAGAAATAAAATCACACAATGAAATATGATTGTCTATGTATGCCCCCACTTTAAAGCAGTTTCTAACACCATTGCTACAAGAAATTGTTTTAAAGTAGAAGAAGACATGAGAGGTTATTTGAAAATCCATATGCCAAGTCATATGTTCTTGGATGAAACTACATAATGGATAAGGGGTTTCCCCCAAAACTTAGTACATCACCTGTGAGAAAACTTGAGGCATCACATCCCAATATTGCTCTTATATATACATGAAAGGTGGTCAACTAGCCAAAGGAGACAACGACAAGTGAAATAAGAGGACAAGGCTGCCTAGCCCCTTGCCCCCACTTAGTGCAAGAGAAGGATGAGCCAAAATGTTTGATGTAAAAAATGAAAATCAGTATCAATTAGAGGAACAAGGTGCTTCAACACAAGGAATAGCACTAGACACTCCTTAAGATATTGAATTTTATTACTCAAAGCCCTACATCCATTAGTAGAATGACCATGGACTCTATGATATGTACAAAATGAACTCTCGTAGTAAAATTTCTTTCATATTCTTGGAGGAGTCTCGACAAGATACTCTCTTGATCAATAGTAGAAGATGTTCCTTTATTTTACGACAAAGATATCTCTAGCTTAGTACAAGGTGTTATACTTATGGAAGGCTCTTTAGATTGCAATATTTTGTACTCTTCTTTAAAGGAAGGTGTAAAATATAACATAATCCAATTGTTAGCATTTTGCATGATGACATTGATATTAAGCAAATATTTCTTTGTTTGTTTCATTTATTTCAAAGGATAACAATCAAAACCACTAGTGTCTATCAGTTCAGGATGCACTAATGTTAAAGTTGTCATAGAAGAATCTTTTGTAAGAGTTTTTACATTAAGTGAATGCTTGCTTGTTGCTTTTGAGGGACAATAACCAAGACCACTAGTATTTTCTTGCATCTGAGGCTCTATAGGGATGCAAATACCTTGTTCTCTAGCACCACATCCTTTTCCACTATACCCAAGTTCTTTCATAAGTTCATACCTCTTCCATAAAGGTTTTTCATTTCTTTTGGATTTAGTGGTTGTTCATAATCAACTTCATCAAAGTTTGTTGTATAATTTTCTTCTTTGTCTAAAGTGGTTAAGGTGGATGCTTTTAAAGGGTCTTCTAGATTTTGTGTTGACATTACTACATTTGCTCTTCCCTTTTTAGCATCTTTGTTTATGATCTTGTATTCAATCATGAATGATGCAAAATCTAAGGAATCCCAATCATCTTCTAATAGCTTCGTGAATTTCTCAATATGTTTTTCTTTGTATTTCTATTGCATGGGTTCTACTTGTGTAGTTGGAGTCAATGTTTTCAAAGGATTCTCCTTGTCTTTGTTAATGTTCAAATAACTATTTGGTTGAAGGTCAACATTGATTGTATATACTTTGTTGTTATAGACATACTTCATTTTATGATGAAGGGTTGAAGGCACTGCATGCATCTCATGAATCCATGGTCTTCCTAAAAGGAGATTATATGAA
Source organism: Sequoia sempervirens (assembly GCA_007258455.2). NCBI lineage: Eukaryota > Viridiplantae > Streptophyta > Pinopsida > Cupressales > Cupressaceae > Sequoia > Sequoia sempervirens. The sequence continues at coordinate 545,335,587 of VDFB02000015.1, forward strand.
AGATCATGAGGTTAAGTGCAAAAAGATGGGGGGCCAAAAAGGGGGCTTAAGTGGCCACTTTTTTTTTTTCTTTCTGAAATAAGGAAATACTAACCTTGGACATGAAATTGAGGATAGTTACACTCAAAATTTTGAAATGCAACAAAAATAAGGATCAAAGTGCTCTAAGTCTACTTTCTAAACTACTAATTTATTTTGAAAATGGTTGAGATTAAGGGGTTCAAAAGAGGGATGTACAAAAATTGGTGCTATTTTTGTAAGAAAAACATAACATAGCAACTTTTGTACGTCCCTAGCATGATGAAATTTTTTTTAGTATGTTTAAAATTTCTCAAGTGAGAAATTAGATAACAATATGTAGTTTATGCATGATTTTTCAGATAATTTTTTAATAAATAATTGATTTTTTACTAATTTTCTAGGTGGACACTTCCAAAAAATAGAATTTTGGGTGTGCTAACACTAAAATTTTGGAAACTAATTGATTTTTTTATGAAAAAATTGTAGAATATATTCTAGTTTCTAAAAATGTAATTTATTTGAAATTTTGGTCAACGGTTAGTTTATAACAAAAAAAACACTAAACACTATTTTTTACCAAAAAAGAGACACACAAACAAAAGATATTATAGATGAAAGGCTTAACATTGTCAAAAAGTGAAAAAATTACATCGCTGGATAGCTAAGAGAGAGCATAACATTACCTAGGTGTTTGATTTGTTCGATATTAAAACATGTGCAATCCTAATGGTGAGCACAAACCTAATTATGTGAAATATTGTAGAATTTTTGAAAACACATATTTGGTTGTTGGGAAGGCCCTCCAAGCCTTTGGGTTGGTATTCCAAGGAAAATACCAAGCCTAAGGCTTGGGGATTCCCAAAGAAAGATATAATGTGCATGCATTATAACACGGGCATATTATAACATGAGTGTGTTATAACGTGAGCGCATTATAACACGAGCACGCCTAGCAAGACATGCGAGCGCAATATAACACACTCACATTATGTATTGCTTTATGTTAAATGCTACTCTATTGAATGTATGTTTATATATTTGTATGTTTGTATGTACATGTATAGTTTTATGTCATGTATGTATGTATGCATGCTTGTATGT
>VDFB02000015.1:545337901-545420193 GCA_007258455.2 Sequoia sempervirens
AGGGTAGAGGGTAGAGGATTTAAGTGTTAAGGGTAGAGGGTAGAGGGTTATAGAGGGTTAAGGGTAGAGTGGGGAGAGATAGGAGTGAGTGACAGAGAGAGAGAGACTTGAGAGAGGGAGAGGGGGTAGGAGGGAGATAATTGAGAGAGAGAGAGGGAGGGAGTGAGAGAAATATAGAGGGTAGAGGGTTGAGAATTGAAGGTATAGTGTTGAGGACCTATAGGATTGATGGTTTAGGGTATTGGGTTGAGGGTAAAGGGTTGAGGGATGAGGGTTCGGGGTAGAAAGTTTAAGGGTTTAGGGTTGAGGGTAGAGGGTTTAGGGTTTGAGGGTTGAGGGTAGAGAGTTGAGGGTTTAAGGGTAGATGGATTAAGGGTTTAGGGTTGAGGGTAGAGGGTGGAGAGAAAGAGAGAAAATAAACCTATAAAAAATAAACTCTCATAACGTGAGTGTGTTTTGAAGTAGTAAAGATATGGCTATTGTTTTAACAATCCATAATGTTAGTGTGATATAACGTGAGCACGTTATAACACGAGAACATTTTGTCTTGCTCTAAAAATAGTGAAAAACTCAATATACCCATGATCTCAAGGTCCACATTCTACATATTCTCTTGGTTGTACGTGTGCTTGGACACCGAATAGATTTTTGATGATTTTGTGAAGTGTGCATGAATGTTTTTCACATTCCACCACCTTTTTCATCATCTTTCCACCACCTTTGAACGAAATATCAAAGTTTTCACATTGAAAGGAATATAATATCAATTCAAGAGTGATATAAAATTGAAGTTTGGAGGGGAAAAATATTTTGAAAAATTCAAACTATTGAGTTTGAAGGAAGAAGAAGCAAAGGCTACATAATTGGGTAGAACTCCTCCATTTGAAATTCTAGTTTTTTTAGGTATGTGAAGTCTTTACACATTTTCTTTTATTCTATTATAGATTTTTTTAATTTTTGTTATTTTTCATATTCCATGTTGACCATTGTTTGTTTTTCACTATAACCTTAGCTTTGTCAATGCACATTTTAAATTACATAATTCTTTACACTTTCCAATTACATTTTTAAACCACATCTCTTTGAGGCATTTTGTTAAACAATTGACTTACCTTGTGTATGCTTACACATTTTGTGTACACATATATATGAAATAAGTTATAAGGAGGTAAAATAATACATCATTTCTCAATCCTTTACTATGGATGCGCATACCACTCTCCAAAGCTTTCATTTTAGTATAGGCATGGGGGATGTTGGAAAATGTAGTTGAATTTGGTTTTACACCTACAATTTGCATATGTTTGAAAATTTCTAAATCATTTTCAATAAATATATTTTATGCATATCCTACAATCATTATAGTCCAGGACATATCTCATTGAGGTATTTTATCAAATAGTTATACCTAGCAGTTGATTTCCTTGTCTATGCTACCAAATTTTCCATACATGTCTCTAAAAAATTGGAATATACTCCTCCCACATTGGTAGCTCTTTGATTCTATTTTGGTTTTCATCTCTATTTCTAAATTTACATAATCACTAAACTTACCTCATCAGTTATTTTGTTATATATTTTAAATGTTTCCTTGATTAGTCTACCTACAAGGGATTCTAACCCTTCTCTCCACTATTTCAAGACTCTTTATTCAAGGCTAAGTTAGCAACATGGGGAAAGGTGCAACCTATCTTGCAATCATGGATCAAAATGGAAGCATGGAAAAGGAATTTGAATTGTTTGAAAATAATCTTTTCATATAAATTCATGCAAAATGTGGTAGCATTGACAAGCTAGTGGTGCTTCACTAGCTTGTCAATGCTCCACTAGCTTGGCAATTCGGTAGGGATAAAAAGGTAGGGGAAGAATATGCCTCATAGAAATGGAGTCTCATGGTGATGCTCCACTAGCTTGCCAATGCTACACTAGCTTTCCAATATAGTAGGGTTGACAAGGTAGGGGAAGCATATGCCTCATAGAAATGGGGTCTCATAGTGATGTAGTGAGACCCCATTTCTATGAGGCATACGCTACCCCTACCTTGTCAACCCTACTGAATTGGCAAGATAGTGAGTGACATTAGTGTGAGTCCCAATTTCTATGAGGCATATGTTGCCCCTACCTTGTCAACCCTACTGCATGGCAAGCTAGTGAGTTCTCTCACTAGCTTAGTGATTTCACTCACTAGCTTGGCAATGCGGTAGGGTTGACAAGGTAGGGGCAGTGTATGCCTCATAGAAATGGGGACTCATGGTGATGACGTGAGTCCCCATTTCTATGAGGCATACATTGCCCCTACCTTGTCAAACCTATCGCATTGGCAAGCTAGTGAGTGAAGTCACTAGCTTGCCAATGCGGTAGGGTTGACAAGGTGGGGGAAACATATTCCTCATAGAAATGGGGTCTCACGATGATATACATCACTGTGAGTCCCCATTTCTATGAGGCATATATCATCGTGAGACCCCATTTCTATGAAGAATATGTTGCCCCTACCTTGTCAATCCTACCGCATTAGCAAGCTAGTGGTGCTTCATTAGCTTGCCAATGCTCCACTAGCTTGCCAATGCGGTAGGTTTGACAAAGTAGGGGCAGGGTATGTCTCATAGAAATGGGGACTCATAGTGATATACATCACTGTGGGTCCCCATTTCTATGCTTCATTAGCTTTCCAATGCTCCACTAGCTTGCTAATGTGGTAGGGTTGACAAGGTAGGGGCAGTGTATGCCTCATAGAAATGGGGAATCATGGTGATGTACCGTGAGTCCCCATTTTTTATGAGGCATACACTACCCCTACCTTGTCAACCCTACCATATTGGCAGGTCAATGAGCTCACTAGCTTGCCAATGCTCACATGATTTTTTTTGATGGAATTCCTTAAAGAAATGTGGTAATATGGCATGCCATGATTGCAAGACAGGCTCAAAATGGAAGCATGGACAAGGAATTTGAATTGTTTGACAAGGAATTTGAATTCACATGCCTTGTCCATGCTTCAATTTTGAGCCTATCTTGCAATCATGGCATGCCACATTACCACATTTCTCTAAGGAATTCCATCAAAAAAATTCATGTGACCTTTGTTTATGCTAGAAATACTCTTCTATAGGATGATTGTAAGTATTTTGTATGAAGCCTTGAATGACATATATTTCATTTATTTGTATGGATTCATTTTTTGGAACTAAGATTTGTCTCATTACCATGCTATAGGTAAATTATCTACCATGCTGAGAAAACAAACAAGGAATAAACTAACAGACGAAGAGTATGAAACCGATAAAGCAAAGGAGAGAGAACAAGTGAGGAAATATTGTGAGAAGAAATTGGATACGATTGACAAAAAAAATCCAATTGAAGAGGAACCTAGGAAACAAAAACAAAAGTTTTGTGTTGTCTGCGGTCATTCTTGGGCCCTCTTACATCATACTATGTTGTTAGCACAGGAAAATCTGCTTTTCCTGTGTGTACGATCACATTTTGTGTGGTTTTTGTGTTTTAATATGTCTTCAACTAGCTCCAACCTAGCAGTTCATGCTGGTGTTAGCAGTTCGTTAGCTTTGCTCAATGGCTCCTCCTCCATATGTAGTCTCTATATGCTTGGATGGTTCATGTCAACATTGTGGTGGCTTGCAACGTATGCTAGTATGTCAACATATGGAAATCACAAATGAGGTGGAAAAAAAAACTACTAGAGTAAAGGAAGTATAAAATAGTGGCATATGCTATAGAAGATGGTAATCCAGCAAAAAGGTGTGATTTGGTTATTCAAAATATTCTAGTGTATCAGTTTATGTCCATGTTTCATGACAATATAGTGTATGAATATGCAAGGCATACCCATAGAGCCCAATGGCTAGACACATAATTCAAGCCATGCAAGGACACCTTTCTAGTTGGCAGCATAGTTTGAATGGTCAACTTTGCAGAGAACTACACTCTACAGCCACAACATGAGGTGTAGTTACAATATTACAACTCCACAAAGATTTTGCTATTTTTGCACATATCATTCATTCATACATAGCTAATAGTATAGAGGACCAAAGGAAGGTATTGGGGGAGTATCACTTTTATATTAGTGATGATCACACACATTCTCTAGAGTTTGTGCAAGGTTTCTTCTAGATTTTCTATAGTGATTTGGCTCAAAGGGGTATAACATACAATTGACATATAATATGGTCGAATAACTATGCATCATAGTTCAAGAACTTGTGCATGTTCTACTAGTTGTACATGATGCATGTCATTACAGGTGTTCAACATATGTGGAAATTTTGTGAGGCTAGGCATGGAAAGGGGGAGCATGATGGTGCATGAGCATGTGTGAAAAAAGCATTAGCACAAGAAGAGTTAAAGTATAAAGACAATGCAAAGTTGACAGATGCAAAATCAATCATTGAGTGGTGTAATTCTTCGATGGGTCTAGGTAATGAAGGTATGTCTTTAGTTCATATATTTTTTTGGTTGATGGATGATACTAACATTGCACCATATGAGATTGTTGTACACTAACAGGATCGAGTGAGTTACACTCTTTCCTTAGCATAGGTGCAGGTTCATGGAGTATCAATACATGGAAGATGGCATACTTTTGTTCTTCATGTACAATGAAAGCTTTGGATGATTGTGAGTCAAAGGAGTGGGTTGAGAAATGGTCCTTAAGTTATCTTAGCCCACTTCCACTACTGTATTTGACTACAAATTTTGACAAATGTTTGGTGACATATTCACAAAATATTGTTGACTTACTGATGCAACACTGATTTAAATTTCATTGCTGAATTTTTCATCGCTTTAACGACCAATTTTATACGTCGAAACCATGACCCAACATCATTAGTCAGCACCACGAAAATTTTTGGTAGTGTCCATCATAAAATCAATATAACTTCATCCATCTATCAACACAAAAAATCACAAAATGTTGCAAAACACCCATTTGAAATCATCGAAAAAACATCAAATGTTCATCCATTTTCTGATGAGGTGGAGCAAACCGTTGTTGCCATTACGATGAAAACTATGTCACATGTACGAAAATCTTGTCAAAAAATTTTGTGGCTCATTGGGCTATGTTCATCAAAATTGTGACAAAACCCTGCAATTTTTTTTTAAATTATTCATTCAAACATCTTCCCTCCCTAACATGGTTATATGTATGGGTTTTGTTCTTTGCAAGAATAATTTGGCCGATGTATCTTTTGGTATAATTCATTCCGATAAGTATTTGTCTTTCCTTGCATCCTTTATCGGTGTAGCTTATCCGATGTTATCCTATCAGAGAGACTTTGTTCTATTGGGCCTAAAGTTATTCATTACTTCCGATGGTGATACTCCCACCGATGAATTCCATTGGCACAACTTTCACTGATGGTTCCTTATTTTATACACTATGTCAACGTAACTTGAGATATGTTCTCCTAACTAAATGTTATCAATGTAAGATGTGTTGTCAGGGGGTCCATTTTCTATTGTTCCAATATCAATGTGTTCCTTCGATGAAATATATCGGTGTACCTCTTGTTAAAATCCTAAGTGAGTCTATATTTTACTTTCTTGAATAACCCATTGATAGAACAAAAAGAATGTGTCCCTAATACAAGCCTTTTATCTTCATCGGAGTAGTATATGAGATTGAAATTGTCACTTGTTAGGCTTCCGATGGCTGATGAGTACTTTGTTAGGGAAAATTTCATGAGTTATGTCGATATGCATTTCCTGTGGTGCTACATTCTCTATTTATTCCATTTTAATCAAAATATACAACCCAATTTCCTCTACCGATCGATATGAATGCAATGTTCCTATACCAATATTGTACAATCCTCGTTCACATAGGCCATTCCTGCAATGTTTTTATCAGTGAAGCTTGCTAGTTGTTGTGCCAATATATTGTATCATTCCAATATAAACATAAAACATGATCAAGGTGACATAGATACTGCTTAGCCGATATTTTATATCTCTTCAATTTGAAATGTGTGAACAATGGGTCTTGGATACATATAGTGAGTAAATAGCTTATAAGAACAATGGTAGAAGACCCAACAATGAAGACTTGGGAAAAAAATTCCATAGAAATTGTTGGATACGTCTCACATGACTTGCAATAATGCAAGTCCCAAAACATATGGGCATATTGTTGAAAACCCACACATGGAAACTAGGGACCCAAATTTGTGTCTTAAGGTTGTGGAATCCCTACAAAAACCCTCATTAACCAATCAAAAAGTAAACAATTGTCTACTAATTTGAAAGGATTAATCACAAAATTGATTTTAATAGTTGAGATAGGTGTGAATGAAAAAATGGAAGACTTATGATAAAATTTCAAATATGTGAAGATCTCAAAGGGAAAAAAAATCTAATAGTCACCTTCTTCTCTCATAGTGGAGTAAAGTAAAATATGTTCTTAACATTTTCTAGGAAAAATTTAGTGTAAAGACAACATACAAGTATGCTGATACCATCATTGAACTACACACCAAGCTCATGAATCAAAACAAGTATTGTTCCCGCAATGTATGAAGCACACCTAATTACAACTGAGTTCAAATAGAAATTAAATCCACAACTAATGATTTCCAAACAATACATTCTATTTTTGGTCAATTGTGTGTGTGAGAGAGCGAGAAAGTGAGTATGTGTGTGAGAGAGAGAGAGAGAGAGGTCACTTTTATGATGGATCTCTAGAAAAATATGTGCATGATTTCTCATATGATACTTGGGCGAATAAAAATAATAGTTAAACCCAAACTGAAAACCAAACCAACAACATATAATACATAACTGTATTAATTCTATCCAATGAAATTATTTTTTCATCAATGCATGAAGCACATGATAGGAGATTACTAGGAGCAATCCATCCACTCATGTATTCCATTGGTTACTAAATAAGAGAATCATCTATAAAATTGCTACCTAGATTTCATGGTGCCTAATGTATTCCTAGTCGTGTACTCATGATGTGGAGGCCGCTTCAAGGGGCGTTTGCTGCAATAACAAAGAAATGTTAAATTGATATGTTTTATTATTATTGCTACAAGTATTTCATTAATTATTTGAACATTAGAGTGGTTCTCTTTACTTGATGGGGCCACATCATGTTCCTGATCTTGTCTTATAGCCTCATGCTCAACATACTAAACACCCTCTAAATCCTCTAGAGTTGAAACATGAAAGGTTACATTAATTAATACACCAATTTCAATTAAATATGATTAAAATAACATTAGAGTGGTCCTCTTTACTTGATGGGGCCACATCATGTTCCTGATCTTGTCTAGCCTGATCATGCTCAACATGTTGATCATGCTCTACATGCTCTAAAGTTGAAACATGAAAGGTTACATTAATTAATACACCAATTGAAATTAAAGATGTTTAATTATATTAATCCATACCATGTTTTGTATAGCACATGAACACATCCAGTACCGGGATGCACACCATGACCTTCATCTGCACGTTGTGCTCCACCCTCATCAGGCTGCATTCTAATGTCATGTGCGGTATTATCATTGCTTGCCTGTTTAAAACAAATAGGAACATAATTACTTTATGGTGGAAATTAATATTGAATAGATTGCACAAGTATTCAATTTTAAATAAACTTCATTGAGTTTATTTACCTACATGTCAGATGCAGTGGAAGCTTGTGTTTGCCTAGTCAAGAGTTTTAGGCATTCAACCATGGTTCCATAGCCTTGCTAGAAGGCAATCTTCATGTCCTCTTTTGTGGGAACTCTATTGAATTTAGAGCCTTGGATTTTTGCATAAGACCATGAATTTTTCTTCTATGGTGTGATAAAACCAAAATTGTTTGCAATTTATTATTTGGATGCAATATTTCATTTATTGATACTTACAATTCATGTGGCTAAGTTCATATAACCACCAAAGCCAAGTTTGTGTTGCCTGTGTTTTTCTAGTCTTGCCTTTGTTGCCTTTAATTTTTTGGGCAACCTATGAAAGGTTTGAATTATGTTAGATTATGTAAAAAGGAGTAATTAGTATATAATTACATTATTGATAGTATCACATACCTTCATTAGCTTGGTTTTAGAGACTAAAACGAAAGTATAGTATACGATTTTGTTAAATTGTCATGAATAAAGGATGGGAGATGGTTTACATTTGTTTGAAGTGAAATGGAATGGAAATTGTGTGGTCTATATTAGCCTAAATACTGTTTTGGGTCAGATTACTTTATGCTGAGTTGAAATTGTGAAGTTTAGGACAGTCATAAAGAGAGTTAATGGTAAAATGAAAGGGTAGACAGGATAATTGTTTGTTTTGATCAAGATGAAGTTGACTAAGGTGTTTGAAGGTCTGGTAATGGTTTGGAACTCTAAAGAAAAATTTGAGTGTTTGTGTTGAGTTTTGTGAACAAAAATATAGTTGAATAAGTGTGTCAAAAGAAGGAAAGTTCATTATTATTTATGACTTGTCAAATGAGATTGTGTGAGTTTGTTTCCTTCCTCCGACTTTACATCATGTACTTCTATACGTTCTCTTATGGACAGGCACTAGGCATTTTTCATTGCACTCATGGACCATGTATTGTTTTTAGTCCCTTTGAACATTTGTGGACCTCAATATGTAAATTTATTTCATCAAAGTTTAGAAATTTGAACCCTAGTGAACTTCATGTGCTATTATGTGACAAGAATTCCTTTCAATCTTAGAGTAGAAAAAATATGCTAAGATAGATATGAAAACTACACTTCACAAACTAAAAATGGCCACCCAACTGATTGAACATCTCAAAGCTTGGCTGTTCAAACTAACCAGATACCAGTACTAGGTAGTACTTGGGTTTGTCAATGGGAAATTGGCTTGATTTGACCAAAATATAGCATGAAACACCTTGATGGGAACAAAAAGAGTCTAAATCATTGTACTTGCAACAATATTTCTAAATGTGGGGGAAAAATCACTCACAGTCACTATCCCTTGGTTGATTTTCCCTTTTTGAATGCCCTCACCTCTCGCTTTGGATTTCCTCCTACCAAAATGTTCCTAGTCTTCCTCCTTGACTCAATGGCCTTGCAACACTCATCTAGTGAAGTCTCACAACTCTCCACTCAAGGGCTGTATGTAGTGGTTCTTGATGCAACTCTCTAGTTAGGGTCTCAATGTAGTATGCTATGTCATTCTCTTGTGCGCTTAGGGCTAAAATTCAAAATATATAGTTTATATATATGCTATGACAACATATAGTCTATATGAAAAATATATATGCTATGTAAATATATAGTTTATTTTATTTTCTACAAAATATAATTTTTGTATGGTGGCTTGCTGAGCTTATATAGCTGGTTTGCTATTTCTTTATAATTTTTAATGATTTATTTCCTATGACATGATTGAATATTATCTATAGTCCTAGTGATTGTTAAAAAGGCTTATGATATGTGATGTTTAATCATGATGGATGTCTAAGAATCAATGATTGAAATACTACTTGACTAAAGATTGAGCTATTTGATATTTTGTCATTTAAACATCATGGAAGAAATGCTTGCAATCAATGTCTTATTAATGTAGCCTACACGGTTTCTTTTCCTAGTTTTTTTTGGTCCTATTCTTGTTATGACTTATTTTTTTACATTGGTCTATTACAGTAATGGGGAGAATATCTAGTGAATCAATTCTTTTAGTCTCTTTGATTCTTATCCTTGTGCATAACAAGTTTTCTTCTATCTTATGATTCATTGAATGTTGGTTTAAAACACTCATTAAAACTAACATGTCTATGAATTATGATGTGGGTGTGAGAAGGGATTGTTGAATATGAAGGAATGGTTTAGGAAAGTACTCCTTAATCCAAATGAGTCATTTTCTTGTCATGGAATGTGTTAAGAGACTTTAAAATTAATATATTCAATCTAGTTAATATTGACACATCTAAAGCATGCCAAAGGAACTTTGGAGATATGCTATGACATAAAGAAGATTTTTAAGGTGATGTCAAGTCTTGATCCATTAGGGTAGGAAAACATAGATGCATTGGTACAAAAGGTTCCATTCAATTTGGAGGAAATGGATAATTACCTAAGGGGCTAATGTGAGATTGGACCAAGTTTATATTATGATACAAATAGCTTGGGAAAAGGGATGATGAAATGGTTAAGTATGGGAAATTGTAGAGATACATATAACACCAAGGGAAGAACACTAGAACTAATTTTAGAACTATGGATTAATCCAAGACTCAAAATTCCACTAAGAGGATTCCCTTACCTCTTAAATTAATTCCATAGGTGGGTTTATCCTCCAATATAGGTGGGTTTAAAATTCAATGCGTGGTGAGTAGAACTTACCTAGAATTCTTCTAACTATCAAAAAAAAAAAATTCCATGTACAGTAGTATAGGATCATTTCCATATTCACCCATCTCCATTTTCATTCTATCTTCTTCACAAATCAATTTTCATAATCTCTGAGGGTCTGAGCTACTCTTCCAAAGGATTCTAGATTCTTGTAGTGATCAATAAATCACTCATCCCTAACTGGAGCCACTGTTGGAACTAGAATTTTCACATAAAATTCTATTTATTTTGTCATGTAAAATCAAAGGTCTCTCTTAGTATTCTCATAAAACTTATGTTTCTTCCATCCACAAATTCAAATCAACCTTTTACCACCATACCTCTTCTATAATTGATCACCACATATGTGCATTTCCTTTTACCTCCTTACAGTGACCAACAAAGTAACTCACGGTAGTGCGGTAAGAGTGTAGTAGTATATCATATTACCACTATACCATGGAGGGTTGATACTTAGCCCACGGTAGAGAGAGGCCATCATTAGTACTAGTAGAGCAAACTGCTATACTATAGGGGGTTAGAATAAAGCCTATGATAGAGGGGTGAAGTAATAATAGACATAAGGGAGAACCGCTATACCACAGGGGGTCATAATGTGGCCCACGGTAAAGCGGTCTATAAGGTAAAATACTAAATATACACCATGGTATCACCAGGGAAGCCAAAGAAGTGTGCGGTAGTGTGATATAATGGGAATACGTAAAACTATGTACTGCAGTACCACAAAGTAGTGAAGAGTGATGCATGGTAGCACGATAATCAGCCGTTGAGTATTAGATGAAGACTAGTCACATAAATCAACATCAAAATATGAAATTTAGCTCGGTGTGAATGATTTTAATGATGTAGAACTTATATGGAATTAATGCAATGTGATATGATAATTAAACAAGGAAGATTGTGAATTTGTTCACTCGTGGTGACAAAAGCTAAGTATAGGCGAGCTCAAGGTGTGACAGTCAAAAGAATTCTAGGTAAGTTCTACTCACCACACATTGAATTTTAAGCAATGGTACCTAAGAAAACAAAAGTAAAGACTAAAAAAGAGGAAAAATCCAATAAAGCTTCATTATAGTTGCCATTACTTGCATTGCTACCAACTTCAGTCGATAAAGGTTATAAGGGGGTCTTTAAGGATTTAGCTCAAGGGTGCAAAAATCCAATAATTCCACAGTCTGGGTGGAATTTCTATTGGTATTTTTATAAGAATAGAAATGAAGGGGTCTCGGTGTCAAACCCATGAACTCTTGATCTAGCCAGTAGATACCATGCCCCGTCAAAATTTGTTAGGATCCCAAATGGATAATGTCTAGTAGATATCTCCAGGGAAGCTATAATTAGGTGTTTTGACCTAAATAAGTAGACTATCACAAAAATAGATTTGGGAAGACTAGAGCAGGAGTACAAAAGATTAAAGAGGACTTATAGAATTGTTGAATCCCCCTGCACATGAAAAGGGGTGACAAGAATAGAGTCCTTATTTCATTTTCAAAAGTTGAACCCTTTCCAGTGTCTAATTTTTAGACTTATTTCAGAAAAACCTATTATGTATTATGCCAGATTCTTGGATTTGATGTTGAAGACAATATGTCAATTGGATTGATGAGGATGGGAACGAATATCCTACACCCTAAATCCAATGTGGAGTTTTCTTTTGATTCTATCATTGAGGAATAAATTCATGAAGGCCTATTACAGGTTAAGGAAGCTAAGGTCCCTATCACTTTTAGAAAATATTCTCTACTGTGTCATCTAATTCTATTTCAAAATGAAACAAAGTCGACTAAACAGATGAAGTTGAGCACACATGAAAATAGAGTTATGCTCCCAATGCAAATTTGGTATTATGTTTGGGATAATAAGTGCCCTGAAGGTGACTTTATTGTGTTTAGAGATGACTTTTCCCTCAGACTAATTGATGCCCTTGGTTTTCCTACACTGAGGTTACCACAATATTTAATGGAAGTTATGAGACCTTTGCAATACAAACTAGACAAAGGTTTTGTATACAACTATGCTAACTGGTTTTTAATGCCACGATATACCATCATTAGGGTATATGGTTGTGATCAAGCCCCACATGTTTTACCAAAATTTGTGCCTAGTAGAGTATTGTTTTTAGAATTTATTTGGAAAATGCTTTGGATGGAGTGTGGTCTCATGAAAAATCAAAGAAAGGGGACTTTCCTACCCGATTTAACAATTTTTGAGGAATTATTAGTTGGGTCAAATATGTTGGAAGAAGTGTAGAGATTCATAAGAGCCAATTTTTCTCTCAGATTAGGAAAAGTGAGAGTATGTGATCTAAAGGGTGACATCAATAATATCAAAAGGACCCTGCTTACAAAGAGGGTGATACACATGCATTTGATCTAGAGGAGGATGTGATAAGAAACCTGGTATACTTTTTAGATGTGTTTGAAACAAGGAAAAAGTGGCTAATGATGATGAGATGGGAGGACCAGAAGAAAGAAAAGGATAAGAAGTTCAAGGGGTTCTTTGATGAAGAACCAGATTTGTTGAAATAATTGCACTTGATTCTTAGTAAGTTAGATGAAATGTATAAAAAGCCTCAAGAAGAGAAATTAGCTCCACCATCTACACCCAAACTACCATCATCCATAACCTCCACATCACATACACCACCTCCTTGACTAGTTCATCCACCATCTCCAACTGATGAACCTCCTTCTAAGAAACAAAGAGTTGAGTCACTGGTTGACTATGGGTCAAGTGATGAAGAACAAGAGGCAGTCCTGACTCTGGTTGAGATGAAAGAAGTAGCAAAGCAACAAAAGGTGTTAGAGCCTCATAACCCAAAAATAAGAATATTAGAAGAAGCTGTTGATGATATATAAGATGATGAGAGAATAATTACTTCTTTGCAGTTCATGGAGGATGATGATTTCGTCCATACAAGGGAATTCAAAGATTTTTGGATAAAAATTAAAATGAGACAGTTTGATGATAGGTTGAAGATTAACCTCATTGGGATTGATGATTCAAAGTATGTAGAGGTTTAGGCCTAGACAATGGTAGAGTTGGATATTGATAACATCAATGTTACTCCCAAAGAAGCAAGAGAGTTGGTGCTAAATAGTAAGATGTTAATCATACTTGGAATGGAACTCTCTAAGGTATTTTTGTTAGATCAAATCAGAGCTCAGGATGATCCAAACTTGGTTGTAGAATTTGACTTAGAAGGAGTCTGAGGAACAAGATACAATCCTACCACCCAGACCCTTTCCCTGTGGAAAAAACAAAAGAACACAAGGAAACCAAGGCTTTTGGATGTAATATAGGAAATGAGAGGATATACAATAGTCAGGACAATGAAGGACACTACTCCAACAAAAGTAGCAACCATAACTATGCACTACGCCATGTTTACAAAGGATGCAGTAGAAAACATGGAAAAGAAGATAAAAAAGTATGAGAAGAGACTCAAATTATCAAATGATGAAATAACTTATTCATTGAGGGTGTCAGATTAAAGAAACAATTGCAACAAGCCACATATATAAAAGGGGATGAAATAGTTGTCTATCATCCACCTACTCCAGTTGAGGATCCACAAATCCAACAACTGAAAAAGAGATGGAAAATTTGAAGAAACATAATATGGATTATGTCAATCATCATATCCTGAGTACCTTGAAGGAAATATTGAAGCACAAAGTTAGAGTTTTAAAAGAGAAGATACGTGGAGTCCATGAGGGTTTTAGTCATTTGGTGAAAGCTCTAGAACAGATAAATACTACTTCCCTGATCCTAGAGGAATTGCATAAAAGATGGCAGCCCACTTACCATATTTTAACCACTTTATGCAAAGCAACACAAAGGGATCCTAATGCACCTCCAAGATTACAGCCTAGTCAAGAGATGGTGAAGGAAGTTATTGATGAGCATAAGTATTTGATTGACATGAAGAAGGTAGAGAACAAAAGGAATTCATTTGATTCAATAAAACACAGTTTCAATCCTTTGATCATTAGAGATGATGGACAATTCAAGGATGTGGATGAATGGAAGAATTAGTTTGATCAAAGGGTTCCTTAATGCTTGACATAAATTCAAGGTGGTAATGATATCAATTTGGAGAAGTTTCACAATCTTCTTGATGGAACTATGATGTTGGATAATGGCTACACAAGTTTTGTTATAGATGCTAGAAACCTGCTTGATAGCAGATGGAAGAGTCACCTTACAAATTTCATTATTGCATAGGAATTCAAGTGGCTAAATGACTTAACAATAAGCAAATGGTAGGAAACGTATTTGGGCTTGGATGAAGATTGATCAACATCATCAGAAGGAAAACATATCATAAAGTAAGATCCTTGCATAGGTTTTAGATGACCATGAGCTTCTTACTTGAAAATTAATAGATTGGCATGTGTTAGTTATCTCTAATACATTTTATCTTTTCAGTTAAGTTTTGTTATCAAAAGTCACATCCTTTGGTTTGAAGCTTGTTTCCTCTTGTATAAATAAGAGAGACCAATACCACAAGGGGCATTAGATTGGAAGATAGTAGATAGAAGGAGTAGGAGAATAGGGATTGATATAATGTTTACATCAAAAGGGACCAAGATGCACATGTAAATTTTGAAGGAGTTAATGAAAAATATCTGATTTGGTGGCCATATGTTGGTTTCAATTGTTTGTTAAGTTAATTGAAGATATTACTAGTTTGTCTCCATATTTGATATTTATCAATTGTTTAAATTGATATATCAAGCATATTTTCAATTTATCAATGCACATTTGCTGTACCTATGTGGTATGTGTAACAATTACTTGGGTTTTTCAAGTAAAGATTAAAATCCTCTTGATTATTCACAACAACTTAGAATTCTTATTTTGGATTATTAAAGAAGAAACTGATAATTACATCCCTTCATGTTTATACAAGTTATAAAAATAAAAGTGCCAAATAGTTAGAATTATTGCCAGTCATAATTCACTTAACTTTGATTTCTATTTGACTCCATATACCCAATAGAGTACTGGTCCCCACATTCCATCACTTTAGTTTCATTCATTTTATCTTTTATATCTGCTAACTAAACATATTAGGATTAGCCTTGATATTGCTTATACAATCTATACCAAAATAAGAATTCATTTATTCACTCCCACTTGCCATTGTGGATAAATTGTTTAGGGAATAAACACAAACCAAGTCTATTTCATTCATATAGGTGTACCCACCTTGGTTTAGCAACACCTAAAGAGAAGAAGGTCTAAACCATTCAACCTTGTATATTACCCTAAAATGTACCAAGATTTTGGTAACCTCTTGAGGTATTTAACCTACATTTTTGTGAGCTAACAGTTTGGCAACTCTACTGGGGCATCATGAATTTTCCATACTATATATAATTGGATTAAATATGTCAATTTTTATAATTATATATAATGAATAAATTATTTAAAAAATATGCATGATATCTACTTCATAAAATTAAATATTATTAAAGTGCGGTCAAACGTTATAACATACCACAAAAAATGTGTTAGCCCTAGGGCATCATGAATTGTCCATACAAGCATTGCATGTAATTGAAATTGTCTTTTTCCTATTGGTCTAGAGATGTCATGCATAGTAACACCATTCCATAACTTTAGTAACTCGTCGATAAGAGGCTCAATATATACATTCATATCTTTAACTTGGTACTTACCTAGTTGAATGAACATAAACATTACATAATTATTATAACCATTTTATTGCAATATATATAAATTAATGTACATGACTATTAAATGAAAAAAAATATAAGTCATTATGAAACAAATAAGACAAATGAGATGTTACCACATTAAAGAAAATTGATGTAAACAAATACCTGGAACAATCATTGCCAACATTATGTGCTCCCTCTTTATTGAAATCCATGGAGGAATGCTATTTTTGATAACAAAAATAGGCCACACTGAGTAAATAGATCTCAGCTCTCCAAATGGATTGACATCATCCGTTGCCAATGAAACCCTGAGATTATGAGGTTCTTCTTTAAAGTGTGGCCATTTTTCCTCCATGCCCCTAAATGTAGAACCATTCGTAGGAATTCGAAGAATGTCATCTCCACTTCTATTTTGTGCATGGTAATCCATAAATTGCACTAAGCTTTCACACGTAAATAATTGTTGCATACATGGAATAATGGGAATATAATGAAGAACCTTGCAAGGCACCTTTTTTGTTAGTTGATCTGTTCGATATCTACTGATATGACATTCCAAACATTCTGTTGCAAATTCATGTTGTTTATGATATATAATATGATCATTAGGACATGCATCTATTGCTTGATACTCCATTCCAATATCTTTCATAATGGCAGATAAATCTCGCTATGAGTGAGGTAAAATATTTGATGGTGGTAACAAAAATTCACCTATCAATCTACAACAAAAAAATAATTTTTTAATATAAAGAATATTAATGGTACATATTTCATCCTTTAGTTACTAGTGATGAACTAATAACAAAAATAGATGAAAAAAGATGACATATATGACATACCTTAACATTTGTGAGATTGCTATGTTTGATAAACCATTCATAACCTTCAAGTTCACCATCAACAATACAACAGAGAGAAGAGTTGTTCGGGAGCCTTCATAAAGGGGCTCATATGCCTTCTCAAGTATAGGTAAATCATGAACATCATCAAAGTCATCTTGATCATAATGATCAGCTATGCCACTAAATGTGTCATGGATCAATGTATTTGTACCATATCTTCAACTATGTTTTCTAGTGCATGATCATCTTCTTCCATAGGATCATTAACTTCATCTTCGATATTCACAACTCCATGTTCCTTCGCTTGCAAAACCACATTCTGCGGGCCATGATATTCCAAATCATGTGCCCTAGGGTGCCCCACCTTTATAATAATGATCGACACAAATAAACCATGATCATGATCAAGTGATTTTTTTAATATATATATATATATATATATAATGTTAAAACGATATAAACATTTGCAAATTCAATCAATATAAAGACATATAATGAACAACTTACCAATGGACAATAATCATGCCCCCCTTCAATGTGACCATGCTTCCTACAATGTTTCTCAGTTGTTGTGATTAAAAGTCTTCTTGCCTTTAATCCCTTGCAATTATTACAAGGATAATAACATTTCCCATCACCCTTTCTTTTCAATCTAGCCCATAATCTAGCAAGTGTCTCTTCATTTTGTTCTGCACTAATATTATTTGACATGATTTTTCTTTACCAAGCTTGAATATTTAGATCTTCAAAAAATATCAAACTCACACTCCAATAATTTTTAATCATAGATAGGCAACAAAATCTAATAATTCTGATATTTTGCACCAAAAAAATTTGGCCTATAATCTCCACAAACTGTCACAAGTATAGGAAATTCACAAGTATAGAAAAACACTATCACAAGTATAGATAAATTGTCGAGCTCATTTTTATTTATTAAAAAACATTCGTCGGAACCCCGATGAACACTAACCATATACCTGTCAGCCCACAAATTAAGGAGTCAAACCATATGTTGGCCCACAAATTGATGGAAGGGGATGGTTGACTTTAAGTGTATGTTGAAATAGTGACGAAAATCATGGAGCGTCACAATTTCGATGAATGTCAGCATAAATTTAATTTTTTTTTGAAAATTTCACATTAAATACATAGGCACCGATGATACATCTAATTATACATCTTTTGTTGAAAATTTTCATCGTATTTTGCAGTCTAATGAGTTAGTGTTCACACATATCACCCTCCGATGACATTGGAACTAACATAGATGGATTCATTGGTCGAATTTGACCACATATCAAATCTAGTTCAATCCAATAATATATCTACTTGCTTAGTTTTTAAAATTCTTATTGTTATCTATAATGTTGACTAATTTCAAGAGATTTGTTGCAAATATCAATGTAGGGAAGTTTATGCAGTTATTGTAGATGAAGAAAATGAAGAGGGAACAAACTATTACTTGTGTCATTGACGAGGGAGCAAACCCGAGACACAAAAACAATACTCACAACTAGCAAACTTGATTATTATTCAATAAAGAAAATATTACATGCAGAGGATCCCAAATCCTTGAGCTCTGCGATACATGCAAGCTACAAAAGTTTCAGAAGAAAATTACAGAATTATAGAAAATCCCCTTTTCGCAGCATGCGAACTCTCTCTCCAAAAAGCTCCCAAAAATCAGAAACTAGCCCATAAATAGCCCCTTTTCCATTTGGAACCAAAAACAACATTCAAGATATGAGTTTTGGCAGTTTGGCGCCAAAATTACAATTTGAAATTCAAGTTTAAATTCACAGTCAAAAATTAGCACATTTCTAAAATATGCACCAACTTCCGGTAGCCATAACTTTTAATCCAACTGTTGGATCTTCAATGATAATACCTTTTCAGAAAGCTCTCGAAAAGACAATTTTCCCCAAAATAGATTTTTGATAGACTACTTTGGCATTTTCGCAAATTTTCAGGCCCATCCGGGATCATTTAGTGCCTCAAACTGAGCTCAGAAGGTTTTTCAGGGCAAAAAACAAAAACTGGAACTTGAATAACTTTCAAATCGTGAATGATCTTGACCTGATTCTTTCGCCAGACTGTGTATTTTTTTCATGCTAAACCTTCCCATTAATTTCTGTCTTCCCACGACTTCAAATTCAAACCTGCTAAAAATAGCAGTTGAGCAGAAAAAGTAGAAAAGCAGTTCTAAAAGTTGGAAACTCTTATTCGACGAAAAGGGTATCCAAAAATGCAAAAAACATCTACAAAAGAAAACAATAGGAACAAAAAAATGGAAATCATCTTTTGGGTGATGCAAGATTGCCCTCACACCACTGGATGCTCCTGCATCAGTCATTGTGTTGAGGCTAAAAATAAATTAGAGGTCCCAATTATAGATGGAGAAAACATTAAATACCCTACAAGATCAGTTGTTGTTACTGGAATGTGGCTTAGAAAGTACCCACAAAAGAGTGTTAAATATTTGCTGTTTCAGGACTTTGACATGCATCGAAATATTTTTCATTACTCAAAACTTGTCATGGCATCCAATGTTCGTTTGACCAAATATGGGGGTAGACCTTTGAAAAAGACCTTGTGGAAGGTCTATGAGTCTAACCATGAGGCAATACTTGACATAATAAAGAGTACAACATACCCAAATGGTTCGTTTGATTAATTTGTAAGTATGCATATTGGTTCTTATTAATTTATACTTGTATTCACATTAATTTGTATGATGCCAATGCTATGATTCCAATTCTATTATCTAATGTTTATATCATCTTCTTTTACTTTTCCTATTTGTAAGTAACCTACTAAAAATTGATTGGTGTCCCCTTGCAGAAAATGCTAATTTATGATCCATCCAAGAGAATCCCAACCAAAAAAGTAATGCAACATCCTTATTTTGATGATCTTGACAAATCTCAATTATGATTTTAAGCCATTATAAAAGTGCATATGAAGCTTAGTGAGGGAATTTACAGTTAACCTTATCATGAGCACCTATGACATGTAGACATTATAAGAACATCTCAAATTTCAAGTTATTCTATTCATGAGAGGTGTTGTGTGCAATAGGTATCTTGGAACTCCCAATGAAGATGTATGGCTAGGAGTGACCAAGTTGAGAGACTGGCATTCCTATCCTCAATGGAAGCATCAAAATTTATGCCTTGTTCCTAACTTGGAACCAAATGGTGTGGATTTGTTGTCTAAAAGTGCCTTCCATCTATTTTCATTTCATTTCCATTTTGGATGCTCTTTATTTTTATTTTTTTACTTTGCCTATTTGTAAGTAACCTACTAAAAATTGATTGGTGTCCCCTTGCAGAAAATGTTTATTTATGATCCATCCAAGATAATCTCATCCAAAGAAGCAATGCAACATCCTTATTTCAATGATCTTGACAAATCTCAATTCTAATTTGAAGCCATTATAAAAGAGTGTGTGAAGCTTAGCAAGGGAATAGATCAAGTTATTCATTTGAAGTTAACTTCATCATGAGCACCTAGGATGTATACATTATAAGAAAATCCCAAATTTATGAGTGACATTGTAAAAGATCTATGAGAATGGAGTACCTAAGGCATTGTGCCTACAAGTACAAGCACTTGGGTTTCAGAATGGTTTATGAAGTATATTAGACAATTGCAACACAAACAAAAGAATTAGGACAACCAAATAAATATCATTTTATTATAAACATCATATTATTAATATAGTGAGTGTAATAACCATTGATGGTTACTAATAATTCTTGTTCTTCTTTTATTCTCTCCCTATTATAACTAACACCAATTGACTAACTTAATGTAAAAACTTCATTTATTAAAACAAATCAACCTAATGATTATATCAATATTAATATAGCATAAAGTATATTGAAATAATTTTTTTTAATGATATTTACTCAAAATTTTAAATTTAATGTTGCCCTCAAACATTTGTAATTCATGCAATGCAATCCTTTAACAGTCCAAATTGTGAAAGGGAAACAATATTGATAGTCTATTACTTGGATACTGTGTCAGTTATGGGAATTTCATCTAAGGCATCAGGATCACACAGGGCACCTCTACAATAACCTCTCTCAACTTTTGTTATCTCAAAGTCATTTTTCTATGGTGTCCAATTTTGACTTAAAGGAAAAAGTGTCAATTACAAGCAGTGTAAAGTTACAAAGTGGTGCATTTTTCATTTTGTAACTTGTGTAACCAAACTGACTATTCCAACGTGTTTGGATGGGTATGTTTATCCTAGGCATGGTCCTCTTTTACACCCAAACATATGGAATCACTTCGAGCTACATTCAACTGACTCGATCCCTTAAGGGTCCAAAATGCAAAAGGGCAACAATCTTTGACGGGATATTAATCAAAATTGTGATGCTTACAAACTCTTCATTTGAGCCTATGGGATCATGTTGGGCCCCTATACAATAACCTCTCTCAATTTTTGTTATCTCAGAGTTATTTTCTCGTGGTGTCCAATTTTCACTTGATGAAAAAAGTGTCAAATGCAAGTAGTGTAAAGTTGCAAAATGGTTCAATTGTCATTTTGCAACTCGTGTGACCAAATAGATTATTACAATGTGTCCGGATGGGTATGTTTATGCTAGGTATGATCCTCTTTCACACTCAAACACACAAAATTTCTCTGAGCTATCTTCAACCAACTCGATCCCTTAAGGGTCCAAAGTGCAAAAGGGAAACAATCTTTGATGGGTTATTACTCAAAAATCATGACACTTACGATCTCTCTGTTTGAGCCTATGTGATCGTGTTGGGCCCTTGTAAAATAACCTCTCTTGGTTTTTGTTATCTTGGAGTCATTTTTCCGTGGTGTCTAGTTTTCACTTGATGGAAAAAGTGTCAAATGCAAGCAGTGTAAAGATGCAAAGTGGTGCAACTTTCGTTTTGCAACTCATATGACCAAAAAAATTTCTCCAACACATCTCGATAGGTACATTTATGCTAGACATGGCCCTCTTTCACACCCAAACATGTGGAATCACTCCAAGCTATGTTCAATTGGCTGGATCCCTTATGATGACATGCAAACAATCGAAAAGAGAAACATACACATGACGGTTGAGAAGTCTAAGTTTTCCACACAAAAATCATATGATCATCCTCAAGTCTAGCAAGCACAATATATTTTTTAATTATCATCCTTTCCTTTACAACAATATACAACCAATTGTAAATGTGTACAATGCTGGAACTTGGAAACATTTTATTTTTCCTCAATTAACAACTTTGGTTATGAAACATTTTGGCATTTTCATTTGAAATGATTTACTATGCTTGAAAATTGGAGTCTAAGAGAAACAAGTGATGCTCTCACATACATTTATTATTTGGTGTGATAAATAAAGTTTCACCCTTGAGTCCATTTCTTATTTGTATTATAAATTATAAATCTTTTTCCCAAGTCCATTTACTATACAAGAAATAATATTGCAAAAAACTAACATATACATCTTTTGATGTGTTTATATGGTGATGGATCAAGAACATAACAATTCATTATGTACTGTGAGGATTATGCTGTAAAAATGTTTAAACACTATTCAAGATAAATGTTTGTATGATAATGTGTTAGGAAGTTAACTACTCATCATCTATTATGAATATTATGTTTTGAAAGTCTTGTGAAGATTATGTATCATTTTTTTAATTGAGTTGTTCCCATCAAAAGATTAAATATACTAGAATCTTTTTATGAAAGATCTCATGGAATACCAATTGAAAACATGTTTTTTTCTTTTAGATAAAGCATTTCATGGAAATCTTTGGATTAAACTGAATTGAGATATATAAGAACAAGGGAGCATTAGGAAATACATTGCTCAAGGATATTAAATAAGCCTTCTCTCCTGTTGCAATTTTGGGTGGATTATTGCTTTCAAAGTATTGGGAATGCGTTGCCTCTTTTCTAGTTGGTAGTTTCCATTCTAGAAGGCTCATCTCTTAATATATATTATACTCATTCTTAATCAATTATCAAGTTAATAATCAGTGCATTTATTTAAAGTTGATATTTTATTTTCAATTTGTGCAATTTTGGAATTTGTAACTCTACTAGTATTCCTAGAAATATTGAAGTTGTTTAGCATCAACTAATAAATTTGTTTAGCATCAATCAATAAATATTCAAGAAAAACCCTAAAGGACAACAATGATCAATGCTAGGGCTAACCAATTAATAATTATACACGTGAATAAGTCAAGCATACATGTGAATAAGGGAAGCATAAGTACTAACAAACAAGTACGCCTTAAAGTATATAGATGAATACATAGTATACACAAATTAATACAAAGTATATGCATGAATACAAGGTATACACGTGAAAAAATGTATGTTGTAAAGTATACACTTGAATACACATAAATCACAAAGTATACACGTATGTTGTAAAGTATACACTTGAATACACATAACTCATATCTATTGAACCATGGATTTATAATGCAAATATGGAAACCATTGATAAAAAATATTTGTATTAACCAAATAGCCATATAGGAATATACATGAATATATGTCGATATAAGTATAAAATGTATACAAAATGGCCATATAGGCTTACGAGAATGTCATATAGGCATACAATGTCAAATATATCCAATATGTAAAATATGTTAAAAAATGCCATATAGGCATACAACAAAGGGTTCTACAATCAAAAGTCATTACTTTGCATCCTCTCAAAATAAATTCTTTCCCTTTTCCTGTCGTCCAGATGGCAATAAGTCTATCGCTCATTTATTCTAAGGCCGAGGAGTCCTCCTAGTGCTCCTCCTAGGGTTTAGCTCTTGGCCAATCTTTATTTGTTACAATAAGATGTAAATACATTAATATATAGAAATTACATTATAAAAAATGATATATTTAACAAAATAATCACTTACCACCAATAGATGATCAAGCTCTCCTCTCGAGAAAGATTCACATGCTCATGCTATGGCATGTTGAAGCCCTGTAGAAACGATCCAAAGAGAAATTAAACTACAAATGAATAATGGTTTGATTTTTCACCAACTAACAACTATAACAACAAATGTAAATTGAAATTTAGTAATCTTCCTCATACCTCCTCCATGAGAGCCATCAAGGACTCTATAGCAGATGAAACACCATTCTCTATTTCCCTATGAACATTCAAAAGTGTATCCACTTCCAACATCTGAAAATAAAACAACAAATTATTCAATCATGAAAAATATAATAGCGATCCACATCATGGATTATAATGTATGAGATAATGAACAAAAAATTGAGTACTTATTAAACTATATATTTTGTACTATCATTTTTATTATTTTCCCTATCCATAGCTTGTTCGAAAGCACCAATTTTTATGCTTTTACCCATAGTAGTAGGGTGGTGAACCATTTGATAAAATGCTTTCATAAACATGTATGATAACTGTGGTAGCATAGAGAAGGAAGTGAAATGTTTGAAAAAATTCCTCTTGAAAAGAAATGGGGTCTCATGGTGATGGAATTCCATTACAAACAAATTTTTCATGGCATTCCATCACCATAAGACCACATTTCTTTGAGGCATTTTTTAAAATAGTTCACTACCTTCTCTATGGTATTATGTTGGGATGGGTGGATGGTATAGTGTGGTCTTGGTTATGAGATTGAGGGTGATCATGACATGAAGAGAGAGGGGTGGGGACATGAAAAAGTGGAATAAAAGGTGGAAGGTTCCATGGATTGGTAAATTGAGGATGAGGACCTTGAAAAGAATTTGGAAGGGAATTTTGGCTAAAGGTTTGGTTTCTATTCTTTAGGTAGTGAGTAGTTTGAAAAAGTTCCTAAGAGAAATGTGGTCCCATGGTGATGGAAAGGCATTCCATCACCATGAGACCACATTTCTTCAAGGAATTTTTTTCATACTACTTACTACCTTGACTATGATATTGCTTACTATTATGTTTTGATAGATTTTTTCCAAGCATCCATAGTTTGTTGGAAAGCACCTATTTTAGGATTTTAGCCATAGCAACAAGGAAGTGAGTAGTTTGATAAAATGATTTGGTATACATGTATGGAAAATGTGTTAGCATAGAAAAGGTGGTGAGCTATTTGAAGAAATTCCTCGAAGAAATGTGGTCTCATGGTAATGGAATGACATTCCATCACCATGAGACCACATTTCTTCGAGGCACTTTTTTAAACTACTCACCACCTTGTCTATGTTATTGCTTACACTTATTATGCTTTGATAGATTTTTTCCAAGCATCCATACTTTGTTAGAAATCACCTTTTTTAGGATTTTAGCCATAGCAACAAGGAAATGAATTGTTTGATAAAATGCTTTGGTAGAAATGTATGGAAAATGTGGTAGCATAGAAAAGGAAATGAGCTATTTGAAAAAATGCCTCAAAGAAATTAGGTCTCATGGTGATGGACATCACCATGAGACCACATTTCTTTGAGGAATTTTTTTAAACAATTCATTGCCTTGTCTATGTTATTGCTTACTATTATTCTTTCATATATTTCTTTCTGCACCATAGAAAAATGACCCCTTGTCATTTTCATGGTCTTTTAGGCCTTTCTTCTTGATTCTTGATCAAATTTTCTTTGATTTATCAATGTAATATGGCTTGAACATGCATGTTTAGGTCCTTAAAATTCAAATAATGGTGTCTTGCGAAGGTGTTGTGAAGTGTTGTAAAACATTTCTACACTTTTCTAGGCTCTATTCATTACAATTCACCTAAAAATCACCTTTTCATCACTTATCAAGTCCTATTTTGAAGTGTTGTAAAGTCTTGTAACAAGATTTCACACTTTTCTTGGCATAATTTCACTATTTACACCTTTCTTTTGCTTTATTTGACCCCTTTATACCCTTATAAGGCTTAGTTAAGTGTACTTTTGAATGTAAACCTGACAAACAACATTAAATGTGACTTAATTCTTGACACCCACATTCAAGTCCAAGGTGGGACCCATTCACCATTAGTGGTGAATGAATCCCTCTTAGCTCCAAATTCAAAATATTTCAAATTTTCTTTCAAGTTTTTATTCAAAATTACTTGATGTTGGCCTGTGATGAGGTATCATTGGGTTACTAAGGCACAATTGTGTATAAATAAGTGTTTTTTTCTCATTGTAACCCCCATTCATCAAGTTTACTTATTCACACATTCATTCAAGCAGTCAAGCACTTTGCATCATTGAATAAAGCATTAATCAAGCATTCAAGAGAAACTATTGATATATCTTCATATTTCTTTCAACAAGGGATTGGTAAGTTGCAAGCATTTGCATGTTATTTGTTTATCATTCTCCTTCATTTCATTATTTCATTAAGGGTTTGATTACCAAAGTGGGGTTTGACCAAGGCAAACCCCTATACTCTAACCCTCAACCATTTTTCCCCTCTTGCATGCGTATTTGTAGACTTTTGTATGCAAATTTAACAAGAAATTAGCTGTTGAAAGGTGGTCAACAAGTCAACAAGGTGCTTCAAGTCAAATCAACCACCTTTCAAGCTTGAGAAGACTTTCTTTCCATTTTTTGTAGAATTAACTGAACGTCAACCCGACAAGTAAACAACTTCAAATCTGGTGTTGTAGAATTGTCTCCTAATTTCACATAATTTTGGTAGAGGACTGATTCACCATCAGTGGTGAATGAGTCCCACCTTAAAGTTGGAAATTCAAATTTTGTCAGATTCCAGATCCTGACACTCAGAAACTAGTTTTCAATAATTTTCATCAGAAGTAAGACTAATTTGCCATTAGTGATGAATGAGTCCCACTGGTGATTTTCTATAATGTCAATCAACATTCAGAAGATTCTAGATTCTCCAATCTCTACCCAGGTGCACTCTGAATCAGCCTTCTTTCTTTCTATTCTGCATTTGTTCCTTCTTAGTTCATGTTTGCATATCACATTGTGTTTTCCAACATTACATAAATTTTAAGTTTTACATACATAATTAGTCACATAGATCATCTAATTGCATTTAGTTTAGCTCATTTAGTCTAAATAACATCATACATTGCATAATTTGAGTGAACCTAATGTAGATTCCTTTGTGTAGGGTTTATCTCTCTCCTTTTAGGTGAAACATCCTAAGAGTGGAAGAGTAGCCTAAAAGCCCTACCCAAAAATCTACGATTCACTTCCAAACATCCATAGCATAGAAAAGGAAGTGGAATATTTGAAAATATGCCTTAGTAAAAAGTGGTCTCATGAAATGCCATGACAAGCAAATGCAATTGGAAGTTCCTCCTACGTATTACTTATGCTATGTGAAGTAATTGCATCACTGCTTATGTTGACTTTCTAAACAACTATATTGTAGTTGAAATTTTGTCATCTATCATTATCTAGTTATTAGTTATGGAATGTGAATTAATGCTTTGAGTTTGAAATATATATGCAATGTAATTTAATCAACAATATGAATATAAACTACACAAATCTATTAAGTACAATTCAATAGTTAAACTCTTTATTCTATTACCTGCATGTAGGTTTGTGTAAATCCACTAGCACTAGGAGGTGTTCCCATGAAACCTCCAATATTAGCCTATTCAACATCCAAAATAACATATTAGAATACCATTCATAAAATAATGCTATTAACATGTAATAAATTTATAATTGTTTGCTAGTTACATACCTCAATGGTAGATGCAGTGGAGTAATAAGCGAGTGTAGGGCCAGTGTATCTAGTATCAACGCTGTGACCCTGAGATTTTATCATAATCATAAAACTAAATTAGTTAATCTTTCATTTTAAAATTGAAATTTAATAAATTAAATTCAATGAACATGCTAACATTTACTTAAGTATCGATGCCATAGGCCTCATTCAAAATGTTAGCTTCCCTTGCCATCTCCATAGCTACAAACATATCCTATGTAGTATCCTCCTGAGTGTCAGTGAGGTCATATGAACAAGCCGCCTTGCAAGTCTGACACAAATGTGATCGAAGCTGGCCACCACTCAAAGACTCCCCTAGATGGTGCTATAGTAGAGGAGTGGCATGCTGGATGACACTTTGGGTCAAAGAGCTAATGGCTTGCAAAGTGTCTACGTCAACACTCTCCTTCACGATGGAAGGGATAACGATGTGCTCATGAGGTGACTTAGTGGGAGGTCATCTTGCTTGCCACTTAGGATCCTAATGTGCACCGGGTCTATCTTGAGCTGACCCCCCACCTCTCACTTGGAAATCCCTCATATCAAAATAATTTGGGATTTTGTTGAGGATGAACTCATAATATAGATTTTGTAGGAAATATTGCAAGACTTCACAATTGTTGCATGGTGGGAAATCCAAAAATATGTACCACCTATCTCAAAAAAAGGTCATAATCTATTGGTGGTGGCACCAATGGATATGAAACCTCTTTGCATTGAGGCTAAAATTTGCATTTGTGTGTGAGTTAGTGAATAAAGAGCACAAATCTAATTTTTTTAAATTTTTTAGATCTTTTACATCTTTATATGATAATTTATCTTGGTAATAATCCCTAGCTACCTACCTCTTATCTTGCCAACCAGTTAATTGTTTGTTGATTGAATCTACATGTTTTAAGATTTCTTTGAGTGAATTTGCAAGGGTTTTTCTTTCCATGGTTGAACCGTTTGGATCATTCAACCTCGTAATTAAATCCTCAATTGGTTTTTTATTGTTTTCAATTTCACTCATTAAATTTTGTTGAGTGCCAAGAGGGTGTTGAGGGATTGGTGGAGGAGATTGTTGTTGTGGTTGTTGAACTTGAGGATTTTGTTGATGTTGTTGTTGCTCTACTTGTTGAGGATTTTGTTCTTATTGTTATTGCTCCACTTGTTGAGGATTTTGAGGATGGTTTGTAGATTCATTAACATCTCCTACAAATTCAACAAATAAATATAAAAAACAACCTAAACTAAAAAAATAACAAGACAAACAATCCTTACCTCTTAGACCTCCTCGTCAACATGGCGACATCCTAGCCACCAAAAAACAACAATTTGATGAAAAAGCTTGCAAGATGACTCCTAGAACGCGAGCATGCAAATGGAGGGCTTTTGGCAATGGGAAAAAAGTCACAATGCAAATGAACTTTATTTCCTTATTTTTTTTGCTTTTAATGGCTCATAATGCTAGTGCACACCAAGCCATAACGCGAGCACATTATAATGTGCTTGTGTTATGAGCTATCAAAACCTTTTTTTAAATTTGGCCACCAATTGGTTGCCCATCTTTTTGCACCCACCCATGAGGCATAATGTGAATAGGATTTTGTAATGTGGTCTTTCCAACTATAATAGGAAATCTAATCACTCCAAGCAGTTGTTTTCCTACATTGTCAAACCCTTGAATAGATAAAGAGCTAGGTTGAATTCTTGATTTATCCACGCCAAGTATATCCAAAAGCATCATACTATATATACATTAAGGGTGGAGCCCTTGTAAAAAAGGGTTCTTTTTATTCCCCATCCTTCATATTCAACTATTATCATGAAAGCTTCATATTATTTTTACACTTCCAAAGGAGGGAGCTCAGTTTGGTGGAAAATAATGTCAACATTTATTCCTTGAATTATGACTGCTATGTTATTTAGTTGCACATTAGAAGGGATAGTCCTAACTTGTTGTAAAACACTTTTAATCATGTTATGATAATGAGGAGAGGCTTGGATAAGGTCCCATAATGGTATCTTAGTAGGAGTGTTCTTTAGTTGTTCAATAAGATCTTATTCCTTTACACTTTGTGAAGACAAATGAGGAGGTCCTGGTAAGATGGGTTGAGGTAATGGGAGGGATGTTGAAGGTTTTTTTCTTGGTTTAAAATAATTTATAGTGTTCTATGTATGAGCAATGATATTATAACTCACCGCTGCAAAACATTATTCTTAGTTGG
Source organism: Sequoia sempervirens (assembly GCA_007258455.2). Taxonomy (NCBI): domain Eukaryota; kingdom Viridiplantae; phylum Streptophyta; class Pinopsida; order Cupressales; family Cupressaceae; genus Sequoia; species Sequoia sempervirens. Next base: position 545,367,681 of record VDFB02000015.1, read on the forward strand.
GTAAAGGATAAGTTTGGGCTTGTTTTGAGTTTGATGTCTTTCTAATCAAGGGGAGTCTAGTGTCATCTTTTCACCATCATCTAAGAAAGTCACATCACTATTATTAATGTTTTCATTTTCTTGCACCATGACACCCTCCCTAGGGGGAGAGTTTTTAGGAGAATGACAAACTAGATGTTCATGACATTCAAAGGTTGGTTCTTCTAGAATGACTTCATCACAAATAATGGATTTATCACTGGTTGGATTGTCTTGCTGATCAATGATGGAATTCTCTTTCTCAATAAAATTTTCCCTAGGGGAAGAGAGGCAACTAATATTTTCATGAATTTCATCGATTGTGTTTTCTAACATCAAAGTATCTTCTTCACAACTACGAGATATACTAGGAGAAGAAAAAATATGATTGTCAAGATTGTCATAATTTCATTCATTTGTCCCTTAGTAATGTCTTCCAAAATAGGATAGGTAGGAGAAGAAACATAAAGAGGGTTGTCATAGATCTTAAATATTTTATCATCTAACACCAACCTATCATCTTCACTTACAATATGATTGTCATGATTCCTTACAATTGCATCCTCTCTCACTAAAACATTCTCACAAGCAATAGGTGAATGGAAATTAGGTAAGGCGATGTTTAGAAATGTGTCTATGATCTCATTCTCTTGTGTTATAATATCTTCCCAAGGGGAAAGAGGGGATGGACAAATAAGACTTTCATGATTCTCAACGATTGCATCTTCTTTCACCAAAATAACTTCAAAACATGTAGGAGAGGTATCAAGAGAAGAAAAACTATGATCTTCATGATTATCTATGCTTGTATTAAGTCTTCTATCACATCATACCCATAAATAGGAGAGATAAGAGGGGGTGTAGGTTTAAGGCAAGTGTCAATATTTTCACTCTCTTTCACTAAGAGATTCTCATAATTGGGTGATCCCACAATAGTGGTTTACAATTTTTGGCCAAACTAGACACTGAAATTATTATTTTTAACTAAATATTCACATTCGAGCACCTATAGTGGCTAAACCGTGAGGAATTTGAAAATGATACAAACTAGAGTATCTTTTTCAAAAAATATATTTTTCAAAATTTTTGGAATCAGATTGTGCTTCTTTTTCCATCTCCCACAAAAGTTGTTGTTGGCTTTTCGTTTGGTTTTTTGGTTCTGTGGCCTTCACTGGCCTTTTTGATGGTTGTGGTCATTTTCTGTTGTTATATTTACTGTCTTTCTGACTGTGATGTCTCTTTTGACTCTATCTTTATTTTGTAAACTTTGTGGTTTCAAGTCCCTGTAAAACCCATTTTTTCCTCTTTCTAAAACATTTTTAAAAAGTGACGCATGCCGTATAACGCATAAATTTTTTTCCATGAAGGATAAAATTCTAATTCTTTCAAATTTAGATTTGTAACTCCGATATCTAGTGCTTCCACTTGGTTATATAGTTTTTTATTGAATATTTTTTCTTTAATCAAGTTTTGAAGTCAAACCAATTACAATTCAGACATAGCGCAACCATATAACGGGTAACTTTTTTTGTATATATCAATTTTTTTTTTTTCTTGGATCAAGGACCTCAATATCTGGTACACTCATATTTTTCAATTTTTTTTTGATAATCTATTATTTTTCCACATGTATAGAACAAAGACCTTCATTTTTTATGAAAAACCCATGCTTAATAAAAGTAAAAAAACAAATACATAATAAAACCAAAACATATTAAAATTATATTCGTTGGATAGATCATTCTAAGGAATACCTGATTTCAGTTGGGTTTGTGAAGATTCCTCCATTTTCATCCTCAACTTGAGCTTCAAAGCGTTAAAATTTAAGATTTTTTGGTGAAAAAGGTCAAAAATCAAGGAACAAGGGGGGTTCCTAGAACCGCGAACCCCCTTCCCAAAAGGGGTTGTAATTTGTTTTTTGTCCATGTATGCATTAAATGGGTTTGCTCGAACCCTAGTTTGAGTGAACTCTTTTGTGGTTCGTTCAAACCAATGAGCTCATTCAAAACCGCAGAATGAAAGTTTTTGGCATGGGATCATTTTTTACAAGTTTCCCTTCCTCATTCAAATTGTAAACCACTTTTGTGGGTTTACCCAACTAGGAACTATATTGAATGAATGAATAACATGCTTATTGACTAACTTTTTCTTTGCAAACTTGGAAAAGAAAAATACTAACATTTGTGAAATGTAATCTATACAAAGCTCAAAATGGAAAGAGACTTAAAATACAATGCAACGACCTAGAATGAAATGCATAAATGTAATTTATAGATTCTAAACAAGGTAATTTTTTGATTACACTATGCAAAAATTTGAAAATAAAGTGTTGTAAATATAATTTTCAAATTAAGCAATCCATGAAATGCATGTAACAAAAACTCAACAAACTGAAATAGATATTCAATGAAAAAAAATAGAAGTAAAAGGTAGTTTTCGGGCTGATCTAGGACTAATTCTCCTAGAGGGGTGTATGAGTCCCAGTTAGGGTTTTTGGAAGGGTCAAATGTTGAAAAATGCAAAACACAGAATTCCTAGAAAGTAGGAAAAACAACTTGTACTAGGACTAAATCGCCCAGAGGGGCATATGAGTCCAAGATTAGGGTTTTTGCACCAATTTCAAAAACTTTTGAGTTATTTGTAATTTTTCTAACTTGTATGTTGTCTGAACTATTTGCAATTGAAAAAATTCAGTGAAATTGAATGATCTAAGATGCAAAAATGCAACCTATATGCACTTTCACTAATGCAAAATTTTGAAACACTAGATGCAAATGAACTAATGCAAAACCTAATGAAATTTTTTAATGAAAGTTAGATCTAGGACTATGATGCACTCCAAATAAAAAATAAGGTGTTGTAAATGTAAGTTCTCCAAAATGAAATGAAGAAAATAGGTGTCCCACCTTTTTAGAGGTGGAATACAAATCAGGTGTTTAGGGACCTAGACCAATTTTCTTCAAGTTTCATTCAAGGAAACCCCAGAGATCTCAATCCAAGGATGGAATGAGGGAAATAGATATGATAGAAGGGTGTCCTAGGGTGTGATTAAAGAATTTAAAAGGGGGTTCACCACCAAGCTAGGGCTTGGAAAGACAATAAATGAATGCAACATGCAAAACCTAACTAGATGACCTAGGAAATGAAATTGAAATATAAAATAACAATTTGAGAATGAGAAAAGGTACACCTGGAAGAGAAATGAGGTAAAAAAAAGCTCAAAAACCTTGAAATTATGTTGTTTGAATCCCTTTAAGACTCATACGCCAGTTTGAGTGATTTAGTCCCAGACTAGGGTTTCTGTGCCAAAATTGGAATCTCATAGTGTCAGATTTGAATCTCCTAGTGTCAGATCTGAATCTCCTAAAACCTGGAAAATATCAATACTAGGACTCATATGCACAAGGTGGTGATTTAGTCCTAGTATTAGGATTTGGATGAAATTCTGGTATTCTCTAGTGATTTCCTATAGCTTTTTTCCTGCCAAATCTTTGAGTTTGAAACCTTGGTTTGCAACCTATAGGTGACTTTCTGTGATCTTGCAAGTGAGGAGATAACTCTAACAACTTTATTCAATCTTAAAACTTAGTTTTCAAAGATCCTTCAAGCTCCAAGACACCTAGATCTATAATCACACATGTGGAGAGAGAAAAAATTGTTGATTGCTAGGGAATAGGGGTTTACCTTGGTCAAACCTCGTTTAGCTAATTAAACCTTGTGATGAAACAAAGAACATGAAACATAAATAATGATACTTTGAATGATGTCTTGAGATGTAAATCAACAATCTAACATGAAATTTCCATGTAGAATGTAGATCTTGATCTTGCATTAGATGTAGAGTAATGCTTAATCTTGGATCTTGAATGCTACATCACAACACTAGCTCAACAACATGATTAATGCCTAAACAAATGATGAAGAAATATTCCCTTTAATTCCTTAAATATGCTCTTAAATATCCTTGAATACTCTTGTGAACTCTTGTAATCACAAACTTGCTATTAAGAATGCTCTCTTAAAAGTCTTAGGTGAAAATGAGTGAAATAACCTTGTATTTATACAATTTTATGCCAAATTTATTCAAATTACAACACAACAAGCTGACATTAGATCTAGGAAGACAAAATATTTCCAAGAATTGGATTTAAATTAGGTCCTGATTAGAGTGGGACTTATATGCCCAAGGTGGCATATGAGTCCTAGTGGCTCAAAATTGGGGCACAAACTCCAATACAGGTCTTGTGTAATGTGAAATTCAAAATTATGTCCCAAGACCTAGGTGGGACTCATATGCCTAAACCACTAAATTTGGAACACATGACCCAAAACATTCAATTATGTTTGGTTATTTGATATGTTTCGGGATTATCTCCTGAGAAATATATTTAATAAGGATTGTGGATGCAAAATAGGGTCAATTAAGGCATAGATAAGCCCAATTAATTAATAAAACCCTAGATTAGTTTGAAAGTGTTAGGATACACTTTACAACAACTTAAATAAGGCACCATTAAGTTTATTTAGTTTACAAGGGCCCTAAACTTAATGTGAAGGTGTAAATAAATACACTTTACAACACTAAATGAAGGAAAAATTAGGTTTATTTAGCTTAAAAGGATCCTAAACCTAATGTGAATGTGTAAAACATATTACAAAAATAGATCAAGGTGATATTAGGTTCATTTTAACATTAATTATTCCCAAATTAAGTGTGAAAATGTAAAGGGTGATATTTTCCATCACTACATGTAGTTTCTTACAAAATTTTGTGGTAGAAAACACTTTAAGGAGGATGGCATACTGAAAATTTGTTTAAATAATATGGTGGAATTTTTAGTGAAAGCATTAAATGAGTACAATTATTTTGAGTCAATGACTCTTTTCACCCTAATTTACTCTAGTCAAATATCTTGTTGGATGAATCAACTGTTCTTGGATTTGTTGGTATAGATTCTTTTGTCATTATTCTTACAATGATGCAAGAAAATAATATTGTGGATTCTAATTATGATGGCATATTTGTAGATGTTCAATGCTTTTCACCTAATTTTTAAAATTTATTTTAAGTCCTTTGCTTCTATTGTGATTCTAGAAGGGCCAACTAAATAACTTAAGGATACACTTTTAAATAATAATAGTTTGTAGGAAAAAACTGAGAGGTTCAACCACTCATATGCTTTATGTCTCCCTTTAGTTTTTAAAAAAATAAGTATTAGAGGCGATGCATTTTTCTTAAAGAATGGTATTATATGTCATTTTAATTGCTTGTGGCACAATATTCATAGAATGCATAAATGGATGTCAAATAACTAGTAACCACACAAGGAGAACGATAAAAAATTTAAACTAATGCACAGTGATTTTTATTGTATTTAAATCCTTAAAGAATAATTTCTTTGATCTTAATTATTATATTTGGTTCTTGAGGAAACACATGCTCCTCATGAAGCCATGATTTCCAAATTTAACCCCTCGATGAAATATTTTTGGTGTAGGAGCACCTTCACATCACCATGATTCTAATTTATAAATAATTCCATTTTACCATTTGTAGGGGTCATTCAAAGTCATTTGATGAGTAATTACAAAAACAATGTAAAATTGTCAACAATTATTGCAATGAAAGTGTAAAAGTTGCATAAATTAGGAGTTAATGGGTCATTAGAGTCTAAGAAATAATAGGTAGTTGAAAAATAGTTGGAAAATGATTCTATATGGTGTAAATTCCTTTAAAAATTCCATTGAACTCCTTTTGTACTCATTGGTGATTGAATCCTTGGATCTAATAATTAAAAAATTCTGATTTTATGCACATCGTCCAAAAAATTGACTATTTTCAGGCTTATATACGTATTGTACAAAATTGAAAATGTATAAGAATGTTCTTGAAAGTTGATACTATCATTCACCTTCCAAGTCTTTCTTGTTTCATGCATTTTAGTTAAGAATTGTTCAAGATATAGTCATTTTTCTCAAAACTGTCTAAACCCCTTACCAGGGTAACAGTTTGTGCAGTAAAAATCATTTTTCTCCAAGTTAACCGTTGTATTTTTCTAAAAATTGGAGAAAATGTCTGTAAGAAGATCCTCTAAAGTCTCACTGGAGTGATTGGATTAATTTATTTATTTGTGAAAGTTATAGGCGACTGTTTGCATGCATATCTGCCTATTTAGGCCTAATTAGTAGAAAAGAATTAAGGGATATAGTGGAGAAAATAAATGGAAGGGTTTGTTTTGAATTCTTGGTGAATGATTAAAGACTTGTTGGTCATGTTTGTGTCCAAGTTTGTGTCAGGACTATTGGAGGATACATATTTGTTCTTGAATGAACCAATGCATTGGAGAGTACACTAATGAAGTGTTTTGAATCCTTGTAACTTGCAATTGAAGATTGCACTTGTAAATTTAGTTGGATAATGGTGTTTGATGGATCTAATAACTTTTGGAACTCTGATCTCATATGTGAATTAAGTTTTGGTTATTGAAGTTGGGAAAGTTTGTTGTCTTCCTTTGACTCTCCATCAATTGGTATCAGAGCCCAAGAAAGATATGGGCTGATAAGTTGGTTGTGGTTTGTGGTTTGTAGTTGTGTGTTTGGTGGTTGTTTACAGGTAAGTGTGTTGTGAAGAAAGGATGAATCTTGCTTGAGATGATGGAGAACTTGAAGAAACATTTTCAAGTAGAAGAGGAGAGAAAGAAGAAGAAGAGACAAGCCAAGTTTGATAAAGAGATTGCTGAGATAAAACAAGAGATAGAAAGGATGGACAAAGAGTTCCAAGAATCTATGAAGAAGATAGAACAAATGATGAAGCAGGAAAGAAGTTGGCACTTGAAGATAAAGAGAAGAGTCACATGGACTATAAGGAAGATAGTTAAGAGAAGAAATAAAATGAAGGTAAAAGAGGAAGAAGCCTTTGAAGATGCAAGAGAAGAATTCATTGGAGAAGATATTATAGAAGTTTCCAAGCATGAAGATATGACAAAGGACCTAATTATTGAAATTGAAGACATAGAAGGAATGATCATTAAGGAGTTAATCTTGGAGGTTTTCAATGAATTTTAGAATGATGGAGGTATCATGATTGTCACCTTATATCATTTCATTGTGTTACTAATGCTTTGGAAAAATGATTGTTTGCAAGTTGAAGGTCAAACAGAGAAGCATGATCTTGAGGTGTATGAAAGAATGAAGAATATGATTTTAGAGGGGAAGCATGGTAGACAACTAATTTTCATGGACAAATTCAAACCAAAAGTGAAAATGAAGGTGATAAAATGAAGGTAATAAGGAGTAAGGTTAGTGGTAGAGCATTTCAAGAAAGAAATTTTGTTAGTAACCACACTGTCAAGTGGACGTGAAATATTCTTGGTGGGGAGTTTGGTGTAGGATCACCTTCACATCACTATGATTCTATTTTATAAATAATTCTATTTTTCCATTTTTAGGGGTCATTCAAAGTCATTTGATGAGTAATTACAAAAACAAAGTAAAATTGTCAACAATTATTGCAATGAAAGCGTAAAAGTTGCATAAATTAGGAGTTAATGGGTCATTGGAGTCTAAGAAATAATAGGTAGTTGCAAAATAGTTGGAAACCAATTCTATATGGTGTAAATTCTTTTAAAAATTACATTGAACTCCTTTTGTACTTGTTGGTGAATGAATCCTTGGATCTAATAATAAAAAAATTCTGATTTTATGCACATTTTCCAGAAAATTGACTGTTTTTAGGATTATCTATGGACTGTATGGACTTTAAAACGTATAAGAATGTTCTTGAAAGTTGATATTATTAGTCACCTTCCAATTCCTTTTTGTTTCATGCATTTTAGTTAAGAATTGTTCAAGATATAGTCATTTTTCTCAAAACTGTCTAAAACCCTTACTAGGGTTACACTTTGCAGTAAAAATATTTTTTCTCCAAGTTTAACCATTAGATATTTCTGAAAATTGGAGGAAATGTCTGTAAGAAGGTCCTATTAAGTCTCGTTGGAGTGATTGGATTAATTAATTTATTTGTGAAAGTTATAGGTGACTATTTGAATGCATATCTGCCTATTTAGGCCTAATTAGTAGCAAATAATTAAGGGATATAGTGGAGAAAATAAATGGAAGGGTTTGTTTTGAATTCTTGGTGAATGATTAAAGACTTTTTGGCCATGTTTGTGTCCAATTTTGTGTCAGGACTATTGGAGGATACATATTTATTCTTGAATGAACCAATGCATTGGAGAGTACACTATTGAAGTGTTTTGAATCCTTGTAACATGCAATTGAAGATTGCACTTGTAAATTCAGTTGGATAATGGTGTTTTATGGATCTAATAACTTTTGGAACTCTGATCTCATATGTGAATTAAGTTTTGGTTAATGAAGTGGGGAAAGTTTGTTGTCTTCCTTTGACTCTACATCACTTTCAAAGTGTTGTTGATCTGGGTCAATTTACCAAACCACTCTCTAGTTTTGTATTAATTCTTTCTTTGTAGAAATAGGTAATTATATTTGGAGATTTATGTCTTGCAAACACTACTTATCTAGTACAATTGTTACCCATTTATAGATTGATTTGGATATTTTAAAATATATTATAGAGATAGTTTTTATAGTGGGAAACTATTTACGGAAATATCTTCTAGATTATGAGGGCCTCATTTTCCATTGTTGCAAATCCTACAAAATGAGTCATACAACTATTGATTGCTCCAACCTGATATGCAAATCAACTATCCAAGCTTCTCAATGAATAAATCCCATTCTCCATAACTTATATGTTCTTGGGTCTTCAAAGGAGTATAGAACCCCTTAGCCCTCTCAAGTGGCTCTTGCATACTTATATATTATGTACATGTATACACATATATATGTATGCTTATAAATAATTAACATAAAACATCATATATTGTGTAATTTTTAATTCAAGGGTTGATGCCCTAAAACAATCCCTTGAATAATTAATTATAAAAAATGTTTCAAGAGTATTTGACCTAGTTGAAAGTCAAATTTTATTAATTTTATCAAGCTTTCTTTTAGTAAGAAGGGGACACAATAAACTATCTTTTGATCTTTTACTCCAATATTCAACGTAGCATAGAGTTGGGCTATATCAATTTTGTTAAGCTTTCCTTTAGTAAGAAGAAGGCCTAGTAAACTATGTTATGACCCCTAATAAGACACTATCAGGCTTTGATACCAAAATGAAACATGATGCACTTAAAGTAAAAGTAGACAATCCTTTAGAAGAACCACATAACCATAAATAAAATTAATTATTGGTTGGGATATGTAGGTAGTTCAAACTAATGGACTTGATCATATAGGTCATATTTAGGAACTGTGTGTATTTTTTTTAAAAATTAATATTTTAAGTTATCAAGTTTAGGTTTTAGGATCCCAACTTTGAGGTTTAGAGTTTAGGACATTTTTTAAGTTTAGTGTTATGGGTTTGGAGTATGAGGCATAGGTTTTAGGCTTTCTAAAATTATAAAATTTAAGTTTAGGGTCTTGAGTTTAGGGTTTAACTTTATGCAACACAAAACCCTTAGTAATTTCTAGTTGTTATAGGCATGGGAATTATGTAATAGAGCATGTTAAAGAATCATATATCATGTGGATTTCTTATATTCGAGAAGAGAGCCCAATGAGACTATTCCTTTTATAGGAATATCAAACATGTAGTGGAAATTTGCATTTTATATCATGCACATCTACATAAATTTTGAAAAATGAAGGGCCATAAATTGTTATAATTAGAAAGACAAAAGGTTATCATGGTGGGTGATCAAATGATCAAATAATAGAGATTGTAGTTTCAATTTTGATGATAGAAAAATGAGTTCAATTAAAATTACCTATAAAGAACTATGGATACAACTTTAACATGAGAGATTCAAGAGTATCAAAGTATTGCTCATAACATCTAAATATATCTTAAATATGTATCCACAAAAATAGAAACTTTGAGAATATACAAATGGGTCAATGAGTTTGACTCATAAAACTGCATAGTTGAATCTTGATAGTAATATCAAAATTTGACACACTGTGGAAAATACCTCCTACTTATCAATTGATGAGCTAAAGGGGATCTATAATGAATGCTTCATAAGGAAAACAAATTGCTATTCAGGTCATACAAATGGGTTGCAAGCTAAGTGGGATTAACCTTGGGGAAAACTCCATGGTTAAGCATGCTTAAACTGGAGTGGTACTAGGATGGGTGACCTCTCGGGAAGGCCCAGTGCTTCACCTTTGTGAAAATCACCTAGATGCAATTAGTGCTACGTGGACCATTCATTATCATGAGATATGTGTTCTTGCAAACCATTACTCATGAAAACATGGGTCAATGAGTTTGACTTGTAAAACTATATGGTTGAATCTTGGTAGGAATATCACAATTTGACACGCTATGGAAAATACCTCCTCCTTATCAATTAATGAGCTAAAGGGGCTTTATAATGAATGGTTCATAAGGAACAACACTTTCTGAAGGTTTTGCAAATGGGGTTGCAAGCTAAGTGGGATTAACCTTTGGGAAAACTCCATGATTAAGCATGCTTGAGTTGGAGTAGTATTGGGATGGGTGACCTCCTGGGAAGGCCCTATGCTTCACCTCTGTGAGCATCACCTAGATGCAATGAGTGCTAAGTGGACCATTCATTATCATGAGAGATGGGTTCTTACAAACCACTACCCATGAAAACATGGTTCAATGAGTTTGACTTGTAAAACTACACAGTTGAATCTTGATAGCAATATCAAAATTTGACACAATGTGGAAAATACTTCCTCCCTATCAATTGATGAGTTAAAGGGGCTCTATAATGAATGGTTTATAAGGAACAACACTTGCTAAAGGTTTTACAAATGGGGTTGCAAGTTAAGTGGGCTTAAACTTGGGGAAAACTCCATGGTTAAGCATGCTTGAGCTAGAGTAGTACTAGGATGGGTGACCTCCTGGGAAGTCCCAGTGCTTCACCTCTATGAGAATCACCTAGAATGAATGAGTGCTAAGTGGACCATTCATTATCATGAGAGATGGGTTCTTGCAAACCATTACTCATGAAAACATGGGTCAATGAGTTTGACTTGTAAAACTACACGGTCGAATCTTGATAACAATATCAAAACATACAAATACATATGATTCACTTAAAAAATTATAATTAAAATGACTACATTAATTTCTTTGTTTGTGTGAATGAAAAAAAAAGATCTAATCTAATTATTTGTTCATTCTTCTCCAAAATTCTAATAAAAAAAATATTGAGATGCTCCCTTATAACTAAAAGATAGAAGTTCCTTTCACTCAAATCCTGTCTTTAACTTTCTGCAAATTTACTTATAAATAATTATGGCCTAGTGACACAATCAATCTAATTTGCTCCTTGTATACATATAAACATGAAATACAACTAGACAAGTTGTTTAATATGTGCATCATCTATATTTGATATGCTGGATTCCTTTATAGACTTGCTTTTCACATTTTGCATACTCACCTATTCTTGAAAATAACTTTAAAGAAAAACCTATAATTATTTTTGTGTCCATACTCACCTATCTATTGCAGTCCTTATGAAAACAACTTTAATGTAAAATCCATAATTATTTTTTTGAAGGGCCAACAATCCACTTTCTACTTCATGGTAGGTGAATATTATCCGATGTTCTATCCCTTTAGGTATTCTATAATTTTTTCACTATGTAGTTAGATACTTGTACAATATGTTTCGAATCATAGTATTAAATTCTCAACTAAAAATTCAACTAGAGTTAAATGATAGTATAATTGCGATTGCAACCCTAGATGCTTTACAATTCTGTAGGCAATTTTATTAAAACTACTTTACATTCATGTCGCTTGGAACTTGTTTTAATGGTTGTAATCTAATGTACACTGCACCTATCTTTAGGAGGATTTGAAGATAAAAATATGCAGGCCAACATTTGGCTCTGACATTTGATATCAATAAATAATTTTTATTTGTATTAATCTATATTAGATATTAATTACATATGATTTATCAATATCAAACATATAATAATATATTATCAATTCTCAAGAAAAATATTAATATCAATTTGAATCAATTAGAATTAAAATCCAGACATTAGAACACAACTTTATATCAATATGAATCAGGAGAACCATAAATTGTATTCCACAAAACATATCCCAATAATTAGTAGACTTAAAGTTTCACAGTCCCATTATTATTATTTTTGAAAAACTCTATCAATTCTTCCATAATTTATAGAAACACCTTAGAGAAAATATTTGATAAAAACATTATCCAAAAAACATATGGCAAAGAGGTTTCTAAAAGAAGTGGTATATACTGGTAAATGATTGTACACACCATCGTCCTTAATACTATCAATACTTACCCTAATTTTTTTATGAAAAACCCTTCAAGTTTTTTGGAAAAAGGCTAATGCAAACATTCTCAACAACACATCTAGCAAAAAGGTTCGAAGTTGTTTTACAGAAAGTTTGGAGCTTCAGCAGGAAATAAAACATCATTTGAAGGCATAATATTTGAAACCAACCAAGCCCAGTACAACTCCAGAGCCTTTGACAATTTCAGTCCTCCCACTTGTTAGGAGGTCTTGAGTAAAACAAAATATTTAAGACAAAATAAATTAGAATGCACCAGATGAAAACACTGAAAATATTATTGAATATGATTTTTTGGATTAATTACAAAGGCAACATTGCTGCAGTATTTATAGATTCATGGAAATCTCTAGAATATTTTAGAAAGACTAGGAGAAGTCCCAAAAATAAAAATCTGGTTGTTTCCATCTTTTGGAAAATTGGATAAATGTAATCTTTACCACTGACTCTTTTTTTAGATACATTCCACAAATAAACATTATTTCCAACATCCCCCCATAATGTTTATTTGGAGAGGATAATCACAAAAATAGCAACTTCCTTGAGATTTAGCATGTTTTTAAACTTGAAAAAAGTTTCACTTAGCTTTTGTAAATATGAATCAATTTGATTTGTTTCAACTTTTTCCAACTCTTTTCACTGCCGCAACAACTTGACCATTGATTTTTAAATCTTCAAAACTTCAATTTGGGTTTACTCTTCTTTCAAACTCGCTATCTATAATTTTCCATTTTTTATGACGTCTTGCAAACATCTCTTGATCATTTCCTTCTTTTCCATATGAACATTTGTATTTGAACAATTTTTTTAGCATACCTATAAACTTTTGCCATCTTGGTCCATAATTCCATCCACAATTTATTTTCATGCAACTTGTCAAAGATTCACTTTTACACTTCCTTTGCCAACACATTTTTTCTGAATGATTTTTCAAACCACAAATTCTACACGGATGTAGATCCCAACATGTATCTTCCATATGACCCTTCCTTTTACAATGAGAACACTGCATACAATGTATTTCTTGAAAAAAATTGCTTGATCCTTTAAAATTTCCTTTACATGTAATATATCCGAGACCTTCATATTTTGGCCTCACTGATGGCTGAATGGGCTCTCTCATTCCTTGCTCATGTTTTTCCAAACCTTCACTTTTATAACCCATTCTTTTCATAATTTTAAAACCAACATTTTTTTGATGAAAATTATCAAGATTGGTAGACACATTATCATCTTCATTATTACATTCTTCATCATGAATCACTTTAGCAATACCACGTAAACCAATTGATTTATCAACCGAACAATCTAAATCTTTTGTACAATATGAGACATCACAAACTAATGGTTTTGACTTTAAACATTCATTTTCTTCTTTCAACTTTGATATTTCTTCCTTTTGTGAACAATTTTCTTCATGTAATCTCTTTATCTTTTCTTGTAAATCTTCATTATTTTTCTTAACCTCATTATACATTTTCAATTTTTCTTCCAACTCTTCATTCTTCTTATTAACTTCCCAAAAATTGTCTATAAATTCATCAACCACCTTTAGCTTTTCTTCTAGTACTTTATTCTTCTCCTCAACTTGACACAAATCTTTCAAAAGTTCAATATTTTTTTCCTTTAAAGAGTCATTCTCACAAATTAAAATTTTATTTTCTTTTAACACTCTTTTACCAACTTTTCCTATTGAAAAATGATTTAAAATCACCTCATATAGTCCAATAATTTCTTCTTTTTTTTGGCAGTGCCCCCAATTTCCTTTGATTGATTAAATCTTTCAATAGCTACAGCTGCAACCTAGTTTACAATCTTTTTTTTGCATTCACTTGGACTGACAATTTTTAAGCATTAGAAAAATCTCCATTCAACACTCAATCATAATAATTTTTTCCATTTAATTTAATTGCAGGTAAAAATAAATTGCAATAGAATCCATAATATAAAATTCCCTCTTTTTAAGATGAGAATTAAATATCAGAAATCTCTCACCATTTTTTACTGGTTTGATTCTTCTCTTTGCTGCAATCTATCTCTGATCACATCCTGCATAATTCACAGCCAACACTACAAAACCAAAATTCACAGCCCAAGATTTAAATACACTCTGATACCATATTGAAAAAAACAAAATGTTTAAGGCAAAATAAATTAGAATGCAGCAGATGAAAACACTGAATATATTATTGAATATGATTTTTTGGATACAAAGGTAGCATTGCTGCTGTATTTATAGATTCATGGAAATCTCTAAAATATTTTAGAAAGACTAGGAGAAGTCCCAAAAATAAAAATCTGGTTGTTTCCATCTTCTGAAATATTGGATAAATGTAATCTTTACCACTGACTTCTTTTTTAGATACACTCCACAAATAAACATTATTTCCAACAGGAGGTATAAAAAAAGCACAAGAGAAAACATCGTTTAAAGGCGTAGATGAAACCAACGAAGTCCAGAGCAGCTCTAGAGCCTGCAACAATGGTTAATTTCAAGCAAATTATATTAAAAACTTGAATAGAAATTACATCCATCGCTTCATGATAGAGTAGGCAAGAGAAACTTTTTAAAACCCACCTCATCCGCACCAACACTCGTAGTCTTCTCCTCTAGTTCGCTTAGATCTTTCACCTTGTGCAGATTCAGCAGCTCAATACTTGTGATTGTCGAACTGGGAGCTATGTTCAAGTCATCTGTTATTATAAATGTAACACTCTCTTTCACATAACCCTCTCTACTTCCCCCAGTTGTAACTTGGCTGCTGCTTTGCCAGGCTTTGAGAGAGATTTCTGCAGGGCAGTCAAGATCACGCCCACATGCACAGGTATCGTCAGGGATGGTGCTGATAGAGTGAATATCATTGGGACGAGCTCTTCTACAGCTATAAAACAAACTTCCCTTATTATCAATCAGAAGATTTTGACTGGAGCATTTTGACACATGTTTTGGCTCTAGCAGCTCAGATTTGTCGCCATTCACGTACAGTGCAGGAAGCTTTTGTATAGCAACATATAGGGGAGAGGGCCCAATAGTCGTGCGGGGTCCAATAGTCGTGCACCCAATCGTACATATAATACCCAATAGTCGTTTATATAACGTCCAATAGTTGTGATTTGACTACCCATAATTAAACAAAATGTATGCTTTTGATCTAAAAAGCAACCAATCATGTGATACCACATCAGCGCTCAACTACTCATGATGTAATGCACGAGAATTGGTCTCACTATTTTTTGGGGCCTTTTTCGACACCTTGACAAAAACGCATGCTGATGTGCCATCATATTTGATGATGTGGCCCTGAAACCTTAGTTATAAGCAGAGAACTTGCCAAGTAAGCCGCTGTAAAAAATTGGGAGTGATTTGAAATTTCGACGTAGGATAATTAGAAGCGCGAAGTTAGGGTGCACGACTACTGGGCCCTCTCCCCTAGACTGGTAATCGAGCCGACTTTCTTTGGCCTTACCGATACTGAAAGTGATTTCATCACCGAACCTAGTGGCATTGTGACAAAGCTGAAAAGCAGGTCCACAAAATCCTTTCCAGCCTCAGCATAAATTATTTTCCTGCTTTTCTTGCTAACCAGAAACCTGACGCTCATGCGTTGAGATTTCTTGTCTGCCATTTCTATTTGCTCTGGGTAAGATTAGAGGTGACTAACACAAGATAAGTAAGCAAACGATCTGACCAGCGTATATGAGAGATTGCCCATTGCGTTTCATTTAGGGGAGAGGGCCCAGTAGTCGTGCACCCTAACTTCGCGCTTCTAATTATCCTACGTCGAAATTTCAAATCACTCCCAATTTTTTACAGCAGCTTACTTGGCAAGTTCTCTGCTTATAACTAAGGTTTCAGGGCCACATCATCAAATATGATGCCACATCAGCATGCGTTTTTGTCAAGGTGTCGAAAAGGCCCCAAAAATAGTGAGACCAATTCTCGCGGCATTACATCATGAGTATTGAGCTGATGTGGTATCACATGATTGGTTGCTTTTTAGATCAAAAGCATACATTTTGTTTAATTATGGGTAGTCAAATCACAACTATTGGACATTATATAAACGACTATTGGGTATTATATGTACGATTGGGTGCACGGACCCCGCACGACTATTGGGCCCTCTCCCCTAATGGGGATGTACCTCTTCTCTTGATGTACAGAGTGTCTATTAGAATTGGCTATAAAGTGGCTCGAATTTACTGTCAATTTTTTTGTACTTGCATTGGAATGCACCCCAAATTCTCTAGAATGATGTGCACCGTAGCACTAAAGTATTGTGAAAAGATATTTTGGGGAGGCTTATAAGCATTATAATTTAATGGTTTCTCTAATACCAAGGATGTTAACAAATTACAACTGTCAAAAAAAAAAACACTTACCGTACCGCTTAAACATTACAACTTATTCGGTTCAAAGAAAAAAATTTAATAGGATGACAATTTACCAGTTTCATTAGTATAACAGATATATGTATTTGTTTCCATTTAAAAAATAATTGTATAAATTTTTTGTGTTAATATTTAAAATTTAAATGAATGTGTTCCACTTAACAATTGTAATGTTGTTTTAGTTTCTTTAAATTAATTTTTGGACATAAAATTGTCCTTTCTAACAACCTTCACCAATACATTTATCTGCATGCCCACATAATGAATCTGCAGCTGTTGTACATAACAAATAATATAGATTTCTTATTTCAAGAAAATGCGCAGCCAAAAGAATGTGGTAGAATGTCGCCTGATTTTCATCCGCAGCAACAGCTTTTTGAACGAATTCTGTATCAAATATCTTCACTTCCTCTTCTGATATATTGTTGGATTTTGCATGAGCATGGAATTTACAAAACTCTAATACCATCTTCAGCACTTTACCAGTTTTGATGTTATGATAGGGAATAGGAAACCTTAGAGGCTCCATTCCCCTGTATATGTCTATAAAATTCTTTACGAACTCTGATTCCATTGCAACCATTTTCTCCACATGGAAATCTTCAAAGACTTTCTCATCCCTGAACAGCCTGAATGTTACTGTATTTGCTGCCATTTTATTCTCCTTAAAATTGAGTACAGCTGTTCAAATAATATGCAAGCTAATTTAACCGTAAAAGAGTAGAATTCCCAAAGAAACACTATATTGAATATGGAACATTTAGTTTCCAGTTTATACCCTCCTCTTTCTCAAAACTTGAGGGTGTGCGACCTTTCCCTTAATTTTGTTGTCAGAATTTAAGAGAATAAATGTGAAATTTAACGGGAACAAATGTTTGAAGTTACAGATTTAGATAATCTTGCGTGATTTGTCACTTAATAGTGCTAGGATGGAGTCACCGTTACTTTATTTTTTAGTTATTTTATTTTATTATATTGCTTATATTATTTTGATTTGAAGTTAATAGTCATAATTCTTGTATTCTTTTATTGTTCTAGTTTTATTTTTTAATAAATGTTTATTTTTTCATTTTGTATGTATGTAGTAATTCTATGATATTCCATTACAAAATATTATAAATATGAGTGTGGTGATATACAATATCTTTAACATGACTCACACTATTGCAAAATATTTGGAAAGCTACTAGACTTCTTGCAAACCAAATAAAAATTGGAGAAAATATTTTTGATTTATGTAAGATTGCTCTTATACTTTTTATTCTCCATCACTCATGAGCCCACAACACCCTTGTAGGTGAATTATTTGAAAGAAAACCATGTGCATCAAAATATTTATTTTCTTCATTAGTGTCATATTCCTATAGTTATAATAATTATATAAATAAGAAAAATATTTAACATATATATCTATTAGATGTAGGGTGACATGAATTTAGAGGCTACAAATATTTAATAAAAATTTAATTATTTTATATAAGCTTTGTGTGGAGGTTTGAAATAGAGTATGAACATCTATCAAATGATCAAAGTGATTAAGATAAGTTTGGTAGATTGCATGGGTTCTGAGAAAATGTAAATTATTTTCATAAAAGTTTGGCATCCTTTAATAGTAGAGGAAGAGAACATGGATGCTACACATGCACGTTATGTCAGTCAACTTTGTGTTTGTCACTCCTTTTCTTATGTCGCTCATTGCAGAATAAGTGAATACTTGAAGGTTTTCACAACTATTTGAATTGATAATTATTTGAATATGTTTGATGCTTGTTTGGTGTGGCGTGTTAAATTCGTGTCCTCTTTCAAATTTGAAATTTGGGTGATATGAATTGTAGATTTGATTGATTTTAGCCATTAATTCTTGAGTTGATTGGTTTGGTGGAATGTTTTGCTTTGTTTCTATAATTTTTTTATGAAGAATGTTTGCCTTACAACTTGTTTTTTTGGATGCAGGCGGGTTTTTAGATGGAGCCAGTACATGCACACCCTACTTGGTGAGATGGGATAAACTCCTGCTAATACATGTTGTAGGTCTCATGTTTGATGAGACACGTGGATGCATTTGCCTATTGTTTAAGTTATTCTATAGTGGGAAACATGGTTGTAATGGGTTAGCATTTTAGTAAAATATGGGACACATGGGTTAGAATACTATTTACGTGGCACCTCTATTTTGTTGTGTAGTTATCCATTATCTATAAGGGAGTGTTGAATTGGTGTGACAGTTGGGTTTGAATGCTTATGGGGAAGGGTGAATTTTTTTATGATATGGTTGTTTTATTTCCAATTTGGATCTTTATGGTGATATTTCAAATAGAATTCCAAAACACTTACACCTGTTTGGCTACTAGCATGTACTTGTTTTGTTGACAAATATATACAACTAAATGTGCATTTAATATTTGATTTGTGTTTGAACTCGTCATGCTTTTTTATGTAAGTGTATTTTCCTAACTTGTGGAGGAATGACATATCACTATGGGTCCCAACATGCACTAGTCCTATCCCATGTTAAGGACCTCGAGCATGTTTTGTCTCCTCTCCCCTACAATGCTACATAGGGTCAAATCATAAAATTTTAATTTTAATGATATTAATATGATTCATGTATAGGGTTTAAATTATGATGACAATAATTTAATGGCTTCTCCAAAATAGAATTTTAATATCTATACTAATCCCTTTCCTACATACAATAAAGGAAATAATATGGATTTACATGAGGATTACGAGTATCATACATATAGTGATAGTATTTATTTACATGTATGCGAATAAAATTGTGTTAGTATTATTAATGATAGAGGCATTGCTTCTTCTACCATACCATTATTATGAGCCATTATATGTCCATGGTTATGTCTATGGTAGAAGATGGTCTATAAAAGGATCCAATTTTTTATTCATGGAAATTTTGAAGAGGATTTAAAACATGTGATATGCTCTTGGATATTGGTAAATGTGTCATATGACACATGACAAAAATGCATATTTTGGAAAAAGGAGAATTCCCAAAACTAAGTGTTTTTCTCTACTTGAAAAAATCATTAATTACAACATGCAATAAAACTAAAATTATAGGGGAAAATTCATAAATTCATAGCCATTGAATGTAATTCATAAAATAGGTGAATTCATAATTATTAGATTACATTCATAATCATCAAGGCAAAAACAATTTTTTTTAAGAAAGTGACAAATAACAAAATAGTTTGATGTCCTATGACACTCTAATTTCCCATTTTCTCTTTAGATTTTAGGTCTTTTTAAATTCTTAGTTCCTTATAATGATTTATAATACTTTATATAGTCAAATGTAGCTCAAATTGAGAATCAAAGAGAGCATTTTGAAGGGAATTAGGTTACAAAATTTAGGTGTAAGCAGTAGAACTTAGTGGTTTGTAGGAAAAATGAGTAGTCATAGGAGTTGAGTATGAGGTAGTTTATTCTTTTTGATAAATCCTAAGAGGATTATTTTTTAAAATTTTTTAAGTATAATAGTACTCACATTATTCTCAAGTTTTACCTAAAGTGGGTTTCTTCAGTGTATATCTATGTTATTCTTTTGTGGTGTTCATATTTATCTTTTTTTTTTAATAGGATTTCTTATTCATTCTTATAATTTAATTTTAGTCAAAAATCTGGTTCTCTAATAAAAATTATAATTGGTGAATTATTGGACAAGTACCTTAGTTTATAAATGAAGTGGTATTATAAAAATGTATTTATTTTGGAAAAGTTGTGAATGCTTTGCATGTGCATGACCATAACAAGGTCAATTGGAAATTAAATTTTACTTTTGTAAAAAATATCGAATAATATAATTAGAGAAATGAGTTAAGAGAATAAGAGTATTTATATATTGAGGCAAGGTTATATAAGATGGAAATTACCATTTTGCAAGCCTTTCCTAGTCAATGAAGACCATGAAAGGCCTAGTGGAGATCCTCATGGAGAGATTAGATAGTAGAAACTCCAATTATAATGAATAAGAGTGGAATTCAAGGGGTGAAAGGAGTTGAAAATTAAAATCCCATTCCAAGACAAGGTTAAGATTAAGATTTTATCATCCAAAGGAGTTATAATGATAAAAATATTGACCATTGGTCGGCATAATTTGAGGTACAATTAAACATTCATACTCTTACCTTAGAGCACATGATTTCCTTTGGTAGGTTGACATTAGCAAATATTGATCTCTTTTTTTGAAATTTTCTTGTATTCTATTGAGTCAAAGGAAAAAAGATCCTATTAATTATTGAGATCAATTTAAAAGGTTCATTAATAGATAATTTTATCCTATTTATTTTAAAGAGAGAAAAAATGTATGGGATATCAAAATTTTAAATAGAAAAATGTTGAAAGTATGTAAAAGTACACTTGTGAGTTTCATAGAAGAGTTGTCCAAATGGAGAAGGGATGCAAGATGAGGAGGTCCTAATGAATTATGTTGGAGGCCTCCATAACCAAATTTGTAGGCCCATGTTGCTTTTGAAACCAATAAATATAGATCAAGTCTTGTGCTCATGCTCATTACCTTGAAGTAGATAGTCCATCATCCTCTACAAGGATAAGTGAAGAAAAATCTAAGAAAAAGAAGTGAATTGTATAAGATCAAAATATAAATTGATATGGTGTGATCATTTTGACCTAAGTTTTGTCACACAAAGTCATCTAATTGAAAGTTGCATCTAGAGAAGAATCCTCATGTGCAAATAAAGCAATAAGGGTAAGAAAAAATATAACTCCTTTTATGAAAAGAAAAAAAAGCTAGAGTAATTGTTCAAGAACATAAAAAGAGGATTCTAATATTTATTGCACTATTAGGAAATTTTGTTTGTTGAAAAAGAAGTATTATTGAATAACATCATTGGCATTCATATTGAGGGTGTTAATGATACAAACTATATGGATATTTATTAATTAGTTTATTAGCAATATATATGTTTGTTAACCATATAACATGAGAGTATATTATTAAAATATGTAATCATATTAAATTAAGAACAATAAATAATATGAGAAAATCAAACACCAATGAGACCAAGATACCCTAAAGAATAAGTTTGTGGGTGAACACTTTATAAAATTATCACTCACTTATTACTTAAAATGGATTACACAATTGCTCATTATCTCTTAATATTAAATAATCACACTCAACACAACTAGAATAATCTCTTCAAGACCAATTACAACTCTCCTGGAACTAAATTCCTTTCCCTCTCTACAAAAAAATCATGAACTACAAGAAATTCAATAAAAATACTCACTATATAATTCCCAAACAAGAGATTTAAGACTCAAGAATACTAAATTCAATCATAAAAATGACATAAATAGACTCTCCTACCATCTAGAAGCTAAAATAATCATAAAAAAGAGAGTGGAAAAGTAAAAAATATGGACCATCACTAGAATTGATGACTGCACATAATGAGTTCCTCAATTTGTTATCATTCTTTAACCTAATTTTTCTAAAATGAAGATGAAATTTATTTTTTAGGAGGGTGTGAAGGTGAAGCATGTGAAATATTTTGCTTCTGAGTTGGAGGGGGTTTCTCATGTTGTCATGGAGGAGGCTCGACCCTCCTCCACACTTCAGAGTCATTATTTGGCAGTACAACCCTCTTTTCTCTCCACTTGCCCTTAATTTTGCTTGCTTTCGCTTGCCGTGGGTGTGACTAGATTGTATTTCCTTTTGGATTGTATTCGTTGCCACATGTGTGGTAGTCTCAATCTAGTTTCTTAATTATGGAGGGTGATACAAACCCTCTAGATGGGTTATAAATTGGAATGAAAAGGCTAGTGTAGACAAGGTGCAAGAAAAATATTTTAGAGACATTATTGTTGGTGAAAGAAATTGTTTGCTACAAGGTGCCAAGTTCATGGTTGAGGGCATTGAGAATGTTGAAAGCTCATGAGGGAAAGAAGAAGGTAAGGATCCCTTGGCTTCCCCAAAAAGAGGTATTAATTCTAAATGAGGTGCTTGATAATGCTAGTTTAGTTGAGGATAATAGGACTCAAAAAATTGCAATTTTTTTGCCATCGTGGACACTGCTAGGGTCCCGAAAAAAAAATATGGATGAATGATTTCATAATGTGTGGGAAAAAAATTAGGGTTTTAGTACATTATTTTTGCATAATGGTGCAAAAGGGTTTGCTTGTAGTTTTCTTTAAAAATCCTAAAGCTCAACAAGAACTAATAAAGAAACAATTCTGGCATGTTGGTAAAATAATTTTTTGTGCTCTAGTGTGGCTTCTAGAAGCCCTAAACAAAGAGGTCTTGGCACTTCCCAGTCAAATATGGATGGTAATTAAACATGTCCCACCTAGATTATACAAATTCATATTGCTCCTTTTGGAGCCCTATGGAAACATTATTAGAATGGATGATACCAAAGCATCACTTCCCCATTCATATGTGAGGGTGTTGGTTTCATTATACCCAGGAGTTGATCACCCTAAAGTATTGGAAATTAAAATTAAAAATGACACATTCACCTATGACATTAGAACCTTAGGAGGGCTTAATGCATGCTACCTATGCCAGAAAGAAGGGAATTTCAGAAGAAACTTCCCACTAAGTAAGAAAAAAAGGCTTTGTTGGAGGGGAAAAGAATAATGCTCCTCCCTTGAAAATTTTGGTGGAGGTTGAGACAATCGTGAATAGTTCAGAGGAAACTAATAATTGTAGTCCAACCTTAGATGCAAATGTAAATGACCCCCCCTCAAGCCCTAAATTTGCAAATGGTGGGAATTTCAGTAACCTAAATCAGATTGGGGCAAAGGAAAATATGCAAACTAATTTAGAGGGTTGTTTAGAAAGAATTTCCAACCAACTAAAAACCTTGATGCAAGAAATAAGAAATTCTTTCCCTAATGAGGTCTTGGGGGATGAAGGCTTATGTCAAGATAGCATTAATGAAAAAACTGGTGATAATAATACACCCTGCCCTAAAGAGGCAATAGAGACTACAAAAAATGGGAGATTGAATGCACAACAACTAGCAATAACAAAAATTAGGAAAGACATCAGCTAAAGGCAATAGGAGGGAAGGTTTTAAATCAGACTAGTGAGGAACGACAAAAGGAAATTTACACTTTTAATTACCAAAACTTTAAAAAAGAAAATAGTCCTAACATAGTTGTTTCTCACCAAGATGAAACTAAAATTGACCTAAACAAAAAAGGTCCAGATATATCTTCTCATGTCAAAAGGATGGTTTATAAATTTGAAGGGTGACACCCGTGCTCCATCTCCCAACCCTCTGAGGGTGTGGTGGATTAGGGACAACCCAATGTTAGTTGGGATGGATTAACAACACAAAGTGCCCCATCTACTATCTATTTGATGAATGGTAATGAAAGGGTGAGTGAAATTAAGGTTCCCCAATAAACAATGGTGTCTCTTAACATTCTTGATGAAGTGGCAACCATTGATGGTATGGTATCATAGTCAGGCTTAGAATTTGTAGAGGATGTAGGGGAGTACTCTACAAAGGATACCACTAAAGGGGAGGAGGTCCCCATGGATGTAATTATGAAAAAAACCAAGAAATATAGGAAGAAGAAAGTATTGGAGACCAACAAACCCATGGCTAGAGGTAGTATGATCCTTATGGAAAAAGAAAACAAGAGAAAGAATAGTGGAGTCATTCCAACACCCATTACCAAGAGAATAGAGATAGAAAGTAAGCTTTCAAAATGTTTTGACAACTTTAAGTGTGATAAAGAGCCTGCCCCTCAAAGAACAATCCTAATGAATATTAAATGTATCTTTTGGAATGTAAGGGGATTAGAATCCTTAGATAGGAAACATATTGTGAGAAGATTCCTAGCCCAAAGGAAGGAAAAATATGTAGTCATCCTTCAAGAAGTAAAAGCTATAGGATTTACTATGGAAATGAATTTGAAAGTCATTTGGGGAGAGGTGTCACAATTTTTCACTAGGCATGAAAAGGCAAGCATGGTGTTCCAATCCTTTTAGCCAAAGAATGGGGGAAATTTGTCTCTAAATTTGGGGCTTCTACATGCAATCGAGCAGTTTGGGCCATCATAAAAAGAAAGAAATCTTAATTTGGTATATACTCTATCTATGCCTTGAATTATTATAAATACAAGATTCAATTGTGGAATTGGTTGCATAATCTATGACAACCTATGGATCTTTGGGGGTGACTTCAAATTCATAAAAAGAGGGGAAGATAAATGGGGAGCTATAAACCTAGATTAGAAAGGAAATGAAAGGTACTTTTGGTAGAGAATAAAATACAAAATGAAAATTTAAGATCCTATTAAAGGGAAAAAGGGGAATGCACTAGTATTTGGTTCACTTGGTGCAATGGCGAGAAGGGAGGAGGAGGATTTATTGTAGACATGAAATATTTTAAATGAAAAAGGATTTCTTCTCAGTGGATTCAATGAAGGAAGGAATAATTTAGAGGTTTTTGGAACTCTCAAATTTTTCAAATTTGAAGTGCCCATTTAAATTTTTTTGCCTATGCACTCTTAGAAGAGCACCTGGAGAATCTGCGTAAGTGACCCACTTTGGAGGGTCATATTTTAGAGCCTGTTCATTTCCAAGAAAAACCCATTTGTAAGCTCACTCATGTGTCCTATGTGAGAAGGAATGTCAATTTTTAGCTTCCCATGATAAGTTTTGACAAGGTTTTGAAAAGTGAAGCTAGAGGGTTTTGGCACTTTTTTGTTGTTTGCAAACTTGCAGTTTTGCAAAGTAGCCTCACGTTTGAGTTTTCATTTTGTAACCAGTTGATCGTCAAGAGAAAAAAAATGTTGCTTTACATTCTCAATACAAAGACGAGTTTGTATGTCATATTTCAGAGCTTCATGACCTTATTTTCTATTTTTAGCAAGTCTAAACCAAATGCAAATTTTCTTGTTTTGCACCTACATTTTAAAAAAACCTTTATGAGAGGTCAAATTTGACCTTAAGTATCTTTTGATGGGAGATTATTCAAGCTGATTCCTCTTGTACATGTGATCACTACACCAAAATGATCGACTGTGTCTAGTGGCAACCCCCCAGGAGTTGATTTGATATTTTTTCAATGAAGTGATTTAGTCAGTTTTAATTGGTTCTGAACAAGCTATTGTTACAAAAAGTTCAAGTAAAAAAAATTGACAGCTAATAACTTTTGCCTTGTGATTGATTTCTTCGATCCGTCTTTTGTACTCTATTCTTGGATAGAATGTCTACATGTTTGTAAGTTTTCGTGACTCCAGGAGGTCATTTGACAAGTTTTTAAAGGTGATTCCAGAGCCCACCTAGCTAGTTGTCACCATTCTGCAAAGGTCAGAAAACATGATTTAATTAAAACCCATTTCAAATCTTCATCTATGAAGCATTCATGGGATGTGTCTGATCAATTTGAGCCTGGAAAGTGTTTGAAAATATTTTTTTTTTACCCAGACCCACATGGTGACCCGACATGCTTTGTACAGTCATAAAGTTGTAAGTGCATTACATGATCAAGTGATGGAAACTACTAAAGTTGTGCATCAAATTTTGCTTAGTTATGACCTTGTCAACAATGAGGCAGGAGCATTTTTCATGTGTGGATAATATAAGCTCACTCTTAGAGGATCAGATAATGAGAAATAATTAATGCATGAGGACAATATTATTCACCATGGGATAAGTTACCATACTATTCAATCTTGCTGAACTTCTGAACAATGACATGATGCTGAAAAGGAAAATGTTGTGCAAGATAATATTGTTAAGATCCCTTGATCAAGGATTTACAAAAGGTTCAAAGTCAAGAATATGATTAGCATATGGAAAATTTCAACTTCTAACTCATATTTCATTCCAAAAGAGGCAAGGTAACTTCCATTATCATGGATATGTTCACCAATTTGTGCCAAACATATGCATCACTCATGTTAATCTAAGAAGATAAAATTTTGAGACATATCTCAAAGTGCAAAAGGTATAAACACACTTTAGAGAAGGCTCGAATGAGGCTGCCAGTGTTCACTCCACAAAAGGATTTATTGAAAGGCTTTAGAAATTTCCAAACCAATGCAATAAAGTGATAGGAGTTCTTGTAGTTGAAGTGATTGAAACTATTTGAGAAGATCCAAAGTTGTGGACAGGAAAATGAAAGTAACTAATGGGCCACACCTAAAATGGATTACATTTATCAAGTGATTTAAATGGAGTGTTGATACTTCTTACATTTGGAAATGAGAACTATTTATAGTTTGACACACAACATGAAAAGGATTATGAAGAAGCTTTCAAGCAGATGCATTTGGTATGTGTGACAAAGATGGGGTCGACCTTTCTTAATAGATAATAAACCAAAGAATGCCAAAAGTAGCAAGTGTACAAAATAAGATTGTTGAAAAAGAGTTGAAAATGCTTTAGAAACTCAAAAGAAAATGCTTTTGTAGAGGAGAATGCTATGCCCAACAACATATTGGCATAGTAAATTTGTTGAAATGGCCTATGAGATCACTAGAGGAAGCTTCCAAGCCAGGAGGGAGTGTACCAAGTTTGATAGAGAAATATGGAAGCACAACATAAAGTAGATGCTAATATACACACGGTGCATAAATCTACTATAAATCCCAAATCAAATGCCACAAAAGCAGAATATAAAATAATATGTTGAAAAATCCTTAAGAAATTTTCAAGCATATGTAGTTGGAGGGAAGGCGTTAGAAGCCAATGAGAGCAACCAGTGCACACTTGGAGGATGCTATAATTCTATAATGAACTCCAAATCAAATAGAAGGTATTGAAATAAAAAAAAAGGAGGCTTGAGATTTGATGCATAGTGTATTTGTTGAAAAGGATTCAAAGGCTTTCAAGAAAATATTGAAGAAGCTTGCAACCCATGCCAAATGTAAAGGGGTTGCACTTGCATTAAAGCATGTAACAAGCACTATAGGATACAAAAAAATAGAAATGTTGAAAGACTTTAGAAACTTGCAAAAGGAAGTGATTTGTTGTTGTTAGGGTAGCTAGTGCGCACCACAGAATGTATTTGGTGAAAATGCCAGAGACTTTCAAGAAAATTTGAATGTCAAGGCGTAGGGATTGCTACAAATGTTGCATAATACAAAATGGATTGTTGAATAGGCACACAACTTGCCATGATTTACTGCTAACAGTAATGTATTTGTTGAAAAGCCTTTAGAAACCATCAACACCAGTGATAAAGCTTGGAGCAAAGTAGCCACGCCATGAATAAACAAGGTCTCAGGCAATACAATTGCTACACTGTATGTAGAGAGTGCAACAATGAAAAAGCTTATGAAAATATTAAGCCTATGAAATGAAAGGATCCCAACATTGCCAATGACAGAGGAGAATGGAATGCATCACTGTAGGGCACATACAAAATCATCTGTTGAGAATGTCTTTAGAAAATTTCCAGCAAATGTGAGAGGGTAAGCGCATTAAATCAATGGAAAAGTGCTGGAGTGGAGAATGCATTGTGGATTTCCACCAAAGCATAAAGACATGGCATAAACTTGTTTTAGAAAGTGCCAAAGAAAACATTCTTTCTTGGAATGCACCTACAAGATATTCAAAAGTGAATAAGTTGAAAAGCTTCATAAATTATTTGATATTGTGTATGAAGAGATGGAAATCAATAGCGTTTTGAAAAGGGGTTATGAGGTTGAGTTCTGAGGTTCTGAATTCTTGTACGAGGCTGGGTAGATAGAAAAGGTTTAATTCTGAGTTATTATCTAAGTCTGTAAGCTTCAATTGCTGATTTCATGAGTAAATATCAACTAGTTTATGCAAATAAATCATGAATTTCTTTAAAATGTTTGCACATTCATGAATATCTTCAAACTGTCTCTAGATTTGTATAGTTAAATCATATGAATTCAATAATACCAAGTAGCTTTGAGTTTGTCATCTCAAATTTCCTGAGATTGTGTTATGTGTTCATAGTTCCGTTTCAATAAAATGGTTGAAATACTTTGAGTAGATAAAAATGATTTCAAGTGTGCAAGTTGGATTTGATAAGGAGAATTTGATTGATAACAGGAGAGGATATGTTAGTGTAATTTACATTAACAATTATGAATCCATTGGTTGAAGTCTATTTGTTGATGAATTCTCTTTATGAATTTGACTCCATGGCCTTGAATTAGGCACTAGTCTGTTGTTCAACTTGATGCATCTTAGAAACAATTCTTAAATTCTAAATCATTTTAAATCCCTATTGTTTGGATGAGGTTTCATGTTCTACTTCCCAATTGCTAAGTTAAGTGTTGATCATACCTAGAATACAACCAAATTTGAGGTTGTTAATGCTTGCCTTAGTGTATTTTTTTGGGAGTTATCTGCTATAAAAAACAATATTTGTTTGCAAGTGAATTAAGTTTTAGTGATTGTATAGGTTGACCCACCTTGGTTCTATAGAGCCAAAAGTGCAAAAGATCTCAGTCTTTGGCTAAATCTTGTTAGTTAGCCAAAAAAACCTTTAAGTCTGACCATAAGAGATTGGCTAAGTCTTTAGGATCATTCAATTGATCTATTCATATTTGGAACACCAACATAATGGTGACTCTATTGGGGTCAATTCTCATTCTCCAGTTGCAGGTTGTTTAGAAGTAGAGTCATATCATTTTTATAGAGTCATATTAGTATTTTCCATTCTGAATTTAGTTCAAATACTAGAGGAATTCAAACCTGGAGGAGACATTTGTTGAAGATAACCAGAAATTTTCATGATATGTGGTGCTCTGCTAGTGGAAGGAACTTAGAAATGAATTTACATGTGAAAGAACTTCTTGCTGTTTGAAGTTCAGTCCTCTAAAAAGAGAGGTGGAAAATTTGTTACAAGAACCTGATGAAGAGGTGAATACAGTTCCAGATCTGCAAATATTTCCAATCAAAAGAACAATTTGTAGTAGTTGCAACATCTCTAGGTATTCTTCACCTTTGGTTTTCAAGAAAATATTGTATGAAAACCATATTTGAACATCTTAGGAGAAAATTTTGGTTCCCTATTTAGTGATTGAGCACTAACAAAGGGAAAGGGTAGTAAATTTAAGTTTTCACACTTCCATTTGCTAAATCTGTTAATGTAATTGTAGTGCTCAAATATTTGACTGTATGGATGGTTAGAATGTATTTGTACATCTTATAGATTTCCATCCATTTGTATTGTCATATATTCAAGCCTAGGTTGTCATTATGCTAGCAATTATACTAGTCCACCATTTGGTCATGCTTGTAATTATGCACAATTAGTGAGCCTTGATTTGTAATATCTATGGATCATAAAATAGCCATACCCGTAGAAAATTTGAGATAGCTTGTTAAGAAGTGTCAAAAGTTTGATAATTCTCGTACATTTCACACCTCAAAGTGCAAGACCCCAAGAATACACAAGTCTAAGATAAGGCTTGAATGGAAAGCGGTGTTTGAAAGAGGACTTAAAGAAATGGATGAAGACCCCGAATGTTTCAATAAGCTCGGTCAAGAGACCATCAAACTATGTCTACTTTCCAAATTGCTACACCTTTTGTCAATTCCTTTGACCCATTGTATGCTCAATTAGATTTGTCATGGGTTGAATACAAAGCTGAGAGTATGTTAGCTCAAGTTTACAAAAAGATGCCTAGATTTCATGGATACAATGTTTGTGAAGGAGATGCAAATGTCAAAAGCTTTTCCAACTTCATGGAGAAACATTCATTTGGGTTTCGAGATATGTGGATGAGTTTTTTTGTTAGATCCCTTGAAGCTACAGCTTGGGATTGGTACTTGAGTTTTCCTAAGAAGTCATTTCCTTGTTGGGATGAATTAGTGAATGCTTATAGAAAAGAGTTTGCAAGAGAGCCCTCTAACCTTATCATAAGGTTAAAGTAGATCAAGAAACAAGATGAAGAGTCAAGTATTGATTACAGTCATAGATTTTCTGCTGCCCTATCACTAATCCTAGAGAATCTTAGACCTAGTACTCCAAATTGTATTCACACGTATTTTGAAGCCTTTAAAGAAGGATCTAGTGCATTGCTAAAATATTTCAAAATATTGAGTATAAAAATGGCTTACACATTTTTAGATAATTTGGAGAAATAGAGGAATGAATATGTACAAAGTTTGTTGTCTCTAATTATGGGAAAACATGCTGATGAAATTAACAGCTATGTGAATGCAAATGATCAGAGGTCTTCAGACAATTGCATACTTGAGAAGGTAGAAGATAAGAAGGATGCATCATCAGATCATGAGGAACTTGTCTCTAAACAACCTATAGAAGAAATGTGCCTAAATGAGAATCAACAGCCAATTTTTCTGAGCCAAGAACCTGAAGAGGAATATCAGTTGGATTTAATCTTTGAAGAAGAGATATGCAATCAGTAGTGTTGTGATACAATTGATCAAGTCAAGCCTACATGTGTTGAATGTAGCTTTGACACAAGTCTCCGTGATGAGACAAAAAAATTTGCTGATTTAGAAAATTCTCTTGAGAATGTCATTATATCAGCTGCAAGTGAAGAGGTATGCAATGAATTTCAGTTTGAAAGACAAGCCACAAGTAGCTGCAATGAGGAAACCATTGATGGTTTTTAGTTTGATAAAGAAAATATTTATGTTTATCCTCAAGAGAATGAAAGTGACAAGCTCAATGAAGACATGAACTCAATGTTGAGATGCAAAATGATGTGGATTGTTGTTATGCCAACCTAGAAGTGAGTCAAAAAGAACAAATCGACAACCTATTCTCTATGATGGGTTGTGACCATGTTTTGGACAATGTTGTTAGTAATCCAATCTCTTATGATTGGGGAAGTCTTGTTTATAATCAATCCATTGATCTTTCAAAATTTGAAGATGATGATACCTTGATATGCCTTGATTTGCAATTTGATATTTCATTCAATTCTAGTGAAGGTCAAGAAGAGGAAGTGGTTGAAAGAATAGATCAAAGCAATGATCTATTGAGTTGTGAAAAAATCTCAAATCTATTAACCATAGAATATCAAAAATGTGCACATAAGAATGACTCTTAGTTGTTGTGTGTTGCTCCTATTATCTTTGAAAATGATGATGACCTTTAGGATGCAAGGTATGATGCAAGTGAATCTTATCCTCTTTCCAATTATGAACCAACTGATCATGATGATGATGATGTGAATGAAAAAAAGCAACCATTTGATGGTAATGATGTATTATATGATGAGTATGACAATGTGGATGTTGAGGCAAACTCATAAATATGATTTGATGAGTTTGAAGCAGTAGATGACCATGAGGTTTGCACATATAATGAGCCAAGTTCCAAAAATTGTAATGTAGATTTGAACAAGTCTTTGTTTGCTGACTTGAATGAGGACATAGTAATAAGTCTTTTCATGTGGATGTAGATGTTGATTTCAATGAGAAATCAAATTATGCTTCTGAACCATAATTTCTTATTGTTGAGCAAGCTTGGGATGTTGAAAGTGTTGATACCTTATGTTCAAAAGATGACAATATGACCACAGATGATGAAAAGTCAGGAATCTTTGATGACTCTCAATACCAACATGATGAAGAACAGTTAAAGAGTGTGCCAATGCATGAGTGTATCTCTTTGAATACACTTTGGGATAGTTTGTATGATGAGCAAAATCTTCTGGTAAGTTCTTATGATAGTTGCACCTATGACATGCAAACTAGTGATCAGATTGAGCTTAAAGTTCCAGTCATGTAACAAAATGTATGTGCTACTTTTGTTAGGTGGAAGAATTTTTCACAAAATATGGCAATGTGCAGAATAGTAAAGGAAATTGTCATCAATTTGAGAAGGGTTTATATGATGAATATGAACAGTTGTTGCCACATGATAATCAACATTCTGAAAGTATTCCTGATTTTTAGATGCATTGAGGTTATGGACATGTTCATAATGTTGAATATGATTTCTTGTTAGGAGGTACTAGCATGTTTAATTAGGCAGATGGTTGTGATCAGACTATGCTTTCATATGGTCTTGATCATCATCTTCAAATGTTGCCACCTAATATAAAATCAGACAATGAAGAAAGTGACAATGATGTGGCCTATTTGATTTGGTTGCCACTTGATGACAAAGCTAAACAAAGAGCAAGTTTTCACTTGCACAAAGGCAGCTTGATGCTTGTGTTTGCAGAAATCCAATCACTCATGTTGTGGTGGTGTGACAAGGGCTAACATGAGTTGAGGGAGATCAAATATTTTTATAGAATTGTCTTTGACAGAGGTAAATGCTAACGCCCCTTTCATTTGGTGGTCTGGGGTCTAGATGAAGTTAAAAAGGAAGAATGAATAAAGGAGCAATTTGATAGCCCATGATGGACTCAGAATTTGGTCTACTCCCTAGAGATATGGAATCTTGCTAAGCCCACAGGGAGCATACATCCCTAGTCAGAGCAACTATTAGCACTCTCAAAGTTTGCAAATTTGAAGTTCCCATTTGAAAAATTTTGCCTTTGCACTCTCAGAAGTGCACTTGAAGAATCTTCCTAAGTGACCCACTTTGGAGGGTCATATTTCAAAGCCTATTCATTTCCAAGCAAAACCCATTTGCAAGCTCACTAATGTGTTCTATGTGAGCAGGCATGTCAATTTTTAGCTTCCTATGATAAGTTTTCACAAAGTTTCAAAAAGTGAAGCTGGAAGGTTTTGACACTTTTCTTTTTGTTTGCAAACTTGCAATTTTGCAAAGTAGCCTCTTGTTTGAGTTTGCATTTTGCAACCAATTGATCATCAAGAGAAAAAAAAAATGTTGCTCTACATTCTCCATACCAAGATGAGTTCATATGTCAAATTTTAGAGCTTCACTACTTGATTTGCTATTTTTAACAAGTCAAAACCAAATGCAATTTTTCCTATTTTACACCTGCATTTTTCAGAAACCTTTTTGAGAGGTCAACTTTGACCATCAATATCTTTTAATGGGAGATGGTTCAAGCTAATTCCTCTTGCACATGTGCTCACTGCACCAAAATGATCCATTGTGTCGAGTGGTAGCCCACCAAGAGTTGATTTGATATTTTTTCAACAAAATGATTTGGTCAGTTTTAATTGGTTCTTAATAGGCTTTTGTTGCAGAAAGTTCAAGCAACTTTGATAGCTAATAACTTTTTCCTCGTGATGTATTTCTCCAATCCATCCATTGCACTATATTCTTGGACCAAATTTCTACATGTCTGTAAGTTTTTGTGACTCTAGGAGGTCATTTGACCAGTTTTAAAGGCGGTTCCAGAGGCCACTTGGCCAATTTTCACCATTCTACAAAAGGTCAGAAAACAAGTTTTAATTAAAACCCATTTCAAATCTTCATCTCTAAAGCATTGAGAGGCTATGCTTGATCAATTTGAGTTTGAAAGTTGTTTGAAAATGAAATTGTTTTAGCCAGGCCCACATGGGGACTCGACATGCTCTACACAGTCATAAAGTTGTAAGTGCATTACATTATCAAGTGATGGAAACTACTAAAGTTGTGCATCAAATTTTTCTTAGTTATGACTCTATCAACAATGAGGTAGGATTATTTTTTGTGTGTGGATAATATAGGATCACTCTCATAAGATTAGATAATGAGAAATAATTAATGCATGATGATAGTATTATTAACCATGGGATAGGTTACCATAGAATTCAATCTTTTTGAACTTCTAAACAATCACATGATGTTGAAAATGAAAATTTTGTGCAAGCTAATATTGTTAAGCTCTCTTGATCAAGGATTTACAAAAGGTTCAAAGTCATGAATATGATTAGCATATGGAAAATTTCAACTTCTAACTCATATTTCATTCCAAAAGAGGCAAGGTAACTTCCATTATCATGGTTATGTTCACAAATTTGTGCAAAACATATGCATCACTCATGTTAATCTTAGAAGATAAAAGTTTGAGACATATCTCAAAGTGTAAAAGGTGTAAACACACTTTAGAGAAGGCTTGAATGAGGCTGCCAATGTGCACTCCACAAAAGGATTTATTGAAAGGCTTTAGAAATTTAAAAACCAATGCAATAAAGTGATAGGAGTGCTTGTAGTTGAAGTGATTGAAACTATTTGAGAAGATCCAATGCTGTGGATAGGCAAATGAAAGTAACTAATTATGGGCCATACCCAAAATGGATTACATTTATCAAGTTCTTTAAATGGAGTGTTGTACTTCTTGCATTTGGAAATGAGAACTATTTACAGTTTGGCACGCATAATGAAAAGGCTCAGGAAGAATCTTTCAATCAGATACATTTGGTATGTGTGATAGAGCTGGGGTTGACCTTTCTCAATAGGTAATAAACCAAAGAATGCTAGAAGTAGCAAGTGCACAAAATAAAATTGTTGAAAAAGAATTGAAAATGCTTTTGTAGAGGAGAATTCTGCGCCCAACAACATATTGGCACAATAAATTTGTTGATATGGCCTCTGAGATCACCAGAGGAAGCTGCCATGCTAGGAGGGAGTGCACCAAGTTTGATCTAGAGAACAGTGGAAGCACAACATAAAGGAGATGCCAATATACACAAGGTGCATAAATCTACTAGAAATCCCAAATCAAATGCCATCTAGAAGTAGAATATAAAATAATATGTTGAAAAAGCCTTCAGAAATTTTCAAGCATATGCATTTGGAGGGAAGGCATTGAAGGCCAATGAGAGCAGCCAGTGCACACTTGGAGGATGCCATTATTCTGTAATGAACTCGAAATCAAATAGAAGATATCCAACTCAAACAAAGGAGGCTTGAGATTTGATGCAGAGTGTATTTGTTGAAAAGGCTTCAAAGGATTTCAAGAAAATATTGAAGAAGCTTGTAACCCACGCCAAATGTAAAGGGGTTATACTTGCATTAAAGCCTGCAACAAACACTACATGATACAACAAAAGAGAAATGTTGAAAGACTTTAGAAACTTGCAAAACAAATAGGGGTGACCCACACATTGCAGGGAAAATGTATCATCATTGTTTGAGAAAGTGATTTGCTATTGTTAGGGCAGCCAGTGTGCACCACATAATGTATTTGGTGAAAATTCCTTAGAATTTCAAGAAAATTTGAATGCCAAGGCATAGGGATTGCTACGAATGCTGAATAATAAAAAAGATATTGTTGAATAGCCACACAGCTTGCCATGATTTGATACTAACAGTAAATGCATTTGTTGAAAATCCTTTAGAAACCCTCAATGCTAGTGATAAAGCTTGGAGCAAAGTAGCCACACGATGACTAAATAGGGTCTTAGGGAATACAATGATTGCAATGTATGTAGAGAGTGAATCAATGAAAAAGCTTTTGAAAATCTTAAGCTTATGCAATGAAAGTATCCCAACACTGCCAGTGCCAGAGGAGAATGAAATGCATCACTATAGGGCATATACACAATCATTTGTTGAGAATGTCTTTAGAAACTTTCCAACAAATGTGAGAGGGTAAGCACATTAAATGAATAGAAAAGCACTAGAGTGGAGAATGCATTGTGGATTTCCACCAAAGCACAAAGACTATAGCATAAACTTGTTTTATAGAGTGCCAAAAAAAAATTCTTTCGTGGAACGTACTTGTAGGATATTCAAAAGTGAATAAGTTGAAAAGCTTCAAGAATTATCTGATATTGCATATGAAGAGATGGCAGCCAACAATGTTTTGAAAAGGGGTTTTGAGGTTTTGAATTTTTGTATGGGGTTGGGTAGATAGAAAAGGTTTAATTCTGAGTTATAATATGAGTCTGTAAGCTTCAGTTGCTGATTTCATGAGTAAATATAAGCTAGTTTATGCAAATAAATCATGAATGTCTTCAAAGTGTTTTCACATTCATGAATATCTTCAAATTGTCTCTAGATTTGTATAGTTAAATCATATGAATTCAATGATACCAAGTAGCTTTGAGTTTCTCATCACAAATTTCCTGTGATTCTATTATGTGTTCATAGTTCTGTTTGAATAAAATGGTTAAAATACTTTGAGCAGATAACAATGATTTCAAGTGTGTAGGTTGGATCTGATAAGGAGAATTTGATTGATAACATGAGAGGATATGTTAGTGTAATACATTAACAATTATGAATCCACTGGTTGAAGTCTGAATTCTCTTTATGAATTAGACTCCATGGCCCAAAATTAGGCACTAGTTTGTTGTTCGGCTTGATGCATCTCAGAAAAAATTCTTAAATTCTAAATCATTTTAAATCCCTGTTGTTTGGTTGAGGTTTCATGTTCTACTTCCCAATTACTAAGTTAAGTGTTGATCATACCAAGAATGCAACCAAATTTGAGGTAGTTAATGCTTTCCTTAGTGTATTTTTTTGGGAGTTATCTACTATAAAAAGCAATGTCTGTGTGCAAGTGAATTAAGTTTTAGGATTTGTATAGGTTGAACCACCTTGGTTCTGCAGAGTCAAAAGTGCATAAGATTTCATTCTTTGACTAAATCTTGTTAGTTGGCCAAATCAAACTTTGAGTCTGACCATAAGACATTGGATAAGTCTTTCAGATTCAATTGATCTATTGATATTTGGAACACCAACAAATTTATTGTAGATGGGAAATATTTTACATGAACAAGGCTTTCTTATCAGTGGAATCAGTGAAGGAAGGAGTAATGTAGAGGTAATTCTCTATACCCTCTCTGATCATTAACCCATCAAGGTGAAGTTTTGTCTTAAAGAAGGCCTTGCTAAAGAAAAAGGTGGGGGGGATTAATCTTCAATACCAACCTACTAAAGAATAAGGATTGTAAGAATGTCATTGAATCTCTGAGGGAAATCAACCAATGGATGTACAAAGGCCTGTAACTTATTGAAAGATGGGAAAATAATGTGAAAGACATGAAGACTCTCTTTCAGACAATAGGGAAGAAAAGGGCTATGGATAGGAAGAGGGAAGAAGGTCTACTTCATGATGAAATTTTTAAAGCTAAATCAAACATACAACAAAAACCCAAAGGTGAGAATCTGACAATTGAATTAATCATGGCCAAGAATGTCTTGAGAAAAATTTAGGCCAGTCAAAGTTAAACGCTTAAGGATTAGAGCCAAGATGAACTAGCTTGAAAATGTGGATAAGGGGTCCAAATTATTCTATAGATACAACAAAGAAAAATAGGTAAGAGAAGAGATTAACCAGATCTAGGCAGATGGCATAACCCTATCAAATCATGCAGACATAAGAAAATATAATTTTTTTTAGTTTTATGAGAATATTTTCACTTTAGAGGGGGACAATGAAGTACCAACTACAAGGATAAGGAACACATAAGTAAAATTATTCTAAAAAGTATCAAGGATAAGAGGCAACAAAACGTTGAAAAGGGTTCTCAAAGGAGGAGATAAAGAAATTCATTCTCTCATTTAAAAATGATAAAACTGTTGGGGTGGATGGCCTCCCTACTGAATTCTACAAGACCTTTATTGAGTGGGTTTGTGATGACCTGTACTCAATGTATAATGAGACCTTGGATAGAGGCACCTTGGGAAGGAGTATAAACAAAGGATTTATCAAGATAATCCCAAAAGATAGTGATAGACCTTAGTCAAAAATTGGAGGCTAGTCACACTCCTAAATGTCTCATATAAGATTTGGGCAAAACTTCTAGCAGGAAGATTGTGGTATGCCCTTAATATTGGTGTACATCGAGTTAAGAATAGTCAGCTTGTGGCTATAATAACTACTAATTAAGTCATGTTATCATTATTATATTATTATTTAGTTGGCTGGGTCGGCCTAGGTCTTATATAGGGGTGTCTAAGTTGGCCTAAGTGATATCCTAGGCATAAATGGGTATATATAGGAGGTTGTGAGTCTTATTTCATCATCATATTGTGAAGTGTGTTGGCGTTAGAGATATTTGGAGGTTTACCCCTTGAAGTGGCTTGTTATTCTTAGTTATTATCAAGTATTTGCAGCATATTTCATATCATATCCTTCTATTGTACAAGTTATTTCATAACAAGTGGTATTAGAGCATGATCTTGGCACCGTGGAGGCAAGGTTTTTTCTCAATATTGGAGGTGATTTTGGTAAGAGAATATCTTTCATATTTTGGAATTTTTTTTCTTATTTTTAAAGGGTTTTTGAAGAAAATATTAAAGAAGCTATAGTCCATATTTTAGAAGAATTGGAGTAGAATTGAGCAAATTACTGAAGAATTAGGGTTTTTACACAATTTATTTAGAATCAGCATATCTCTCACATCTTGCTGAATTGGAGCCTGATTTTTATTGGGTTTTTGAAGACATATGAAAGGAGGTTATATTAAAAAATTTGGAGGAATTGGAGCATAAATAAGAAAGTTATTGAAAAATTAATGTTTTCACAAACATCACTCTCAAGGCTGCAAATCTGCTTATTTCTTGGAATTTTTTTTAGGTGAGAGTTATTTTGGCCCTAGTAAGTTACAATAACCTTTTTAGAGAATTTAAGTTTCATTTGTGTGATTTATTTCAAAATTATTGGTTCCTATCATGACAGGGCCTGCAACAAGGGGCAAAACGAATGTTGTCACTCCGAGGAAGACTCCTGATAAGCATAGGATAACAATAGAGGATGTTACTCCTAATGAGGAAATTAGTAAAGTCAAGGAAGACATTTCCACAATGAAGATCGATATGTGTGACCTAAGAGGAGATATATCGGATATACGAAACATGTTAAGCGCATATATGACTGAACCAAGAAAGGAGTTCTCAAGTGACCAAGGTGAAAATTCTAGGTCAGCTAACATTAACACAAGTTTTAATACTCCTATGGGATCTAGGCATTTATTTACAAAGGTGGATATGCACAAATTCAATGGTAAGGATCCTCTAACATAGATAAACCAAATGGAATTTTTTTTTGAAGTACACCAAATCCCAAATGGACAAAAGGTCACAATGGTTTCCCTATATCTAGAACCAGATCAATTCATTTGGTACCAATGAATTTTCACTCATTGAAGGAAAAAGGGGCTCATCGTATCATAGTCAATTTTTATGAAGGAACTCCAAGCACAATATAGCAATAGTGTGATAGAAAACTTCTTTAGCCAACTTGCTAAGCTTCAACAAATAGGATCATTTAAGGATTATATTCAACAATTCCAAAATCTATCCTTAAGAGTGGATACAATTATAGAGGAGAAATTGAATGATTTATTCTTGGGGGGTCTCAAGGATCACATTCAACTTGAGGTATGCATGTTTATCTCTAGCTCTATAAACGAGTCTTTTATCTTAGCACATAGGGTAGAGAAGTATTTTATTCCTAAGAAGCAAGGGGTTAATGTGACAAGAGAGAAAGGATATTCAACACAACCTACTAGGTTGACTCCACAACAAATAGAGGAGAAAATAACAAAAGGGTTGTTTTTCAATTGTGATAGCAAATATAGTCCAGGACATAAATGCAGTGAAAAGAAATTGTTCTATATTGAAGGTCCAAGTGAGGAAGAAGAGGAGGAACCCATACTAGAGGATGAAAGGGAGTCAAATGAGGGATCACATGATTCTCAACCAATAATTTCTTGTCATTCACTCTTAGGTTTCAGTGCTCCACAAACTCTCAAGGTGGTGGGGTTCTTAAAGAAGAAAAAGGTAACAATGTTGATCGACTCAGGTAGTACTCATAATTTCATCAACAAAAAGTTAGCTACTTGTCTAAATTATTTTATATATCCAACTCTAGAGTTTTAGGTTTTGATTGTAGATGATGGTATAGTTAGTTGTTCAGGGAAGTGTCATCACATTAAATTATCCATGGGAGATTATCAACTTGATACCCCAATGTATGTGATATCCATGGGTGCGACAGATATTGTTTTGGGAGTACAATGGATTACTACATTGGGAACGATTGAGATGAACTTCCAAGAACAATTCATGAGATTTCAATCAGAAGGAAGGATAGTAGAGATAAGGGGGTTGAAAGAAAAATCCCCACAAATGGTAAGCTCTCATCAAATGTAAAAGTTTCTTAAGAAAGGAGTGGATGGATTTGTGGCCCAACTATGCACATTAGAACTCTCTCAATCTAATGCTCCTACTCATCCAAATTTGTAAGCTATAATTGATCACCACTCAGTTGTTCTTGGAGATATGACTAAAGCACTTCCTCCTAAAAGGGATCATCATCATGCCATACAGTTACTTCCAAGGAGCCAACCACTAAACATTAGGCCTTACAGGTATCCACACATACAAAAGAGTGAGATAGAAAAAATTGTTGAGGTTATGCTAGAGGTAGGAATTATCAAGCATAGCCAAAGTGCTTACTCCTTGCCTATGGTGATGGTATGTACAAGAAGGATGAAACTTGGCGCATGTGTCCAGATTATAGAGTGCTCAACATGTACACCATTAAAGATAAGTTTCCTATTCTAGTCATTGATGATTTGCTAAATGAATTGAATGGAGCTATGTATTTTACCAAGTTAGATCTTAGATATGGTTATCAACAAATTCAGATTAAGGAGGAAGATATTTGTAAGATAGCATTTCAAACTCATGAGCATCATTATGAATTTTTGGTGATGCCATTTGGTCTGACCAATGCACCATCTACATTCCAAAGTTTGATGAATTTCATTTTTAAGAAGTTCTTGAGAAAGTTTGTTCTAGTATTCTTTGATGATATATTGATTTATAGCAATACTTGGGAAGAACATTTACAACATGTGGATCAAGCATTACAAATAATTGAAGATCATCAACTCTATGCTAAGCCATCCAAGTGTGCTTTTGGTCTTAAGGGGGTGGAGTATTTGGGACACATAGTTTCACATGAAGGATTAAAGGTGGACCCTAACAAAATTAAGGCTACCATGGAATGGCCTATTCCAAAAACCATTAAGAAACTCTTGGGATTGAAAATGTACTAGAGAATATTTTTGAAGAATTATGGTTGTATTGCAGTACCCCTCAACACTCTATTGAAGAAGGTAATTGGGCATAATATTCCAACTCAAACAACACTACCAGAGCTCGATGAAGAAGGAAGAATCATTTTGGAACCAGAGTGCATTCATCAAACACACACAAAGAAGCTGAGGAATAGAAATCTCACTGAATATATCATCCAATGGAAGAATTTACCAGTTGAAGATGCCACATGGGAGGACGAGGAGTTCATTCAAAATAATCCCAACTTGATTAGCATTGAGGACAATGCTTCTTTGAAGAAGGGGGGCATGCTTTGCCCTTAATATTGGTTTACATCAGGTTATGAATAGTTAGCTTGTGGCTATCTTAACTCCTAATTAAGTCATGTTATCATTATTATATTATTATTTAGTTGATTGGGTTGGCCTAGGTCTTATATAGTGGTGTCTAAGTAATCCTAGGTGATATCCTAGGCATAAATGGGTATATATAAGAGGTTGTGAGTCTTATTTCATCATCATATATTGTGAAGTGTGTTCTCATTAGAGATATTTGGAGGTTTTCCCCCTTGACATGGCTTGTTATTCTCAGTTATTATCAAGTATTTGCAACATATTTCATATCATATCCTTCTATTGTGCAATTTATTTTGTAACAGATTGGCAAGTATCTTTCCCTCCTTCATAAACAACACCCAAATAGGTTTCATTAAGGGAAGATACATTTTGGAAAATCTTATCACCAACTCGGAAGCTATGGAATGGGAAAAATAGATAAAGCAAGAAGTTGCAATACTCCTTGACTTTGAGAAAGTGTATGACATAAGTGAATGGTCTTTTGTAACTTTAGTTTTAGAGGCTTTTGGATTCCCCAACTCCTTCTATCATATGGTCAAAACTCTATTCCAGGATGCAGTTACGTAGGTAGATGTGAATGAAACCCTCATAGAGGAGTTCACCCTAGGGAGGTCGATAAGGCAGGGATGACCCCTTGCCTTGGCACACTTTGTTATTACCTTCAATGCATTACATTATATGTTAAGGGATAATTTATCTCATCCCTCGTGGTCAAGGGTATTACTCGACCTAACAATAAGGAACTCATTAAGATACAATTTGTAGATGCCACTTCAATTTTCATTGAATTGGAGGAGGGAAACATGGACAATCTCTCAATACCTTCTATCAAGCATCGGGTGCAAAAATTGTACTTGCTAAATTTTGCTTATTGGGATGGAAGGATCCCCCAAAATGGCTAAGAAAGTTTGATCTTCAATGGGGGGACCCAAAAATTGGTAAGGTATCTTGGCATCCCATTTTCCATAGACCCAAACCTAAAAGAAATGTGGCTTTGGATAAGGGAGAAGATTGAATGTAAAATTGACAAGTAGAACAAGCAATACCTATCTTTGGAAGGAAGACTACATGTTTTCCAAAAGATATTATCCTCCTACAAGATATACTTTTCTTCAGTTTGGTTGTTTAGCTCCTACCAAATCATTGAAATCCAAAAAAGAAAAAGAAAATTCTTGTGGTACGATGGGAAAGGTAACAAAAAAAGGCACAATATAAAATGGGAATGGTGCTCCATTGCCAAAATAAGAGGGGGCTTAAGTCTAAAGTACCTAAGACTACAGGGAATTGCATTGGCTTCTAAGTGGATAATTGGAGCATTGGAAGGGGAGGAACCCTGGAAGGTCCTCATTCTACAAAACATATTAAATGTAGTTCCCAAATAGGATTAAACATGGAATCTTCTTTCATTTTGTTATATCCTTAGTAGTGCTTGCCCTATAGCCCCTATAGGATCTAATATTTTCAAAGCCATTTGGAAGGCATGGGAGGCTGTTAAGAAGAACATACTAATTGCCACTTCATCAAGAATGGTAACAACACCATTATGACACATAGGTCTATTTGGTGGAACTTAGAACATAAAGACAAATCCCTAGTGCATTAATTCAAGGCTGCTTAGCCAAGATTTGGGTGCAAAAAGGGATCAAATGTTTCAAAGATATTCTAAAGAATGGTAAACTAAAAGATTGGAATGAACTAAGTTCATAATTTAATCTCTCTCAAAGCAACTGGAGGACATATAAGTATATTTTAAAAAATTCTTGCAAACACATCCAATTCCTTGTTGAGGTTAAACCTAACAACCTTCAATAGCAAGAATTTCAATGGAAAGATGGCAACTCCTTACTAAAAGTAAATGCTAAAGAAATTTATTTCCTGCTAACAAAAAAGATTGATATAATTGAACATGCTAATAAAGTGTGAGGAACCAATCTAAATAGAAATCAATGGAAAAAAATCTGTAAAAAGAATTGGATAAAAGAACTAGAGCAAAAAAAATCCTGGTTTAGGTGGCTACTACTATTACTACAAAAGATTCCATTTAAAATTAAACACAATTACATTGATATTTGCAATCTATATAGGGTACCTGAAACAATCAAGCATATTTTTTCTTAACCTATCTATGCTAAGGAAATCCAGAATCTCTTTTGTAATGATACAAATATTTGGGGAAATAATGGTGAACCCATTCCTAATAAAATCCTATTTTAAAAAGATAATAAATTGAAAAAGGATCTTTCTTTACTTTGGGTATTCCTTTCCACTAAAATCCTATGGTCTATTTGGAAAGCTCAAAGTGAAGACACGTTTAAGGGGCACATGAGGGTGCTTACTAAGTTTTGCAAGAAAATCATGCACTATATATTGTTGCTATGCAGGTGTACATAATAGTCAAGATTTCAAAGGAG
The DNA here is from genome assembly GCA_007258455.2 of Sequoia sempervirens. Lineage (NCBI taxonomy): Eukaryota > Viridiplantae > Streptophyta > Pinopsida > Cupressales > Cupressaceae > Sequoia > Sequoia sempervirens. The sequence goes on from VDFB02000015.1 coordinate 545,412,094, forward strand.
AAATTATGGAGGTTCCTTGAGAAGAGAACAATTGGCATTGACATACAAGAGGCAAGATATGGTCATACTTGGTAGGATAGGAACCCAGGGATGGAGATATTCCTAAGAGCACTTCAATAATTTAAAAAAAGAGCTAAAGGATGGGACAAAGAACATAGTAGAAGGGGCACATAAAAGCAAATCCTTGGACGAGAGCCACATAGTAGTTGAGCATGAAGTTGCATAGAATTTTGTTAAGATGAAAACTATAACAAGGAAGAGCAGGTCTACACGTGGAAACAATGAATGGTGTTGAAGACTAATAATATGCAGTATAATATAGTACAACATTAGTACATTTTGTATATCTATTATATGTCAATCTTGAGTATATGATGTAATTTTGTATCTTTGATGTAAACAATTATGATGAAGCATTGCAAAAGATTGTAAGCTGATGTAAACTAGGAAAGAAAATGCTCAAATACCATACCGTTAATATGTAGTAACACACTTGATATATAAGCCTCTTTTTGCCAATTCCACTATATCTAATATAAAAAAATTCTAAAATCCATAAGTTTTGCATACAAACATGAATTGAGATGCTTTTTTTTTAAATTACACCTATCCATAGGAAGCTATATATGTAATTAGATTCCTTTTTTTCCATTCCAATTATTTAATTTTTTAATCTTCCAACATAACTATATTTGTGATGCTAACAATGGCCAAAACCAATCTTGTAATGGAATTCCCTCCACCAAAAATTATTTAAATATGTACCATACCATCCTAATTATTATTTAGTATATGTGAATCAGTCGTTTATATTAAAGCATGCCAAAGAGCATATATTTGATTTCATTTCTAAATTAGTTCTCCTTAATTAGGAAGATTTAGTCTCTTAAAGCTATGAACTCAACAAATGAGGCTGGGATAGCCCCTCAAAAAGTTTAACATATATTCCACTTTAGATTGCACCAAAATATAACTACCAATTTCTTTTTTGTTATACTTCTAACTATTTGAATGATAGAAGGAAAAAATTATTGAACAAGGAATAACATTTATAAAATTGTTTTTCTCCATACCTAAAGGAGTTTTATGTTTCCACTATTCTTCCATACATATCTAGAATCTTAGTATGTTTTTTATTTCCATGATAAGCATAACATGAATTTTATATTGTTCTTAGTAGCATGCTATTTGTTCCCTCTCCTATATAAAAATATCTTTTAGTCATATAAATATGAACTTTCTAGTACAACACCACAAATATCTATAGGAATAACATGTACCACAAACTCATCACTAAACTTAAAAGCAATTGAAAAATATATTTTGTACTAATTCATAATTAGGAAATTTTTACCTTCTTTAATCCAACCCAAACTATGAGGTTTAGGGCACTGAAAAGTTGAGAAAAAACCTGGAGAAAAAGAATACCATAAATGATCTATTAAATTGATTTTTGTCATAGAGTCTATAAATATAAAAGGAAAAAACCCTAAGAAACCACTAAAACCTAAATACTATTAAACTCTAACACACACAAACAAAAGAGCAAATCGTTACATTAAGTATGAGAGATTTAATAACAATGTACCATTGTATAAAGCGATATGATGGGACAAAATTGTAACACTTTTTTTCTTATCATTGAACTCTAATTTTATAAACAAATGAATACATTGTTAAATATTACTATTCATGTTGTCACCTTGGGTTTGCATGATATTTATGGTTTATGTAGTGCCTTAGCAAAAAATTTTATGGTAGCAAACACTTTTAGGAGGATGTGACATATTTGAAAATTTGTTCAAATAATATGGTGTTATTTTAAATGAAAGCATTATGATTACTATTATTATGAGTCAATGAATCTTTGCACCCTAATTTACTCTAGTCAAATATCCTATTTGATGGATCTATTGTGCTTGGATTTGTTGGTATAGATTCTTTTGTCATTATTCTTATGGTGATGCAAGAAAATGATATCGTGGCTTCTAATTATGATGGCACAATTATAAATGTTCATTTTTTTTCACCTAACTTTTAAAATTTATTCTAAGTCCTTTGCTTACATTGTGATTCTAGAAGTTCCAATTAAATAAATTAAGGATACAATTTCAAATAATAATAGTTTTTAGGAAAAAACCAAGGAGAGGTTCAAACACTCACATGTTTTATGTCTCCCCTATTTTAGTTTTTAGAAAATGAGGACTAGAAGGTGAGGAATTTTTATTAAAGAATTGTATTATATGTCATTTTAATTTCTTGTGGCACAATATTCCTATAATGCATAAATGGATGTTAAATAACTAGCAACCACATGATGGAGAACAATCTAATTGTTTTTGTATTGAATATCATAGAAACAACAAGCATATATAGGAGTTCACTCACATATTTTTACATTAGATGAGATGCCTCCCCATAGTCATACATTTACAAAGATCCCTCCTAATACATAGACAATAGATAGTTGTATTCAATATAACAAAGCATGACCTATACATCACATGTTAGAATTTAAATCATATTTACATTATACTATGAGAACCATCTACAAAAAGGAGCCATTGGGAGTTCATTGTGCCACCATATAGGGCCATTGTGTTGCAAAAAGGCCCTTTGCAATGCCAAGATGTGGAATCTCCAGCCTGTCCACCAACTGTGGGGTGATGTCCTCACCCAAAAACTGCCATTTTTCTAAAGCATTGTAATATAGGTGCCATTACTTAATCTCCAGACCTTTGTGTCCTACACTTTTGAGCCTTAATATCAAGTTTGCTGCATCAATTTCTTCCCTTGAGAAATCTTCAATGTTGAGTAGTGGAGGAGCCTCTTTACCTGATCATTCTTTTCCACTTTCTCATTAAACACTTTTTGAAAGGCCTCAAGGGCTCTAAGAAAGACCTCTATGGAATGCTACCAACCTTGCCCAAAATTTACCTCTTGAAGGCTTACTAGGATCATATCATCTTCAATCAATTTTAGGAACTTTTCTTTAGAAACTTTGACCATCATATCAACTTGCATATCAATATAGGAGACAACGAGTCTTCTACAAGACTCAGTAATTGCATGCTTGAACCCACTAAATTTTTCTTCATTTCTCTTTTTCCAAATGAACCAAAGAATTTCAGTTGAAATAAGAATCCAAAATAGCATTATTATTTTCTATCATTATTAAAAAATAACAACATAATTATGTTGGGTCGCAAGTTATTATTTTTATCTCAAATATTTTTCTTATTACAAAATAAGTTCCATACTCCCCTTGCAAAGAGGCAATCGAAGAAGATGTGTTCCACTAATTCTGGTACTCTATAGAGGCTACAAATATCTATATCATCAGGCTTTCACTTAATCAACAACCTTTTCATTATTAGAAGCCATCAGAAGAAAGCTTTCTTTGGCTCTAGTACTTTCGACCAATAGTTTTTGTATATTTTTGTCCATTCACTCTTATTCAGCTTAGTTTTCTAGGCTTGATTTAAGTAGGTACAAATGTCTTGATCTTTGGTAAGGGTATTTTAAACCTTTTTTGCACTTAATTTGGAGAGTATGGAACCATCACTCCACCTAAACTCTTGGAATTGATCAAAGTCTGACCACAAGGTTAACCTTGTCAAGAATCTCCTTACATGCCTCTTTTAGGATAGAGAATGTTCTCCAATTAGTTGCAAGAAATTTAAATTTAATACTAAGCTAATTCCAGTCCTCCAAGCCCTCTTCATCCATGATATCAACAAGATATTTGATGCCTTTGTTTTCCAAGGCCTTTATCAAGCATCCTTGCTTAAGTGCAATTGGTTTTCCATTGTGGAAGAGGTTCCACCATACTGACCTGTGACCATAGACTATGTTATTCAAGAATGCCTGAGAGTTTTGGATATGTCCTTTTATGTATTCCCATGCCTTCCATATACTCTTGTAGACCACAGAACCCTTGGGCCTTATTGCATGCTTGTTGCATATGAGATCACATAGTGGCAGTCATTTCCATGCCTTAATATGTTTAGGCACTCCCCTTTCTCTATTATTTGTTATCAGTACTTTTCATGGCTCATCCCCATCAAGTGCTTTCAAGATCCATTTTTAGGCCAATGTTATACCTTGTAATTTGAGATCCTTCAAACCAAGATCACCTTCATCCTTGCTTCAACAACACCATTCTCACTTTACGGAATGTGCTTCTTATTCTTTCCTTTCCCATCTAAGCATAAGAAATTTTTGATCTTTCTTTGAATTTCCTCAACCTAATAGCTGCTAAACAACTAGACCGAGGAAAATTAGATGCTATAGGAGGCAAGGATTTTCTAGAAAATCTATATTTTACCAACTAGAGAAAGGAAATCTTTGTTCCAATTACCAATCATTCTGTCAATCTATAACACCCCACCAAGTAACCCCAGAGGACAACAAATAACATGACTAAATAATGAAATGAATTTTTTAAAAGGTAAATAACACTGAACTGTAAAGTATTACATAACATATAAACTAAACTAATTCCTCTAAGGCTCCATGACTATGCTACTAATGTATCTACCAACCAAGCTAACAAGAATCATTTCATTAACTACAATGATTACAAGAGTTAACTAACAAGCTAAGTTCTTTTTTAATCATCATATTCTAAGATCCTACATGAATCATTTCTATAACAAGTCATTAAATATAAATAACATTCAAGATCAATTCAAATATACATCATATGTAAAATACAACACTTAATATTTTCCATTACAAGAGATTTCAATACTATCTATTACAACATAAGGTTTACAACAATGCTTCCCTGAGATAAGTTGGGAAGAATATACATATGAAGTATAATAAGAGATACATTTGATAATGCATATACATAAAGGTTGTCTACTCAAACCGGAACATGAACATGAATCAACTACATAATGTACAATCTCCACACAATTGAACAACAAGGGAAACCCAATGAAGGAAAAAGTACCAACCTCTCGACCACATGGAAGCCTAAGGTCCACCCCTCATGCTAGGAGATAACACAAGGTCCCACAAGAACAAGTAGACAAACATGAAGTCAATAGGATAACATAACAAGGGTTATACATGACTCCACTACAACACTGTTAATAATACCAACATCACATATAACACTTACATTGCTTCTAGAGGCATACACACAATAGGAGGAGAACATAAAACTAGGGAATGCTAGACTTCAATAGGGAGGAGTTTCATTGCATGGTCCTAACATGGGTTGTCCTGGAAATCTCTCACTATGTCCCAAACCCATATGGTGACACACGTGGAATCAACATTCCTTTCGTGAGGACAAGGAAGTTGATCTTGCCAACTAGGCCTTGTCAACCCATCCTTATCCTAAACGAGCACTACAAGAATGTGTGAGACATCCATTATCTTGTTTAATGTGAAATCTACCCATACCCCCTAATTCATTATTAAGTTATCACTAGATTAAGAAACTCTCCAATGGGTTGTCCTGGACACCACTTTGGGTTTCAATCCCCATTGAGAGCCACTCCCCTTACTTGGAACTAGTAAACCCTACATAACAAGTAAGAAATATACCATCTCACACACTAAATATAATCACATGAATCCAAACACCATGTAATGAATATAACCTCTTGTACACATAATCACAAGAATGCAAACTCAGTGTGAGGCATTAACCCTCTCGTACACATCTTAGAATATTAAGAACCACTTCAAAATAAAATAGTCATAAAACCCAATATCCAAGATACTTCCTCCTCACCTTTGGAAGCACACCTTAACTATTTGCAAAAAAAGATGAATATTAAACCAAAATTCAAGAATCACCTTAATTTCACAAGGGTTGATGCAAGAAGTTGGGTACACAAAAAGCTCAAAAAGTGGAAATGTTTTTGTTGTTTTTCAGAATTTGTCACACTTGGAATGAAAATTTGAGGCACTTACACAATGAATATTAAAAAAAGTTAGGAATATGAAATCTATAATTTTGAATCTAGTTTCCAAATATGTAAATTATTAAAATACCCATATTATAGAAATTAAATTTTGATAGGGATCTATAAAAACCACTTTTTAAAAGTCCCTATTTTTTTACCATACCAAGCAGGTGTACATACAACACTTTTTGACCCAAATAAAAATATTTAGCTAATTAATTTTGGGAAATGAGAGCTAAGAACATAAATTTTGATGTGGATTTCTTTTTGTAATTTTTGGCTGAATATTTTTTTTTAATTAATTTTTTATTAGCCTTAATTGATGTTTTTTAAAATCAACGTGTACAGACAACATAATTGGACCTAACCAAATATTTTTTGACTATTTTTTTTTCATTGTGTAAAGAATTGTTTGAAGTTTGATGCCATATAATATTTTTTACAAGAAGTTTAACCAATAAAAAGTTATTAAAAAACTAAAAATACTTGATATTTCAAGTTTAAGGACTAGTTTTCTTAGAAATTAGTTAAAAAATAGCAAACATAATCCAATCTTAACAAAATTTATATATTTAGAAAGTAGACATTGTGTTCTCTAATGGGTTTTAATTTTATAGATTGATTCAGAAAAAAAGTCCATCAGCTATGTTGTCAAAGTTGGACATTCTTCTTTAATCTGCCTTAGTTTTTTAGTTGCAGGTCAAAGGCTAAGACTCAGATTGCCAAGTCTTTCCCAAGCCTAAAACCAAGGCTAGATGTGATGTAGAAATTTAATTTTTAAATAACGCATACGCGTTTCATAACACATACGTGTTACCCATTGACCCATTGGGAAAACACAACGCATACACGTTATGAAACGTGTATGCGTTTCTTGAACATAATGCATATGCGTTTCATAATGCGTACATGTTTCTAATATAGCCATTTTCCCCTAATTTAGAAAATTCTGGTAAAACACGATTTTCCTGCAACATTCCTTTTCTATAGTACGGTTCGAAAGTGTCATTTTCTATAATTTTTTTTGCAAATTTGTCTTGTACAGGGCATATTCTATTCAAATTGTTAGAAGAGACAAAGTGCAGGTTGAATTTTCTGAAGTGGAATGAAGTGCAAGAACTTTTTACAAGAAGATTTGGAAAAAGTGAATTTTTGGATGTACTCATGATGTTTTTGTACTTCAGAGTTTATAGAAAAAATGTTCATAGTGCATAGTTTAATTTGAATATTTGAAGGAGGTGAAAATTTGAAAATAATTTTCTTGAATTATTGTTTTTGTCATCAAATAAGGTTTGGTAACCATGGGTGATAAGCAAAGACAAAAAAAAAAAAGATGTAGAAAGTTAATGACACCCGAAGAAGTTCAAGCAAATAAAGATAAGGAGGTAAAAAGACAAAGGGAAAGGAGAGAAAGAAATCATCAAATGAAAGATTTGGAAGAATCTAGTTCCAAGAATGTTGAAGAGGAAGCCATGAATGATGAAATGAATGTAGATGATGCAAATGTGGAGATGATAAATATAGAAGAAAATGCAATTATGGAGAGAAACCCAACTATGCCTTCAACTTCAACTTTGAATGATATGAAAACAACTTTAGGTGTGTCTTTAAATCCACCTCCCAATGATATGGAAAATGCACCTATTCAAACAATCTATCTAGGTATGTGTTCAAACCCAAGTTTTCATAATATTGATATTGCTTGTTTAGATGAAGCTGGATACACCATTGATAAGATCAATAATATTAGGGTTGAAACAATGCAAAAATAAGAAGATGATGAAATTATATCTTATGAGAATGTAAATGAGAATGAAATCCCTCATATTGATGAAAATAATAATGAAATCCCTTTTACATTTGAAAATGAAAATGAAACCCCTTGTGTGAATGAAAATGAAACTCCTATGGATGAAGGTGAAAATGTTTTTTTTACAATTGAAACAGATGTGCTAGATAACCTTCGTGGTAAAGTTTCTTCGAGACAAATTAGAAATTATGGAAATAAAATATATAAAATGTTTTTTTATAGAAATAAATTAGGATTCCAATGTCAACTCATGGTGCAATTGATGAGAATGTTGAAAATGAGAAAAGTGATGAAAAAATTAGGTGTTTTTTGTAAAACCAAAAAAGAAAGATGATTCAGTAGAACAAGTCATATCTAGTGTTG
>VDFB02000015.1:545420293-545509657 GCA_007258455.2 Sequoia sempervirens
TCTAAATTAAACAACGGATCCATGTGAGCAATGATATGGCAACTGCATGTTAAACAATTAAAAAATATATATCAACAAACTAATTAAATAATGCACACAATTTGAAAGTTATTTAAAAACATTGAACATGCACAAATTCAAAATATATTTCATTTGAAGACCATTTGATTTATAACATTATAAAATCCATAACATTAAAAATTCATAGCATGTACACACATTAAATTGAGTCCAGTGTGGGGTTGTTAATATTAAGGGTAGATTTATGAAATTATGGGGTTTTATTAAAATTTATTTAATCTCATTCATTATTTTCAAATAATACTAAAGATAAGAATGAAAAATTAATAGAAGACATTGAAAGGGACACATAGATATATGTTAGTGACCTAATTGCAATGTACAAAATATAAAAAAAGATGAGTGACCAAGCTCTATTCGCCAAATTTATCCCCTTAAGAAATGTCAAATTCCCCCTTAAGACATCGATTTATGATTTAGGGTATAGGATGGCTTAAGGGGATCTATGTGTAGTAAGGTCTTAGGACAAAATGGTCCATGGCTTAAGGGAATAAAATTTGGTGAAGTTTCCTAAGGCAACCAAATTTCATTTTAAGGTCCTACAATTCAAAATGAATAGATATATTAATCAAGTATGACAAAATTTAATTAAATCTGAGGACATAAATTGATTTATCTAAATTTTCAAATTTCATGTATATAGATACTATTATAGTTTTTTATATTTTATATATCTTTATTTGTGATTAAATATTGTTAAAGGCTACCTCTAGGAATACTCTCCTAGGTCTAGCTAATCCCAAAGTAAAGGAAAAATTATTCATTCTCAACAATCAGAAAAATACAAGTACAAATATCTAAAAATGCTAGAGGGTTATCTAGGAAATTTAAGCAACCAAAATATTCCACAACCATCACTTTGTATATCCAAATAGACGAACAAGGTTTTTTGGGAGCTTCTAGGTCACTAAGAGATCAACTCCACAACTAACATGTAATGAGGGTTCAATAATCCAATTCTTCTATTTAACCATGGATTTAAAGATTGAAACCAAGATAAGAACTTTAAATAGTATTCAAAACAACTAGTACTTTCTCATGTAACTAAGAAGCCAAAAGCAAGAACCCAACATGAAAAATATTCCATTTTACATTACCACATAATACATGAAAATAGAAATTTAATCGTAGAGGATAGTCTCATAATACTAAATAAGATCTACAAGTCATAACCATGAAACATGCAAACACATCACCAACTCCAAGATCTTCCACCTTAAGCATTCTTAAACTCCCACAATATTTCTATGCTCAAAAACAAAATGGAGGATTACCCAAAACTCACAAACCATTGATCAATAACATGCAAATAGATGGAACCCAAAAAACCCACCTCAAATATGATAAAAAAATCTTATGCAAAATTCCTACAAACCCCTTAATAATTAAACTTTAAAAAACAAGATTAAACTACTAAACATACAAGTATTTCCACATCGATCTTTCAAAGAGAATATTATATATGAAGCAATATAAAAAAAATAGAATTCTTTGGCATTTAAATAACACTTATAAGGGAAAAAAGAGAGAAATAAGAATATATGCAACTATAAGAAGGAAAGAGATATAAATATACTTTATGAATCCTATCTCAAGAATAACTATCCTCTAATTTACCACACAACTCAATGCATTGTTAGATGATTTATGGTTATAATATACTCATAGGGATTCTATAGAATACAACAATGATATCAAAAATCCTAATCCTATTAAAAAAAAGGATAGAATAACTCTATAAGATACATTTCATACATCTTCTACCCCAAGAATCCAATATATAGACATAAGGATTCCTAGGAAATAACAAAATGGCAACACCACAGTCACTAATAATGCATGAAAATACTATGGTAAGTAATTTTTTATGACTCTCACATGTGTTGACCCATCCTAAAATAGATAATAACTCTTACACAATCTCTTTATTTCAACTTCACTATACAAGTTGGCCTAAGTAACTCTCAAGAACTCATCTAAGAGACACAAGATCTCTATAGTGGGACAAAGTAGTTAAGAAGAAATTATAAGTTTAACACTAACATTAAAATTTATAATCTCATTCATTTTTTTCAAAGAATACTAAAGATAAGAATGAAAAATTAATAGAATACATTCAAAGGGACACATAGATATATGCTAGTGACCTAATTGCAATGTACAAAATAAACAAAGATGATCTTGAGATCTACTCGCCAAATTTTGAGAACTTCTTTGATCCCCTTAAGAAATGCCATATTAGGACCCCTTAAGACATCAATTTACGATTTAGGGTGATAGGATGGCTTAAGGGGATCTATGTCTAGTAAGGTGGACTAGGAAAAAATGTTCCATGGCTTAAGGGAATAAAATTTGGTGGAGTTTCCTAAGGAAACCAAATTTAATTTTAAGGTCCTACAACAAAATGAATGCTAAATAAGGGTTTAAAGTTTAGATTTAGAGATTTGATGACATGAAAACATATAGAAGACACATGATGGATTTTGAGCCTATTTGGACCTCCAAGAACTCTTGGATGATTTAAAAAGGAAGAGGAGATCTAAACCCTAAACCCTAAACCCTAAACCCTAAACCCTAGACCCAATTTTTTTTCTAATCATTTTTTTTTTGAAATGTTTCTATGACAGACTCTTCCTTTGAATATTTGTATAACTTCTGGACGTGCATGGATTTTCAAAAAAAGAACCTAACTGCCACTAAGTGAGGAATCAATTTATCAATTCAATAAATAAATAATCTTAGAAAATAAACCTTTGGTTATAGAATTGAAAGGAAACCAAATTTAATTATAAGGTCCTACAACAAAATGAATGCTAAATTAGGGTTTAGGGTTTAGATTTAAAGAGATTTGATGACATGAAAACATATTGAAGACAGATGATGTATTTTGAACCTATTTGGACCTCTAAGCACTCTTGGATGATTTAAAAAGGAAGAGGAGATCTAAACCCTAAACCCTAGACCCATTTTTTTTTTCTAATCATATATTTTTTGAAACATTTCTATGACATATACTCTTCCTTTGAATATTTCTATAAATTCTAGAGGTGCATGGCTTTTCAAAAAAAGAACCTAACTGCCACTAAGTGAGGAATCAATTGATCAATTCAATAAATAAATAATCTTAGAAAATAAACCTTTGGTTATAGAATTGAAAGGCAACCAAATTTAATTTTAAGGTCCTACAACAAAATGAATGCTAAATTAGGGTTTAGGGTTTAGATTTAGAGATTTGATGACATGAAAACATATAGAAGACACATGAATAAATTTTTACAAGTAAATGAGAAACCCTACCACCTAAACTTAGTGCTTTGAATAAAAAATGTGACATTTTAGGAATAGCTTCAATATATACAACAATTAGGAATTTTAGATTTCAATTATAAGTAAGTTGTTGAGTTATGATGGATTTTGAACCTATTTGGACCTCTAAGCACTCTTGGATGATTTAAAAAGGAAGAGGAGATCTAAACCCAAAACCCTAAACCCTAAACTACAAGTTTCTCAAAAAAGTAGTTTGAATTTTCCAAATTGAAATGTTCATGCTACAAGTTAGCTTTGATACACTAGTTTAGAGAAATTATAACATTTAGTTTTACTAATCTAGAATAATGCCACTACACATGAGAGTTAAAATAGGAATTAGATTACACACTTGTCCTATAGATCTTATGAATAACATCCTATAAATTAAGACTTAACTATGATCATAATGCATCTTTACATAATTCACAAAGGATCTCATCCAAATAAGAGAAATGGGTAGAAATCATTCATTGTTCACATTTTAATATTTATTTTATTTAATAACATTTATGTGTCTAGCTCTATCCATATTGCACATAGTCTATCTATAGCCCATTTTAGGTTTACGTAAATTAGGGTAAATAGGGTTTTAGGTTTACGTTTTAGGGTTTAGGTCCAAGGATTAATCTATGTAAATTAGTTTTTAGGGACCTATGTAAATTTTGTAACCTAGGGTTTCTAGGGTTTTGAAATTTCTAAGTTTTAAATGTGTTCAATTTAGGTTTAGTTTTTATGGTTTTCAATTTACAATTTAAATTTCTTTGTTTCGTTGACGTTTTTGGTTTTTTAAATGCAATTAAAAAGTATAAAATATTGAACTAAAACACACTAAACAAACAAAAATTGAATACTAATAAAAAAACAAAAAAAGATAAAAAGCAAAAACAAATGAAGAATTCAACCAACTTGGAGGTCGATGAGGTTGCTAGTGTCGATGGGAGGAGGTGGTAGTCAAAATTTTGTTCATTCAAGACCTCTAAAATGCATACGCACTCTCCTTTTTTCTTCTCACTCTCGGATTAGAATGGTGGAAAATGAATTACAGTCGTTTATTTAAAAAAATAAATACTTTCTCAAAATGCATACACGTTCTAAACACGTACAAGTTTTAGGTTCACGTACCAGAGTCTGAATGCATACATATTCAGATCCAGGCTTGGGTACCTAATCCATAATGCGTATGCATTTCTTCGAAAACACATACACATTTCTTGCAAAACTTTTTTTCCCCCGAGATTTCTCCTCTTCGTGTACCCAACTTCTTGCTTTTACCCACAAATCAAACCCACTATTTAAAATGAGAATACAAATACTAATATAATCGTGAAATCAACACATATTATCAAATCATGACATTGAATGATTATGGAAATAAGTTAACATTAAAAATAGATAGTCAAATTCATTCCTTCTAAACAAATCAGTAAATCATACCATTTAAATGAAGAGGCAAAAATATTTTAAATAGCTAATTTCATCATAAATTTTCTATTTCACTATAATTTATATTCATATAAACATATACAAATATAATAAATTATATATGTATAACCACAAGCAACAGGATCAAACAACAAAAAAATACACCTTCCATGCAAGAGATCTACAAACAATATGCACAATATTCTTCAAAAAGAAAAAGCTACAAAAGAGACTTTCAAGAAGATATGAATGCTCTAGATAATATTCAAGATATATTTACAATGAGGGTTGAGTGCTTATAAGAGAAAATGCCTAAATGAGAAAGGGATTAGATCATGACAATTGTCAACATCACATGAGATGAGAGATAATGATCTAATATTAACTCAACTAATAAAGCATTAAAACACTCCTAAGTTTAGCTTAAGTGGGTGAGAATAAATTAGACTAATAATCAATTAAATATTTATTAATTAGTAGCTAATGCATGATAACTCTAACACCCCCCTTAAGATGAACTTAAAAACCCTAAAAAAGAATGTGTGATGGGTCCCAAAAAACAAGGCCATGTAAAGTACCCATGTACAAACAAAAGATCTCTATAATGTGGAGAAAAAGAGAAAACCTCATGGGAAAAACTCCACTCCAAAAAGAGATGAAAGCCAAGTGAAGGATTGGAGAAGCCTCCAAATGAGACAATGTTGCCCCAAAAGATAGGAACAAATGATGAACAAAAAATAACACCATTGAAGCATGAAGAAGTTGCAAACACTATCAAAGAATGGATGTTGTAATGCTGAAAGAAGAACCTCCATAGAAACACTTGATGATCAAGATCAAAAAGACACGAATCTGTATGAGTACTCCCAATGAAACTACTTGAATTTAATGGAAAAACAAGGAAAACATCAAGAACTCAAAGATATAGATGGCACAAGTTCCAATAGTCTAAAGAACTGATCATGTGAAAAATGGAAGATTGCCTCTTGAAATAGGAAGGAAAGAGTTTCCATATGGTAAGTGCTCCATCTCATTGAAATGAATGAATAACCAACCACTGTATCCACCTAGTACATAGGAAAAAATACGGTATACATAGCTCACTCCAACATGAAACCAAGGAAGCATTAGCACCAATAGTAGAAACCTGCCCATAATCCTGACAAGGGAGAGGTATGATAGGTACACTAAAATTGAATGCCTGAAAGTAGTACATGATGAAGAAACAAGAAAATTTCAATGTGTAGACATGAAAGTACAAGAAGATATAGAGGGTGCACAAACCAAGGCACACACACATGAGAAAGGTATGAAGGAAAAACAAAGGAAAACATCAACCCCCATGGCACTTTATATCATAGTGTGAATACAATAAGGAATAAAGTGATGTGAAACATCCCATAAAAGATACACCTATTGTGATACTTTGTTTCAGTGCGTTTACATAATGATAAATTCATACAATGGTAGCCCATAATGTTCAGAAAAGGACAACATGCTAAAAAATAAAATTCTCTAATAGAAAAAGAGAAAACTAGTAGCACCAGATAAAATGACACCCAAAAAGTGTCCAAATGCAAAAGATATGGCCCGTCGAAGTCTACAAAATGATAACTAAACAACTACAACACTGAGAAAATAGAATTTTCAGAAAAAACCCAAAAGTCAAAACTAAAAAATACCTAGACCACTGGAAAGAGCATGAAATTCCACCCTATTTAAAAAAAAATTCTACTAAAAATCCCACCATATGGCCAAGATATGGCCTCTGGAAGTTGAGGTGCAAAGTTGAAAAGCCCAACGAAGAGGTGCTGAGGAAAGGAAAAAAAGAACTTTGCCAAATTTTTCAAATAAACCTCTAGAAATAGAGGCCTTCCAAATATAGTGGTGTTGATAAAAAAAGTTCTGTAGGCATAGTGATGTGACATTATTTGCAAAAAAAAATATTGCAAAAAAAATGCATGTTTTTATTTTTAAAGAAAAAAACAATGAAAAATATTTATACATTTTTTTGGAAAAAAATACATAAAAAAATAAATGATTTTTTTTTTAAAACTTTGGATTTTCTTTTAAAAAAGAAAAAAAAAATTAAAAAAAACTTAAAAAAAAAAATAGTAAAAAAGATGATTTTTGTGGGGCAGGGGCGGGGTCCATGTTGCCTCCCCTACATGGGACTTGAGGGTCGTTGCTCTGCCATATGATAGGCGGCAGTACCCTAAAGGTGCCCCATTGTATGGGCGAGGCCAAGGGACTTTCCACCCTTGCCATTACAGGGGGCGCAAGTACCTTCTACCCTATCCCAAAAGTTTTTAATATTATTTTTTAAAAACAAAAAAAAATATGCACCCTTTTTGAAAAGGATTTAAATTTCTTTTTTTTCATTTTTTTTTAAACACAGGGAAAAATGTTTAATATATATATTTTAAATTACTTCGATCTATGTGCTGGGGAGGCCATACAACCTTCCTAGAAAAAAAAATTGCCTCAAAAACTCCTGACATGGATTTTGGCAATTTGATAGGAAATCTTAAAGTTTTTGGGCGTTCTGAGTTTGATGGTGATGTCCGTTTCAGCTCAAAATGCACCAAAATTGTAGCTACTCTCTGGATTTGGAAATAAAGCAATTGCTTCAAAACCTCATAGATCTGGCATCAGGAGTCGAAATAAGATGAAACAAAAGCCAAATTTGACTTTCTCAATAGCTCTAAATGCAATGGCGAGGTCCTTTTCACACAAAAATGCACCAAAAGATACCCACCTCCAAAATTTGGAAAGAAAACAAAGGGGATTCAGATCTAAAACCTGCAACCCTTGTTGAAGAAAATAAACCTCATAAATCAAGAAGGGGTTTGATAAATCCAAACTTTGATACCATGTTAGAATTGTGAAACAAGCACAAAAACATGAGCCACAGGATCAAACAAAAAACAAATAGACCTTCCACGCAAGAGATCTGCAAAAAATATGTGTAATATTCTTCAATAAGAAAAAGCTACGAAAGAGATTTTCAAGAAGATATGAAAGCTCCAGATAATATCCAATATATATTTACAATGAAGGTTGAGTGCATATAAGAGAAAATCCCTAAATGAGAAAGGGATTAGATCATGACAAGTGACAACATCACATGAGATAAGACATAATGATCTAATATTAACTCAACTAATAAAGCATTAAAACACTCCTAAGTTTAGCTTAAGTGCATGAGAATAAATTAGACTAATAATAAATTAAAGATTAATTAATTATTAGCTAATGCATGATAACTCTAACAATATATATTAAAATATGAGTTATTATTTTCCATCTAATAAATCAAATAACAAAGTGCTAAGAACAATTTAAAATAAAATACATACATACATACATACATACATACATACATACATACATACATACATGATCACAAATGATACTAACACACCAAATGATACATACATACATACATACATACATACATACATACATACATGATACATAAATTCCAAACAATACCTAACCATAAGGAAAAGTTGAAAAGCATGATCACAAATGATACTAACACACCAAATCAACCATATGGACAACACTACTAGTGTATGAAATCAGATACTCATCCTCTTCAGGGATGATGGCTGAAACAAGGGACCAAGTGCTACCTTTGTTCAATAATTCCTTTGGGTTTAAGGCATGCTCAAATGTGTCAATTAAGATGGAGTAAATTCCTCATACCTACAACTTTCAACAAAAAAAAGGTCAAACATATATACATATTCAAATAATTAGGCGCATCATGAAAGTAAATCGCAACAAGCAGGGTACTCACGAATGGATAATGCGACACTATTCCTTTCACCAAGACACATCAAATAAGTAATGACATAATGCATAGCAATTAGTTGTTTAACAACAAGATAATAACAATCACTAGATAATCACATAATGCTCATAATAAGATTAATCCACATAATCAATTAAACCATATAACAGTCATAACATGTGCATGAACTTAAGTAATAAAAGCATCATCAAAGTATCATCAAAATATCATCGTAGCATTGAGGCCAACATAAAAAAAAAATTCATAATGTCTCAATCCAAAAAAAAACAAATATTAACTAGTATAACAAAAAAAAAAAAAAGAGGGGCAGTCCATCCTCCCCCCTAAAATCAAGCTTACTCCTAGAAGACTACAAACAAGTATGGGTATAACTCTTGCATCTGGGATGCATCCTCCCAAGTAGCTGAAGACTCATCATTGGGATCCCATTGGACCCTCACCTGCTCAACATCTTGAGCCTTGAGGGTGAGTCTCTTGTACTGGAAAATTTCCACGTGCTCAAGAGTCAATTTCTTGTCCTCTACATGTAGCCTCTACAACTATACCCTGATGCTCTACCTAGCAATCATCAACCACTACAAACACTCTATGAGACCTGCCTACATCACCCACTATCAACTCTGAGGTTGTCAACCTTTGATTGAATCCTGATGCATGATCTTCTGAGGACATTGCCTGACTATGTGGCCCTGCTGGCCATAAGAAAAAACATCCTATACCTCTTCCATACCCCAGGCTACCTAAAGGTGCATTAGAATAATGGAAACTACCACTAGTGACTGCAAAATGAGAGCTCTATGGTGGTTGGGGTCAATAATGCTTGGCTTATTATCAAATATGATTCTTCCCATACTAAGAACCATCACTTTGTTGAGATTGGAAGTTCTCAAGTTTCGGCTAGGAATGTTGATGTTGGTGTTGTTATCCACCCTTGGGTGCTTAATGTATCCTAGAGGAACCTACTACTTGAGATTGACCACCTTGAGACCTGAATCTTGCTGGAGGTGCACTACCAATCTGTATACTTGTCTGTCCTTCTAAAGCCATGGCCAGATTCTCCTCTACTATCTGAGCCTTCTTTATAACCACCTCCATGGTTTTTAGCTTGAATACATAGACTCCCCCACTAATACGAGCATTCAAACCCCTAATGAAATGCTGAACCAACATGACCTCATCATCACCAATACTTGCAATCTGCTTAAGCTCATAGAACCTATGCTTATACTACTCCAAAGACATAGCCATCTACCTCAACTCATGAAACTCATCAACACGATGTTTCCTTCAGTGGTTTGACAAAAAACGAGCTCTGAACCTCTCTAGAAACATCTCCCAAGAAACTAAAATGATATCCAAATGCAATTTTTTTTCCTCTAACTGCCACCACATAGTAGCAAAACCCCTAAGGTGCATGATGACACATCTTTCCTTGGTGTACTACTACCATACAGGTGCATGGAAAAAAACCTATCCAAATCTATCAACCATGTTTCTACCTCCAAGCCACCAATAGACCCATCGAAGGTATGAGGATGTGCCCTCAAGAGATCACTCATATGACTTGCTAAAATAGCCTGTTGCTTTGCTAAAACATCTCTCCTCCTAGGAGACCTTTCTCTTTCCCTAACCACTTGCTAACTACTCGCTTCTCTAAGGCCTAGGAAGGCAAGAACCTCCTCAAGTAAATGACATAACTGAGCTCCCTCTAACTTTGGTCAGTCACCAGTTTCAACCCCTGCTTCCTTGATCATTCTGAGAACCCTGTTGTTCCTCATTTTCACTCTCATGGGAACCCTAAGAAGAGGTGTCCTAACAGTTAGCCCCATTTCCACCACCTCAACCTTGAACTTTCCCTCGACCTCAATCTCAACCTTGCCCTCGACCTTGACCTCGACCTCTATGCATCTTCTTACATGGCCACCACAAAAGGATAAGCTGCAGATTATTAGGTGAGGGTGACAAAAGGGAAGATACATAAGATCAAGAGTCTAAAAACTAGGACAACATAATGAGCTCATATAAAACTAGAGTACCCAATGTTAGAACCTGGTTTTGATACCAAGTGTAATGCCTTGCCAAGGAACCCCAAAGGACAACACACAACATGACTAAATAACCAAACATTTTTTTTAAGGTAAATAACAGTGAACTATAAAGTATTACATAACATATAAACTAAACTAAGTCCTCTAAGGTTCCATGACTACGCTACTAATGTATCTACCAACCAAGATAACAAAAATCATTTCATTAACTACAATGATTACAAGAGTTAACTAACAAGCTAAGTTCATTTTAAATCATCATATTATAATTTATCCTACATGAATCATTTCCATAACAAGTCATCAAATATAAATAATATTCAAGATCGTTTCAAATATCTATCATATGCAGAATACATCACTTAACTTTTTCCATTACAAGAGAGTTCAATACTATCTATTACAACATTACAAGGTTTACAACAATGCTTCCTTGAGATCAATTGGGAAGAATATACATCTGAAGTACAATAAGAGATACATCTAAAAATCCATATACATAAAGGTTGTCTCCTTGAACTAGAGCATGAACATGAATCAACTACATAAAGTACAATCTCCATGCAATCAAACAACATCAAGGGAAACCCAATTGAGGAAAAAACACCAACCTCCTGACTATGTGGAAGCTTGAGGTCCACCCCTCATGTTAGGAGATAACACAAGGTCCCACAAGAACAAGCAAACAAAAAAGAAGCCAACATGCTAACATGACAAGGGCTATACATGACTCCACTACACCACTGCTAACGATACCAATGTCACATATAACACTTACATTGCTTCTAGAGGCATACACACAATAGGAGGAGAACATACAACTAGGGAATGTTAGACTACAATAGGGAGGAGTGTCATCGCATGGTCCTGACATGGGTTGTCCTGGTAGTATCTCACTAGACCCTGACCCCCATCTATGGTTGTCCCGACAACCTCTCATTAGGTCCCGACCCCATAGGGTGACACATGCAAAACTAACATTCCTTTTGCAAGGACAAGGAAATCCATCTTGCCAACCAGGCCTTCTTAATCCATCCTTATCCTAAATGAACACTAGAAGTGTGGGTGAGACATCCAATATCTTGTTTAATGTGAAATCCACCCATACCCCCTAATTCATTATTAAGCTATCACTGGATTAAGAAACTCTCCAATGGGTTTTCTTGGACACCAATTTGGATTCTGGCCCCCATTCAGAGCCACCCCCCCTACTTGGAACTAGTAAACCCTGCATAACAAGTAACATATATACCATCTTGCACACTAAACATAATCACATGACTCCAAACACAGTGCAAGGCATATACCCTCCTCCACACAATCACAAGAGTGAAAACTCAGTGCGAGGCATGAACCCTCTCACACACATCTCAGGACATTAACAACCACTTCAAAATTAAAAAAATCATAAAACCCAACATCCAAGATACTTCCTCCTCACCTCTAGAAGCCAACCTTAACTATTTGCAAAAAAGGATCAACATTAAACCAAGACTCAAGAATCACCTTAATTTCATAAATGGGTGATCCCACAATACTAGTTTACAATTTCTCGAAGATTTCCTAATTTTTGCTGAAGTCACATATTTTTAGAAAATATAATGATTTAATCCTTGAATATAGTTCCATTTAAAGGATTCCAATTGAAGAGGGTTTTATCAAACCGCCTTAGATCAAACCCGCTTGGATAGAACCCCACTAGTTTTAAACCATACCTATAACGAAGTCTCCTTTACACCTATCAAAATGCTGATAAAAACCACTTTTGATTTACCTTTTGGGATATCAAACGAATTCATTTAAAATTTATTTTTTGTAAGTATGCAGTCCTTATTATAAGCTTTTGAAAAAGTATAATTTTAAATAAATTTAATTTTATTATTATATTTATTTTTTATTTCTTGTGAATGTAGGTTTTCACCGAAATTCAAGCTCTCTATTTTGCACATGTGGAAAAATAGTAGATTATCAATTTTTTTTTTGAAAAATATCAATGCACTAGATATTGAAGTCCTTGATCCAACAAAAAAGAAAAAAAAAGAATTTTGATACATACAAAAAAAAAGTTATGTTTTATATAGTCTGCCTATGTTTGAATTATAACTGGTTTGACTTTGAAACTTGATTAAGGAAAAAATATTCAATAAAACACTATGAAACAAAATGAAAGCACTCTAGATATCATAGTTACAAATATAAATTTAAAAAAATTAGAATTTTATCCTTCATGGAAAATAGAAAGTTATGTTGTATATGGTGAGCATCACTCCTTAAAAATGGTGTTTACTAAAAAAAAAACTAGTTTTTGAAAGAGATGGAAAAAGAAGTGCAATCTGATTCCAAAATTTTTAAAAAATATATATTTAGAATCTATAGAAAAAACGTCACAAATCACTAGTTTGCATCATCTTCAAATTCCTCAAGGTTTAGCTGCTATAGGTGCTCGAAACTGAAGATTTAGT
Organism: Sequoia sempervirens; assembly: GCA_007258455.2. Lineage (NCBI taxonomy): Eukaryota > Viridiplantae > Streptophyta > Pinopsida > Cupressales > Cupressaceae > Sequoia > Sequoia sempervirens. The sequence continues at coordinate 545,433,436 of VDFB02000015.1, forward strand.
TAGAAAAAATCAGTTCAGTGTCTAGTTTGGCCAAAAATTGTAAACCAATATTGTGGGACCACCCAAATCAAACCCACTATTTAAAATGAGAACAAAAATACCAATATAACCATGAAATCAACACATATTATCAAATCATCCATTGAATGATTATGAAAATAATTTAACATTAAAGAGAGATAGTTAAATTCATTCCTTCTAAACAAATCCTTCCATTTACTATCAAAAGTAAATCTTACCATTTAAATCAAGAGGCAAAAACATTTTAAATAGCTAATTTCACCGTAAATTCCCTAATTCACCATAATTTATATTCATATAAATGTATATATATATATTAAAATCCGAGGTGTTGTTTTCTATCTAATAAATCAAATGACAAAGTGGTAAGCACAATTTAAAATAAAATACTTAGATCTACATATATATATCGAATACCATCTATTAATTCAAATGCTATGGATATAAAATCAAATGCACTATAAATATATATAAAATTATATGTCATCTATAACATATATGCTAAATACAAACATTCCATAGTTTCCATCAAACTCGAAACAAAAGGCCATTCTTTAAACTTATACTCCAACTAAAATTGCAATCTTCTAATTCAACATTCAACACCGAAAATGGAACGTTGTGATTAGCAACAATGTATTCAATATCAATCACAACATAAGGTATATTCATCAAATGAAATGTGACAAAAGTGTAAAGCATATGATTCACCCATATAAAATTAAGCACAATGGATAATAATCAAATTCTAATCATAATTAATGTTCAACAAAAAATAAAGAGGGGGTGAACATAATGAAATTTAATTACATAGTATTAAATGCCATATTAGTAAACGAAAACAACTACCAAGGTAGGCTTTCAAAATAAATTGAAGTATCACAATATCCAAAAGTATAGTGTAGGGGAGAGAAAGTCACATAAGCTTGGAAATCAAATTCCAAAAATTATAAAGCCAAATACAACATTGAATGAAGCATGTAAAGTTGCAACAAAAATATAAGGAATGCCGTATCGAATGGAACACAATAAATACCTATGCTTTCCCATCACACTAACACTCTACACGGAAATTACGTTTTTTCAAAACCAAAAAAGAAATCATAGGGTGGGGTAAATTCGACGAACAACATCCATGGAGAAAAGTTAGTGTTTTGTAACTAAACACCCAACAAGGGAAAGAAACATCAAATGTCCAAGGAAAGTATTCAACAATTAGAATATCTCGAACTTATTACCTCAAGCAACAAAATTTCCATCACTTTGTTGTCATAGAACAACAAACAAACAATCAATGCCTAAAATATTATTGAATGACAAAAAAATAACATAAATCAAACATTTCAATTTGTATCCTCAGTAGTGGGAAGGTTGCGAAGCAGTGGCAAGAGTGAAGAAGAGGCACATTCAAGCATTACCTATATACATCAAACTTCATATGCAAAGTGTAGTAATCAAATTCCAGACCTGCCAAACTTCTATTGAAATGTAAATGCAACACATTTAATTGACACCAAAATCATATAATATAGGTGGTATATAAGCATCGCCAACTAGGAATTAAAAGAATCAAAGTATTCAAAGATAAATTTCATGGCACAAGCTATGAAGATTAAAATGCAAGGAAATCAATCCAAAATTGAAATATATCCAATTCAATGCATGGAAAAAGTAACCATTCTGTAGGAAGAAGGAGAGCCACCGACCATCCAAGATGCATGACTTGAATCTTTGATTGGCTCCAAATATAAAGCAAGTTCCCAAAGAGATTTTTGCAACAGTGAGAGGTGGGTTGCAATTCCAAAACCAATAAATACGAGGCTTTAAAATTTCACAAGAAAGCGATGGCAGGGGAAATTCATTTGCATGCCACGAAATGCAACAACTACAAATTATTAGCAAAAACTTGAATGCATGCGGTGAAGGGAGGGTGTGCAATAGGAGTCAAAGACTAAACTTTAGAAACTTTCAAGCAAATTATAAAAATGGTAGGTGTAAATAGGTGCTATCTTCAAGAATGCAATGATTGCAGAACAAGAACAAAACAACTTTTAGAAAGAGGCTTGGGTAATTTTTAGAAGATGCAATTTCTAATTGTTTCAATTCACAATTTAAGTAGAAAAGAAATGTTTTGCTTCAGACAACACAAACATTAAATATGCATTTCCTAAAAAGAATTAGAATTGAGAAGAGAATGCAATGGAACCTAGTTTAAATCGAATGACACGACTGAAGATTTGATACCAAGCTTCGATTTCCCAAGTTGCAGCTCCAATCACTCCAAAAACCCCAAACAATCTCTTTAGAATCCCCAATTCCAAATTTCCCCCAAAAAAACCAGATGGAAGTCTCCAAAATAGAAAAATATTCACGGGAAGCAAACAAGATAGTTTCAATATTTTTTAAATCCGGGTATGTGTAGGATCATCATGGAAAAAAAGGCCCTTAAGTGGCAAAAAAAATAGAAAAATCAAAGTTAGGCAACTTGACATAAAAATTTGAATAAGTTATCTATATTATTTCAAAAATATGTAAGAATAGAATTTGTAGTGCAAATTGAATGTAGTTTCTAAACTGCTAGGTTTTTTAAAAAAAACAAAAATCTATTTGGTGAAAATTTGAAATTTCAATGCAATAGTACTTATATTTCAGGGAAAAAATAACAAGTAGGTGTCTCTACACCCCTAACCACAATAAAATGATAATTTTTTATAAGATTTTAGATATAAGTAGAAGACTCATGTGGGTATGATGCATATTTTTTGTAATTTTTTTCCAAGTAAACAATTAATTATGATTTTTATTACAACATTTAAAAAAAAAACTCGTATGTCTAACCACCTTAACTTGGTCAAAACTTCATGAAATTGAAATTTTATTTTTTTAATCCTATAGTATGTGAAACATAGAATGTGACACATTTTTTGGATTAAAAAACTGTGATACCATTTAAAAGCTATAGACTTTTTTAAATCAGTTTATCAATCAGGACTTTAGTTATAATTTGAATAGAAAATGAATAACAATTACTTATTAAATTCAAAGTAAAGTATAATTTATATTGGTGAAAATCTAAGAATCTCCTTTAAAAACCCATTTTTTTTCATCAATTTTGGGTTAAAAAAAAAGTCATCAGCCACATACCCATCATATTGCCACTTTTTGGCTCATCATGATCCTACACATACCCCTTCCAATCCCCTTTTCTTTTTCCACAAATAAGCAATCATAATAACTGCTCTTAAGTGTATATTGCTACATGCAAACTTTTTATTTAATCATTTGTTTTATATTTATTTCCCACTACCACTACTTGTATCATTATTTTTATTTTACTCAACTAGACATATTCCAATTTATTTAAAATTAATAATCAACTTTATGATATTTATTTTATCAAACATACTCTAATTTTATTTACATTTAATGTTTAATTTTATAATATTTTATTTATTAACTTAATAATTCTATTTTAATGCGATAATTAATTAGAAACATTTATCAAATAAATTTAAATCAAATTGACTAAATGCCAAACAATACCCAACCACAAGGAAAAATTGAAAAGCAAGATCACAAACGACACTGTCAGACCAAACCAACCATACAAAAAACACTGTCAGGGTGTGAAATTGGAAACTCATCCTCTTCAAGGATGATGGATGAAACAAGAGACAAAGTGCTACCTTCGTTTAATAATTCCATTGGATTTAAGGCATGCTCAGACCTGTCAATTCAGGTGGTGTCAATGCCTGGTACCTACAACCTGCAACAAACAAAATGGTCGAACATATATACATAGTGAAATAATCAGGCACACCGTGAAAGGAAATTGGAGTGTAGCAGGGTACTCATGAATGAGTAATGCAACACTGTCTCTTTCACCAAGACAAATCAAACAAGTAACCACATAACACATAACAATCGGTTGTTTAACAATAAGATAAGAACAATCACCAAATAATTGCTTAATGCTCATAATAATATTAGTCCACATAATCAATTAAATCATATAATAGTCATAACATGTGCATAAACTTAAGTAATAGAAGAATCATCAAAGTATCATGAAAATATCATCGTAGCGGTGAGTCCAACATGAAACAAAATGTCATAATGTCTCAATTCAAAACAAAACAAACTATCAGTCTAACAAAGAGCAAAATGAGGGGCACTACACAATCTTTCCATGTATCCAAAGCCACATTTCCTTTAGATTTTGAATTAAATCAAAAGGTATGCTGAGGTATCTAAGCTACTTTTGGGGCCTACCCCATTGCATGCCAAACCTAGCCAACCGATCCGGGGGCTCTTCTTTGCATCCTAACATGATTGATTTTGCAACCCAGTGCTTTGCCCAAAAGGCAACACAAAATGTATCAGGCTTTGTCATTAGATTAGAAATGTTGTTTTCATCTAAAAGAAGGAACAATGTTGTATCATCAAAAACTAGATATTGAGAAGGTCCTCCTAGTTGGGGAGGGATATACCTTTTATTCTTGGTGTGCCCAAATTAGTTTTGAGCATGAAGTACAGGGCATTTCCAGGGAAATTTCTTTTGTAAGAGACCCATTAATATCAACCCAAGAAACTACATCCCTGAAGAGGGTAGTAACCATCTTGAAAAACACTTTTGAGAATCCAAAGGCTTCAAGCATTAAGCTGATAAAATATCATTCTACACTATCATAGGCTTTATCAAATCCTAACAACACCATTATTGCCTCTTGATTTGTTACCTTTTCCCATTCCATAGCCTCCCAATTGGTGATTAGGTTTTCAAGGATGTATCTACCCTTGATGAACCCCACTTGGGTGCTACTTATAAACTTTGGAAGGATGCTTACTAGTCTTTTGGCCAATAGTTTAGTAAGGATTTTGTAAGATACATTTAGAAATATACCGTGGAAAAAAGGCAACTTGTTTGATTTGGGCAATAATTGATGATAAATTGGACTTAATGAGGTCTTGATTTAATGTTGTGAGGTGTTTTACACATCCACACTAGATCTTGAACCCTTTCAAATGAATTTAATGATGTCTTGTAAAGGTGTTGTAAAAGACTTTCACACTTTTCTAGACTTAATGAACCAATTTTCCCTTAATTCATCATTATAAAATGTATTTAATTGCATCTTCACATCAATCTAGAAGACTTCTGAATTAAACTTAACCTTAGTCCAATGGTGTAATGTGTCTTACACATTCACATTGGATGTTGTGCCTTCCTTGGACGTTGTGCCTTCCTAGTTTGTGTGGACCTCATTTTAGTGTTGTAAAGTGTATTTAATCACACTTTCACATTAAATTTTGTGTTCCAAGCCCTAATTGACCTTCACATCATCATTAATAGGACCTTATGACCGCATATTATGCATCTCGAGGCATAAATTGATGAAATAACTAACAAAGTGATCATATAAGCCTTATTTCATTGCTTCCTAGCATCCTAGCTGGAAAATGGGCCCCACTAGGACTAATTTGCCATCTGTGGTGAATGAGTCCTTGCCAGGTGGGACTAATTCATCCAAGGTGGTGAACGAGTGCCATTTGGGTCATTTTTGACTTTTGAGTTGGAAATTTTGGGATTTAAGTTTATTATTCTTTCATGTCGGCCTTAGGGATCCAATTTACAAGCAAATTAGGTGAATTTCCTATAAAACTAAGTCTCTAAACCCTAATTTACATCTCCTAACTCATTCACACATCTCTCATCATTCATTCATCATATATCTTCTCTATCAAGTCAAGCAAGTTAGGGTTTTTACATTCTAGAAGCCATCAAGATAACTTCCAAAGACATTCAAAGGTTGAATCTTCCTTTATTGTTGTAGAAATTCAAGATCAAAAACCTAACATTTATCTTTGTCTTCTTGTGTGTTTGAAGATTTAGGCATATTGAAAGCTTGGAAATCATTAAGAATCAATTTACAAAGTTTTTTAAGTCTTATCTTCATTGTCCAAGGAAAAATATCAACAAAAAGTCACTTCCAAGTTCAGAAATCAAACTTTTAGAGGCAAACACATGTCAGGAACCAAAGTGTAGATTGGAGACTTCAGTTTCCACCTTTGGATTTTAGAAATTCAGAAGTGGACTGATTTTCCATGGATGGTGAATGTGTCTCACTACTAGGCTTAATTTTGGTTTTCTACATTTTTGGATACCCATTTGTCCAAAACAAGCTCTGAAATAGTTTCACAGATCTTAGACTAATTTTCCCAAAATGGAAAATGAGTCCCACCAGGCCTAAAAATCAAGAGTAGGAACATTCCAAAATTCATTTCTAGTCTCCATCAAGATCTCAAGTGCGCACTTTCAGTTTCACCCATTTCTATAACAATTTACATTCATTTCTCGGTGTTTTTTGCATATCACAATGTGTTTTCAAACACTCTACATTTTATTAGTTTGTTGCATTTAGGACATTCCATTTAGAAATATTTCTATCATACTTTCATTAGTTTGAGTGAACCACCTAGATTTTGGGTGTGGGATCTATCTCTTTCCATTAGGTGAAAGACCCTAATTGAGCAAAAGAGACAACATTTCACACCCCAAAAATCTATGGTTCAAGTAGAGTTATTGGTATCCAATTCTTTATTAGAGACTTGTCACCTTCTTTGGGTAGTAGCTTTATGATGCCCCTATTGATTTTCTTTCCTAAAGTTCCTTTTGTCAAAGCCTCTTTATAGATAGAGTATAAATCATTAACTACCCAATTGCTAAAAGTCGTGTAGAATTCAGCAAGGATACTTTCTACACCAGGTGTTTTATCATTCAATAGTAGGCTGATTGCATTTTTAATTACATCCTTTGCAATATATTTACTTAGATCCACTACCTCCCCCTTTGAAATATTTTTTGGCACTATGTTTTTTATCAACTCTCTTTCCCTGGAGCGGCCTTCCCCCTTGCCCTCATAAGAGAAAAGGTTTTTTGTAGAAGTTGTAAAACTATCCCTTGATTCCTTCTTGCTTTGTGAAAGCTTCCACCTAAAATTTAATATGCTAAATATGTTCTTTAATGATTTTCTCCTTCAAGATCCTAAAGAAAAACTTGGACCCCTTGTCTCCACTCTCCAACCAATTGAGCTTGGACCTCACTTTAAGCCCTTGAATTCTAATACTCTATATTTTCCTCAAACCATCTATAGCAATCCTGAGCCTATTTCCAAGGTCTATATCCTTTGGGGCCTTCTACAAAGAGGCCTTAGCTTACAAAAATTCCTCTTGTAATACACCCTCTTTCCTCCTTCTATCAAGGGATTCCTTTTTTTCAATCACTTGAAAGAGAAATTTTCCACCCCCTGGTACTAAATTCCCATATTTCTATGGCACTTAGTCTCTTATATAGTCCTTGGTTGATCTTTTTGAGAGACAAAAAACCATCTAGGAAGTCACTGTCATGAAGCAGATTTGTGTTGAGAATGAACCCCTCCCCTTCTTCCTAGCAACCCTACTCCCCAGCTTGAGAATAAATCTTTCTCTTATGGGATGGTGATTAGAAAGGGTGGAAGGATGAACCTCAACTTTGCAACCATCACTTAGATTGTCTACAAGGAAGAAATATTTGTTTATGTAGAATCTATCTAGATGATAGTAAAGTCTTTTAGTACCTTTCTATAGATTACACCACGTGAACCAGATGTTTGGGAAGTCTTTTTTCTATATTTCAATCCCATTTGCCAAGTTTATTTTGGACTTCATTTTTATCCAAAATAATTTCTTGTTCCTTTCCATTCCATGTCAATTCGCCCCACTTTGTCTTCTTTATTTTCAACCATGTTAGAATCCCCTCCTAGTATCCAGGGTATGTTTCCCAGGTTGCAAAGCTAGCTCCATAATTTGATCCTTTAAATGTGCTCATTTGGAGCATAGATAGAACATATTCCAATCTCTTGATCATCTACCTTCAGCCTGATCCAAACGACCCTATTAAATGGGGAGATCGTTGAACTAGTGACCATATGGCTCCAATTTTTAGAGATCAGTATGGCAGCCTCACCTTTTCCCCACTCATGATGGGTGAAAAACTAAGAGGTATCCCTCCAAATGCACCAAAGGATTGTTTCAAGAGAGAAGCCAATTGATTTTAGTTCTAGAAGCATAACCACATCTTTACTTTTGCACTACCCAATTTATCTCCTTACCACATGATTTCTATTTGGGGACTCTAGTCCCCTCACATTCTAAGAAATGAAGCAAAGGGCCATTAATACCTATAAAGGAGTTAGCCTCTTTTCTAGGCCTAAAGGCCTCAAAACACTTAGGGTCCTTGGTTTCAATTTCCATCCTCTTGGGCACCATACTTGCATTGACAACACTTATTTTTTTTCTCTTGGTTTTCTTCAGGTTTCCTTTCCCAACTGAAATTAAATACCCTTCCTCTTTCCTTGGTCTACTAGACCTTTGTTTACCAGAGAGGTTGGGGTCATTTTCTTTAAGAATCCTAGTAGGCGCAAGAGTGGAAAGATTGTTACATCCTTTGTTATCTTTAAGCGGGGTCAGCCCCACTTCCACATCTCCCCCATTGCCACCAACATCCTACACACCCATACTCACCTCAACAAAATTAGTGGATAGATTATAGGAGTCCAAAGATGTTGACCTCCACTTTCAGGTACCTTGAGTCAACAAACTGGCCTACAACAAGTCCATCAGTGCCACTCAAATATGCATCAAAGGGAAATATCTTACTCTCAAAGGTGAAGACAATATCTTTAACCTTTACTGTGCTCCCATGATTATTACTAGTATCAATATTATCCAGTTCAATTTTGTCTCTATTTCTAATCTCACTATTATCTTTAACTTTAGCTAAGCTCCCATGGTTATTTATGATCTCATGGTTATTGCCACTCTGTACTTTTAGTTTTTCTAATGCAAGTTATTGCACATTTTTCCATTCCTTAGCCTCACTTAGTGGATCTAAGACCAAGTCACATGTTTACATCTCAACATAAGTCTCCATTCTGTCAGAGACATTGTGATTCCTCTCCTTAGTGAACTATGAGGAGTTAGAGGGCATATCTCCCATTAGGGAATCCATATCAGAGGAAGCATCAAAATATGAATGGTCTTGGGGGTTTTCATCACTTTTGGATGATCTTCCCAAGTTTTCATTAAACTTTTCATCAAGGCTTCTTGCCATGTTTAGTTCAATATTTAGAGTTTCCACCGCTTTTTTACTTGTTTCATCATTTTCCACATTTCTATTTTTATTCACACTATTTGCATTTACTGTCATTTAGGAGGAGCTCTCAACAACCACATCACCTCCAATGGAGCCATAGGGGTAAAAGTTTTCTAAACCGAACTTATTGAGTGAGCCATCAACTCCCTCCTCGATCTCGGCACTGTCATCCTCGGCCACTCGACTCCTAGTTTCCAACTTATCCTGCCCATTGGCCAAGGGTTTTTGAGGCATGAATTTGCTTTTAATAAGTGAGCAATTTTTTGTCAGATTTCCCTCTTTTCGACAGAAGTAACAAAAGTTTAAACCCCTAAGCACTTCCATTGCATAGTTTGTATTTCTACCATCCAGGTTTAGTCTTAGAATGTCTAGTATGTCAACTCCAGGATCAAGGGAGACTAACACTCTAGCATCTATGTGTGGTAGAGAAGATTTAGCATTATCCACCTTTAACACTTGCCCATAGGGTTTGAGCAACAAAGGAATGATATTTCATAGTCTAGGGGGAAATTTTTCACCATGTGCCATTTAAGGTGTGATAAGGCCAATATTTCTTCATTAAAGGCATCTGACGCCTAGGTCAAAGCCCTAAAAATGTTCTTCCTGAAACTCCAAAAGTGTTTATTTAAAACCCTAATTTGCATTTCATGGTTCCTAAGGAAGATCACATACAAACCCTTTTGGATCATTCTACAGTATGTGAAATGAATTACTAGTTTCTTCCCCCACACATCCGCCAACCTAGCGTCCATGTATTTCCTCACCAATATCTTATTGATATCCACGACAGCTAGAAAAACCCCAATGGTTTTTAATTTGTTATCCTCTTCATACAACACCTTGCATAATTCATCATTTGGAGAGAAGATATCAACTCTAGTAGGGCCAGGGGCGCACTTACCTCCTCCGCATCCCCGATCTCCACCCTCAGAACTTGGCTCGACAACAAACTTTGTGCCAACCGAAAAGGAAACCCTTTCGCCTGTGACCACCTCCTTGAAGGATTTAGACTGAGCCCCACTGGAAGGCCCATTTGTTTTCTAAGGATTGGCACCACTAGGGGGATTCGAATACCCAAGCATTATAGCAGGACAACTGCCATCCGACTAAACATGGGCGATGACTAGGAGAGAGAGAACTTTACACGCAGTGACAGGGCACCACCTCTGCAATAGTGTACACTGCTGGAGCACTTCTGTGGAGGAGGACCGAGCCTCCTCCACCACATGAGTGAACCCCTAGGAAGAACGACGAGGTGAAGGACTAGGTTGCAGACCGAGTTTTCCCTTTTGTTTATCTCCCAATTCTCACAATCTAAATTTTTTCCTTGATGCACAAGGATTTTTAAACTATTTATATCCTTCAAGAATAATTTCTTTGATCTTAATTATTATGCATGGTTCTTGAGGAAAGATATGCTCCACAAGAAGCCATGGTTTCCAAATTTTAACCCTTCAGTAAAATCTTTCATTTAAGTGATGTTGATTTGGGTGAAACTCCCAAACCTCTCTCTCTAGTTTTTTCTTGATTCTAGGTTTATAGCAATAGGTAGTTACATTTGGAGATTTATGTCAATAGATGTTTCAAACACTACTTTATCCAATAATTTTTTACCCATTTGTAGATTGAGTTGGATATTTTAAAATATATTATAGAGAAAGATTTCATAGTGGGAAACTACTTAAAAACCATCTTTTCCATATTATGAGGGTCTCATTTTTCATTGTTGCAAATCCTACAAAATGAGCCATATGGGTACTGATTGCTCCATCCTCATAGGTAAATCTACTAGCCAAGCTTCCTGAAAAATATTTTTTTTTCTCCCGGATCACTTATATGTCCTTGGTTCTTTGAAGGAGTATAGAACCCCTTCAAATCCCTTTCATGTGGCTCTTGCATACTCATATATTGTGTATGTACATACATATATATGTATTTCTAAATAATTAACATTGAACATCATATATTGTGAAATTTCCAATTCAAGGGTTGATGCCCCAAGTTAATCCTTTGAGCAATTAATTATTAAAAATATTTCAAGCGTATTTGACCTAGGTTAAAGTCAAATTTATTAATTTTATCAAGCTTTCTTTTGGTAAGAAGGGGACACAATAAACTATATTTTGATGTTTTACTTCAATATTCAACTTAGTTTAGAGTTGGGTTATATTAATTTTTTAAAGATTTCCTTTAGTAAGAAAAAGGCCTAGTAAATTATGTTTTGACCACTAATAAGACACTATTATGCTTTGATCCCAAAATGAAATAGAAGATGAAACATGATGCACTTAAAGTAAAAGTAGAAAATCCTTTAATTTTAAAGATTTCCTTTAGTAAGAACAAGGCCTAGTAAATTATGTTTTTGACCACTAATAAGACACTATTATGCTTTGATCCCAAATCAAAATAGAAGATGAAACATGATGCACTTAAAGTTAAAGTCAAAAATCCTCTAGAATAACTACATAACTATAAATAAACTTAATTATTGGTTGGGATATGCAGGTAGTTAAAACTAACAGACCTGATTATATAGGTCATATCAAGGAATTGTGTGTTTTTTAAGTATTTGTATTGTTTAAGCTATCAAATTTAGGTTTTAGGGTCCTAGCTTTGAGGTTTATGGTTTAGGATATTCTTAATTTTAGTGTTATGGGTTTGGAGTATAAGCCATTGGTTTTAGGTTTTTTAAGTTTATAAAATTTAAGTTTAGTTTTTAGGGTCTTATTAAGTTTGTATTGTTTAGTGTTTAGGGTCTTAAGTTTAGGGTTAACTTCACACAACAACACCCTAGGTAGTTTCTAGTTGTTATATACATTGGAATTATGAAATTAAACATGTTAAAGAATCATCCATCATGTGGATTTCTTATATTAGGGAAGAGAGCCCAATGACGCTATTTCTTTTATAGGAATATCAAACATGTAGTGACAAATGCACTTTATATCAAACACATCTACATTTATTTTTAAAAATGGTCATAAATTGACACAAGGTTATCATGGCAGGTAGTCAAAGGAGCAAAAAATAGATATTGTAGTTTCAATTTTGGTGATAGAAAAATGAGTTCAATTGACATTACCTATAAAGAGACGTGGATACAACTTTAAAATTAGAGATTAAAGAGTGTTTAAACATTGCTCGTAACATCTAAATATATCTTAAGTTAGATAAATCCCAACAGGGGTCTCTGGATGTGGATCTGGAGGAAACTGAGGACAAAAGTCAGGATACAGATGCTGGCATTTCCAAAAGAACCACAGCCAATCTGAAGCATAAAGCCCCCCGTACTTTGAAGATGACTCAAATTTTTAAAAAGGGTGTCAATGACATGTAGAACTTGGAGGCGGATACGGAGTCTGTCCTCAAGACTCTGAGTTAATGGCTGGGGTTTTTTTGTTTACTTTGTTGTTTCTTTTGGTTTGACCTTTCTGGTCTGCTTCGCGTGGCTACTGCTAGCTCTTTCCCTCTTCTCTCAAGTAGCTAGTTTTTTCAGTTGGACTTTTGTGTCCTCTCCTTTTTATTATAAACTTTGTGGTTTCGGGTCCCTATAAAACCCGTTTTACCCCTTTATCAAAAACATCTAAATATATCTTAAATGTGTATCCACCAAAATATATGAAAACTTTGAGAACATACAAATGATTTATGTACATTACATACTATTCACATAAAAAAAAAACTAAAATAACTACATTAATAATTTTCCTTGTTTATGTGAATGAAATAAAAAAGACACAATCTATTTATTTGTTCAATCTTCTCCAAAATTCTAATAAAACAAACACTAAGATGTTCCCTTATAACTAAAAGATAGAAGTTCCTTTCACTCAAATCCCATCTTTAACTTATGACCCAAGTTATTTCTCTATCTTCAATACTAGAACCTTTAGTTTCCACCCTTTTACTTCTTCGATCACCCATTATAATGACACTTCATCTTTCCAGTGACACAATCAATCCCACTTCGCTCCTTGTATACATATAAACATGAAATACAACTCGACAAGTTGTTTAATATGTGCATCATCTATATTTGATATGTTGGATTCCTTTATAGACTTGCTTTTCCCATTTTGCATACTCACCTATTCTTATGAAATTAACTTGAAAGAAAAACCCATAATTATTTTCGTGTGCATACTCACCTATCTATTGCAGTCCTTATAAAAACAACTTTAATGTAAAATCCATAATTATTTTTGTGAAGGGCCTGCAAACCGCTTTTTACTTCATGGTAGGTGAATATTATACGACGTTCTATCCCTTTAACTATTCTATAATTTTTTCCCTATGTAGTTACATACTCATACAACTAAACATAACTCAGCCTTTGTTTCAAATTATAGTATTAATTCTCATCTTGAAAAACAACTAGAGTTAAATGACAGTAATAACTTCCATCGCAACCATAGATGCTTTACAATTCTGCAGACAATTTTATTAAAACTACTTTACATTTATGTAGGTTGGAACTTGTTTTAATGGTTGCAATCTGATGTATACTGGAGCTATCTTTAGGAGGATTTGAAGATAAACATCTGGGTCCAGATAGGATGCTGGCCAACCTCTAACAATTTTTATTTGCATTAATTTATATTAAATATTAATTATATATGATTTATCAATATCAAACAGATAATAATATATAATTATTTCTCATAGAAAATATTAATATCAACATGAATCAATTATAATTTAAATTTAGATATTAGAACACAACTTTATAGCAAAATGAGTCAGGAGAACTATAAATTGTATTCCACAAAACATATCTTAAACTTAAAGTTTTCACAGTTCCATTAGGGGAAAGAATCCGGTAGTTGAGCATATTTCAATAGTTGTTATAGCATTTGTTGATTCAATGTCCAATATTTTTAACATATTGAACCAATAGTTGTGACTTTAAAGTTGTTCGTGTTGATGATAACTACCAATAATTGAATAATATGTATTTGTTAGATCTAAAAGCAACAAATCATGTGATGCCACATCAGCACACCAATAAAACATGATTTAGTGCACAAGTATGGGTCTCACTTTATTTTTGACCTTTTGGAACACCTCAACAAAAAACATACTGATGTGGCATCATATTTGATGATGTATCCCTCAAACCTTAGTTATACCAAACAAGCAGCTGTAAAAAAATGAAATTGTTTTGAAATTTCCACAAGATTTAAAAAACCACAAAATTAAGGTGCTCAACTTCTGAATCCTCTCCCCTATTTTATATATATTTATTAAACTTTGTATCAATTCTTCCATAATTTATAGAAACACCTTAAAAAAAACATTTGATAAAAACATTCTCCAGAAAACATATGGCAAAGAGGTTTCTAACAGAAGTGTTTTCATAGTTTATAAAATCACCTCTCAGAAAATATTTTCCCATAGTTTTTGTCATCTTAAGGTTTTCGGGGGATCTTCTCAAGCAAAATCATGTAGGGATATTACCTGGTATATTTTGGTAAATGATTGGACACACCATCGTCCTTAATCCTTTGAATTAAAAACCCTTCAAAATTTTTGGGAAAAAGCTCTGCACACATACTCAAAAAACATTTAGCAAAAGGTTCGCAATTGGATTACGGAATGTTTGGAGCAACAGCAGGAGAGAAAACATCATTTGAAGGCATAATTGAAACCAACCAAGCCCAGTACAACTTCAGTGCCTTCGACAGTTGTTAATTCAGTCCTTTCACTTGTTAGCAGGCATAAAAACAGCGCGAGAGAAAACATCATTTAAAGGCGTAGTTGAAACCAACGAAGCCCAGAGCAGCTCTAGAGCCTGCAACAATTGTTAATTTCAAGCAAATTATATTAAAAACTTGAATAGAAGTTACATCCAAATCTTCATGACAGCGTAGGTAGGAGAAATTTTTTAAAACCCACCTCATCTGCACCAACACTTGCAGTCTTCTCCTCTAGTTCGCTTAGATCTTTCACATTGTGCAGATTCAGCAACTCAATACTTGTGATTGTCGAACTGGGAGCTACGTTCAAGTCATCTGTTATTATAAACGTAACACTATCTTTCACATAACCCTCTCTACTTCCCCCGCAGTTGTAACTTGGCTGCTGCTTTGCCAGGCTTTGAGAGAGAATTCTGCAGGGCAGTCCAGAGCACGCCCACATGCATAGGTATCGCCGGGGATGGTGTTGATAGAGTGAATATGAATGGGATGAGCTTTTCTACAGCTATAAAAATAACTTCCCTTATTATCAATCAGAAGATTTTGACTGGAGCATTTTGACACATGTTTTGGCTCTAGCAGCTCAGATTTGTCGCCATTCATGTACAGTGCAGGAAGCTTTTGTATAGCAACATATAGACTGGTAATAGAGCCGACTTTCTTTAGCCTTCCTGATACTAAAAGTGATTTCATCACCGAACCTAGTGGCATTGTACAAAGCTGAAAAGCAGGTCCACAAAATCCTTTCCAGCCTCAGCATAAATTATTTTCCTGCTTTTCTTGCTAACCAGAAACCTGACGCTCATGCGTTGAGATTTCTTGTCTGCCGTTTCTATTTGCTCTGGGTAAGATTAGAGGTGACTAACACAAGATAAGTAAGCAAACGATCTGACCAGCGTATATGAGAGATTGCCCGTGGCGTTTCATTTAATGGGGATGTAACTCTTCTTTTGATGTAGAGAGTGGCCATTAGAATTGGCTATAAAGTAGCTCGAATTTACTGTCAATTTTTTTGTACTTGCACTGGAATTCACACCAAATTCTCTGGAATGATGTGCACCGTAGCACTAAAGTATTGTGAAAAGATATTTTGGGGATGCTTATAAGCATTATAATTTAATGGTTTCTCTAATACCAAGGATGTTAACAAATTACAACTGTAAAAAAAAATCACTTACGGTACCGCTTAAACATTACAACTTATTTGGTTCAAAGAAAAAAAATTTAATAGGATGACAATTTACCAGTTTCATTAGTATAACAGATATATATTTGTTTCCATTTAAAAAATAATTGTATAAATTTTTTGTGTTAATATTTAAAATTTAAATGAATGTGTTCCACTTAACAATTGTAATGTTGTTTTGGTTTCCTTAAATTAATTTTTGGACATAATGTCCTTTCTAACACCCTTCACCAATACATTTATCTGCATACCCACATAATAAATCTGCAGCTGTTGTACATAACAAATAATATAGATTTCTTATTTCAAGAAAATGCGCAGCCAAAAGAATGTGGTAGAATGTCGCCTGATTTTCATCCGCAGCAACAGCTTTTTGAACGAATTCTGTATCAAATATCTTCACTTCCTCTTCTGATATAGTGTTGGATTTTGCCTGAGCATGGAATTTACAAAACTCTAATACCATCTCCAGCACTTTACCAGTTTTTATATTATGATAGGGAATAGGAAACCTTAGAGGCTCCATTCCTCTGTATATGTCTATAAAATTCTTTACGAACTCTGATTCCATTGCAACCATTTTCTCCACTTGGAAATCTTCAAAGACTTCCTCATCCCTGAACAGCCTGAATGTCACTGTATTTGCTGCCATTTTATTCTCCTTAAAATTGAGTACAGCTGTTCAAATAATATGCAAGCTAATTTAATCGTAAAATCAGAGTTAAAAGAGTAGAATTCCCAAAGAAACACTATATTGAATATGGAACATTTAGTTTCCAGTTTATACCCTCCTCTTTCTCAAACTTGAGGGGGTGCGACCTTTCCCTTAATTTTGTTGTCAGAATTTAAGAGAATAAATGTGAAATTTAACGGGAACGAAAGTTTGAAATTACTGATTTAGACAATCTAATAATGCTAGAATGGAGTGTTTAAATTGAATTATTTTATTTTTATTTTTTAATAGTCATAATTTTTGTAATTCTTTATTGTTTTAATTTTGATGTAGTAATTTTATGAAATTTCATTACAAAATATTACAAATATGAGTCTGGTGATATATAATATCTTTCACATGACTCACACTATTGCAAAATATTTGAAAAGCTATTAGATTGCTTGCATACCAAATAAAAATTGGAGAAAATATTTTTGGTTTACCTAAGATTGCTCTTATACCCTTATCCTCCATCACTCATGAACATCCATCAAATGATCAAAGTAATTAAGATAAGTTTGGTAGATTGCATGGGTTCCAAGAAAATGTAAATTATTTTCATAAAAGCTTGGTGTCCTTTAATAGTAGAGGAAGAGTGCATGGATGCTACACATGCATGTACTAAGGTGGTTTTACCGTATAACTTTTGCTTGGGTATTATATTTTATTAAAATTTTATGAAGATAAGTTATAACAATTTGAGTGTTATCTATTGCCAATAGTGGCATGGAGTGATGGCCAAGTTGTTGTGATGTTCTTTCCATCAAGTTTCAAACCCCATCGAGGTGTAATTTTTGAGTATTTATTTTGTGGATGAGCTCCCCTGATTCATAGCTTCGGGTCAAAAGCGTTTACCATTTAAAAAAAATAAAATTGAGTGCTATCTATTTAATACATAATTCCATGTACCATATCCATACTAAACATACAAATTATCAATATCAATTAGTTTATAGTATGATTCTAAAATAAAATTGAGTGCTATCTATTTAATACATAATTCCATGTACCATATTCATACTAAACCTACAAATTATCAATATCAATTATTTTATAGTACGATTCTTAATGGTAAGGTTGTAATACAAAATATAGACATTTTGGATAATGTATTAAATTTTTCTATGGAACAAGTGAGCATGAATAAATTTTATTAACATAGGAGGCTATAGACCTTGCCTCTTCTCACAAAATTTATTTCAAGTTTCATGTATGTCATTGTAATGTAAATGTCAAGTGGGAGAATGTTTGTGTTATATTACCATTTACTTGCAATCCTAACTGTATTATTATTCTGTGTCCATCAAATTTTTAACTATAATTAACAAATAAAAAATATCAAATCAATAAATCAAATATTTTCTTTTTTGACTCAATTTTTTTAAAAACTTGATAGACATTTAAATTTAAACTTAAAAAATTTATAGATCTTTCCTTTCATTTAATATATATATTAGATTACATGCCACTTAATTTTTAAATATTATGTTTATGATTAAATATAATATTTTGTCATGCAAATGACCATCAAATTTAAGATAAAAAATAAGATTTTTGTTAACACATCCCATCTTGCCATTGAAGAATGCCTATCAACACTAACAAAATTAAAATTATTTCAAATAATTTTAGTATATATAATACAATAATTAATAAGTTTAATTCAATGTATTTATTTAAATTATTTTTAATACATACATACATACATATACATATATATATATATATATACATATACATACATATATATACATACATATACATACATATACATATATATACATATATATATATGTATACATATATATACATATGTATATATATGTATACATATATATACATATGTATATATGTATGTATATGTATGTATATATGTATATATATATATATATATATAGTATATATATATATATATATATAATATATATATATATATATATATATATATATATATATATATATATATATGCATATTATTATATATATACATACATACATATATATATACATGTGTGTATATATATATGTATATATGTATGATATATGTATATATAACATTGATGTACACACATGTATATACACATGCTGGGTACACACACACATACACACACACACACATATATATATATATATACACATGTATGTATCTATGTATCTATGTATATGTATATGTATATGTATTATTATAATTTTTTTATCAAGTGCATACATATCTAGTTAGCTTGATATGAGACATATACATATTAGTGAATATGAAATAGATCAACATGACATTAGTTATCCTTCACATGCATGTATGGATTCTTTTGTGGGTATGAAAAAATGTTTCTCCTTCTCATGCTACACCATTGATTATATTTTTTGAGGAGATACCGCATAATAATCATTATTAGCCATTATATGTGTTTGGTAGTGTGTGCATGGCAAGTTTATATAATATAATCATTCATCCTACAATTCAATTCAATATATGTATTGAAAAGTACTTGGTTACTCATAACATTCAACATGATTATGCACATTTAAGTTTTTCATTGAAGATTATTAATAGCATCTTGATTAATACTTCAAGGATTACTTCATTTTCCCTATTAGAGTGGGTTTCAAAGAGGCTTAGGTACTTTTTCATTTCATTGTTTCTTAAAATAAATTTAATATTTACTTGGTAGGTCATGTGTCTTGAACAGTTAAAAGTTGTTCCTTCCATTATACATCAATATATCAAGTATGCTTAAGAGGTAAGAGTTATAATTATTCCACTTATTAATTTTGAGACTTGAGTCATTTTACTATGAATACTTATATAAAAACCCTCAATGAACAACCAAATGCAAGTGAATATTCTCTTCATGATGTTTATAAAAGAGATTATATGCACAAAATAAAGAAAATGATAAAATATTATGAGGACATACTAAAATAAGTGAAAAAATATCACTTTATTACCCCAATTATCTCATAAGGTATAACTAGAATAGCAACCAAGACTTCCTTCTCATCTTCCATGTGAAGAAATGAGAGTGGGTTTTCATACTTATCCTCCACAATGAGAAAAAAATAAGACCTACCAATCTTGTTGCTTCACCTTCTAAAAGACCTACTAAATGAACCCAAAATAAAAATTTAAATGGTCATAAAGAATGGACTATATCTATGGAGCCACCTCCAAAAACACATGAAAAATGGATAAATAAAGCCAAAACACTAATTTCACCTCTTTCAAGTATTTTTACAAAGGGTGCTCTTTCATATCATTATAAAATCCACTTGAGGGTGGTATATGAGGAAAACAATGGTATGATTTTAATTTTATGGATAACACCCGTGTTATTACTCGACACTTTGATCTTCTATGCTTTAACTCTATATACATTAGCTTATTTTATATGATGTGCTACAACTCCCACTTTGGGGGGAGTCTCCTTTATGAAATTTGACACTTTTCCACTTTGATGTGATAAAACATAAGGTAAGATTAAATAAAGAGGAAGGAAAAGAGAATATGAATCATTAAACATGGAATAACACAATCATAATTGAAAATATCTTATTCCTATAATCAAATCAATGTACAAAGGTGCATATAAATACAAGGGGGCGTTTTAACCACCTTTCAACCACCAAAGTGACTACCCTATAATCAATATGATTAGGGATGATTAATCAGAATAATAGAAATATAGAATAAGAATTTAATATAAACACAAAATTGTAAATGAACATACATAATACTTATCTATTAAATATGTAAATATTCTAGACAATACCCACTATAATCTATAGTCATAGGAAAAATTATTAAAAATACCACTATAATTTAAAGTTTTCAAAAATCCTAGCCATAGGCTTTACTATAAAATAATATCCAAGCCATGAGCTAACCTTTACAAATTTTCTTTAAGTGTAAATTTATCAAAAAAATTGTGGAGTTTCAAAATTACGTTGACTTTCGAAGAGGTTGTCACAACCTTGTTGGCCCTGACAAGGTTTCCACAAATGTTTCAGATTTTGAAAAATCCTTTCACAACCTCTTGAATTTTAAAATAGATTGCTTATGTATGAGTCTTTCCTAGGTCCTATAATTTGTGTTAATTGAAGTTTTCTAACTCTTTATAGATGTGAAATAAAACACTTTGGAAGAAGTGTTAGAGAATTATCATGGTTTCAAGCCTTTTTCAAGTCTCAAAAAGGTTGTCACAACTTTGTTGAAACCTGAATTACTATTCAAAAACTCTAAAGATATAAAGAGAAGGATTAGTTGGTAGTGGCATTAAGATTGCTTAATATTTTCAAATAATTAGTAGAGCCCAAACGATATTTTGAAAACATTCTCTTGTTGAAAAGATAAAGAAAAATAATTTGCATAAGAATTTCAACACTTGGTGTTGGTTTAAATACCTATATCAAATGCCAACTATTTTGTCACAACCCCATCAGAACTTGACGAGCTATTCATAACCATTGTGATGGTTAAGGGAAAGGCTTCATGGATGGTTTTAAAAATATATAAGGTGATTTTGTGTAAGAGCTGAAGATTAGTTCTATACCTAAGACCATCTACAAAAGTAATGAAAACCTTCTACAAGAGGGTATGCAAGAATGCAAGCTTTCTTGATATTAAGACCTATCAAAATGATGATGATGTATTGTCATAACCTAATTTTTATTTCATTTAAATTATAGTATGATAAATTGAAATATTGAGGAAATTCAATATGTTGAATGAAAATTTTGAAAGAAGTTGACTGTCATTGACTATGTGGTGTTTTTGAACTATATTATACTTTATCATGATTGAATGCTATTGATGAACTGTGTAAGTGCAAGTGTGTGCAATTACAATATAATAGGTTGAAGGATGAGAATACGATTGAAGTAGGATCATTTAGATGGATCGAATGGTAAGCTTGATGGAATCTAGGTGCACACACCACAAACGACATGATGTTTGCATATATATATATGTAATCACACACACACACACACACACACACACACACACACAT
Organism: Sequoia sempervirens; assembly: GCA_007258455.2. NCBI lineage: Eukaryota > Viridiplantae > Streptophyta > Pinopsida > Cupressales > Cupressaceae > Sequoia > Sequoia sempervirens. Next base: position 545,455,253 of record VDFB02000015.1, read on the forward strand.
ATATTAAAAAGGCATGCTTGAAGGATAAGAAAATGACTTCTTTTGGAAGCTAATATTCGAATAATAACAACAAAAAAAAATTCTTTGTTTGAGGTAATTCCACACTACACTATTATAAACACAAAATAGTGATAAATAAAAGAATATATATATGTCCACACACACACACACACACACAAACACATATATACATACATATATATACATATATATATACATATATATATATATACATATATATATATACATATATATATATATATATATATATATATATATATATATATATATATATATATATATATATATATATATATATATATATATATATATATCATATATACATATATACATATATATACATATATATACATATATAATCACACAATATATGTATATATATATAATAAAAAGGCATGCTTGAAGGATAAGAAAATGACTTCTTTTGGAAGCTAATATTCGAATAATAACAAAAAAAAAATTCTTTGTTTGAGGTGATTCCACACTACACTATTATAAACACAAAATAGTGATAAATAAAAGAATATATATATGTCTACACACACACACACACACACACACACACACACACACACACACACACACACACACACACACACACACACACACTCACACACACATATAAACATAAGCAAACTCTTTCAAATTGAATATGAGTTTGAATTCATCAAATGATGTTAAATTTTGATAATAAATGAAAAGAGAATAAAATATATGATAGAAGCATAGTGGTCTACATTCGATCATGGCAAGATATTTGAATTTGAATAGTGGGGTAGACAAATTACTGTGAATTATGAATGAAATGGCCCCATAATGTTGCAAACAGGTAAGATAACATGCATTTTTTCCATTTTAGAAACACAAAAATACTTGGGGAAGATTCGGCAGGGGTCTAGCAGTGGTATCAAAAAATCAAGGAAAAGCAAAAATCCAGTGCATCAACCCATTGGGAAAAAGCAGGAAAGAGGCGAGAAAAACCAGGAATAGAGGTAAATCATTGCTTTGATGTTGAATATGTATGATTTTCATTTCAAACCACCCAAAATATTTCTTTTTCTTTCCATTATGTTGATTTCAATTGACCTTGTTGTCAAAATCTAAGATACCCATTTACTGCAAGTCGTTAATTGCTTAGAACCCAGGCTTTATTTTGAATAGAATATTTTCTTGATTTATATGGTCGAGGCCTCATTGGAAAACCTATGTATGTGTCATACCTTTGCATTTTCCTCTATCGTCATGATAGCCGAACCCAATTTGATCTTGTATGATATATTATTATCACCTTAATCAATATGATATGCATGTAAGTTGTTAATCATTTCATGGTTAAAATTAGATGATTCAATATTTATAATTTATTATTTTGTATTGAATGATTTTGAAATCTTCACTGTTTCTCTTGAAGGGAAAATGATAAAATATTTGCTATTATTTTTCTTTCATTATATGTGGTTCTTCCTATTGGCTAGGTCGCATAGATATGTCACCTGAAATGGGTGCGATGGTTGCTAACGTCGTTCATAGAATGATGAACATATATTTATATGTCACTATTAATTAAGCCCATTGCCTCGTTCTCCTTGAACAATGGAGCCTAAATGAATACATATTTCCATTCTATTTTGTGGGCATTGATCCTTAAGATTGATCACAGTATACTATTTGTACATGAATTAAATCATTCAATAGAATGATCCCCATTTTATCCATGCATACATGTGATGCTTGTATGTGTCAATTTCACTAGTCCAATTCTTATAATGATTACTATGAGAATGTTTCATAAACTGGCTGTCGAACTTTGTAGCCAATAATCGGCCTATCCAAACAGATTCAACCAATGATAATGTTGGTAATAAAACCAAATAGTCTCTTGACTGTTAGTCATTCTTAGAATGAAAATGGATTGAATTTAAATCCATAACAGTCACCCTAAAAAACTCAAGACTCTTCTAACTAGAAATAGTGATATACATGTTCCAATTTGTATGCAATTGGAAACGACAAGCATGTCATTCGATTTTATCATTTGCACAAAAAGGACACCAGTATTGTTTAATTAATTGCATAATCAGAACGATAGAACATTGATTGTTCACATGGTAACCAGATAACTTGAAACTAATAACATGACATATTGACACAATATTTTGTAAACTACTACAAATAATATATTTTTTTGCTATAGACAACATCATTTTGTTATAAATAACATTTGTTTTACTATAGACATCATCATTTTGTTATAAATAACATTTATTTTAATGCAAACAACATATTTTTTGATATAAACAACATTGTTTTTTATAAAAAAATTTATTTTGTTACAAACAACATATCAGTGGGCAATCCCACAAAACTGGTTTACAATTCTGTTGAGGAAGAAAAATTGCAAAAGATGCCCCCATGAAGAAAATTTTGTGTTTTGGGGGGTTCAAATGAACTTAGGGTATAAATGAACCCAAAAAGGGTTCGTTCAAACCCATCTTTGAGTGAACCCTATTAAATGATGGGTCCCTCATTTTTCACATTTTTTGGAATAAAAACAAAGAGAAATTTTGAAAAAATGGGTGTTCACTTGAACCCCCCTTCAGGTGAATCCCAATTCATTCGAAAGGTCAAGGGGGGTTTGCTCAAAGGTGGGTTCAAGCGAACCCCCCCTTTTCCCCTTTCTCCCCCTCTTGCACCAAATTTCTACAAAAAATTTTCCTTCAAAGTTTAGGTTGAGGATGAAAATGGAGGAGACTTCACAAACCCAAGTAAATGATGGTAGTCCTTGAAACAAGCTATCCATCGAATATAATTTTAATATTTTTTGGTTTTATTGTGCATTTTATTTTTTAGTTTGATTAAACATAGATTTTTCACCAAAAATCAAGCTCTTTGTTCAACACATGTGGAAAAATAGCAGATTATAATTTTTTTTTGAAAAATATCAATGTACTAGATATTTATGTCTTTGATCCAACAAAAAAAATTGAATTTCAATGCATACAAAAAAAATTATGCTTTAGCTAGTGAATTATGTCTAAATTGTAAAAGGTTTGACTTTGAAACTTAATTAAGAAAAAAAATTCAATGAAATTCTATGAAACCAATTCCATGCACTAGATATTGTAGTTATGAATCTAAATTAAAAAAAATAAAAATTATCCTTCATAGAAAAAAATTATGTGTTAGCCAGTGACGCCACTCTTTAAAAATGGTGTTTACTGTTAAAAACAAAATTTCAAAGGAGATGGAAAAAGAAATGCAATTTGATTCAAATTTTAAAAAAATATATATATTTAGAATATACAAAAAAAAAAATTCACAAATCACTTGTTTGCATCATCTTCAAATTCCTCACAGTTTAGCCACTATAGGTGCCCAAAAGTGAAGATTTAGTTAAAAAAATTCAGTTCAATGCCCAGTTTGGCCAAAAATTGTAAACCTGTATTATGGGATCACCCTAGCATGTGGAAACTATTCAAACAGAGCTATTCTCAGTTCTTTTATTTCTTGTATTTTTGTCAAACGATATGCCAATTTGTAACATTATTTTGAATGGATGTAATCTAATATAATGGTTTTTTATTTTAGAATGTATGCACAAATAAATAACTTAAGTTGGCACATATATGTGTATGCACATAGACCTTTGTCTATGTACATACACATACTTGTGGAATACCTTCTTTTGTTATTTATTAAATTCATTCTTAAATGAATACTAATTAATGTTGAATGTAATCATGTGTCATGTGTATGAAATGAATGGATAATGTATTGATTAGTTCCATTTGAATCATTTTTCTAATTTTATTTAAGTTAAGGAAATAAGTAGACTTAATTAATTTTACAAAGATATGTGTGTTAAGAATATTCTCTTGTTTGAATAGAATAGCAACATCTAAGTAGACTAGAGCAACTTAGAGTAGACTCTGCTAGAGGGTAGATAGTTGCTACATGAAATCACTGTGTTGTTGAAAGTTACCTTCTGGGATGAGTGTCAAAATGGAGTTCAGAGAGTATAGGTTTTTTCTTTATCCAAAACCTATCGCTTGTTGTTGTAACTTAATTTTTTTATTATTGGCCAAACAATTAGCCCATTATGTATGTATGGAATTTTTGATAACACTCTCTGCCAAATTCCTAGCATAGATCTTGCATTTTTCTAATCATAGATAGAGATGCATGTTGTTGTATGGGAACACACTAGATTCCACCTTGTAGATTGTTATCTTGCTAAAATTTTCATGTAGGGTCAGGTATTCTTCAAGTTGGAAGAATTCTAGGGAAGCGTAAGCTTCATGTTTGGGTGGCAAAGTGCTTCAACCATGTTCTCATCCACTAGTGGAGGAAAGTGTCAAGAGGAAACCTTGGATGTTTTCATGATTTTCATGGTCTATGATGTAATGTTGATGTAAAATTTGTATATTGTATTAACTTTGTGGCCCTATGAGCCTAGTCAACTTGGATATTATAATTGACATTGAAATTGAATATATATATATATTTGACTCATTTTAATTAGACCTGTGTTGCTATGATTGAAAATAGGTGCTTAGTTATGTGTTTTTAAAATTAAATATTCATAATGTCATTTGCAATAATATAAATAATTAATAATTAGAATGAGTTATTACATTTGGTATTAGAGATTAGGGTTCAACTCTAGGCCTTTTGAGTCCACAATAGCCATGACTAGGGGATAGTTTACCCTTGACCAAATTGAGTTATCCTAAGGATTGACCAAACCTAGATTGAATATAGGTATGAGAAGGTTTAAGTCAGGAAGAAAGAAAAGGAAGAGTGTTAGGACCTCGAACAAGAAAGTTGTATTGGAAGAAAACACCAAGACTGAGGTTCAACCCAATCTTCTCAATGATGAGACTCTAGCTCAAGCCCTCACTCAACTTAAGTTGGACAGAGGAAAAAAGATTGAGGAATCAAAGTGAAAACCTAAGATTAAGAAGCTTTCTACAATCAAAGGTTGGCCTCTAGGGTGTGGATAGAACACACCCTTATTAATTGAGGAAAAGGAGAGCCTACATGCTCAACCTACACTTAATATAAATAACTTAGAAATATGTTATTTTTGGTGTGTTCAAACAAAGAACTCCAAAATATGTTTATTGTGCATGAATGTGTATGTATTCAATGAATGAGGGATATATGCATGTGTATATAATGTTATGTATAGAATAATAATGTTTACTCATAGAACCCAGTGTTAAGTTATGATATTGTTAAATGTGATGTAGTTCGAGTGTGAGTCAACATGGTGACCACCAGGCAAGAGACAGGTGGAGGCAAGAGATGGGTGGTAGTGGGTTAGAAAATGGAACAAACAAGAGGCTGGACTAGATTATAGAGATTCTGAAAAAGCAAGAGGCTTGCATGGATCACATAGAACATGAGGTTTGAGTGGCATGCAAGGACCAGGTTCACAAGAATGAAAAACTCAATCTAGGGATGATGGCCTAAGAGAAGGCCCTCAAGGTAGAATTGAGAAAGAACTTGGAAAATATCTCAAAAGAGTAGCAACACCTAAGTTTGATGGTAAGGATATCAGAGAAGGAGAGTTGAGGCATGGATCATTGAGATGGAGAAATACTTTGGACTCTGTAACCTATCCGACCAGAATAAAGAGGCATGCGATACATATTAGCTTTTAGAGGAAGCTACTACTTGGTGGGATAATGAAAAGTCAGAAAGGTATCTTCAACCTACTGAGATTACTTGGGAACTCTTCCTCCAATGTTTTAGGAAGATATGGTTACTGCAACTCTTTTTTAATAAGAAGGTGACAAAATTCCAAAAACCTAATTTAGGGGAGCATGACTATGACCCAATATTGGGAAAAGTTCACGAACCTACTGAAGTATGTGCCCTAGTATCAAGGAGATGAACGTTTTTATATCTAGAAGTTCATATTGGGACTTAGACCTCACATTGGAGTAGAAGTAGACATGCATGATCCTCTCATCATGAATGAAGTCTTCCTAAAGGCCACCAAATAGGAGAAAAAGTTGTAATAGTTATCCAATTGCCACAATAATGTAAATCCTAAGTCACAGTTTGGGAACAAGAAGTTTCATTAAGAAGACAAGAACCATCAGATCTATAATCTCAAGAGGGGAAGTAAGTCGCAAGAGAAAGGTGAAGGTGGTAATGGTGGAAAGAGTAAGAAGGAAAAAAATAACAAAGGAAAATTTGACCAAAAGTAGAAGGGCTTCTGAGAGGACAAGCTAGGAGGTTGCAAAGGGCCTTGTGATGGGTGCTATACTTGTGGAGGTGATCATTATGCCTCAAATTTTTGGCAGTGGTCCAATTTGTGAAGGGAAGGAAACTATCAGTAGTCTCAACATCACTAGATCCATGTTGCAGTGGATAAAAAGCAGGCAGAGTATCAAGCCTTTCCAATACAAGTGACATGCAAGCTCTATGACTAAACTATCTCTATTTTCATTGATACCATAGCTACTGAATGTTTCATAAATCCTAGAGTAATATCCAAGATAGCTATTAGACTTGAATACATGGCAAAATCATGGACATTTAAATATGGAAACCAAGCAGAGTGGAGGGTAGATACCTATCTTTTTTGCAATGAGTTAGATCTTCCAACCTTCCAAACCTAGGTCAAACTATATGTGGCACCCTTAGGCTCATATGATATAATTCTAGGAATAAATTGGTTAACTAAGCATAATTCAACAGTGAATTTTGAGGATAAGGTAGTTAGTTGTCTAGATGATTATAGGAACCCAGTTGAGATTTGTGGGATGTAAATACCTTTAGAGCTTAGACAGATCTCTACTATGTAGCTCAAAATGGCTCATTAGAAGGGATGTGCTATTTATGTTGTGTATATCAATAAGCCTGATAGCAAGGAACCGTATCTAGATGACTACCCTATTCTCAAGGAGTTTTGATATGTATTCCTTGATGAACTTATGGATTTACCTCTAACATAGGAATTTGAATTCTCTATTGACCTTGTACTAGGAGTTAAGCCTCAGTCCAAATAACCTTATCGAATGACCACCATCGAACTCTATGAGTTGAATGCCCAGTTAATCAAATTGTTGAACAAGGGGCTCATAAGACTCAATGTGTTTCCTTGGGGAGAACCAATTATCTTTGTGAAAAATAAGGATGGAACCTTACATCTATGTATATACTATCAGATGTTGAACAAGGTGACCATCAAGAATCGATATCCACTCTCGAGGATCGATGAGTTGTTTGACCAAATGAAGGGAGTGATAGTGTTCTCCAAAATTGATCTCAGGTCGGGATACCATCAGTTGAGAATAAAGGAAGAAGATATTCCAAAGATATTTTTTTTAACTTGGTATGGGAATTATGAGTTCACTATGTCACCTTTTGGTTTGAACAATGCACCTGTACAACTTTCATGAACCTTGTGAGTAGTGTGTTTAGAGACTATTTTGATGAATTTATTCTGATTTTCATTGACAAAATCCTAGTTTACTCAAAGTTTTTTGAAAATCATGATAGGAACTTGATGATAGTTTTAAAATAGCTGAGAGAAAAGAAACTCTTTGGGAATCTATCCAAGTGCTTGTTTTATCAAGAAAGGGTGCACTATCTAGGCCATATTATTTTACTTGAGGGAGTCTCTATAGACCCCGAGAAGATAAAGGTGATCATGGAATGGATGGTTCCTTAGAATGTGTCAGAATTTCATAGCTTCATGGACCTCATAGGATACTATGGAAAGTTTGTACAAGGGTTCTCCTAGATTACATCTCCAATACATCACTCCAAAGAAAGGGAACACGATTTAAATGGATCGAGAAGTGTGAACATGTGTTCTAACTCCTGAAGGAGAGGCTCACAACAACACTAGTGCTAACCATCCCTGATCCTAATGAAAAATTCATTGTAATCATAGATACTTGAGGTGATTGATTTTGAGTAGTACTAATGCAATATGGACAAATGGTAGTGTATGAATTAAGGAAGCTTAAATAGTACGAGGTGAATTATGCACTGCATGGTTTAGAGTTGACCACAATAGTTCATGCTTTGTAGATGTGAAGGCATTATCTCTTGGGGAAGCCATTTGAGCTCAAGACAGACCATTTGGCATTGAGATACAATTTTACTCAACCAAACCTTAATTCACGCCAGAGAAGGTGGTTGGAATTCCTTAGTGTCATAATTGTGTATATAAAAGGAAAAGTGAATAGAGTGGTTGATGCTCTTAGTAGATGAAGACATCTAGCAACCATGATCTCGAAAAGGTATAATATGAGATAGCAGGTGATACAACATTTTCTAGGGGATGGACACTATGAAAGATTGAAGAGTGCCCTAGTAGAGAATCCATTTGATCATCAGTTCGATGGGTATGAGATCAAATTGGATGGAATTTTGAGATACCAGAGAAGAATGTAAATTCCAAAATTTGGAGAATTGAGGAAGTTGGTTCTAGAAGAGGTTTATAATGTGCCTTATTTAAGACACCTCAGAGTATCCAAGATCATCACAAAATTGAAAACTTTGTACTTTTGGCCTAAACACAATAAGGATGTAGTGGAATATGTAGCCAAATGCTTAGAGTTCCAATGAGTCAAGGATGATCATGCACATCCAATAGGGCTATTGTATCCTCATGTGACATACTTGAGTATAAATGATAGGTGACTAGTATGGAATTTGTACAAGGGTTACCTTTAAGCAAGAACCAACATGATGTTATCTTGGTTGTGATCGATAAGTTAAAAAAAGTGGCACACTTCATTCCAGAAAACCTAAAGGATGGATCATTGACCCTAGACAAGAAATTTGTCTATGAGATCTTCCACTTGCATGGAGTGCTAGAAACTATCATTTTTGATAGACACTCGGATGACCTCAGGATTTTGGACAACTATGAATTTTTCATTGGGAACCAAGTTGAATTTTAGCTTGGCTTATCGTCCTTAGAATGGCAAGACATAGAGGGTGAATCAGGTAGTTGAAGACTTCCTCTGAATTTACTACATGAATAAAAAATATAAGTGGGAAGAACACCTATTACTGGTAGAGTTTGCTTACAATAACTCTTTATCACACATCTATAGGTATGGCACCATTCAAATCTCTTTACAGGTGGAAGTGTTGAACACCCATCTGTTGGGATAGATTGGAAGAAAAAATGAGAGTCATTAAGAGAAGACTGAAGGAGGTGGTAGACCGACAAAAGAGTTATGCCAACAAGAATAGAACTCTTAGACAATTTATGGCAGGGGATAAATTCTTCTTAAGAGTCAAGCCTCATAAAAGTTCCATTACCTTTGGAAAGTCTTACAAGTTGGCATTGAGATCTATGTGTTTGTTTGAAGTCTTGGAAGTGATCAACCTTGTTGCTTATAGACTTTCTCTACCACCTACTCTAGCTCAACTTCATAATGTGTTTCATGTATATTTGCTTAAACCCTATCATGCTAATGTAGCTCATGTACTTGATTGGAAATACTTGTAGGTACAAGACCCAGGAGTGGTGCTAGTGGATCCCATTAGAATCCTAGATAGGCACAATGTTAAGTTCAAGAGAAAAGATATTGCTTAGTTTAAGGTCCAATGGAACCAGTATTCAGAAGATAGTCCTACTTGGGAGGATGTGGAAGAAATAGAACACTCCTTCCCACATTTTATTTCTTAGAAAGAGACTCTTAATAATTTTGTTTAAATTTTTTTGGATTGAATATTACAATGTTTTGGCTTGGAATGTAGTATGATATGATGATTGAAATAGACATATATGCTTAAATTTTGATTAAATAGACATTGGGACAATGTCTCTTCTAAGAGGGGAAAGATGTCATAACCCAATTTTTATTATATTTAAATTATAGTATGATAAATTGAAATATTGAGGAAATTCTATATGTTGAACGAAAATTTTGATATTTTTGAAAAGTTTGAAAGAAGTTGACTATCGTTGACTATGTAATCTTTTGAACTATCTTATACTTTATCATTCGATTAAAGGTTACTGATGAACTGTGTAAGTGCAAGTGTGTGCAATTGTAGGATAACAGGTTGACAGATGAGAAGACAATTAAAGTAAGATCATTTAGTCGGATTGAAGGGTAAGCTTGATGGAATCTGGGTGGACACACCACAAATGACATGATGTTTGCATTTGAAATTTTATAATAGGAGAATATACTAACTTGATTTGGAATGATTCAATATTTGAAAAAATAAGTTTGTGGAATGTTATATGACTTCTTATTCAAATTATTTATTTGAATAATATATTTTCAAAATTTAAAAGAGAATGGTAGCAAGAATAAAAAAATATTTAAATGTAATAAAAAGGCATGCTTGAAGGATGAGAAAATTACTTCTTTTGGAAGCTAATATTCGAATAATAACACCAAAAAAAAATGTTTCTTTTCTTTAGGTGATTCCACACTACACTATTATAAACATAAAATAGTGATAAACAAAATAATATATATGTGTGTGTGTGTGTGTGTGTGTGTGTGTAAACATAAACATACACACACACACACATATATATACATATATATGTAACCATGTAACTATATATATATATATATATAAACATAAGAGAACTCTTCAAAATTGAATATGAGTTAGAATTCATTGAATGATAAATTTTGATAATAAATGAAAAGAGGATAACATATATGATAGGAACATAGTGTTTTACATTTGATCATGGAAAGATATTAAAATTTGAATAGTGGAGAGAATGAATTAATGTGAATTATGAATGAAACGATCCCATAATGTTGCGAGCAGGTAAGGCAACATGCATTTTTTCCGCTTTAGAAACACAAAAGTACTTGGGGAAGATTTGACAAGGGTCTAGTAGTGGCATCAAGAAATCAAGGAAAAATTAAAAACTAGTGCATCGACCATTCAGAAAAAGTAGGAAAGAGGCGAGAAAAGCCATGAATAGAGGTAAATCATTGCTTTGATGTTGAATATGGATGATTTTCATTTCAAGCCACTCAGAAAATTTCTTTTTCTTTCCATTATGTCAATTTCATATATATATATATATATATATATATAAACATTTACTCAGGAACATAATACCATTCAAATTGAAAATACTTTTTTTTTTCCAAATGAAGAAAAATATTTAAATTAATTTATCTGAAGGGAAATAATTTTCTAAAATAAAAATTATAAACATACTGAACATTTTCAGAGGTTCAAACAATGAATTTTTCCATAATCAAATTGTAAACACACGAAACACTTTTCAGAAACACAGTTTAATCTCTTCCATTTGCTTGCAACCCAGAAATATTTCTAAAACCCCATAAGAATTTTTTTTCACAACAAAAATATTTATTTATTCTTATTTTTCTATTGAATCAAAAAACTAAAGAATAAGAAAATAGAACCTGGAGTCCTGAGCTATTGAAAATTTGATGAAGCTTTGCTTGATCCAAATAGCCTTTTCGAAGAGCTCTCATTCCTTCCTTCAAAACTTCTTCACATGGTTCCCTTGACCAATCTTCTAATTTAAAATTTACTTAAGAAGAACCTATCCTCTAAAACAATAAAAAACTAAATAGATTTCTACAAAAAAGAACCAAAGAGAATCAAATTCTCAAAACTCAATATTTTGGTGTAACTTCTGTAAATTTTCCCATGAATGAAAAATCTCACAAATTTGCTATTAAATAAAAATATATCTCTTCCTTTTTCGAAAGCTCCAAGAATCGAAATTAAAAGAAATTTTCTAATTTTATTCCCAGCTTTACAGCCAAAACTCAACACTCATTGGTCCTTTTCATCTTTTCTTTCTTTTATTGATTTTTTTTCCATTTAACAACATTGTTTTTTGTTGTTAATTCCGATTTTGCAAGCTTTACTTGCAATTCACACAATTTATATATCTTTAATTAATTTATTTCATAATTATCCTCAACATGCTTATTTAATTAAATTATTAAAATACTAATTTTAAATAATTTAATTTACACTTTTAAATAAGTCACATGACTTTTAATATAAGACTTTTATATTTTAATAGAAATTATTCCAACACTATTATAAACATTTATTAACATCATTTAATTATATAAATAACATCATACAAAAAATCAACGTAAAATAAATACCAAAAGTACACTACACAAACCACTATAATAAATTGCAAAAATGACAAAATTCAAAGACGCGCACAATATCACTCAATCAGGACAGTTTGACAACATGGGACAGGGTGACTTGCTTGTCATCTATGTTTCAACATCATGCCCGTTGGGTTAAATTGATGCTCAACCCGTCCTGCCAAAGCAGGTGGAATCGAGACTTGGTACCTGCAATTCCTACATACAAACAAGATCGTGTACATTTATATATATAAAAAATAAAAATATCACATTGTGAGAAGGAATTGCAACGTAGTAGGGTACTCGCGAACGAGTGGTGCTACACTGTCCTCTCACCAAAACTATTCTAACAATTACAACATTAGATATAAAGTAACAATTCTAACTAACTGATCACATCATAAACTAATTACTAAACCACTGCATCACAATGTATTACTGAAATCAAATTAAACATCACCAAACCAAATGTAACCATAATGCCATATCAATTATCCATGTCATCAAATGAAGTAGCATAATCATCAATCAATCTAAACTAACCAATCCACCAAACCAACCAATAAATAGTACTATCACAGTCTCAAAGTATCAAACAAAAGCATCAAAAAATAATAAGTCCAAACAACAACATGAGGGGTATTACATCCTCCCCCCCATGAATTCGGCTTACTTATGGAAGCCAGTAAACAAATAAGGATAGGATTCCGTTATATAGGAGGCATCCTCCCATGTTGTTGAAGTCTCATCATTGGGGTCCCACTGGACCCACACCTGCTCAATATCCCTGCCTCTGAGAGTCAGTCTCCTATGCTATAGCATGACCACAGGCTTAGGAGCTAGTTTCCCATCCTCGACCTGTAGAGCGTTCCAATCAAGTATGTGAGTAACATCAGGAAAATATGGTCTAAGGACTAAAACATGAAAAACATTGTGAATCCGTGACATACTGGGTGGCAAGGCCAGACGGTAGGAAACATGACCAATTTGTTCTTACACCTCAAACAGTCTCACAAAATGGAGTACAAGCTTAGTACCCTTTCCATAATGAATAGGGCTCTTCCGAGGACAAAATCAAAGAAGCACTCGATCTCCAACTACAAACTGCTGATCAACTTTGTGTGCATCAACATACTTCTTCTGCTTGTCTTGAGCTGCTACAAGATGTTCTCAGATGCGAGCTACCTGCTACTCCATGTCTCGAAGCATTTTGGGTCCAAGAAGAACCATGTCCTCTAATTGATCCTAGCTCGAAGGGGTATGGCAAGGATGACTGTATAAATCCTGAAATGGAGCCATGCCGATCGAACTATGATAACTATGATGACGTACATGCAGATGGTAGGTAGGACTAAAGTTCAACTTAGTCCCTAAGGACCACTGCAAAGATGTCCATAACGCGGATGTGAATACCGGATCTTTGTCAGAAATGATTCTTTGTGGTATCCCATGCAATCAAACAATGTCTTCCATGAACACCCTAGCCACCACATAAGCAGTATAAGAAGATTAGATAGGATAGAAATAGGCCACCTTGGTCAACCTATCAATAGTGACCATGATAGTGTCATGCCGCCTGGAAGACATAGGCAAGCCGACAATGAAATCCATCGAAATAATGTCCCACTTCCACACTGGAACAAGATCATGCTCAGCCTTAACTCTATGAAATTCTAGATACCTAGCCACAAAATCAGCGATGTCACGCTTCAATCTTGTCCAAAAATATAGTGAGTGTAGATCAACATACATTTTCTTAACTCTAGGATGTGCCGAATAAGGAGCGCAATGGGCTTCAATCAAGATTAGGGTGCGAAGACCCTCTGCAAGAAGTACATACATTCGGCTTGCATAGCGCAAAACACCATCCAAGTCCAAAGAGAAACCAAAAAATTTACCTTCCAACGCTCTGCCCGACTCAATCTTTGATTTCACTGCTTGATACCAATTATCTGAAGGTAGAGCTGCAAGGATTTGACTCCTCAAATCAACCTCAAGAGCCACAACAAAAATATCATGCTTGTGTCAACTCAACGCATCTGCCACCACATTCTCTTTCCCCTGAATATATTTTACTTCAAAACCATATTCACACAAGAATTCCATCCACCTTCTTTGCCTTGCATTCAGGTTTGGATGTGTGAAGATGTATTGCAGACTATGGTGATCTATATGCAACTCAAACCGATGTCCTTGGAGGAAGTGTCACCATCTTACCAAGGCATGTACAACTGCAGCCAACTGCAAATCATGAGTGGGGTAATTTAGTTCATGATCCTTAAGTTTTCATGATTCATAAGCAATCACTCGCCCTTCTTGCATCAACACAACCCCTAAGCCTTCCAAAGAAGCATCCGTACAGACAACAAAGTCACTTGTCGGATTTGATACTACTAGGATTGGTGCACTAGTCAGATTTTCCTTAAGAGTTTGGAATGCTAACTGACATTGATCATACCAAAGAAACTTCTTTCCCTTCCTCTGGAGAGAGGTGATAGGATGTTCCATCCTTGAAAAGCCTTCGACAAACCACCGATAATAGCCTGCAAGTTCCATGAAGCTATCAATTTCTGAGACATTTGTGGGTGCGGGCCAATCCACAATGGCCTGAATCTTTACAGGATCAACTGAAATTCCCTCACCAAAAAGCACATGGCCCAAATATTGAACTTCAGTCTTAAAGTATAAAAGTCACACTTTTCCAAGTTGGAAAACAACTGATTGTCCCTTAAGCACTGTAACACCTGTTTTAGATGTTCCTCATGTTCCTCCATAGACTTGGAATAAATTAGAATGTCATCGAGAAACACAAGGATGAATCTATCCAAGTACGTTCAGAACACTCCATTCATTAATCTCATGAAGAATGAAGGTGCATTTGTTAACCCAAATGACATCACAATGAACTTGTAATGATTGTATTGAGTGTGAAATGTTGTTTTATGAATATCTGCATCCCCAGTCCATAATTGATGATATCCCAATTTGAGATGAACCTTAGAAAACACCTTTGCCTCTTTTATCTGATTGAAAAGATCATCAATTCTGGGCAAGGGATATCGGTTCTTCACCGTTACTTTGTTCAACTTCCTATAATCAATACACAAGCGGAGAGAACCATCCTTCTTCTTTATGAACATCATAGGTGCTCCCCAAGGGGAAACACTTGGGTGGATAAACCCCTTAGCCAACAAATATTCCAACTGTAGATGAAGTTCCTACATTGTCATCCAATATGGAGCTTGAGATATCGGCTCAGCTCCAGGTACCAAATCAATCCTAAAATCTATATCCCATTTTGGCGGCATACCAGGTATCTCACTTGGAAACACATAAAAAAACTCCTTAAGGAGAGGATAATCATCCAATGACACCCCTCGACTATCCTTTGACTCCAAATCACTCATAGATACTGCAAAAAGCTGACAACCAATCCATGCCCATGACGACATCATATGAGCTGAGTGGTAGGATTTTGAGGTCCACTTTAGTTTCCAAAGCCCCTATACTTAGACTACAACCTTGCACAAGCTTCTCAACAACAAGCTTTGACCCTGAGGCCAATTCAGATTTCCATTTAACACCTTGACTAGATTCCACCAATCTACATTGCTCAACTACTGAAGGAGATATAAAAGAATCAGATGCACCAGAATCAAAGAGTATAGAAATGCTAGTGTTATGCAACACACCTAATGTATCAACGACGGTGCTCTAGTGGTCTTCCTATCGATTATCCACTATAGAAAAGACATGATGAGATCTCCCTACATTGCCTACTGTCGGCTCTGATCCAACCGGTCTTTGATTAAATCCTGAGGTGTTCTTCTGTGGACACAATCTAGCGATATGCCCTTGCTGCCCACATGAGTAGCATCAAATACCTTTGTGAAATCCTCTGCCCCTTGATGGAGTATTTTACTTCTGAAAGCTTCCTCAACTTGACGCTGACTAAAAACTAGGTGCAGGCTACACAAAATGCTCCTAACAAGCTCGGTTCCTATTCTAATCCCTACAAAACTGAGAATTGCCACCCTGCTAATAATGAGAGTTTTTATTCTTTGACTGTGACTACTACTACTGATACTGCTGTTGTTGTTGATGTTGTTGACCCCCTTTAGAGGGTGTATACCTATTCCTAGAAGATCCTACAGCTTGTGACTAACCTCCATGAGTGCTAAAACCACGTGTAGGTGCACTGCCAATCTGTACTCCAATGTGACCACCTAAGGCCATGGCCAAATTCTCCTCTACCAAACGAGCCTTTTCAACCATAATTTCCATCATCTTTGGTTCAAAGAATCGCACACCACCACTAATTCGGGCATTTAAGCCTCGAATAAAATGTTGCACCAACATCCCTTCATCATGGTTGATCCCTGCATACTGCTTCAATTCATAGAAGTGCCACTCATACTATTCCACAGACATCGAAAAATACTTGAGGTCATGAAACTCATCTACCTTGCATTGCCTCCAATGATCTGAAAGGAAGCGAGCCTTGAACCTGCCCAAAAATAATTCCCATGTGACCATGCTAATATCCAAATGTAAATTTTGCTCTTCTAGCTGCCACCAAGTGGATGTGAAACCTCACAGATGCATGACTGCACACCGAGCTTTGGTATTGCTACCATAGCGGTGCATCGCAAAGCATCGATCCAAATCAATTAACCATATTTCTACTTCTAGACCTCCTCTAGAACCATCGAATGTAGGTGGGTGTACTCTCATCAAATCCCTCATATGACCAACAATCACTGCATCCTAATCCATAGTTATTTCCCTCTGCCTTGGTCACCTTTCCCTTTCTCTCTTGACCCGCTGCTCCTCTTCTGGCCTGGGTCCCAACCGATCAAGAATCTCTCCAAGAATGTGTTGCAACTAACCGTCTAAACCAGGTTGTTCTGGGTTATGACCACCTGATGGATTTCTTTGAGGACTCTATTGTTCCTCATGCTCAGAACCATGGGAACTAGGAGCTGAAGGACTTTGCCGGTTTTCTCTACGATCAACACCATGACCTCTTCCTTGGCCACGTCCTGTACCTTGAGGCATATTTATACACAACAAGATTAAGGTACAAGTGAGCTCAAGAGTCAAACACAAAGGTTTCCTAATGGAATTATCTACCTAGAGACCCCAGCGTTTGCAAACCTTGGCTCTGATACCAAGTTGTAACGCCCGTCGTGCAAAATCCAAAGGACAAAACAATATGCACACATTTTTTTTTTTAAATAATACAAAGTAAACATATAACGAAACATTAAAACATATTTACATTGCACATTAACATCATAACATCAAGTCCTCTAGGACACGCGAGGTCACATCGCATAAACAACACATAACGAAAAATTACAGATACGGATAATAACTTAACTAATCTAACATCCATAATAACCATTACAATATCCATTCTCAAAAGATAGCATACATAAATCCATAAGCATGAGTATAATTACATCATGTGGTACAACCATATTAAATCCCATAAAATAAGAATGGTTGCAAAGGTGCATAGTTAATACATCATCATATGATACATTACATGTTCTCAATAAATGAATACAATGAAATCTCCCATATGCGTGGGATAAATACATAGTACAAATAATGTCTGAATTACAAAATGAATATCAGATACAAGCTCCAACTGAAGAATGTTGAGAAGAATGAATGTTGATGGGGAACCCAATGGGTGCAGAGCATGTTCCACCCAACCACGTGGGTTTTAGAGAAAACCCACCCCCGTGCTCAAAGGTGACAAGGAAGTAATCACAACCATGAAAGCTATAAGACTAACTCCAATAAGGAATGACATAGTATAGTAACTCCAATAACAACACCAAGGGTTACACAGGACATAAACAACAACATGTAAGAGTCAAGCATAATAAACATAAATCCATAAAACTCATCACAAATAAAAGAAGGAAATATCCATTAACCAAATGCCAAGTAAATCAAAGATACAATCATGAAACACTTTCAAATAAATCCAAAACAAAAATCAGAACACACTTCCAGAGGCAACCAAGAAAACAAGGCATAAGGGTATTTAGTGGAGAGTTTCATCGCATAACCTACATGGGTTATCCTGGCCCTTCCTCCATCATGAGGCATCAACCCCCATCTATGGTTATCCTGGCCCTTCCTCCTACATGAGGCACCGAACCCATAGGGTGACTCATGCACAACCATCAACCTCTCCTAAGGAAGAGGTTACAACTTTTCCGACCACGGCCTTCTCAACCTACCATTAGTCTGCGATAGCCCTAATGAATAGACGAGGTATCTATGATTATCTTATATGTTTTTACTACCCATCCCCTAAGATCTATTATTAGGTTTTCACTTGTTAATCTACTCTTACATGGGTTATCCTGAGCCCTTCCTCCTTTTAAGGTGCCGACCCCCACAAAGAACCACTCTCCCTGAAGACCTCGAAACATAATCAAATCAAGGGTTGTACCATAAAGAAAAAAAATTAAATATCAACCAAAAACATGTGAGGCATTACCCATCTCACTGAAATACATAATCAGAGTCTCACAAAACTCATACAACCCTTTCAAAATAAAAACACCAGTATCTTGCTACATCAAGAGCACACAAAGCGGGATAAACATCTAGCAATAAAAGCACGCCTCTGGAAATCTAAGGATTACAACATTCATAGTTGGGTTCTTAAAATTAACAGGGTTCCCACATCATAAAAGCAAAAATGATGACTCAAGGAAATAAAGAAGTCAAGCTGATTTAGAAAATAGAATAACATAACTTCACACAAATTTAAATAATTCATTTTATTCCATTACTAAACCTCATTTTTCCTTTATATAAATTTGCAATAAATTTCAATAAAAATTCCAGTTCCCAATAAAATTTTTCCTTTTACTTAATAATCACAGTTATGATTTTCATACTAAAAATGAAATCAATATATATATATATATTTTAATTTTTTTTTAAAATGTATATATATATAAATAAATATTCCAAAATAATACATAATATATATATATAAAAGAAACATTAAATGAAGACAAACATCGACGAATCCCAAAAAAAAAGCCATTCGACCACAATAGTCATGATGATTGTTGCATGCAATAGTAAGGCTGCGCAAAGGGGGTACGGGGGGGGTATGACCAACGTCGTCCCTCCCCAATAGTTATAAAATCAATTTTTTAATTTTTTTTTCTTTATTAAAAAATGATTCCCATCCGCCCGATGTGTCTGACAATTTTCAAATATAACATATAATATTGATATATAAACGGGTATAGATATATGTATTATATATTTATATATATACATTATTGCATATATATATATATATATGCATATATATATATATATATATATATATATATATATATATATATATATATATATATATATATATATATATATATATATATATATATCTGTGTGTGTGTGTGTGTAAACATTTACTTAGGAACAAAATATCATTCAAATTGAAAATACATTTTTTTTTCCAAATGAAGAAAAATATTTAAATTAATTTATCTAAAGGGAAATAATTTTCTAAACACAAAATTATAAACATACTGAAAATTTTTAGAGGTTCAAATAATGAATTTTTCCATAATCAAATTGTAAACACATGAAACACTTTTTAGAAACACAATTTAATCTCTTCCATTTGATTGCAACCCAGAAAGATTTCTAAAACCCCATAAGAATTCTTTTCTTTCATAGAAAATATATTTATTTATTTTTATTTTTCTATTGAATTAGAAAACTAAAGAATAAGAAAATGGAACCTGGAGTCATGTGCTGTTGAAAATTTGATGAAGCTTTGCTTGATCCAAATAGCTTTTTCGAAGAGCTCTCATTCCTTCCTTCAGAACTTCTTCACATGGTTCCCTTGAACAATATTCTAATCTAAAATTTACTTAAGAAGAACCACTTAACAATATTCTAATCGACGAACAATATTCTAACATTAACTATGTAGGTTGGTGTGAGTTAAAAAACTTCTACCATCAACTTGGGGACTGCTAAGAAAGAGCAGAAGGTTGGGCATCTTGAGGAGTCAGTGGCTACAGTGGTGCACCTGATAAAACAAGACAAGGTCTCGAAGGACGAACTCAAAGCACAGGTAGCCGCCTTGATGGATTACATCCAACAATGGTCTTTGGTGGATGACCTACCTACCACATCTGCGGCTCCACCCCAGCTGCTGTCCAAAGATAAAATTGACAAATTGGAGAGAAGAAGGAACTTGGACAAGACCATAGAGGGTTGGTTCCAACAAGTCATATACGTCGGAAACATGGGTATTGGTTGGGCAGTTTGAACAACCAACAAGTTCTTGGATCTACAACAATCTCTTGAGAGCATGAAGAAGCTTTGCACTAATTTCCTTGCAACATACGACTCCACCTATTCAAAGATTGAGGCCATGCTCTAGTTACAAAGGGCCACATGGGAAAAGGAGCTTGCATTCAAAAGGGATGACCACTGGCTGATGGATGTGTGGAGGTGAGAATTTGACAATAGGAAGGAAAGGTTGGAGCAGATAATGAGAAAGGTGGATCTAGACATCAAATGGGTCAAGCAAATTAGGGCGAAATGCACTTGATATCTCAAGTTGATGACTGAGTATGACATGCCTGCGGTGCAGATGGATCCTGAGAAGATACAACCTTACTTTAAAAAAAAAATGGAGGATGGGACATCCAATGAGATAACAGTGGAATTCATGAGTTTTGCCACCCATGCCTTCGACCAATGAAATTTGTTTAGAGATTAGGGCGTAAAGTATGAGGAAGAATGGAAAAAGCTTGAAGATAATGCAAAAGAATGGAGCTACCAGATGTTGCGGTACGAGATCATTGAGGTAGACAAGCTCCAACCAATTATTCTAAAATTCATGGAATATAAAGCTTCGAAGAAGCAGGAGGACAACCTTGTTATCAATGAGGAGCTCCCAAAAGAATAGCTGGAGCAAAGAGAGCAATCAACAAAGGACAAAGTGCTACAGTGCCATCACTAAAGGACAAAATAGAGAAAGAGACAAGAATTTAATTTTAAATTGTAATATATTGGGGGTGGGTGAAACCCTATTTTTTTAATGAATCTTGTCCACACAATGAGAATTAATCTTGGCCATTCATTTAACTTTTTGGGCACTATAAATAGGGGTCTCCTCTCATTTGCAAAAGGAGTTGAGTTGTTGTAAAGACATGCTACTGAAATTTTTAATGAAAATACATTGACTTGGTGCATTTTCTGATTTCTTCACATGTTTCATGTTTCAATATCCATTGTTAGATGCTTTACTTAGATTTATATTGTTGTTCTAGTTAGCTGTACTCTTGCTTTGATAGAATTTGGAAATGTTGTTTCATAGTTGTGAAAATTCCTGCTATATAGATGCCTTCTTAGTCCATACTTTTTGTTGTTTGCTGCTAGTAGATAGTTGTGTAAAGTTAGTCTGCGCTTAAATTCAAAGATTCTCCACACTTTATCTTTGTTCATGCATGTATATGGTGAATGAAAGGTGAAATATTTTTAGACCTTAGAAGATAGCACAAATTTCATGAGACTATGAGATTTCTAGTTAAGTGAAATCTTATTTTAAGGAAGTTGTCTATTGCAGGAACTCCATAATTACTGTTCACAGTTAGTTGTAGATCCAGGAACCTTTCATTTACCCTGATCTTTTCCTTTTTTTTTTATAGAAATAGCATGTGCTAAAGTTCATTGCACATTGTAAAGCCAAAATTGAAGAAAATGTCAAAGTTTTGCATTGTTGTTCGAACCTATAACAAAATACACTTTACTTCCCATCTCAAAAGCTTTGGATTTGAAGATCCATCCCGCATTCAGCTACGTAAGTCCACCCTATGATTACCAACAAAATCACATCAAAATCAACTGAGGATTTCCATGCAAGTCATGACCTGACACTTGAGAGACCTTCATCAGCTTGTAGTTGGAGGTTTCCTTTCAAGAGAGGTAGTGCACCTACGCACTGCCTATGTTGAGAAAGTGTGCAAAAAACACCCATCAACAGAACTGGTGCTAGAAGGAGGGCCTTGTGAAGCTTGATCGAATTGAATCATTCTCCTCAAAAATATTTCAAAGAGTGCTACGGTCAACACCAAATAAAGGAGAATTCCAAGAGTTGCAGCTTCCTACAAGGGTAAAATGAACTAAGGGAGGAAATGCTATTGTTGCCTCTTCGTCTTCCCAACCACTTGAAATTGCATCTCCACCCCCCATCTCCAGTAGCTAGGAAGTTGTCTCTCTATCGGTGCTTCAAGCCCAAGGTGCAGTTCAAATAGCCGCAACCCAGGCTACTATCCTCCTATAGGCTCAGCTGCAGATTGTTGTTCCTCAATAGAAAATATGGCCTCTACCTCTTCCCATGGTTTGGTTGGCACAAAATCCTTCGTCGATACACTTCGCCGCTTATCATATATTCCCAAGAATCTGAAAGGATTTTATTCGAAGTTCAATCCTCGTGACCCATAAAGGACAATTGAAGATGACATCAAAATATTTGAAACAATGGTCACTGAAATGGAAGTCGATCATGAAGATGTTGCATGCCACCTTTTTCCACATTCGTTGGGTGAGGAAGCCTTCTATTGGTACATCAATCTGCCGAGGGGATCTGTTACCTCATGGAACCGAATGAAGAATTCTTTCCTACAAAAATATAAGATCCCGCCCCTTGGAGTTATATAGGAAGTTTATGTCTGTTAGGAGGGAAGTCAATGAACCCATTGGATCCTTTAACGACCACTTTCATCATGCCTTCAGGAGGCTTTAGGACCCATACCTCCATAATGATGCCGCAACCCTCCCGATCTATTATGTGGCATTAGACAACCTCACGTCTGCCCTGGTGAAAAGGATGTGTCCACCACTCACCTCATTAGTTACTGCGTATACAGAGGTTGTTATTGCCAGTGCAGACTTGGGGCAGAATATCTATAGCCTGCTACCTTCTTTGGGACTAGTATGTCACCTGATGTAGATTCAAGGTCTTAACCAAGCATTCGCTAATCAGACCCCTCTTATGAACCACGTGCCTCAGCTACCCATCGTTTCGCACCCTGGACAACCAATGAATTATGCACCTTCCATGCCTTCCTATTTATAGCCTCAACCATAACAAAGCTATCCTCAAGTTGCCCAATAACAAAAAGTGTATTCTCAGTAGCCCCAGGTGCCATTGTACCTACTAGGGCCAAAATTTCCTCCAGCACATCAGAATTAGCCGGTGACCCTGCCTGTCTTTCTCCAAAATCTAGTATCGAAGCCAAGCAGCACTGCTAAGAAGGAAAAACTCGAGGAATTGACCGAGATGATAAGGAAAATGTCCACTAAAATGACACACTTAAAAAATCAGAATAATCAGTTGTAGGCGTCCCAACACAACCTCCAAGCTAATCTTAATCGGGAAGGTCAAGACAACAGGGATGGTAGGGATGACCGGGAAACAAGTACCTCTTCGGGACAAAATTATTATAGAGGGTAGAGTTCAAATCAAAGCTTCAAAAGGAGGCCTTCTCAAAGGCAAAACCATACATGGAATACAAGGCCCAATAATGGAGGTGTCCCTACTCTTGACCTGCTGATCGACAATGAAAAGATGACCATTGGAGTATACCTCACTGAGGTAGCCTTGTCCGGATGGTGACGGATTCACAAAACCAGCAGACACTCTGAGTTAGATTGCCCCGAATTCCAAACAGCTATTGAAATAATCCAAGGAGAAGTACAAAATGCAGTTGACAGTGCAGGCTGCAGAGACATCGTCCCATCTGAGTCATATGATTCATCCTATCTCGTGGTCAACCAAGCACCATTTTTACAAGGAAACCGCAACAAGCCCGAATTCGAGCCCACCCCGTTAGAATCAAAGAAGTGCAGGAGGTAAGTAACAAGCAAACTTTGGCTCAAATTTTTGATTCAGTAGATAATGGTCTAGTAGATAAGGAAGAACCATATGTAGATGAAATTCACATGTTTCACCAAAGAAAAACCCCTTACTTCCTCAGAAATAGGCATGTTGGTGGACCCTTTACGACCTCTACTCCTCCAAATAATTTTACTACCCCGCCTAACCCTAATGCTAGCAATAACCCTGGGCTTCCCCATATACCTACTCAGTATCTCAACAATGATAGGCCTCAAAATAAGCTTCAAGGCCAACCCAAAAACTATTCAAGCCAAACGAAAGTCCAACCTTCTAGCTCCGACATAGATTGAGCCTTCGACTCTAAGACTGAGCAAATGGGTGAATATGTGGCAGAAGAGTTCAAGAAAATAAAAGTTATTTTGTTTACCTTTAAACTACTC
The DNA here is from genome assembly GCA_007258455.2 of Sequoia sempervirens. NCBI lineage: Eukaryota > Viridiplantae > Streptophyta > Pinopsida > Cupressales > Cupressaceae > Sequoia > Sequoia sempervirens. The sequence goes on from VDFB02000015.1 coordinate 545,479,732, forward strand.
AAAGTCCCCACTGTAAGGCATGCCTTTTTTAGGATACTTAAGGGACCCCATCATCTAAAACAACACAAGAGGCACCGACTAGAAGAGTCACCTTTGAAGAACCTAGGAAATAATTCATGACTCAGGATATTATATGGAAAAAGAAAGATGTTCCCCTAAATCAGTCTGCAGATAAACAACCAGAACGTGAGCCAGATCAGAACAATAGGCATGTTTCCAAGGATCAGCCATTTAGGAAGACCAAGGATAAAACTAGTGATAAGAACAAGGGTTAAGTCGCTCACATAGACACACCTAGGGGACTCTTCCAAGGAAAACTTGAAACCCCTCATTTCCTCATTACCATCCAGATATTTAGGAAGAATTTGCACAACTGCCTGCTCGATTCTGGAGCGTCTACCAATGTCATGCCCTAGTAGTATGCAAGGCCCTTGGGATTACTCTGACACCTTATAGGAGGAAGGTGACCTATTTGGAAAAAACCGAGATCAACATAGTGGGAGAAATGAATCGAATCCCGATGCAAATCGTTGTGGATCCAAGGATACAACAAGTCATTGATATTCAAGTGGTTGACATCCTTGATACATATGGGATCATCCTAGGAAAAGAATTCACCAAAAAACTAAATGGATATGCTGCCACAGACCATTCTCACATGTGGCTACAATGGAAAGGGTTTCCAAATCAAATCCATGTAGATCGAGAGCCCCGTATGAAATATATGATCACATAGTACAACAACCTAAATGAGGTGTTGTTTGTTGAGCTAGAATTGGGAAATTACTGTCTCTTGGCATGTTAAGATGAATTCAAACCTCAAGAAGAGTATGCCATCGAGGTTCTCTTAGTGCAGTGCAGTCCTCCAACTAACTTCACTCAAATGCCTCCGAGTATAGAAATTTTGGTAGAATCAGACAATAAAACCGATGAAGGAAACAACTGGGGACTCCTCAGTGGTTTCCAGGAATTCATAGAAATGTGTGCAAGGGATCAACTTAGTTTGGGAACCTGAATGAATTTCTAAGATCTCTTATTGCCAAACTAGTGCAGGATTCACAATGCTGCCCACTCCAAGTTTGATTCCAACCTATGCCAAATAGCAGTGGAGCATGTCAAAAAATTGACTATTCCCCAAAAGGAAACACCAAAGGAGGCACTAGAAAAACCACCTACTGTTCAACACACCGGGTTTCCAGATTCCCAAAAGATTATGAGAGCAATTCCCCAGCCAAAAAGAGGTATGAGCCAAGTCAAACCCGAAGTTGAGGAACTTCCCAAGTTTTGGATGCTTCGATTTGATTGATCCAAGTCAAAACAAGGAGTTGGTGTTGGGTTCAAACTCATCATCCCAACGAGTAAGACCTTTCATGCTGCCAATAGACTACAATTTTATTGTACCAATAACATAGCAGAATATGAGGCATTAGTCCATAGTCTTCTTATGGCCTTAAAGAAAAATGTCAAAATGCTACAAGTTTTTGGGGATTCTAAACTTGTTGTTAAACAAGTTAGAAAATTATATTCCTGCCATGATAGAAGACTTGCAAACTATAGGTATAGGGTCTGGGACCTCTTGGAAGGTTTAGATGCATTTAATATACACTTGATCCCTCATATTCAAAATCATACAGCTGATGCCTTGGCTCAGGCAGCCAACACTTTTCAACCCCTCTCCTTGTCTGGGCTTAAGAAATTTACAGTTGAGTTGACATCCATGCCATCTATCCTAGAAAATGTCACTCACTTTTAGGTCTTCAATGATGAAAAACACATCCTTGAATTCATCACAAGTTCTAATGTCTTCGCAGCCCAAATAATTGATGAAGTCGATCCGCAAGAGGCCGAGTTGGATATAGAGGGGGTTATTAACCTCAAAACCAATACAATTCCTAGAGGTATGGTTCAGCTTGAACACATATTTGATTTGGACTAGATCAGAGACTAGGACCGACAGAAAAAGAAGGAAACTATAAGCAACCAATGCGATGCTCACAACCTTAGGACAACCGAGGAGATCAAAAATGTTTTTATTAGAAAAGTGTGCACGCTTGAGGAAAATAATGGAATCATTGATGCTTTGCAAAAGTATCATGACATGGTGGCATGGAGCTAAGAAGATCTCAAGACTTATGACACCTCCATCATCATGCACACCATCCCTCTCAAGACAGAAGTGAGGCCTTTCTGCCAGTAGCAGCATCCTATTAATGCCTTATTGGAGCCTATCATTTACAAAGAGGTGCAGAAGTTGCTTTCAGAAAGGATTATCTTCCCAATCAGGAATTCTACATGGGTGGCTAACTTGGACTCGATCAGAAAAAAGAATGGAGAAATCAGATTGTGTGTAGACTTCCACAATTTGAAAAGAGCTTCAGAGAAGGACAACTATCCAGTGCCTTCATTGGATGAGGTGTTGCAGATCGTCAATGACTCCCAAATGATGTCTTTCCTCGATGGGTACTCTAGGTACAACCAGGTGATGGTACAATACAAAGAATGTCATAAAACAATGTTCACCACTAAGTGGGGGACATTCGCTTATAGGAGAATGCCTTTTGGGATCATCAACGTTGGCGCCACCTTCCAAACATTCTATGGATATCGCCTTCAAAGATCTGATTGGGAAGTGCATAATCATCTACATGGATGATTTAATCATGTTTTCTAAAAGGCAAGGTGATCATGTCTCTAATTTATGCAAAGTGTTTCAGAGGTGCAGGGAGTTTGGAGTTTCCCTTAACCCAAAAAACTGCATTTTCGGTGTGACTGATGGTAGATTGCTTGGAGACATCATTTGAGAACAGGGAATCTCCATAGACCCTGAACATATCCAATCTTTGCTGAAGATCCCACCACTAGGAAGCAAGAAGGAATTAAAATCCTTCTTCGAAAAGATCAACTTTGTCAGGAAATTCATCACGGGTTTCGCGGAGATTGTTAAGCCCCTCAACGCTATGTTAAAATAGGATGCCAAAGCTGAATGGACTTCTGAAGCCAAACATGCTTTTGAAGAAATCAAATGGGCCATTGCTGAAGTGCCTATGCTAGTCAACCCGTATTATTTGAAGCCATTCTATATCTACTCATTCACTTCATAGCATTCTTGTGCTAGCATTTTAAATCAGAAAGATGATGAAGGAAATGAGCACTCGATCACCTTCATGAGTGCTCCCCTAAAGGATGTTGAATTGCGATACCACAATGTAGAAAAACAAACATATTCCCTCATCAGGGGGGTGAAGAAATTCAAGAATTATATCATGTGCAATAAAGTGTTTTCCATTATCCCCAACCCAGCAGTGAAAATGTTGCTTATGCAAAATGAATTGGGCGAATGAAGAGCTAAATGGGTCACCTTGCTCCAAGAGTATGATATGCAAATCTAACTAATGAGGTTGGCGAGAGGATGGAAACTTACCCGCACAATTGCTGAAGTGACAACAAAGGCTGGACCCAAACTCAATGTGCAACAGTACCAACTCGAGGATGTTTCCCCGGGAGGATGGTACAAGAATGTCGTCTATTGTTTGCTAAACCACAAGTGTTCACCTCACTTGTAGGGAGTCCAAAAGCATGATTTTAGATTGAAAAGCAATAGTTATATGTTGCATGGGTCCATTTTATACAAAATAAATCATGAAGGCATTTACTTGAGATGCCTTGGTAAGGAAGAAGCAAACTGGGTCCTAAGGGAGTTTCATGATAAGTTTGACGCTCGTCATGGATCTAGGTCCTCCATCACTCATTAGATATTAAGAGCAGTATATTATTGGCCAAATGTCTTCAAAGATTCTCACTATCATGTTCGCTCATGTCACACCTGCCAGACAACCACCGCCAAGGAGAGGGATGCTACTATCCTACTGCAACCTGTGTGGGAAGTAAGGCCGTTTGTGCAATGGGGCCTCAATTTCATTGGTCTGGTAAGCCCTCCATCATCTGCATGACACAGGTACATTTTTAGCGCTACTGATTACTGCACTAGATGGACAAAAGAAATTGTATTTAAGCAATGCACAACTGAGGTAGTTACTAATTTTTTAGAAATTTTCATTTTAAATCGCTTTGGTTGCCCTTATGCATTGGTGTGTGACAATGGACTTTCTTTTGCTTCATTAAAATTTTCTAGTTGGAATTTTGACTACGGGATCACCCTTAAATTTTCATCTAATTACTACCCTCAAGGAAATGGCCTTGCTGAATCTACAAACAAGAACTTGATCATGGTAATCAAGAAATTGCTAGATAGGAACCCCAAGGACTGGCATACCCAACTCTGTTTCTCCCTTTGGGAAAACCACACTCACCACAAGGCTGCCCTTGATGATTCCTCATTCCATCTTGTTTACGGCCTAGAGCCCATATTTCCTATCCACTTGAAGATTCCCACTCTCCAGTTTATCAACGAATTTTATGAGGAAGGGGATCATAGAGAAGCTTAGTTAGCTGGGCTCTTTCATTTAGAAGAAGTTCGAGACTATGCAATAGAAAATTTTGCTAAACATCAAGGCGTGGTTAAGAGATGGTTCAACCGTCGAGCTAAAATAAAGGCCTTTAGAATTGCAAATTTGGTCTTGTATTAGGACAAGGCCCATGCAAAGAAAGGGGGACACAACAAATTTGACAAGCTTTGGCTTGGCCCCTTTCAAATAGCTAAAATTTTGGGAGGCAATGCTTTCTGCCTAAAGACTTTAACTAGTGAAGACGTCCCATTTCAAGTCAACGGGAAGCATATGAAGCATTAATTTCAAGCTTTAGCTCCCATGGGATCTTTCCTATAAATACATGTATATAGGTTAGAGTAGGTTGTCTTTCTTGCTTTGCTTGCATTTTTCCGCGTCACCGTTTTCTGTTTTGCTCATTCTCGACTGTTTTATTTTGAAAAGATGTTATCTGTCTCTTTATGGTGGCCATGATAATTCAATAAATGTCTTACTTTGTTGTTCATCCTTAGTATTCTCCAGATAAGCATTCATTCTCAACTATTGGTCCTTGAAGGCCGCTTATGAATGATCTTATTTGAACTCTGCCTTAGAACTCGACCCTTGGTTGGATCTCATTACACACATCTCAGATCTCGCACAAAACACATATTAATCATTTCTAAAGGACTGTACCATGGTTGCTATGACACCCTAGTGAGTGAAAAAATATTAAGTTTGCTCCAATGACCACTATGGTTCCCAAAACCATCATAGGCTTCAGTGCATACCCAATCGAGCAAAATATAAGTGAGAAAAGGGGCATTGAAAGAAATATTAAAATAGAAGAGAAAAGAAATTCTGAAAACTAAGCAACCGTATGGGTGTGCAGATAACTCTACCTAGGTTATGGACACCCGGCCGGTAGTAGAGAAATATCTGTGGGATCGCAGCGACAACTTCGTCAGGGCTATGGACGCTTGACTGGCAATGAAGCAATGTCTAGGTTACTTTTGGTGTTGGACGGTTTATGTAGCTTGCTCGGTTGGATTAGCAACCATTGGTCATAGTTCCACAGAAAGGAATGAATTCACCACACACATTTTTGAGATGTCCTGTAGACTGGCCCAACTAAGGATCTTGTCCTCCCAATTCACTTTTGGAAGTCTACTCCTGGTCTGCGAAACTAGAGATTCTGGGTCCTAGATGAATACTTACCCTTAGAACGCTCGAGAGCATTTCCCAGTAGAGTTGCCATTTTTTGTGCCCTCATCATGCACGCCCCATTCGAAATGGGGACCCTCTTTTTATTTTTCCTTTTCGAGTTATTTTTATCATTTCCTCATTTTGTGTGCCCTCATTTTTAGTGTCCTAAGTGGTCAACTTACCCCCAAGGTCTCATCTTGGGTTGACCATGTTTCATCCCCTTTAGTTTGGCTAAGTCTTGGTGCCTTGCAGAGTCTCCTTGATAGTTTGTTTCTGCCAACGACCTTGGGACCTGGCGGGCTCGCCTTACCGAGTTTCCCCAGAGTGTTCACCATTCTGAACGGTGGAAGGCTTTTGCCTTCCCAAGCCCCAGGACTCAACTCCCTATTTTCCATTTGGTTAAACTTGCAAATATTTTTAGGATGCCTTCGCCTCCTCCAGGCTCGTCCATTCGGACTTCCGCCCCCGGAACTCCGTGCAGACCTCGCCATTCCCTATAGAAAATCACTAATAGAACTCCGCCCTCCAGGCCCTGAGATCCCCTCGGTCGTTGGTTTGCAAAATGAATTTTAAACAGCTACCACCTTGCGTCTTTCTGAGCCTTGGTCCCCGGACCTCCCACCACCATCCGCGAATTCAAATTCACCAACCAATTTTCTTGTCATACTTGCATTTAATGAAGCCTTCGATGGAAGGCAGGGTATAATATTGGACCCCTACCTATCATTTTCACTTGTCAGGATTGCAGAGGGAGATTAGAGTGCTTGCCAGAGAAGATCACTGCCTTCGTCGATTGTCTCCCTCGCACCCGTTGCCATCATTTGGCGACCCTTAGTGGATTGCACACCTCCTCTCATCGGAATCTTGAGATAGGTTTGTTGTTTTTCCCTCCCGAGAAGTTTTTATGATTTTAACTCCTAAGATGATGAACACAGGTTAAAATTACATTTAAAAGATAAAACATGAGATAACGCACAAAACCCACATCCTAGAATTTTTGGAAAACTTCCAAAGCACCCACAAAATTGATACAAAATTTCACCTCGTTGCGACCGTTCATCACCCAAGGGCATTTATGTCCTCCAGGCCCGGGTCTTCCTATGGCCGTCACAACTTGGAAACAAAATAAAATCTCCAAAGTTGTAATTCCCGCTCTCGGGCCCAGATCTTCGAACCTCCGTCGTCCGATTTCTGTCAAAATTGAACATTCCAAACGTAAAAAATTTGGCCTCCATTTGGGCTTTCCAAGCCCAGGTCCTTGTACCTTTGTGTTTGAAACTCTGTGATGATTTTGACCTTCCATACAACGGACTTGACTCGTCTGCCCGAGCCCCTGAGCCCGAGCTTTCATTTGCTATGAAACCAAAAATCTTTGAATTTCAATGTCCTTGGCCTCGTGCGGGCTCCGCCCACTGGGACTCCATCCAATTTCCACCATCCTAGAGGGAAAAAATGCTTGCCTTTCCGACCTTTGGGCTCCGCCCTCCTACTAGCTGTGAGAACTTGATATAAAAATCTAACACCCAACCTTGATGTCAGGTCTGACCTGTCGGGTCGGTCCCTCCAGACTTCCGTCTGATAATCATCGTTTCGAATGACGAAGGTGGGGCGGCTTCTTGGCTCTCCAGGCCCGAGCACCTAAAAATCAAAATGCAAAAAATCTGCTGCCTTCCAGCCCTCAAGGTCCCGAACCTTGGAATTCCCTCCCCAAAATTCCCTTCATCTGTGGCCGCTTCAAACAACCAACCCTTGACGGTTTTTTGGCCTTGTACCTCTGGATGCTGCCAAAATGATCCAAATGACTTCAAATTTGAAATCTGATCTTGACCCACGTGCTCAAATTGGTCCTTCTCCTATATTGACCTTTTAAACCATCAAAATACGATCAAATGAAATCACTCAAATCGTCCCACCCCATTTTCCCTTTCAAAACAACATTCCTCTAGGGAAGTCCAACCCTCTAGGCCTGGATGGTCTGAAGCTCCTCTAGTAAATGGATAATGGTGTCTTGAAACAAAGATTTGATTTCATCAGTCATATATTGTTTGAATTGGATTTTGAATAAAATTCATTCTTTTATAATCAGTTTTACTCATTGTGTCCATGCTCGTAGCATATATGGAATTAGGTGCAGGGCCCTTAGAGGGAACCACAGACAAAGGAAAGAAGTCAGGAAAGAATCCTTGTGGGAAGGAGGTTAAAGACTAGATGAAGTTCTAGTTCTAGGGTGAACCTCTATGATCAAAAATCACCATGGAATTGAAAGAAATAACAGACACCAATATTGGCTAAGTCAATATTGATGAGTTCACACAAAGGGTCAGAATTCACCCAAATACTAACAATGCCAGATTAATCGGGTAGAGAGGAATTGCAAAAGCTACAGGCATCCCCCCATCTCTCATTGCCCCTGAGCTAGTGATGGCCTGTCGGCAGGCCAATCAACCCGAGACAAGGACCATCATTGACAGAGATGGTAATATTTTGGTGAACATGTCAGCTGAGGGCATTACAAAGACCTTTCACATTCCTACTTTTGAAGAAATGGAAATTCCCACCATAGATGAATGTAAGGCGGCATGGGATGAAAACCCGATGGGCTGCAAAAGACTGACAAATCAACATTGGCTCAAGGAAAAAAGGGGTAGCACTGTGAAGGTTCCCCAACAACTCTTCCGTAGCGATTTCCACGAAAACTACCATGACTTGCTCACCATGCTAAGCTAGGTAATCGACCTGCCCACCACTGCGTTCTTCCAAAAGTGGATGGTTTATTTTTTTGAGCAGATCCTCCGTGGGAACGAGGATGTCACCACGAAGGCCTTGTTCTATTGGGGAGGCATGATAAGCGATTGCTTCCATGAGCAGTTCATGAACGTGAAGAAAATCTCCAAGTTCTATATGACCTCGTATCTGGTGTATTCCTTGGCAGACCAAAGGCAATATAGTGGACTGTTTGTAGCACCTGATGAGGAGCCAGGGCGAAGAGTGAAAGTCTATGATAGACATCCTCAGCTCCAATTCAAAAATTTTAAGAAGGAATATTGTAGGGTCAATGATTCCTTCATTGGTCACATCATTCGACTACTTGGGGAGGACTTTGAGAGGAGGGTCTCCCAGAGTGCGCAGATGTTCCTAAAGCAGTGTGCCTTCCTATTCCTTCAATTCCCCAAGTTTACCTACATTCATGCCCAGGGTTTCATTGAAAGACCAAATAGCCTGCCCTGTTATCCCAATGACCGTATTATACTATTGGAGCTCTCTCGGAAACAAACATTTGGCAGGGGTCTCCTATCCCTTAACCCTCAGTCAGGGCATGTACAAACTACAAACTTCCCAGTGCACTAAGAATTCAAAAAAGGAGCTGGTGGAATACCACGTCCAACTACATAGTCCTTGCCCACAGATGGACCTGTATGGGCATCTAAGAAAAGTACTAGGGCCAAAGTACGCCCATTTACACAATGTCAAGGATTTCTGGGAAAATTTTTAGGATGACAAGGAGGTGTGTGGTAGGCACTATATGAGGATGACTGCATACATCGTAAGAAGGGTGTGACTGTTTCCCATTCTGGATCAAGTGGAAGAAGATGAAGAAACCATCATGGATCCCTAGTATAATGCAGTCACCAATTTACCATTTCCTACAATCGACCGGAATGAGCAGGAGGTTGATGAACTTGACATCATGACGAAACCCATCATGGCCCGAACCAAAGAATGGGTTAAAGGACAAGTGAGCCGACTGAAGCAACAAGGAGTGGTCCTGACATATGAAGGGCTAAAGAGTGAGCCTAGTGCCTCTGAATATGTCATCGCCACAACTTCAATAGGTGGGACATCCAAGTCTCCTCCAATCACCATATCTAAGAAGAGGAAAGAAATGAAAACGGAGTAGTCTTTGGATCCCAAAGTATACACAAGGAAAGATGAAAGAGGCTCACCTTCTAAACGGCTCAAGCAAACAAGAGGCACCACAGGGCAGCCTGTAATCTAGGAGGGTGAAGAAAAAAGTATAGATCAGTTAGAACCTCTTTTGGCTCTCGCTGTCTCGGCTGCCCCATCATTTGCCTCCCTGGCCATGGTTGCCACATCCCCACCAGCAGTGGAAATCTTAGTCCATTTTCCCCTTCGCCTCCGCCCGAGCCTATAATAGTGATTGAATCTTCCTCCATTGTGACTACTCATCCTTCCTCCATTGCCATGTGACCTACCACATCACTCCCATTAGCTATAGTGACAACACTGATGCCCGCTCCCACCTTTCTAGAGGCCTTCTCAAAACACATGTAGAATCTCCCTTCAGAGCTCTCCTGGATCCTTATGGACCCCAATCTTTAGGTGGCCCTAGTACAGGTCCTCGCTACTGCTAAAACTTCACAGCCTCTAGTAGGACTACTGGCTATGGAAGCCACCATGTTAATCTCTGAGTGGGAGAGACAGGAACAAGAGGCCTCAAATCCATTGAAAGAGGAAGCTGATGAATAGCATGAACACCCAAAGTATGAACACCATACAATTGATAGGGTGGCCTACGAGGAGGAGGGAACTGGATCTTCTGAAAGTGGGGATGAGGAGGAGGATGCCAGTGGTAGGGTCATCGTGCAAACCTTTGATGATGATCTTGAGGAAGAGATGGCCCGATAGATAAAACATGATGAAGAAGAGGCAGAAAAGTCACCTCTTAGAGAAGAAGATGAAGGTGACAAGATGACAGAAATGGTGGAAACCCCTACCAGGGAAAAGCAGTTAGAGATTGTTCCACCTCCTCTTACCGAAGAAGAAAACAAAGAAGAAGATCAGCTCGAAGGATACATGCACAAGAGTGAACAAATTGAAAACATAAAGGAAAAGGACATTGAGGAAGAAGGGAGTCCCTGAGGAGAGTTGATTACTAGACATCCCATTAAAAACCACACATTTTTCATCAATTCTGATGAGGAAGAGGGAGACAACACCAAGGTGAAAGGTGCACAAACAGAGGTCCAAATAGAGAAGGGTGAGGGCAATCAAGAACCACCAAAGGAAGAACTTTCCATGCCCAAGTGGTTAGGAAGACAACTTGAGAAGAGGACTCTCGCTCCTAAGGATGCAAGAGCAAGGCTAGAGGCTATCCTAGCCCGAGCACAAAGTTCAGCCAGAAAAGAGAAAAAGCGTAAAGTGAGATCCAAAATAACGTGGATACTTTTGGGTCCCAAACCACATAGATAGCAACTGTCGTTGTAAGCCAGGCTGGTGTGAGTTACAACATTTCTACCATCAACTTGGGGAATGCTACCAAACAGCAAAAGGTGGGGCATCTTTAGGAGTCAGTGGCTATAGTGGTGCACCTGATAAAATAGGACAAGGTCTCGAAGGACGAACTCAAAGCATAGGTAGCCGCCTTGACAAATTACATCCAACAATGGTCTTCGGTGGATGACCTACCTACCACATTTATGGCTCCACCCCAGCTACTATCCAAAGAAAAAATTGAAAAAATGGAGAGAAGAAGGAACTTGGAAAAGACCACAGAGGCCTAGTTCCGACAAGTCCTATACATCGGGAACATGGGTATTGGTCGGGCAGTTCGAACAACCAACAAGTTCTTAGATCTACAACAATCTCTTGAGAGCATGAAGAAGCTCTGCACTGACTTCCCTGCAACATATGACTCCACCTATCGAATGATTGAGGCCATCCTCTAGTTACCAAAGGCCACATGGGAAAATGAGCTTGCATTCAAAAGGGATGAGCACTAGCTGATGGATGTGTGGAGGCAAGAATTTGACAATAGGAAGGAAAGGTTGTAGCAGATAATGAGTAAGGTGGATCCAGACATCGAATGGGTTAAGGAAATTAGGGCAGAATGCGCTTGATATCTCAAGCTGATGACTGAGTATGACATGCACATGGTGCAGATGGATCTCGAGAAGATAAAACCTTACTTTCAGAAGAAAATGGAGGATGGGACGTCTAATGAAATAATAGTGGAATTCATGAGTTTTTCCACCCGTGCCTTCGACCAATCAAAGTTGTTCAGAGATCAGGGTGTAAAGTATGAGGAAGAATGGAAAAAGCTTGAAGATAATGCAAAAGAATGGAGCTACCAGATGTTGCGGTATGAGATCATTGAGGTAGACAAGCTCTAGCCAGTTATTCTAAAATTCATGGAATATATAGCTTTGAAGAAGTAGGAGGACAACCCTATTATCAATGAGGAGCTCCCAAAAGAATAGCTGCAACAAAGAGAGCAATCAACAAAGGACAAAGTGCTACAGTTTCGTCACTAAAGGACAAAATAGGGAAAGAGACAAGAATGTAATTTTAAATTGTAATAAATTGGGGGTGGGTGAAACCCTATTTTTTAATGAATATTGGCCACACAATGAGAATTAATCTTGGCCATTCATTTAACTTTTTGGGCACTATAAATAGGGGTCTCCTCTCATTTGCAAAGGGAGTTGAGTTGTTGTAAAGACATGCTACTGAAATTTTTAATGAAATACATTGACTTGGTGCATTTTCTGATTTCTTCACATGTTTCATGGTTGAATCTCCATTGTTAGATGCTTTACTTAGATTTATATTTTTGTTCTAGTTAGTTGTACTCTTGCTTTGATAGACTTTAGAAATGTTGTTTCGTACTTGTGAAAATTCCTGCTATATAGATGCCTTCTTAGTCCATACTTTTTGCTATTTGCTACTGGTAGATAGTTGTGTAAAGTTAGTCTGAGCTTAAATTCAAAGCTGCTCCACAATTTATATTTTTTCATGCATGTATATGGTGAATGAAAGGTGAAATATTTGTAGACCTTAGAAGATAGCAAAAATTTCATGATACTATGAGATTTCTGGTTAAGTGAAATCTTGTTTTAAGGAAGCTATCTATTGTAGGAACTCCATAATTATTGTTCAAGGTTAGTTGCAGATCTAGGAACCTTCCATCTATCCTATGCTTTTTGTTTTTTTTTTAGAAATATCCTATGCTAAGGTTCATTGCACATTGTAAAGCCAAACTTGAAGAAAATATCAATGTTTTGGATTGTTGTTCGAACCTACAGTAGAATACACTGTACTTTCCATCTCAGAAGCTTCGGATTTGAAGATCCATCCCGCATTCAACTATGTAAGTCCGTCCTATGATTAGCAACAAAATCACATCAAAATAAACTAAGGAGTTCCATGCAAGTCATGACCTGACACCCGAGAGACCTTGGGGAGATTTTCAACAGCTTGCAATTGGAGGTTTTGTTTCAAGAGAGGTAGTGCATCTATGCACTTCCTATGTTGAGAAAGTGTGAAAAAATCACCCATCAACAATTTGCAAGCCTTGGAACCAATTCTTAGGTATATTTTTTCTCAATTTGGTTAAGCTCTTTCTTCCATTGCTCGTATCCATCCTTCATCGTTTCTAGCATACGTAATTTTTTTTGGTTGTAGTCTTGAAAACAAAAAAAATTCACTTGTTCATTTGTCTTTGCAAATCTTGTTCTATTCTACACTCAATTATTATCTCTGAAACCTAATAAAATATGGGGGGCTCTAATTTTTTGGGAAGATAGAACTAGGTTTAGGACCTTTCCACCTATTTCCTTCAAGTTTCACTCAACGAAACCTTAGAGATCTTAATCTAGGGATGGAATGAGGGAAAGAGATATGCAATAAGATGTCCTAGGGTGTGATTAAAGACTAAAAGGGGGTTAAAAACCAAGAAAGGTCTTGGAAAGATAAGAAAATGTAAATAATATGCAAACTTATGTAAATGACCTAGAAATGAACTCAATCAAAATAGTAAACTAAAGATAAATAAAGGTGCACTTGGAAGCTGAAGAGGCTTGATTTGAGGTCTAAAATGCTGGAAATATTTATTTTTGAATCACACTAGGACTCGTATTCTAGTAGGGGTGATTTAGTTTTAGTTTAGGGCTTCAAGCCGAAATCAGAATCTAGAACTACTAAACCAGGATCTATAGAAAAATCTTGAAATTTGGTATACTGGGACTCCTATACCACAAGTGGAAATTTATTCCTTGTATTAGGGTTGATTTGAAACTCTGATATCCTCTGATGTTCTCCGGTAGCTTCTCTCCTATCATATCCATGATTTTAAATCACTGAATTACAACCTGTAGATGACTTTTCATGATCTTGCAATATAGATGACAACTTTGACAACTTGCAACTTGAAAAATTTTCTCCAATATTTCTCTTCATGTACCTTCAACCTAGATATATAAATCACACATCAAAGAGAGGGAATTTTTTTTTCTTTTAGTGGATAGGGATTTTCTTTTATCAAATTTTGTTTTGGTAATCAAACCTTAAAATGAAATGAAATAGAGAGAAGGAATGATGAATGAACAAGTATGCAATGTTGCAACTCACCAAACCCTTAAACAAAAGGTTGCAATATTGTATGTAATAGATAGCATTAATTTAGATCTTGAATCTTGATTGAATGATATGGATCTTGACTTGAATGCTTTCTTGAATCATAAGATACCCACATCACAAGTGTTAGCTCAAAAATAAACATGATGCTTGATTCTTGAATAATGCTCCAAAATTATTGATAAACACTCTTGTAATCATAAACATGCTAGAATTCTTGATCTCAAAAAGTGTTAGATGACTTGTAAGCTTGCTAGGAGAAAATGTATGAAATAACCTTCTATTAATACTTGTTTATGCCAAATTTCTCGAAATTACAACACTACAAGCCTACATCAAATCTAGGAGAATAAAATACCACCAATAATTGAATTCAAAATTAGGTCCAAGCTAAGCAGGACTCATATGCCAATTGGGGCATATGAGTCCTAGTAGGCTAGGCTCGGGATACAAATTTCAAGAAATATTTAGTTTTATGCTAAATTCAAGTTTGGGGACCTGAAACTTAGGTGGGACCCATATGCCCAAGGTGGCGTATGAGTCCAAGATCACTAAATCTGGGCCATACAAACCAAAATCATTATATTATGATTGGTCATTACATGTGTTGGGATTATCCTCACAAAGATGCATTAATTAAGGCTTGTGGATGCAAAATAGGACCAAAAAAGGCATAAAGAAGCCCAATTTTAGCAAGGAGGGCCCAATCAAGTGTGAAAATGTAGAGGGATACATTTTTCTACACTAAATTTAGCCCCCACTTTAGTGAGAGGAGGAACTTGCTTCAAACTCACACTAAATTAGACAAACTCACATCAAGAGGGGTTCAAATGTACCAATGCTAGTGAGATAAGATGATAACTATCAAGAGGGTTGTGCAAGCCCCTAGGATCAAGATCCTATGGAAAAATAACATAGGCACAAAATTAAACACATGCAAATAATTTAAGGAGCAGAAACAAGGTCCAAGCATGCATTTCCAAAGACATAAGGAAAAATAAAAACAATAGGGGTGGATCAAGCTTTGACCGTTTGTCCCACATGATGTGGATAAAATCTAAGTTGTTTGTCCAAGAATGTTTACAAGTGGAACATGATGTCCACTATGAAAAAAAAACACATGCTTACAAGGGCTAGTGGAACCTCAAGCCATCCCCTAGGTGAGCTCCCAGAGAAACATACATACACGACCAATATGTGCTCACACAAACAAGCAAGTGGATATGGAAAATTCATGCCTAAGTTTGACTCTGATACATACAACCATACCAAAGCTATACCTCCTAATAAGTTTGATAAGGTGTCACAAAACAATGAACTTTGAGCTTCATGAGGAAAGCATAGCTTCATATGCTTGAAATTCATGAACAAACAAGATGAGACCATAGGAAAGCAAAGTGTGTTATGCAAGGTGGCCATATAAAAAATATTACAAAATAATGTAAAGTATGTTCAAAGGAGTTTTTCTTAGTTCATGTAAGGTCTTAACTTAGGGAACATTATTTGTAATTTCTCCAAGAGAAGACCAATTGGAGAATAGAAGATTCATAACTTAGGGGATGCAATGTGTCACATCAAGCCACTAAGAGGAATATAATATGCTAAGAGAGATCACACTCTTGAAGGACATCACACCCAATGTCACCACAAATAGAAAGATGCATCATATGAAGTAAGAAGACTATGTAATGAAACATGAGTTGCAAAATAATAATGCCAATGTATGACCCCACTTTAAAAAAATTGTTAAACACCATGTTGTGAGCAATTAATTTAAAGTTGCAAATGATAAATGCTAACAATAAAGAGGACATGAGAGCTTATTTGGAAATCCCATGCCAAGTCATATGTTTCCAAATAAAGCTACGTCATGAAAAGGGGTTGCCCTTGTAGAAACCTAAATTTGGACACTTAATCCATCCAAATTTATCCTCTTTCATCTAAGCATCCACTTATTTGCATTAATTAAGTAATATTGCTATTATTTAATTAATATCCTTAATTCTGCCAAATCCCTAAGGTATCTAGTTAAATAAATAAATACCTTATCTCTTTAATCCTCCTTTTCATCAAATGAATTAAATAAATATGACATTTATTTAATTCCTCACATGTCACATCCCTTTCTTAATCCTAATTATTTTGATCCTAATCTCATCATTAGGGATGTGCACATGCCTAATCCTTGATTAGGATGTGCCACATCCTCCAACTTTTGCAATTTGGCTTCTAATCTCTCTTAGCAACCTAACCCTCCTCTAATCTCTCTTAGCCACCTAACCCTCCTATAATCCTTCATTAACTAGCCTAATCAACCTCTCAAGGAATTTTTAATTCCTTTTATCCTTCCAAGGAATATTAAATTCCTTTTTCTTTTCTCCATGTGATCTTTGACTTGTCACATCAAACCACATTTGAACTCTTCCTAATCTCCCACTTTCCTCTAATATTTGATTAATTTGTCTAATCAGGTACTTACACAACCTTAATCACTTAATTAGGTCAACCTAATCCCCATGTCATTTATGGAATGTGTCCTAATTCAACCTTATTAAATACTTTCTCCTTTTGGAGAAGGCACCCCTTTCAACTATGTGAATATTTAATTCACATTTAATCCCCCAATGCATTTCAAAGAATTTTAAATTCTTTCTCTCATTCCCATGTGGATATTTGAGGAATTTTTAATTCCTCACATGTCCTCTCACCCATATGGCAACAAGGACCTCATTTATGAGGAGCCCTTGTCCAAATCCCAAGGTACTATGTAGTACAGGTCTCCATGTCATGTACTCTCCTTCCAACTCATTTACACATCATCTTTTTTAAGCCACTTCACATGCCACATGTCAAGATGTGACGGCTTGTGAGTTCTCAACTCACCATATCCCTAAATCTTGGCCATGTTGGTGTAATATCAATTGTCCATTTCTTTAGAGAATTCAAAATTCTCTATAAATACCCCCTCTTTTCTTTCATTTTAAGGAGACCATTGTGCTAGCCTTGAACTCTTGCAAATTTTCCATTTGAGCCATACTTAGTCAAATTTCTCATCTTCTTGCACTCACCATAGCATTTGCATCCATTGTTACCCAACTTCAACCATCTTGCATCCTCATTATCTGCCATCAAAGGAGCATACAACATCAAAGATCGAAGGGCCAACCAAAGAAAAACTCAACAAGGTAAAATGTTCCATTTTGTTTTGTTAAGTTAATCGTTTTCCCAATCTTAAGGTGTAGGGTGCTTATAGTTTTTGTTTGCACTCTTTTGTTTGCTGCTCATTTTCTAACACGTATTTTCACCTGTTCCCAACCCCAAAAATGAAATCCCAAAATCACATAAGGGATCCACAGATTTAGGGTTAGTATGTCTTTGCTACAATCTTTTTAGAGAGCTCGTATATGTCATGATTACGTAAATACTCATGGAATGGGAAGAATGACACAAAGAGAGAGAAAACAAAAAAAATATTTTGGGTCAACACATGGAAGAGACCTAAATGTCTCGACGCCTTGCATCATCCCCAAAAGGAAAATAAAAGACAAAGAAAAGATAAAGTAAAATATTTTGGGTCAACATGGAAGAGACCTAAATGTCTCAACACCTTGTGTCATCCCCAAAAGTAAAACACAAGACAAGGAAAAGATAAAGGAACATATTTAATGACATAAAGAAGAATGTAGATACAAATAGAGGAATTCCACAAAGAGATGAGTACATCAAACAAAATGGTACGAGGGAGATCACATTATGCACATGTAATCACACATATAAAAAGAAACCAATGCAAAAGAATAGTAAGGAACATGCAAGTAGAAACCTATTAGTAGTTCATTTTCATCCCAATCATGATCATTGTATGCAGAAGGCAGATGACTAGCCAAAGGGACAAGGAAAAATGTGCTACTAGGAAAAGGCTATCTAATTCTTACCCCCACTATGTGTAAGACAAGAATGAGCCAAGATAGGGGATGAGAAAGAGGTCCTTGAATTTTGAAAATGATTTGCAATAAATGTAAAGAATGCAATAGTGAGAATGTTATGATTCTACAATTGTTACATGACAAGGAGCAAAAGGACATTCTTTAAGGGATTATTTCTATGATATCAAAATTTTTAAATATTTGTTTTAAAGCACGACACTCATCAATACTATGTCCAAAAATTATATGATATATACAATGAGATGTTTTTGTGTTCTTAGGATTTGGAAATTTGTTTTCTCGCATGGGTAGTAATGTAATAATTCCTTGACTTAGAATTATATGTAAAGTTATTTTAGTTGGAGACGGTGAACAAGGGAATTGTAGTTTCTTGAGTTTGTAAGGCCTTTGTTGCTTGCTAGATTCAACAATTTCTTGAGTTATATGTCGCGGAGGAGGATCTAAGACAATCCTATCATCCCTATCATTGTTATGAGGAATTGGTTGTTCTTTAAGGAGGACACTTATGTCGACAGGAGGATCTTTATATACTAACCCTTTGGTATCTTTAGTTGGTATTAGCTCTAAGATTTGATGTATTTGATGTTCATTTGTTGTATCACATCCTTTTTTACTTAATATTGTGAATCCTTTTCCATATGTTTCTTCTAGATTTATGGGAGTTGTTAGCTCTCAAAAATGCAGGTTGAATGCCTCAAGAGGCTACCAATCTCTTGATACACATTAGGGTAACAGACAAGGCCAATAGAACTCAACCTTCTACTCTTTAGGTGCTGCTAACCTAGGTGGGTGTACCTTTCTGAATGAAGTAGACTTAACTTATGATTTATCCTTCTGAAATGCTTTGTCCACAATGGAAAATGGAAGTGAACAAATGAAATCAAACTTGATAGCAATCTTCTGATCTAAATCCTAAAATGCTTAATTAACAGATATAAAGAAACTGAATGAATTCAAATGATGAAATTGCAGAGACTAGTGCCTTATTGGGTACGTGGAGTCAAATGAAACATAAGGGGGCAACTTATTCTGGCAGAAAATCAAATTGCTGGCATATATTTCTTTTGTAACTTGTACAAACATGCAAGATTATGACTACTAAGCTCTACTTTAATAATCCAGATGAATCTTCCTGATTACTGTGATTACCTAAAAGGATTTAATCTCTACTTGAGAGAACCAGCTAATTAATCACATAGATACAACAAATGTACACTGATAAACTAAGAATAAACTTGTTATTTCAATTTAAACAACCAGAAAGAATCAACTTGGAGACAGCTTAGCAATGCTTTTCAATAAATTCAACATACAATTGACACCAAAAATAACCTGCCACACCAGCTGATTTTCATTGAATTCACCATTTGAAAACATGCAACATAGTCTCTAGAATGAGAACTTTATTCTACTGTATCTATCTATTCTAAAATCTGATGATCATCAATTATAATCGAGGTGCATATATATATACCAACAATTAGGAAACAAATCGCTTCCAAATCATGTCAGCCACTGTAGAATTCGAGAAAATCCATGTCAGACACAAAAGAAAACTACATGTCGGCCATAGTGTATGAGTCCGTTAATCATTCACTGAGCAGTTGTAAAGACATCCCCGCAGGTATGCCGAAGGCAACTATATCATCTATCGCTCTTGCACCCATTGTGTTTCACCCAGACACTGTGATTTCAGTGAGATATCATACAAATAACAGAATGTTATATCGAAATGTATTTCTTAACGTGCTTTCCGTTCGCTGAGGCACAGAGAAATATCTCACCGATGAGTTCCTTTGGTTTGTTCACAGTCGCCGTAACATTCTAACATTAGCGAGACCTCTCGCAGAGCAAACCATGTTTCACCAAAAAATCCTTAATTCATCTTGAGTCACCGAGACATAAGAAAATTCACGCCGAAATGCACATTTCGTTTGATTCATTGTCGCCGTGACATATCGCACTCAGGGAGACCTTATAGAGATTTCCCTTTGTTATACCGAAAGTCCACATGAGACACCTTGGTCGCTGTGACATAAAGTGTTTTTCGCCGACAAGTCCATCCATCCCATATATGTCGCTGTAACATCCCACTATCGGCGAGGCATCTTGTAGATCACTTTGTGTCATACCAAAACACCCGAGCTCACACCTATTCGCCAAAAAAATATAAACCTCTCGCCAAAAGCTACATCAAACTTTGTCGGTAAGACCCGACGGGCTCACCAAGACCACATATCGTAGCACATAAGTCCCACAGAAGTGTATATCATTATGTTGTTGATCGGCAAGACAAGGAGACTTCGCCAAGATGTTATGCGAGATAGAATCTCTCACCAAAAGCCACTATGAAGAACCTTTTAAGCTTTGTCGGTGAGATGTACACAATCGCGATGACCCCTCACCAAAGACTCATGTCTGGCCGAAGTGAAACCCATATGTGATGTCGGCGAGACCAAAGGTCACTTGCCAAGACCTCCTCCCGAACACCAACTCTCGCCGAAATGAAACTTAAAATGAAAACTATGACTCTGGCCAAAGTAGATCCATATGAGCAAATCGGTAAGACAAAGCAAGTTCGTTATAATAGTACATCGACACCCAAACTCTTGCCGATAAAACTTCAAAATGTGCAAGTCGGTGAGACTCGACCCATTCGGGGAGACATCACCCTGGTGAAAATACTTATGCTGATATACCCTTCCTATGTCGCCGAAACAATATGAAAGTCAAGCCGATAACTACCAGTGAGTAAAATCCATTCGCCATGACATAGGAAACGTCTTGCCGATAGGCAACACAGATGTTTGCAAGCAGAAAAACGGATCGGGGAGACCTTAATGTTGTCACGCCGATACAGACCATAATGTGAAAAATGCATGACACGATGGAATCAAAGGGGCAATATGGAAAAATATGAGCAGAATTTCAAGATGGAAGGGAAGATGTTCCTATGATAAGGACTCATATGGGAACTCAGGGGGATGAAAATTTGTGAAAATTGTCAGAAATTTATAGTTCCAACAGGAGTTTCGGTCACTTTGTTAACAAAGGATTGATGCACTTGATTAGAGGAACTAGGATCACTTATTATAGGAAGTTTAGGTTTATCTTGTGATTCATTACAAGATGTAAGGTGCCAAACATATCAAGTGGTTGGATGGTAGGGGACGTTGGTTACTTCATGGAAGGATAAAAGGATGCATTAGTCTCAAGGTTATTAAGGAAATCATTTATGAAGTTGTTCATGCTATCATCATCTTCTCCAATGATGTCAACATCATGAGAAGGACATGCATTAGGATTTTATTGAGCATGAGTGAGCTCAATTTCATTAGGGTCATTTCCAAAATCACAACTTGACACATCCACTAATAATTTCACGGACATACAAAGCTTACCAAAGCACATATCCATGATGAAATGGAATGTAATAACCTAGAATGGAATTTAGAAATGTAATCTTGAAATTAAGAAATGCACAAAATGAACCAAATTAATCTAGATGCAATGAAGTAAATGAAACAAAAACTCAGTAATTTAAAACATAAATCTAACAACAATAAAAAGAAGCGTAGAAATAGGGTTTTTAATGTTGTAAATTGCAGATTAAGATCTGATGCGGGAATAAATCACCCAAAGGGGTGTATGAGTCATAGTTAGGGTTTTTTAGGGGTTTAAACGCTATAAAATAGTCCACATAGAATACCCAAAAATCAAGAAAAACCAATTGTACTAGGACTAAATCACCTAGAGGGGCGTATGAGTCCCAACTTAGGGTTTTAACATGAATTTCAAAAAATTATGAGTGAATGTTATGTTTTTTAGTTTAAATTATGTCTACACTAAGTGAAATTATAGATTTCAAATTAAATTCAATGATGCAAGAGGAAAAAATGCAACCTATATGCACTTTCACCAATGCAAGATTAAGAAATCCTAGAATAAAAATTAACTAATACAAGACCTAATGTAAAGTTAATGCAAGCTAAGTATAGGACTATGATGCACTCCAAATAAAAAATAAGGTGTTCTAAAGGCTAGGTTAACCAAAATTAAACCTAAGAAAATAGGGGGGGCTCTAATCTTTTGGGAAGATAGAACTAGTGTTTAGGACCTTTCCACCTATTTCCTTCAAGTTTCACTGAAGGAAACCTTAGATATCTCAATATAAGGATGGAATGAGGGAAAGATATATGAAATAAGGTGTCCTAGGGTGTGATTAAAGACTAAAAGGGGTTTCACCACCAAGAAATGGCTTGGAAAGATAAGAAAATATAAATAATATGCAAACTTAAGTAAATAACCTAGAAATGAATTCAAATTAGAACAATAAACTGGAGATAAATAGAGGTGCACTTGGAAATTGAAGAGGCTTGAGTTGAGGTCTGAAATGATGGAAATACTGATTTATGAAGCACACCGGGAATCATACACTAGTAGGGGTGATTTATTCCAAGTTTAGGGTTTCAGACTGAAATTAGAATCTAGAATGGCTAAACTGGGATCTATAGAAAAAGCCTAAAATCTGGTATACTAGGACTCATATGTCACAAGTGATGATTTATTCCTAGTATCAGGGTTGATCTAAAACTATGATATCATCTAATTTTCTCCTACAACTTCTCTCTTGTCAAATTCTTGATTTTGAATCACTGAATTGCAACTTATAGATGACTTTTTGTGATCTTACAATGTAGATGACAACTTTGAAAACTTGTAACTTGACAACTTTTCTCCAATAGTTTTCATCAATGGACCTTCAATATAGATCTGAAAATCACACATCAAAGAGAGGGAGAAATGTTGTTTTATTAGTGGATAGGGATTTTCCTTGGTCAAACCCCATTTTGGTAATCAAACCTTGAAATGAAATGAAATAGAGAGAAGGAATGATGAATGAAAAAGTATGCAATGTTGTAACTCACCAAACCCTTAAAAAAAGGATGTAATCATGTATGTAATGGATATCATGAATGTAGATCTTGAATCTTGATTGAATGTTATGGATCTTGACTTGAATGCTTGCTTGAATCATAAGATAACTACATCACAAGTGCTAGCTCAAAAAAAAACATGATGTATGATGAATTTGACATGATGCTCGATTCTTGAATATTGCTCCAAAATTCTTGATAAACACTCTTGAATGCTCTTGTAATTATAAATTTTCTAGAATTCTTGATCTCAAAAAGTGTTAGATGACTTGTAAGCTTGCTAAGAGAAAATATGTGAAATAACCTTGTATTTATACTTGTTTATGCAAAATTTCTCAAAATTACAACACTACAAATCAATATTAGATCTAGGAGAATAAAATATCACCAATAATTGAATTCAAAATTTGGTCCAAGCTAAGCGAGACTCATACGCTAGTTGGGGTGTATGAGTCCTAGTAGGATAGGCTTAGGACACAAATTTCAAGAAATGTTTAGTTTTATGCTAAATTTAGATAAATGGGGCCTCGAAACATAGGTGGGACTCATAAGCCCAAGGTGGCATATGAGTCCTAGATTAGTAAATTTGTGCCATACAAACAAAAATCATTAGATTATGATTGGTCATTACATATGTGTTTGGATTATCCTCAAAAAGATGCATTAATTAAGGCTTGTGGATGCAAAATAGGACCAAATAAGGCATAAAAAAGCCTAATTTTAGTAGGGAGGGCCCAAACAAGTTTTAAAATGTAGAGGGATACATTTTTTTACACTACAATCTCCAATCTAATCTTCTGAATGATATTTTTGACCATATTTAGCAAAAATTGGGGATATTTTATGGCGTTGCTTCCTTTTCTTCAACTTATTCTTCTTCTTCTTCTTCTGAATGGGCAGGTACATCTAACTAATAGTCTTCTTTCTTATGAATATTTTGATGTGAGTCTTCATCAAATATGATATTTTCACTCTCAAAAAAATTCCTTGACCTTTTATTATAGAAATTATAGTATTTTCTCCTAGTAGAGTACTGAAGAAAGATTCCTCTATCAAATCTTGAATCAAACTTTCCCATTCCTTCTCCATCTCTTTTGATAAAGCATCTTCTTCCAAAAATTCTAAAATATTTGATAGTTGTTGGTCTCCCATACCAAATCTCATAGGGATTATTGGTGCTATCCACACTTACTTGACCTCTATTGAGAATATAAACAACAATATGAACTGCTTCTTTCCAATACACATCAGGAAACTTAGCTTCATTCAACATTGTTCTTCCCATCTCTAGAACAATTCTATTGTTCCTTTCCACTACTCTATTTTGTTGAGGAGTTCTAGTAGAAAAATAATGTCTCTTTATCCCATTCTCTTCACAAAATTCTTCAAACTCATGGGATGTGAACTCACCACCTTTATTAGACCTTAAAAACTTGATTCTAGCACACATTTCTTTCTCAACCATTGACTTGAAAATATTAAATCTACTGAAAGCTTTTGATTTTTTATTTTAAGAGTGTAACCCATGTCATCCTAGAGAAATCATGAATGAGTAAAATGAAATACCTTTCACCTTGGAGAATCTTTTTCCTCTAAGGTCTACACATATCATTATGAATTAGTTCCAAAGGTTTTGTGGAATAATAATCCTTGGTTTTAAACCTTACCCTTATCTGCTTCCAAATTTGACATTCCTTGCACATGGTACATGTAGGCTTGCCAATATTTAGCATGTCTCTCACTACTTTCATGGAGCTAATCTTTACCAGGTTATCAAAGTTAATATTCCATTTCCTTTTGTGCCACAATCAACACTCATTTTTAAAATAGCTTCTTTCATTAACTCCCTTTAGATTGTATAGATTGCTTTCTATCCTAGCTCCTTTTGCTACCAATTTTCCAAAGTTTTCTTTTCTGATTTCACAACCCTGATCATGAAATATAATATTATATCCTTTGTTGCACATCTAGATTACATTGATAAGGTTATGCTTGTGACCTTCAACATAAAGAACACCTTCAGTTTTGGATTTTCCATTAGTGCTTATGGTGCCCTTTCTATAGATCTTTGTTGATGAATTATCTCCAAACTTTACTAATCATCCATTCCATTTAACCAACTTGATGAATTTTCTTTTGTCACCAGTCATGTGACTTGAACACCCACTATCTATTACTTAGAGATTTTTTTTTCCTTGAGCATGAAATTTTATTTGGATAATCACTAAATTTTCATTTCTTATTTCCTTGACTTCCTCAAAACCATCTACCTTTTGAATTTTTGAGATTTATAAGGTCTTTCAACACCATCTTTATAATGAAGAAATTGAAGAAAGAGGAAGTAGTAGTTCATAGTGAAATAAAATAATAGATGAATATTAGATAGATGGAGGATGATATGGTAGACATAATGAAAGATCCTTCATATGATCTTATTTTAGATGTGAAATAGAAGTCCACATGGAGTATTTTAATGCTTCCAAATAAAATGGAGTATTGTAGAAGACCTAAAGGTTGCACAGGAGTTATAATAATTATGAAGAGTCAAGCAAATGATAAATCCCAATAAATAAATTAGAGAGAGGTGGGTCATTAATCATGAGAATATTTTTGTTAAATGGTGATGGTATCGATAAATAACTAGTAGAAAGGAGAAGTATCTTTAGAAATATATACAAGACTAAATATAAGTGTTATAAATTCATCATAAATAATGGTATTAAAGATATTTTAGTGCCAAAAGAGATAGTTGATAAGTTAAAATTGAAAAGTTTAGAATATCCAAAACCATATAAGTTTTCATAATTATAGAAATAAAATAAGGTACTAGTAAGTGAGCAATGTTTGTTAAAATTCAAGATAGGTACATATCATGAGGAGGTACTGCATCATGTTAAAGGATATATTCCATTTATTTTTAGGAATATTTTCCATGGTAGTATGGAACAAAAAAAATTGGAAATAGATGATAAGGAAAAGGAAAAACAGATCTAAGTGCAGAAAAAGAGAATCATTTGGGCGGTGACATGAAAGTCTTATCTAAAAAGGTAGAGAAGTCCTATAAAGAACTTGTTAGAAGAAAAACTTACATTATTTAATAATAAAGATACTCTCAAAGCTAAGAAAAAATTGGTTGGAAAGCTACATAAAACTATTCAAGGTCCATTGAAAAATCTATCCAGGAAAGGGATGTTGTTTTCCTAAGAGTTGATGAGGGTGCAAATGATATAAAGCTTCAAGTAAAAGATATGATAAAGAAGTTACAAGATCATGAAAATGAATAGCAGGGGGTGTTAACAGGTAAGATCAGTCAGAATGAGGAAAAATGTGTCAATGATCAACATGTAGATGCAAAAGCAATAGTTGGAAGTGTTGAAACTATAGAAAAATAACATAATACTAAGATTAACCACTTAGAAAAGGAAGTAAAAGATAAGAAGAATATCTTATCATCAAAAGAGGAGGTTAATTTTGTTGAGAGAGAGATGCAATCTAAAAGATATGAAGTTTAGAAAATGAAGACAATAATAGAAGGTGTTTCTTATGAAGAAGGGTGCATGGAGACATTAGAAAAAGAGTGTTTGCAAGAATCTAAGGCATTTTAGAAGTTTAAGGCTATATTAGGCACCTCAAGGCTCAATTAGGAAATGTTCAATTTAACTATAATGATCTTATAAAGAATTTTGATATATCAAAATTCAAAGGTGTTGTTGTACAACTTATAAAATTTTAAACTACATTAATGGTAAATTTTGAAGGTTCCTTTCATTAAACTCATGTTGTGTAAATAAAAATTAGGTCTTAATTAAATTAATATTGTTTTTTAAAATTGGATGTTGGAAAATATTGGGTGTTATGAAACTTGCAACCCACATACTATAGGAAAACCCTCTATAGGTAACACTCTAGTTGGTTAGTCACCCCTCAGGTCAACCTATTTAGTTTCATGTATCCTCCACCTACAACGTCTCTCTAAGCTCTCCATTGTTGAGCTTTGAACAAGAACAATGAAATAATCTATAACCCACTATGTTTTGAACCTACCATTATTTTGTGCATTTATTTTTCAATCATATGAAGAAATTGAAATGCAATTTTTACTCTAACTAAAGATGTGATACATTCTTAGGGTAACTTTCATTACAATATTATTGTGTATTTATAACATAATGTTTTGATTACATTCATAATATTATGTAAAATTGTAGGTTAGAAAATATTGAGTGTTATAAAACTTGCAACCCACATAAAGTTGTAAAAATCTCTTCATGTAACAACCTAATTGGTTAGAAAACCATTAGGGAAATTTGTTTAGTTTTATGTATCCATCACTTGCAACTCCTCCTTGAGCTCTCCAACCTTGAGCTTAGAACAAGTAGAATGAAATCACTCACAACCTATTATGTTTTCTAACCTGTGATTATTTTGTGCATTTACTTTTCCATCACATGAGGAAATTGAAATGAAATATTTACTCTAAGTAATATTTGTGGTAAATTTTAAAGGTTCCTTTATTTACATTTTTTATTTCTAAATAAGAAAAGGTTTTCATTATAATAATTGTAGGCTGGAAAACACTAGATGTTATGAAACCTGTAACCCACATACTATTGCAATACCCTCTACATGCAACAACCCAATTTTTTAGTTACCCTAACGTCAATTTTACTAGTTTTATATATCCCCCACTTGCAACTCCTCCCCAAGCTCTCCACCCTTGAGCTTAGAACAAGCAGAATGCAATCACTCACAACCCATTTTGTTTTTCCAACCTATTATTATTTTATACATTTTATTTTCCATCAAATGAGAAAATTTAAATATATTTTTTACTCTAAGTAATAGTTGTGGTAAATTTTGAAATTTCCTTTCATTACATTCGTACTCTCTAATTAAGAAAAAGGTTTTCATTACTATAATTGCATGTTGGAAAATACTAGGTGTTGTGAAACCTACAACCTACATACTATTATAAGACCCTCTACATGTAACAACCGAATTGGTTAGTCACCCCTTAGGTCAATTTGATTAGTTTTATGTATCCCCCACCTAGGAATCCTCCCTGAGCTCTACACCCTTGAGTTTAGAACAAGTAGAATGCAATCACTCACAACCCACTGTGCTTTCCAACCTATGAATATTTTGTACATTTTCTTCCATCACATGAGAATATTGAAAGACAAATTTTACTCTAAGTAATAGTTGTGGTATTTTTTAAAGGTCCCTTTCATTACATTCATACTCTCTAAATAAGAAAAGGTTTTCATTACTATAATTTCATGTTGGTAAACACTACGTGTTATGAAACCTACAACCTAGACATACTATTATAAACCCATCTACAAATAACAACCCAATTGGTTAGTTACCTCTCAAGTCAATTTGATTAGTTTTATGTATCCCTCACCTAGAAATCCTCCCCAAGCTCTCCACCCTTTATCTTAGAACAAGTGAAATGTAGTCACTCACAACCCATTGTGTTTTCCAATCTAACATTATTTTTTGCATTTACTTTTCCATCATATGAGGAAATTGAAACATAATTTTTACTCTAAGTAACATTTGTGGTAAATTTTGAATGTTCCTTTCATTACATTCATACTCTCTAAGTAAGAAATTTTTTTCATTACAATAATTACAGGTTGGAAAATACTAGATGTTATGAAACCTGCAGCCCACATACTCTTGAGAAACCTTCTACATGTAACAAACCAATCGATTAGTCACCCCTCAGGTCAATTTGATTTTTTTTGCATATCAGCCACCTGTAACTCCTCCTCAAACTATCCACATTGAGATTAAAACAATAAGAATGTGATCACTCACAAACCACTATGTTTTTCCAACCTGTGATTATTTTAAATGTATTTTTTTTCCATCATATGAGGAAATTTAAATGTAATTTTTACTATAAGTAATAGTTGTGGTAAATTTTGAAAGTGTCTTTCATTACATTTGTACTCTCTAAATAAGAATAAGTTTTCATTAAAAAAATTATAGGTTGGAAAACACTGGGTGTTATGAAACCTACAACCCACATACTATTGTAAAACCCTCTACACATAAAAAACCAATTGGTTAGTCACCCCTTAGGTCAACTTGATTAATTTTATGTATTCCCCGCCTACAAATCCTCCCCAATATCTCCACCCTTGATCTTAGAACAAGCAAAATGCAATCACTGACAACCCACAATTTTTTTCAACTTGTGATTATTTTATCCATTTCTTTTTGCATCATATGAGAAAATTAAAATGAAAATTTTTACTCTAAGTAATATTTGTGGTAAAATTTGAAACTAATATTCATTACATTAGTACTCTCTAAATAAGAAAATATTTTCATTACAACAATTGCATTTTGGAAAACACTGGGTGTTATGAAACCTCCAACCTGCATACTATTGTAAAACTCTCTACACATAACAAACCAATTAGTTAGCCACCCCTCAATTCAATTTATTAGTTTATTGCATCCCTCACCTACAACTCTTCCCCGAGCTCTTCAATCATGAGCTTTTAACAAGCATAATGAAATCACTCACAACCCACTGTGTTTTTCCAACCTATGATTATTTTGTACATCTATTTTTCCATCACATGAGGAAATTGAAACACAATTTGTAATGTAAATAACATTTGTGGTAAATTTTTAAGGTTACTTTCATTACATTCCTACTCTCTAAATAAGAAAAGGTTTTCATTGCAATAATTGTAGGTTGGAAAACATTGGGTGTTATGAAACTTGCAACCCACATAGTTATTGTAAAACCGTCTACATGTAACAAACCAATTGGTTAGTCATCACTCAGGTCAATTTAATTATTTGTATGTATCCCCCACCTGCAACTCTTCCCCAATCTCTCTACCCTTGAGGTTAGAACAAGCGAAATCCAATCACTCATAACCCACTGTGTTTCTCCAACCTGAGATTATATTGTGCATTTATTTTTCCATCATATGAGGAAATTGGAACAAAAATTTTAATCTAATAGCTATGGTAAAATTTTAAGGTTCCTCTCATTACATTCGTACTCTTT
>VDFB02000015.1:545509757-545550306 GCA_007258455.2 Sequoia sempervirens
AGTGGGAGAGACAGGAACAAGAGGCCTCAAATCCATTTAAAAAGGAAGCTGATGAATAGCATGAACACCCAGAGTATGAACACCGTACAATTGACAGGGTGGCCTACGAGGAGGGAACTGGCTCTTCCGAGAGTGGTGATGAGGAGGAGGATGCCAGTGGTAGGGTCATCCTGCAAACCTTTGATGATGATCTTGAGGAAGAGATGGCCCGATAGATAAAACATGATGAAGAAGAGGCAAAAAAGTCACCTCTTAGAGAAGAAGACGAAGGCGACACGATGACAAAAATGGTGGAAACCCTTGCCAGGGAAAAGCAGTTAGAGATTGTTCCACTTCCTCTTACCGAAGAAGAAAACAAAGAAGAAGATCAACTCGAAGGATACATGCACAAGATTGAACAAATTGAAAACATAAAGAAAAGGACATTGAGGAAGAAGGGAGTTCCCGAGGAGAGTTGATTACTAGACCTCCCATTAAAAACCACACATTTTTCATCGATTATGATGAGGAAGAGGGAGACAACACAAAGGTGAAAGGTGCACAAACAGAGGTCCAAATAAAGAAGGGTGAGGGCGATCAAGAACCACCAAAGGAAGAAATTTACATGCCCAAGTGGTTGGGAAGACAGCTTGAGAAGAGGACTCTCGCTCCTAAGGATGTGAGAGCAAGGCTAGAGGATATCCTAGCCCGAGCACAAAGTTCAGCCAGAAAAGAGAAAAAGCATAAAGTGAGATCCAAAATAACATGGATACTTTTGGGTCCCAAACCACATAGATAGCAACGATCATTGTAGGCCAGGCTGGTGTGAGTTAGAAACATTTCTACCATCAACTTGGGGAATGCTACCAAAGAGCAGAAGGTGGGGCATCTTGAGGAGTCAGTGGCTACAGTGGTGCACCTAATAAAATAGGACAAGGTCTCGAAGGATGAACTCAAAGCACAGGTAGCCGCCTTGAAAAATTACATCCAACAATGGTTTTCGGTGGATGACCTACCTACCACATTTGTGGATCCACCCCAGCTACTATCCAAAGAAAAAATTGACAAATTGGAGAGAAGGAACTTGGACAAGACCACAGAGGCCTAGTTCTGACAAGTCCTATACGTCGGGAAAATGGGTATTGGTCGGGCAGTTCGAACAACCAACAAGTTCTTGGATCTACAACAATCTCTTGAGAGCACGAAGAAGCTCTGCACTGACTTCCCTGCAACATACAACTCCACCTAACGAAAGATTGAGGCCATCCTCCAGTTACCAAAGGCCACATGGGAAAATGAGCTTGCATTCAAAAGGGATGACCACTGTCTGATGGATGTGTGGAGGAAAGAATTTGACAATAGGAAGGAAAGGTTGTAGCAGATAATGAGTAAGGTGGATCCAGACATCGAATGGGTTAAGGAAATTAGGGCGGAATGCACTTGATATCTCAAGCTGATGACTGAGTATGACATGCACGTGGTGCAGATGGATCCCGAGAAGATAAAATCTTACTTTAAGAAGAAAATGGAGGATGGGACATCCAATGAAATAACAGTGGAATTCATGAGTTTTTCCACCCATGCCTTCGACCAATGAGAGTTGTTTAGAGATCAGGGTGTAAAGTATGAGGAAGAATGGAAAAATATTGAAGATAATGCAAAAGAATGGAGCTACCAGATGTTGCGGTATGAGATCATTAAGGTAGACAAGCTTTAGCCAGTTATTCTAAAATTCATGGAATATACAACTTTGAAGAAGCAGAAGGACAACCCTGTTATCAATGAGGAGCTCCCAAAAGAATAGCTGCAACAAAGAGATCAATCAACAAAGGACAAAGTGCTACAGTGTCGTCACTAAAGGACAAAATAGGGAAAGAGACAAGAATGTAATTTTAAATTGTAATATATTGGGGGTGGGTGAAACCCTATTTTTTAATGAATATTGGCCACACAATGAGAATTAATCTTGGCCATTCATTTAACTTTTTGGGCACTATAAATAGGGGTCTCCTCTCATTTGCAAAGGGAGTTGAGTTGTTGTAAAGACATGCTACTAAATTTTTTAATGAAAATACATTGACTCGGTGCATTTTTTGATTTCTTCACATGTTTCATGGTTGAATCTCCATTATTAGATGCTTTACTTAGATTTATATTTTTGTTCTAGTTAGTTGTACTCTTGGTTTGATAGACTTTAGAAATGTTGTTCCGTAGTTGTGAAAATTCCTGCTGTGTAGATGCCTTCTTAGTCCATACTTTTTGCTATTTGCTGCTAGTAGATAGCTGTGTAAAGTTAGTATGGGCTTAAATTCAAAGCTGCTCCAAAATTTATCTTTGTTCATGCATGTATATGGTGAATGAAAGGTGAAATATTTGTAGATCTTAGAAGATAGCAAAAATTTCATGAGACTATGAGATTTCTGGTTAAGTGAAATCTTGTTTTAAGGAAGCTGTCTATTGCAGGAACTCCATAATTATTGTTCAAGGTTAGTTGTAGATCTAGGAACCTTCCATATATCCTATGCTTTTCCTTTTTTTTTAGAAATAGCCTGTGCTAAGGTTCATTGCACATTGTAAAGCCAAAATTGAAGAAAATAGCAATGTTTTGGATTGTTGTTTGAACCTACAACAGAATACACTTTAATTTCCATCTTAGAAGCTTCGGATTTGAAGATCCATCCTGCATTCAAATATGTAAGTTTGGCCTGTGATTACCAACAAAATTACATCAAAATAAACTAAGGAGTTCCATGCAAGTCATGACCTGACACCCGAGAGACCTTGGGGAGATTTTCAACAGCTTGCAGTTGGAGGTTTTGTTTCAAGAGAGGTAGTGCATCTACGCACTGCCGGTGTTGAGAAAGTGTGAAAAAATTACCCATCAACAATTTGGAAGCCTTGGAACCAATTCTTAGGTATATTTTTTCTCAATTTGGTTAAGCTCTTTCTTCCATTGCTTGTATCCATCCTTCATCGTTTCAAGCATACGCAAATTTTTTTGGTTCTAGTCTTGAAAACAAAAAAAATTCACTTGTTCATTTGTCTTTGCAAATCTTGTTCTAGTCTACACTCAATTATTATCTCTGAAACCTAATAAAATATGGGGGGCTCTAATTTTTTAGGAAGATAGAACTAGGGTTTAGGACCTTTCCACCTATTTCCTTCAAGTTTCACTCAACGAAACCTTAGAGATCTTAATCTAGGGATGGAATGAGGGAAAGAGATATGAAATAAGGTGTCCTAGGGTGTGATTAAAGACTAAAAGGGGGTTAAAAACCAAGAAAGGTCTTGGAAGGATAAGAAAATGTAAATAATATGCAAACTTAAGTAAATGACCTAGAAATGAACTCAATCAAAACAGTAAACTAAAGATAAATAAAGGTGCACTTGGAAGCTGAAGAGGCTTGATTTGAGGTCTAAAATGCTGGAAATATTTATTTTTGAAGCACACTAGGACTCATATTCTAGTAGGGGTGATTTAGTCCTAGTTTAGGGTTTCGAGCCGAAATCAGAATCTAGAACTACTAAACCAGGATCTATAGAAAGATCTTGAAATTTGGTATACTGGGACTCCTATACCACAAGTGGAAATTTATTCCTTGTATTAGGGTTGATTTGAAACTCTGATATCCTTTGATATTCTCCTGTAGCTTCTCTCCTATCAAATCCATGATTTTGAATCACTAAATTACAACCTGTAGATGACTTTCCATGATCTTGCAATATAGATGACAACTTTGACAACTTGCAACTTGAAAAAATTTCTCCAATATTTCTCTTCATGTACCTTCAACCTAGATATATAAATCACACATCAAAGAGAGGGAATTTTTTTTTCTTTTAGTGGATAGGGATTTTCTTTCATCAAATTTTGTTTTGGTAATCAAACCTTAAAATGAAATGAAATAGAGAGAAGGAATGATGAATGAACAAGTATGCAATGTTGCAACTCACCAAACCCTTAAACATATGGTTGCAATATTGTATGTAATGGATAGCATGAATTTAGATCTTGAATCTTGATTGAATGATATGGATCTTGACTTGAATGCTTTCTTGAATCATAAGATACCCACATCACAAGTGTTAACTCAAAAATAAGCATGATGCTTGATTCTTGAATAATGCTCCAAAATTATTGATAAACACTCTTGAATGCTCTTGAACACTCTTGTAATCATAAACATGCTAGAATTCTTGATCTCAAAAAGTGTTAGATGACTTGTAAGCTTGCTAGGAGAAAATGTATGAAATAACGTTGTATTAATACTTGTTTATGCCAAATTTCTCGAAATTACAACACTACAAGCCTACATCAAATCTAGGAGAATAAAATACCACCAATAATTGAATTCAAAATTAGGTCCAAGCTAAGCAGGACTCATATGCCAGTTGGGGTGTATAAGTCCTAGTAGGCTAGGCTCAGGATACAAATTTCAAGAAATATTTAGTTTTATGCTAAATTCAAGTTTGGGGACCTGAAACTTAGGTGGGACCCATATGCCCAAGGTGGCGTATGATTCCAAGATCACTAAATCTGGGCCATACAAACCAAAATCATTATATTATGATTGGTCATTACATGTGTCAGGATTATCCTCACAAAGATGCATTAATTAAGGCTTGTGGATGCAAAATAGGACCAAATAAGGCATAAAGAAGCCCAATTTTAGCAAGGAGGGCCCAATCAAGTGTGAAAATGTAGAGGGATACATTTTTCTACACTAAATTTAGCCCCCACTTTAGTGAGAGGAGGAACTTGCTTCAAACTCACACTAAATTAGATAAACTCACATCAAGAGGGGTTCAAATGTACCAATGCTAGTGAGATAAGATGATAACTATCAAGAGGGTTGCGCAAGCCCCTAGGATCAAGATCCTATGGAAAAATAACATAGGCACAAAATTAAACACATGCAAATAATTTAAGGAGTAGAAACAAGGTCCAAGCATGCATTTCCAAAGACAAGGAAAAATAAAAACAATAGGGGTGGATCAATATTTGACCGTTTGTCCCACATGATGTGGATCAAATCTAAGTTGTTTGTCCAAGAATGTTTACAAGTGGAACACGATGTCCACTATGAAAAACAAACACATGCTTACAAGGGCTAGTGGAACCTCAGGCCATCCACTTGGTGAGCTCCTAGAGAAACATACACACACGACCTATATGTACTCACACAAACAAGCAAGTGGATATGGAAAATTCATCCCTAAGTTTGACTCCGATACATAAAACCATACCAAAGCTATACCTCCTAATAAGTTTGATAAGGTGTCACAAAACAATGAAATTTGAGCTTCATGAGGCAAGCATAGCTTCATATGCTTGAAATTCATGAACAAACAAGATGACACCACAGGAAAGCAAAGTGTGTTATGCAAGGTGGCCATATAAAAAATATTACAAAATAATGTAAAGTACGTTCAAAGGAGTTTTTCTTAGTTCATGTAAGGTCTTAACTTAGGGAACATTATTTGTAATTTCTCCAAGAGAAGACCAATTGGAGAATAGAAGTTTCATAACTTAGGGGATGCAATGTTTCGTATCAAGCCACTAAGAGGAATATAATATGCTAAGAGAGATCACACTCTTGAAGGACATCACACCCAATGTCACCACAAAGAGAAAGATGCATCATATGAAGTAAGAAGACTATGTAATGAAACATGAGTTGCAAAATAATAATGCCAATTTATGCCCCCACTTTTAAAAAATTGCTAAACACCATGTTGTGAGCAATTAATTTAAAGTTGCAAATGATAAATGCTAACAATAAAGAGGACATGGGAGCTTATTTGGAAATCCCATGCCAAGTCATATGTTTCCAAATAAAGCTACGTCATGAAAAGGGGTTGCCCTTGTAGAAACCTAAATTTGGACACTTAATCCATCCAAATTTATCCTCTTTCATCTAAGCATCCACTTATTTGCATTAATTAAGTAATATTGCTATTATTTAATTAATATCCTTAATTCTGCCAAATCCCTAAGGTATCTAGTTAAATAAATAAATACCTTATCTCTTTAATCCTCCTTTTCATCAAATGAATTAAATAAATATGACATTTATTTAATTCCTCACATGTCACATCCCTTTCTTAATCCTAATTATTTTGATCCTAATCTCATCATTAGGGATGTGCACATGCCTAATCCTTGATTAGGATGTGCCACATCCTCCAACTTTTGCAATTTGGCTTCTAATCTCTCTTAGCAACCTAACCCTCCTCTAATCTCTCTTAGCCACCTAACCCTCCTATAATCCTTCATTAACTAGCCTAATCAACCTCTCAAGGAATTTTTAATTCCTTTTATCCTTCCAAGGAATATTAAATTCCTTTTTCTTTTCCCCATGTGATCTTTGACTTGTCACATCAAGCCACATTTGAACTCTTCCTAATCTCCCACTTTCCTCTAATATTTCATTAATTTGTCTAATCAGGTACTTGCACAACCTTAATCACTTAATTAGGTCAACCTAATCCCCATGTCATTTATGGAATGTGTCCTAAGTCAACCTTATTAAATACTTTCTCCTTTTGGAGAAGGCACCCCTTTCAACTATGTGAATATTTAATTCACATTTAATCCCCCAATGCATTTCAAAGAATTTTAAATTCTTTCTGTCATTCCCATGTGGATATTTGAGGAATTTTTAATTTCTCACATGTCCTCTCACCCACATGGTGACAAGGACCTCATTTATGAGGAGCTCTTGTCCAAATCCCAAGGTACTATTTAGTACCTCCATGTCATGTACTCTCCTTCCAACTCATTTACACATCATCTTTTTTAAGCCACTTCACATGCCACATGTCAAGATGTGAGGGCTTGTGAGTTCTCAACTCACCATATCCCTAAATCTTGGACATGTTGGTGTAATATCAACTGTCCATTTCTCTAGAGAATTCAAAATTCTCTATAAATACCCCCTCTTTTCTATCATTTTAAGGAGACCATTGTGCTAGCCTTGAACTCTTGTAAATTTTCCATTTGAGCCATACTTAGTCAAATTTCTCATCTTCTTGCAGTCACCATAGCATTTGCATCCATTGTTACCCAACTTCAACCATCTTGCATCCTCATTATTTGCCATCAAAGTAGCATACAACATCAAAGATCGAAGGGCCAACCAAAGAAAAACTCAACAAGGTAAAATTTTCCATTTTGTTTTGTTAAGTTAATCATTTTCCCAATCTTGAGGTGTAGGGTGCTTACAGTTTTTGTTTGCACTCTTTTGTTTTCTGCTCATTTTCTAACATGTATTTTCACCTGTTCCCACCCCAAAAATGAAATCCCAAAATCACATAATGGATCCATAGATTTAGCGTTAGTATGTCTTTGCTACAATTTTTTTAGAGAGCTCGTATATGTCATGATTACCCAAATACTCATGGAATGGGAAGAATGACACAAAGAGAGAGAAAACAAAAAAAATATTTTGGGTCAACACATGGAAGAGACCTAAATTTCTCGACGCCTTGCATCATCCCCAAAAGGAAAACAAAAGACAAAGAAAAGATAAAATAAAATATTTTGGGTCAACATGGAAGAGATCTAAATGTCTCAACACCTTGTGTCATCCCCAAAAGTAAAACACAAGACAAGGAAAAGATAAAGGAAAATATTTAAAGACATAAAGAAGAATGTAGATACAAATAGAGGAATTCCACAAAGAGATGAGTACATCAAACAAAATGGTACGAGGGAGATCACATTACGCACATGTAATCACACACATAAAAAGAAACCAATGTAAAAGAATAGTAAGGAACATGCAAGTAGAAACCTATGAGTAGGTCATTTTCATCCAAATCATGATCATTGTATGCAGAAGGCAGACAACTAGCCAAAGGGACAAGGAAAAATGTGCCACTAGGAAAAGGCTATCTAATTCTTACCCCCACTATGTGTAAGACAAGAATGAGCCAAGATAGGGGATGAGAAAGAGGTCCTTGAATTTTGAAAATGATTTGCAATAAATGTAAAGAATGCAATAGTGAAAATGTTATGATTCTACAATTGTTACATGACAAGGAGCAGAAGGACATTCTTTAAGGGATTATTTATATGATATCAAATTTTTAAAATATTTGTTTTAAAGAACGACACTCATCAGTACTATGTCCAAAAATTATACGATATATACAATGAGATGTTTTTGTGTTCTTAGGATTTGGAAATTTGTTTTCTCGCATGGGTAGTAATGTAATAATTTCTTGAATTAGAATTATATGTAAAGTTATTTTAGTTGGAGACGGCGAACAAGGGAATTGTAGTTTCTTGAGTTTGTAAGGCCTTTGTTGCTTGCTAGATTCAACAATTTCTTGAGTTATATGTCGCGGAGGAGGATCTAAGACAATCCTATCATCCCTATCATTATTATGAGGCATTGGTTGTTCTTTAAGGAGGACACTTATGTCGAGAGGAGGATCTTTATATACTAACCCTTTGGTATCTTTAGTTGGTATTAGCTATAAGATTTCATGTATTTGATGTTCATTTGTTGTATCACATCCTTTTTTGCTTAATATTGTGAATCCTTTTCCATATGTTTCTTCTAGATTTATGGGATTTGTTAGCTCTCAAAAACGCAGGTTGAATGCCTCAAGAGGCTGCCAATCTCTTGATACGATTTAGGGTAACAGACAAGGCCAAGAGAACTCAACCTTCTACTCTCTAGGTGTTGCTAACCTGGGCGGGTGTACCTTTCTGAATGAAGCAGACTTAACTTATGATTTATCCTTCTAAAATGATTTGTCCACAATGGAAAATGGAAGTGAACAAATGAAATCAAACTTAATAGCAATCTTCTGATCTAAATCCTAAAATGCTTAATTAACAGATATAAAGAAACTGAATGAATTCAAATGATGAAATTGCAGAGACCAGTGCCTTATTGGGTATGCGGAGTCAAATGAAACAGAAGGGGGCAACTTATTCTGGCAGAAAATCAAATTGCTGGCATACATTTCTTTTGTAACTTGTACAAACATGCAAGATTATGACTACTAAGCTCTACTTCAATAATCCAAATGAATCTTCCTGATTACTGTGATTACCTAAAAGGATTTAATCTCTACTTGAGAGAGCCAGCCAATTAATCACACAGATACAACAAATGTGCACTGATAAACTAAGAATAAACTTTTCATTTCAATTTAAACAACCAAAAAGAATCAACTTGGAGATAGCTTAGCAATGATTTTCAAAAAATTCAAACATACAATTGACACCAAAAATAACCTACCACACCAACTGATTTTCACTGAATTCGCCATTTGAAAACATGCAACATAGTCTCCAGAATGAGAACTTTATTCTACTGTGCCCATTCCTAATATACTGTATCTATCTATTCTAAAATCTGATGATCATCAATTACAATCGGGGTGCATATATATACACCAACAATTAGGAAACAAATCGCTTCCAAATCATGTCGGCCATAGTGTATGAGTTTGTTAATCATTCACTGAGCAGTCATAAAGACATCCCCGCAGGTATGCCAAAGGCAACTATACCGTCAATCGCTCTTGCGCCCATTGTGTTTCGCCCAGACACTGTGATGTCAGTGAGATATCATACAGATAACAGAATTTTATATCGAAATGTATTTCTTAACGTGCTTTCCGTTCACTGAGGCACAAAGAAATCTCTCACCGATGAGTTCCTTTGGTTCGTTCACAGTTTTCGTAACATTCTAACATCAACAAGACCTCCCGCAGAGCAAACCATGTTTCACCAAAAATTCCTTCATTCATCTTGAGTCGCCGAGACATAAGAAAATTCACGCCGAAATACACATTTCATTTGATTCACTGTCGCTGTGACATATCGCACTTGGGGAGACCTTATAGAGATTGCCCTTTGTTATACCGAAAGTCCACATGAGACACCTTGGTTGTTGTGACATAAAGTGTTTTTTGCCAATGAGTCCATCCATCCCATATATGTCACTGTAACATCCCACTATCGACGAGGCATCTTGTAGATCACTTTGTGTCATACCAAAACACCCGAGCTCACACCAGTTCGCCAAAACAATATAAACCTCTTGCCAAAAGCTACATCAAACTTTGTCGGCAAGACCCGACGGGCTCGCCAAGACCACATATCGCAACACATAAGTCCCACCGAAGTGTATATCATTATGTTGTTGATCGACAAGACAAGGAGACTTCGCCAAGATGTTATGTCAAATAGAATCTCTCACCGAAAGCCACTATGAAGAACCTTTTAAGCTCTATCGGTGAGATGTACACAATCGCGATGACCCCTCACCAAAGACTCCTGTCTGGCCAAAGCGAAACCCATATGTGATGTCAGCGAGACCGAAGGTCACTCACCAAGACCTCCTCCTGAACACCAACTCTCGCCGAAATGAAACTTAAAATGAAAACTATGACTTTGGCCAAAGTAGATCCATACGAGCAAATCAGTAAGACAAAGCAAGTTCGTTATAATAGTACATCGACACCAAAACTCTTGCTGATAAAACTTCAAAATACGCAAGTCGATGAGACCCGACCCATTCGGGGAGACATCACCTCAGTGAAAATACTTATGCCGATATACCCTTCCTCTATCACGGAAACAATATGAAAGTCAAGCCAATAACTGCTAGTGAGTAAAATCCATTCACCACGACACAGGAAACATCTTGCCGATAGGCACACAGACATTTGCAAGCAGAAAAATGGATCGGGGAGACCTTAATGTTGTGACGCCGATATAGACCATAATGTGAAAAATGCATGACATGATGGAATCAAAGGGGCAATATGGAAAAATATGAGTAGAATGTCAAGATGGAAGGGAAGATGTTCCTACGTTAAGGACTCATATGGGAACTCAGGGGGATGAAAATTTGCGAAAATTGTCAAAAATTTATAGTTCCAATAGGAGTTTTGGTCACTTTGTTAACAAAGGATTGATGCACTTGATTAGAGGAACTAGGATCACTTATTATAGGAAGTTTAGGTTTATCTTGTGATTCATTACAAGATGTAAGGTGCCAAACATATCAAGTGGTGGGATGGTAGGGGACGTTGGTTACTTCATGGAAGGATAAAAGGATGCATTAGTCTCAAGGTTTTTAAGGAAATCATTTATGAAGTTGTTCATGCTATCATCATCTTCTCCAATGATGTCAACGTCATGAGAAGGACATGCATTAGGATTTTATTGAGCATGAGTGAGCTCAATTTCATTAGGGTCATTTCCAAAATCACAACTTGACACATCCACTAATAATTTCACGGACATACAAAGCTTACCAAAGCACATATCCATGATGAAATGAAATGTAATAACCTAGAATGGAATTTATAAATGTAATCTTGAAATTAAGAAATGCACAAAATGAACCGAATTAATCTAGATGCAATGAAGTAAATGAAACAAAAACTCAGTAATTTAAAACATAAATCTAACAACAGTAAAAAGAAGCATAGAAACAGGGTTTTTAATGTTGTAAATTGTATAGATTAAGATCTGATGCGGGAATAAATCACCCAAATGGGTGTATGAGTCGTAGTTGGGGTTTTTTAGGGGTTTAAACGCTATAAAATAGTCCACATAGAATACCCAAAAATCAAGAAAAACCAATTGTACTAGGACTAAATTGCCTAGAGGGGCGTATGAGTCCCAACTTAGGGTTTTAACATGAATTTCAAAAAATTATGAGTGAATGTTATGTTTTTTAGTTTAATTATGTCTACACTAAGTGAAATTATAGATTTCAAATTAAATTCAATGATGCAAGAGGAAAAAATGCAACCTATATGCACTTTCACCAATGCAAGATTAAGAAATCCTAGAATAAAAATTAACTAATACAAGACCTAATGTAAATTTAATGCAAGCTAAGTATAGGACTATGATGCACTCCAAATAAAAAATAAGGTGTTATAAAGGCTAGGTTAACCAAAATGAAACCTAAGAAAATAGGGGGGGCTCTAATATTTTGGGAAGATAGAACTAGGGTTTAGGACCTTTCCACCTATTTCCTTCAAGTTTCACTCAAGGAAACCTTAGATATCTCAATATAAGGATGGAATGATCGAAAGATATATGAAATAAGGTGTCCTAGGGTGTGATTAAAGACTAAAAGGGGTTTCACCACCAAGAAAGGGCTTGGAAAGATAAGAAAATGTAAATAATATGCAAACTTAAGTAAATAACCTAGAAATGAATTCAAATTAGAACAATAAACTGGAGATAAACAGAGGTGCACTTGGAAATTGAAGAGGCTTG
This sequence comes from Sequoia sempervirens, assembly GCA_007258455.2. Taxonomy (NCBI): domain Eukaryota; kingdom Viridiplantae; phylum Streptophyta; class Pinopsida; order Cupressales; family Cupressaceae; genus Sequoia; species Sequoia sempervirens. The sequence continues at coordinate 545,522,002 of VDFB02000015.1, forward strand.
AGTTGAGGTGTGAAATAATGGAAATACTAATTTATGAAGCACACCGGGACTCATACACTAGTAGGGGTGATTTATTCCAAGTTTAGGGTTTCGGGCTGAAATTAGAATCTAAAATTGCTAAACTGGGATCTATAGAAAAAGCCTAAAATCTGGTATACTAGGACTCATATGCCACAAGTGATGATTTATTCCTAGTATCAGGGTTGATCTAAAACTATGATATCATCTAATTTTCTCCTACAACTTCTCTCCTATCAAATTCTTGATTTTGAATCACTGAATTGCAACCTATAGATGACTTTTTGTGATCTCACAATGTAGATGACAACTTTGAAAACTTGTAACTTGACAACTTTTCTCCAATAGTTTTCATCAATGGACCTTCAATCTAGATCTGAAAATCACACATCAAAGAGAGGGAGAAATGTTTTTTTATTAATGGATAGGGATTTTCCTTGGTCAAACCCCATTTTGGTAATCAAACCTTGAAATGAAATGAAATAGAGAGAAGGAATGATGAATGAAAAAGTATGCAATGTTGTAACTCACCAAACCCTTAAAAAAAGGATGTAATCATGTATGTAATGGATATCATGAATGTAGATCTTGAATCTTGATTGAATGTTATGGATCTTGACTTGAATGCTTGCTTGAATCATAAGATAACTACATCACAAGTGCTAGCTCAAAGACAAACATGATGCATGATGAATTTGACATGATGCTCGATTCTTGAATAATGCTCCAAAATTCTTGATAAACACTCTTGAATGCTCTTGTAATTATAAATTTTCTATAATTCTTGATCTCAAAAAGTGTTAGATGACTTGTAAGCTTGCTAAGAGAAAATATGTGAAATAACCTTGTATTTATACTTGTTTATGCAAAATTTCTCAAAATTACAACACTACAAATCGATATTAGATCTAGGAGAATAAAATATCACCAATAATTGAATTCAAAATTTGGTCCAAGCTAAGCTAGACTCATATGCTAGTTGGGGTGTATGAGTCCTAGTAGGATAGGCTTAGGACACAAATTTCAAGAAATGTTTAGTTTTATGCTAAATTTAGATAAATGGGGCCTCGAAACATAGGTGGCACTCATACGTCCAAGGTGGCATATGAGTCCTAGATTAGTAAATTTGTGCCATACAAACAAAAATCATTAGATTATGATTGGTCATTACATATGTGTTTGGATTATCCTCAAAAAGATGCATTAATTAAGGCTTGTGGATGCAAAATAGGACCAAATAAGGCATAAAAAAGCCTAATTTTAGTAGGGAGGGCCCAAACAAGTTTTAAAATGTAGAGGGATACATTTTTTTACACTACAATCTCCAATCTAATCTTCTGAATGATATTTTTGAACATATTTAGCAAAAAATGGGGATATTTTATGGTGTTGCTTCCTTTTCTTCAACTTATTCTTCTTTTGATTGGGCAGGTACATCTAACTAATAGTCTTCTTTCTCATGGATGTTTTGATGTGAGTCTTCATCAAATATGATATTTGCACTCTCAAAAATATTCCTTGACCTTTTATTATAGAAATTATAGTATTTTCTCCTAGTAGAGTACTGAAGAAAGATTCCTCCATCAAATCTTGAATCAAACTTTCCCATTCCTTCTCCATCTCTTTTGATAAAGCATCTTCTTCCAAAAATTCTAAAATATTTGATAGTTGTTGGTCTCCAATACCAAATCTCATAGGGATTATTGGTGCTATCCACACTTACCTGACCTCTATTGAGAATATAAACAACAATATGAATTGCTTCTTTCCAATACACATCAGGAAACTTAGCTTCATTCAACATTGTTCTTCCCATCTCTAGAAAAATTCTATTGTTCCTTTCCACTACTCTATTTTGTTGAGGAGTTCTAGTAGAAAAATAATGTCTCTTTATCCCATTCTCTTCACAAAATTCTTCAAACTCATGGGATGTGAACTCACCACCTTTATTAGACCTTAAAAACTTGATTCTAGCACACATTTCTTTCTCAACCATTGACTTGAAAATATTAAATCTACTGAAATCTTTTGATTTTTTATTTTAAGAATTTAACCCATGTCATCCTAGAGAAATCATCAATGAGTAAAATTAAATACCTTTCACTTGGAGAATATTTTTCCTCTAAGGTCTGCACATATCAGTATGAATTAGTTCCAAAGGTTTTATGGAATAATAATCCTTGGTTTTAAACCTTACCCTTATCTGCTTCCAAATTTGACATTCCTTGCACATGGTACATGTAGGCTTGCCAATATTTAGCATGTCTCTCACTACTTTCATGGAGCTAATCTTTACCAGGTTATCAAAGTTAATATTCCATGTCCTTTTGTGCCACAACCAACACTCATTTTAAAAATAGCTTCTTTCATTAACTCCCTTTAGATTGTATAGATTGCTTTCTATCCTAGCTCCTTTTGCTACCAATTTTCCAAAGTTTTCTTTTCTGATTTCACAACCCTAATCATGAAATATAATATTATATCCTTTGTTGCACATCTAGATTACATTGATAAGGCTATGCTTGTGACCTTCAACATAAAGAACACCTTCAGTTTTGGATTTTCCATTAGTGTTTATGGTGCCCTTTCTATAGATCTTTGTTGATGAATTATCTCCAAACTTTACTAATCATCCATTCCATTTAACCAACTTGATGAATTTTCTTTTGTCACCAGTCATGTGACTTGAACACCCACTATCTATTACTTAGAGATTTTTTTTTCCTTGAGCATGAAATTTTATTTGGATAATCACTGAATTTTCATTTCTTATATCCTTGACTTCCTCAACACCATCTACCTTTTGAATTTTTGAGATTTATAAGGTCTTTCAACACCATCTTTATAATGAAGAAATTGAAGAAAGAGGAAGTAGTAGTTCATAGTGAAATAAAATAATAGATGAATATTAGATAAATGGACAATGATATGGTAGACATAATGAAAGATTCTTCATATGATCTTATTTTAGATGTGAAATAGAAGTCCACATGGAGTATTTTAATGCTTCCAAAGAAAATGGAGTATTATAGAAGACCTAAAGGTTGCACAGGAGTTATAATAATTATGAAGAGTCAAGAAAATGATAAATCCCAATAAATAAATTAGAGAGAGGTGGGTCATTAATCATGAGAATATTTTTGTTAAATGGTGATGGTATTGATAAATAACTAGTAGAAAGGAGAAGTATCTTTAGAAATATATTCAAGACTAAATATAAGTGTTATAAATTCATCATAAATAATGGTATTAAAGATATTTTAGTGCCAAAAGAGATAGTTGATAAGTTAAAATTGAAAAGTTTAGAATATCCAAAACCATATAAGATTTCATAATTATAGAAATAAAATAAGGTACTAGTAAGTGAGCAATGTTTGTTAAAATTCAAGATAGGTACATATCATGAGGAGGTATTGCATCATGTTAAAGGATATATTCCATTTATTTTTAGGAATATTTTCCATGGTAGTATGGAACAAATAGAATTGGAAATAGATGATAAGGAAAAGGAAAAATAGATCTAAGTGCAGAAAAAGAGAATCATTTGGGCGGTGACATGAAAGTCTTATCTAAAAAGGTAGAGAAGTCCTATAAAGAACTTGTTAGAAGAAAAAATTACATTCTTTAATAATAAAGATACTCTCAAAGCTAAGAAAAAATTGGTTGGAAAGCTACATAAAACTATTCAAGGTCCATTGAAAAATCTATCCAGGAAAGGGATGTTGTTTTCCTAAGAGTTGATGAGGGTGCAAATGATATAAAGCTTCAAGTAAAAGATATGATAAAGAAGTTACAAGATCATGAAAATGAATAGCAGGGGGTGTTAACAGGTAAGAGAAATTAGAATGAGGGAAAATATGTCGATGATCAACATGTAGATGCAAAAGCAATAGTTGAAGTGTTGAAACTGTAGAAAAATAATGTAAGACTAAGATTAACCACTTAGAAAAGGAAGTAAAAGATAAGAAGAATATCTTATCATCAAAAGAGGAGGTTAATTTTTTTTTGAGAGAGATGCAATCTAAAAGATATGAAGTTGAGAAAATGAAGACAATAATAGAAGGTGTTTCTTATGAAGAAGGGTGCATGGAGACATTAGAAAAAGAGTGTTTGCAAGAATCTAAGGCAGTTTAGAAGTTGAAGGCTATATCAGGCACCTCAAGGCTCAATTAGGAAATGTTCAATTTAACTATAATGATCTTGTAAAGAATTTTGATATATCAAAATTCAAAGGTGTTGTTGTACAACTTATAAAATTTTAAACTACATTAATGGTAAATTTTGAAGGTTCCTTTCATTAAACTCATGTTGTGTAAATAAAAAATTAGGTCTTAATTAAATTAATATTGTTTTTTAAAATTGGATGTTGGAAAATATTGGGTATTATGAAACTTGCAACCCACATACTATAGGATAACCCTCTGCAGGTAACACTCTAGTTGGTTAGTCACCCCTCAGGTGAACCTATTTAGTTTCATGTATCCTCCACCTACAACATCTCTCTAAGCTCTCCATTGTTGAGCTTTGAACAAGAACAATGAAATAATCTATAACCCACTATGTTTTGAACCTACCATTATTTTGTGCATTTATTTTTCAATCATATGAAGAAATTGAAATGCAATTTTTACTCTAACCAAAGATGTGATACATTCTTAGGGTAACTTTCATTACAATATTATTGTGTATTTATAACATAAGGTTTTGATTACATTCATAATATTATGTAAAATTGTAGGTTAGAAAATACTGAGTGTTATAAAACCTACAACCCACATAAATTTGTAAAAATCTCTTCACGTAACAACCTAATTGGTTAGAAAACCATTAGGGAAATTTGTTTAGTTTTATGTATCCATCACTTGCAACTCCTCCTTGAGCTCTCCAACCTTGAGCTTAGAACAAGTAGAATGAAATCACTCACAACCTATTATGTTTTTCTAACCTATGATTATTTTGTGCATTTACTTTTCCATCACATGAGGAAATTGAAATGAAATATTTACTGTAAGTAATATTTGTGGTAAATTTTAAAGGTTCCTTTATTTACATTTTTTATTTCTAAATAAGAAAAGGTTTTCATTATAATAATTGTAGGCTGGAAAACACTAGATGTTATGAAACCTGTAACCCACATACTATTGTAATACCCTCTACATGCAACAACCCAATTTTTTAGTTACCCCAACGCCAATTTTACTAGTTTTATATATCCCCCACTTGCAACTCCTCCCCAAGCTCTCCACCCTTGAGCTTAGAACAAGCAGAATGCAATCACTCACAACCCATTGTGTTTTTCCAACCTATTATTATTCTATACATTTTATTTTCCATCAAATGAGAAAATTTAAACATAATTTTTACTCTAAGTAATAGTTGCAGTAAATTTTGAAATTTCCTTTCATTACATTCGTACTCTCTAATTAAGAAAAAGTTTTTCATTACTATAATTTCATGTTGGAAAATACTAGGTGTTGCAAAACCTACAACCTACATACTATTATAAGACCCTCTACATGTAACAACCGAATCGGTTAGTCACCCCTTAGGTCAATTTGATTAGTTTTATGTATCTCCCACCTAGGAATCCTCCCTGAGTTCTACACCCTTGAGCTTAGAACAAGTAGAATGCAATCACTCACAACCCACTGTGCTTTCCAACCTATGAATATTTTGTGCATTTTCTTCCATCACATGAGAATATTGAAAGACAAATTTTACTCTAAGTAATAGTTGTGGTATATTTTAAAGGTCCCTTTAATTACATTCATACTCTCTAAATAAGAAAAGGTTTTCATTACTATAATTTCATGTTGGTAAACACTACGTGTTATGAAACCTACAACCTAGACATACTATTATAAACCCATCTAAAAATAACAACCCAATTGGTTAGTTACCCCTCAGGTCAATTTGATTAGTTTTATTTATCCCTCACCTAAAAATCCATCCCAAGCTCTCCACCCTTGAGCTTAGAACAAGTGAAATGCAGTCACTCACAACCCACTGTGTTTTCCAATCTAACATTATTTTTTGCATTTACTTTTCCATCATATGAGGAAATTGAAACATAATTTTTACTCTAAGTAACATTTGTGGTAAATTTTGAATGTTCCTTTCATTACATTCATACTCTCTAAGTAAGATTTTTTTTTCATTACAATAATTACAGGTTGGAAAATACTAGATGTTATGAAACCTGCAACCCACATACTCTTGAGAAACCTTCTACATGTAACAACCCAATCGATTAGTCACCCCTCAGGTCAATTTGATTTTTTTTGCAGATCACCCACCTGTAACTCCTCAAACTGTCCACATTGAGATTAAAACAATAAGAATGTGATCACTCACAAACCACTATGTTTTTCCAACCTGTGATTATTTTAAATGTATTTATTTTTCCATCATATGAGGAAATTTAAATGTAATTTTTACTATAAGTAATAGTTGTGGTAAATTTTGAAAGTGTCTTTCATTACATTTGTACTCTCTAAATAAGAATAAGTTTTCATTAAAACAATTATAGGTTGGAAAACACTGGGTGTTATGAAACCTACAACCAACATACTATTGTAAAACCCTCTACACATAACAAACCAATTGGTTAGTCACCCATTAGGTCAACTTGATTAATTTTATGTATTCCTCACCTAAAAATCCTCCCCAATATCTCCACCCTTGATCTTAGAACAAGCAAAATGCAATCACTGACAACCCACAATGTTTTTCAACTTGTGATTATTTTATCCATTTCTTTTTGCATCATATGAGAAAATAAAAATGAATTTTTTTACTCTAAGTAATATTTGTGGTAAATTTTGAAACTAATATTCATTACATTAGTACTCTCTAAATAAGAAAATATTTTCATTACAACAATTGCATTTTGTAAAACACTGGGTGTTATGAAACCTCCAATCTGCATACTATTGTAAAACTCTCTACACATAACAAACCAATTAGTTAGCCACCCCTCAATTCAATTTATTTGTTTATTGTATCCCTCACCTGCAACTCCTCCCCGAGCTCTTCAATCATGAGCTTTTAACAAGCATAATGAAATCACTCACAACCCACTGTGTTTTTCCAACCTATGATTATTTTGTACATTTATTTTTCCATCACATGAGGAAATTGAAACACAATTTGTAATGTAAATAACATTTGTGGTAAATTTTTAAGGTTACTTTCATTACATTCCTACTCTCTAAATAAGAAAAGGTTTTCATTGCAATAATTGTAGGTTGGAAAACATTGGGTGTTATGAAACCTACAACCCACATAGTTATTGTAAAACCCTCTACATGTAACAAACCAATTGTTTAGTAATCGCTCAGGTCAATTTAATTATTTTTATGTATCCCCCACCTGAAAATCTTCCCCAATCTCTCTACCCTTGAGCTTAGAACAAGCAAAATCCAATCACTCATAACCCACTATGTTTCTCCAACCTGAGATTATATTGTGCATTTATTTTTCCATCATATGAGGAAATTGAAACAAAAATTTTAATCTAATAGCTATGGTAAAATTTTAAGGTTCCTCTCATTACATTTGTACTCTTTAAATAACAAAAAAAAAAAATTACAACAATTAGAGGCTGGAAAATACTAGGTGTTATGAAACCTGCAACCCACATACTATTGTAAAAGCCTCTACATGTAAAAAATAAATATGGTTAGTCACCCCTTAGTTCAATTTTATTAGTTTTGTGTATCCCCCATGTGTAAGCCCTCCCCAATCTCTCCATCCTTGAGCTTAGAATAGGAATGATGTAATCACTCACAACCCACTATTTTTTCCAACCCATGATTATTTGTGCATTTATTTTTGGACATCATATGAGAAAATTAAAATGTAATATTTTACTCTAAGTAATAGTTGTGGTAAATTTTGAAAGTACCTTTCATTACATTCGTACTCTCTAAATAAGAAAATATTTTCATTACAACAATTATAGGTTGGAAAACACTGGGTGTTATGAAACCTATCACCCACATACTATTGTAAAACCCTCTACATGTAACAAACCAATTGGTTAGTCACCCCTTAGGTCAATTTGATTAGTTTTTGTATTCCCCCACCTAAAGCTCCTCCTAGAGCTCTTCAACCATGAGCTTAGAACAAGCATAATAAAATCACTCACAACCCATTGTGTTTTTCCAACAACGAATTATTTTGTGCATTTCTTTTCCATCACGCGAGGAAATTGAAATGCAATTTTTACTCTAAGTAACATTTGTGGTAAATTTTTAAGGTTAATTTCATTACATTCGTACTCTATAAATAAGAAAAGGTTTTCATTACAATAATTGCAAGTTGTAAAACACTGGGTGTTATGAAACTTGGAACCCACATACTGTTGTAAAACCCTATACATCTAACAACCCGATTGGTTTGTCACCCTTCAAGTCAATTTGATTAGTTTTATGTATCCCCCACCTACAAATCCTCCCCAATCTCTCCAACCTTGATCTTATAACAAGCACCCTTGAGCTTAGAACAAGCAAAATGCAATCACTCACAAGCAACTATGTTTTTCCAACATATGATTATTGTGTGTGTTTATTTTTCCATCATATGAGGAAATTGAAACACAATTTTTACTCTAAGTAATAGTTGTGGTAAATTTTGAAAGTTCCTTTATGAGGGATCACAAAGAGAATGAAATAAAAATAAATAATATAATAGTATGGCACATGTGAGTCAACCTATAGCAAGTCATCCACATCCCAATCTTTTTCATCATATGCAAAAGGAAGACAACTAGCCAAAGGGATAATGACAAGTGTCATACTAGGAGCATCACCAGGTTCAACACATGGTGAGTCACTCTTTATAGGAGGATCATCACAATTGTTATCATCTAAGCTCACTGAAGAGGAAAATAATAAATTTAGCTCATTATGCACTTCCTCATCAATTTTAGAAATCTCATCATCATCATCCAAATAAATCACAACTAGAGGCCTAATGATAGTGTCCATATAAGTCTCATGTGTTTGCTATTATGGAAAAGGTGGAGAATAATCATGCTTTGTTTGAGTTAAATTTTTATCTTGATTTTATGTTTTTTCTCTTCTTTTAACTTACGAGAAATAGCACAATGTCTATGCCTACGCTCTTTAGCATTTTTATTTATTTTTGCACAATTTTCAAGTTGTGATTGTGTAGGAGTGGTATTATTAACCACGGGTTTATTTTCTTCTTACAATGAAGGAACATAAGAAACCATGGAAGGTTGTTCAACCATTTTCTCTTTAACTTTATAAACTTTTTTGATCTTAAGAGTAATAATATGACTTATTTGGTTCTCTCTTTGTCTTTCATAGGAGATAGGCAAAGGATTTATCATGGGTTGGTCCTAGTTACTTGGAAGGTATTTTGGTTCAATCATGGTCTCATCAATGATATGAGGCTCAATCATGGGTTGAGGAATGTTACTAAGGGATAATTCTACTACATGATTTTCTTTATACTTTTGATAAGATTTGAAAAATAATTCTTTATGAGGCTTAATAGATTCTATAGGTTCAAACCAAATGAAATCAAATGAGAAATTTCCATAGGAAGACACATGATTAAAGCCACTATGATGTACAATGAATATGTCATTTCAAAATGGAAATTTTAAATATTTATGCACTATCGACGAGACAAAATACATGGAGTGTAGCCATGGGTAACCAAGATTCACATGGAATTGGTTCAACAAAGATATTACGGTGGATGAGACATTCAATTGTTTTGGTCCAAATTTTAAGGGAAGAATGATCAAACCTATCATAGGGAAAGAAAAAACATTATTTTTTTTTGATCCATGCTTTCGATTTTTCATAAGAATCTTGATAAAGTTCATGCACAAATAAGAGTTCCTCGATGATTACATTCTTTGCACACACAAGATTAGTTAATATCCCATTAGTACCTGCTTGTCATTGATTCTTCCAACAATTTAAAGAGGACCATCCAATGCACATGTAATTATGTCATTTTATGAGAAAGCAATGTCAAGAGACATTTTTGTTTGGCCCTTATGAGGTTGAACATCAATTAAGCCATCCACACATAAGTCTTCTTCATTAGGTCACTCATATTTTCATTATTTGTTTCTTGATATTTGTCAGCATTCACCATATCATTCTTAGTGTCACTAGCTTTAACAAAAGAGATATTATGATTTGGCATGGGGTTGGTAAATATTTTCAAATTTTGGTTGGATGGTGCAACAAAATTATTTCCTTTATCATTAACACCACCAATTTGGATGTGATTAGAATCAATGAGGTCTTGCATAATATGTTTAAGATGCTTACATTGTTCTATATTTTATCCATTTTATCAGTGATAATGGAAAAGGCATTTGATTTAAAGTTTGGAGGTAAGGGATTAGTGGTGTCAATGGCTAACAAAAGGTAAGGTAACTAAGTTCTTACTTGTAAGTTGCAACATAATGGAGTCAAGGGTATCGAGTAATAGGGTAAATTATCCACTCCTTTCCCTAAATGGATATGGATTTATCATTTTTCTGGTAGCCACTTGGGAGTTAACATGTTGAATTTTTTGAGGTGTATTTATTTGTAGAAAACCCTTATTTTTGTTTCTTGAAAGGTTGGAAATTTTTATGGGGCACAAATTTAGATTTCTTAGGATGGTTGGAAGAAGTTTTTATTTCACAATGACTAATTGAATTTTCATAGTCATGAAGGGTCATGCACAAGTGTGTAAGGGAGGGAAATTTCATCATACCAATTTTTTCTTGGATTTTATCTTGCAAATTTTCAATGAACATTCTTTGAAGATTAACATCATGAATCTTAATGTTGATTGGTGAGTAAAGAAATTAATAACAGGTGATAAATTCTATGACCTTTTCATCATTATTTTGTTTAAATTGCATTAAATCAACTAAGGCCATCTTGGGACCCATGTGCACTTATAAATGGTTAAGAAAGGAATCAATAAGTTCATTGAATGAATGAATTAAGTTGTTCGGTAAAGAACAAAACTACTCCAAGGTAGTGTCTTTCAAGTATCTAGGAAATAATTTATCCAAGAGCTTATCCTTAAAAATGAAGTCACTACATAAGGTTGTGTATGCCAATACATGGTTACTAGGGTCTCCTTTTCCACCATATTTATCAAATCAAGGAATATCTATGCCTTGTGGAATTTGTGCTCTCAATATCTCCAAGGATAAGGGGTTTATTTTGACATATTATGATGGTTGGCCATTTTGACTTTGGTTCAATGTGGCAAATTTTTGTTGGAGGGATGGAAATTTTTGTAAGAGTTGGTTAAGGATGGAATCATTAACTTTGTGTTATGGATGGAGGTGAATATGGTGGAGGTTTATATGTATTTGGAGGATAAGTAAATTGTAAGTTTGTGAGGGGAGATGGATTAAGAGATATGATATTTTAATTCAAAAAGCTAAAGGGATTCCTAGTGGTAATACCTAGGGTTGTATTGGTATTAATAGTGGATTTCCTTGTTGTAGTAACAATTGGATCAGTGTATGTAGGAATAGAGGCCATAGTTGTAGAAGGAGGAATTGGACCACCTTGAATTTTAGTGTACCCCAAAGTGTGAGCACAAATAGCTACAGTAGAAACATGTTTATCAATAATGTGAGCTAGTCTACACACAATCTCTATTCCTTGCTCATTATCAAGCATTTTCCTCATGTTATTTATGACAAGAAGCGAAGCGCCAACAATGTATTCAGTACTCACAGAGTTTTACATTTTTTTCTAAATCCTCATCCATTTGTTTTAGGTCTTCTTGAGGGACATTAGAAACCATTTGTATCAACATGAATCATTTTTTTTGTTGGAAAAGTAGTCATGTAAAATAAGGTATCAAAGTTATGGTCCATATTGGGTTGACTAGTATCAACACTGGGAGTGAAAGAGTTAGAAAACTCAAGATACACAATGGATGTAGTAGCGTGGGATGACATGAGTCTTGAACTACATCTCACTACAGTACTTGTAATGGGACACTAGGTTGTGAAGCTCATACAAGTTTCACCAAACCTAAGTGTACCCAAAATGAAGAAAGGGCACTATGCAAATGCAATGAACATTGAAAAGTATGAATCAAAATACATGTAAAAAGATTTTGAAATTTTTTAGATTTGAAACAAGATAATCTACTAATTATGCTATGTAAAAACTTGAAAATGATGTCTTTTAATGCCAATTTTATTTTCACACAATGCACTCAATTTGACCAACTGAACTTAATGTATACAATGACAAATTTTCATAATTTCTAAAACTAAAACCCAAATTTAACAATAGAACATAATGAAGCAAACAAAGATGTTTAAATTAGGCCCAAAAATTTGAAACAACACCTATATAGGGACTTATTTTCCCTAGGTCAAATGAGTTCTAGGTCAAGGGTATGAAAAATAAAAGTTTGAATTTTGTGCTTAATGTTTGAATTCCCAATTTCAAATTGCAAATTATGGTTTTAGTGACAATTTTCTAGATTTAGGTGTCCTAATGTAAATTAAATTAGTGACAAATGATGAAAAATGTGACACTTTTTGAAATACAATTTTGACCAAATTTCTGAATGTAAATGACTGAAAATACACCAATATGCAAGTAATACACAAAATCAATGTAATATATATGTATTCTTTTGGATTTTTTCAAATTTTAAACAATGCAAAATACAAATTTAAAACCCTATATGAGATGCAAACTAATGCAATGCAATGCAAATTGATGCAACTCCTAGATCTAGGGTTTGAATGAACTCCAATTTCAGAATTTTATAGTGCAAGAATGTCGGGTTCACCAAAATGAAACATAAAAAATAAGGTTTGATGGATATAGAATGGGGTTATGCACCCATCTTTCTAATTTCATTAGGAAAAAGTGATCCCCATGATAAGATTAACTTTCAAACCTTAGGTCACAATTCAACCTTAATGGAGATCTTGTTATTTTTCTTATGATTGAGGATGAGGTATATATGCCTGAAATGAACTTTTGGGATCTATGAATGAAAAATACTAAATGAATCCAATTATTCAATGTGAAACTTGAATCATCAATTTAAAAAATAACAAAAATTGAAACAACAAACTTCTGGCATATCTAAAATGGGGAAGTTGATGTGTACCGGTCACCAAAATTTGTTGTAGAGTTTCCTCCTAGGACAAATTTTTCCTAGGGAAAATGGGTCCTACTATAGGGATCACAAATCTATTTTCATAGTCCTCTTCTCCTAGATATGCACTCCCGATTCCTCTAGATCTCATAGTTGGAAAGTCAAAAATAAATTTTGTGAGTTTGTTTTCATGGCTTGAAAACTTTGATGACAACTTTACAAAATTTTACTTTTGGTCAATCTTCAATCCTTCTTCGCCTACCAATCTGCACATACAAAGAGAGGGAATCTTTTTTGTTTTTTGTGAATGGGGGTTTTCCTTGGTCAAACCCTATTTTTACAATTAAACCTTGAAATGAAATGAAACACGATGGAAGGAATGATTAATGAGCAATGCTATGTTGCAACTAACCAAACCCTTGAATGGATATCTTTAGAGGACTAAAGTCTAAAACATCTCTCCTAGGTCTTGATCTTGCAAGAAATACCTTGATTGGATGTTGATCTTGATGATTGAATTTTGACTTGAATGCTTGAAACCTACATCACAATGTTATCTCCAAAAACATGCATGAATGAAAATAAATTTGACATGTTGCTTGAGATATTGAATGTTGCAACAGATGACCGAGAAATTTTCTCTTGAATGCTCTTGACAATAATATTTTCTCTTAATGAAATTTATTGTACATTTTCTAACACTACAACCCTTATAAAAGGATTGATTCCCAAGAAAATAGGCAAGGAAGATGCAGATTTTCTAGTAGGGGGGATCACCAAAGAAGAAATCAAGAAATCCTTAACCTCCATGAGCAATGATAAATCTCTAGGAGCTGATGTGCTCTCTGTTGAGTTTTACAAGACCTTTTTATATTGGATTTGTGATGACCTAGACTAGGTATACATGGAAGTTATTGATAAAATAACTCCGGGGAAGAATATAAATAAAGGAATCATAAAAGTTTTGTGTAAGGATGGGATAAAACGGCCTCCATAAAAAATTGGAGGCCAATTATGCTTGTAAATGTCTCATACAAAATATTGGTAAAAATATTAGCCATGAGGCTAACCAACATACTTCCTAAGTTCATAAACAACACCCAAGTTTAGGTTTCATTAAAGGAAGATATATTCTAGAAAATCTTATAACCAACTAGGAAGCAATGGAATGGTCTAAACTTTCTAAGAAAAAACTTGTCATGCTTTTATTGCATTTTGAGAAAGTGTATGATAGGGTGGAGTGGGATTTTTTGAGAATAGTTCTTGAAGTGTTTGGTTTCCCCAAGGAATTTTTTAATATGGTCAATACACTGCTAAGCAATGATTCCACAATACTAGTTTACAATTTTTGGCCAAACTGGACACTGAATTGATTTTTTCTAACTAAATCTTCACTTTCGGGCACCTATAGCGGCTAAACCATGAGCAATTTGAAGATGATGCAAACTAGTGATTTGTGAATTTTTTTTTGTAGATTCTAAATATATTTTGTTAAAATAAATTGGAATCAAATTGCACTTCTTTTTCCATCTCCTTCAAAAACTAGTTTTTTTCAATAAACACCACTTTTAAGGAGTGATGCTCACTGTATACAACATAAAAAAATTTCCATGAAGGATAAAATTCTATTTTTTTTTAGTTTAGATTTATAACTATGATATCTAGCACTTTCATTTTGTTTCATAGTGTTTTATTGAATATTGTTTCCTTAATCAAGTTTTGAAGTCAAACCAATTACAATTCAGACATAGGCAAACTATATACAACATAACTTTTTTTGTATGTATCAAAATTTAAATTCTTTTTTTTGGATCAAGGACTTCAATATCTAGTGCACTGATATTTTTCAAATTTTTTTTGATAATCTACTATTTTTCCACATGTGTAGAAC
The DNA here is from genome assembly GCA_007258455.2 of Sequoia sempervirens. Classification (NCBI taxonomy): domain Eukaryota; kingdom Viridiplantae; phylum Streptophyta; class Pinopsida; order Cupressales; family Cupressaceae; genus Sequoia; species Sequoia sempervirens. Next base: position 545,537,042 of record VDFB02000015.1, read on the forward strand.
ATAGAGCTTTATTTTCAGTGAAAAACCTACATTCACAAGAAATAAAAAATAAATATAATAATAAAATTAAATTTATTTAAAATCATACTTTTTGGGAAGCTTATAATAATGACTACATAATTAAAAAAATAAAATTAAATGAATTCATTTGATCCCCCAAAAGGTAAATCAAAAGTGATTTTTAATCAGCATTTTGATAGGTGCAAAGGAGACTCTGTTATAGGTATGGTTTAAAAATAGCGGGGTTCTATCCAAGGGGGTTTGATCTAAGGTGGTTTGATAAAACACTCTTCAATTGGAATACTTTAAATGGAACTTTTCAAGGCTTAATATCTCATTATATTTTCTAAAAATATGTGATTTCAACAAAAATCCGGATCTCCCATAAATTGTAAACCAGTGTTGTGGGATCACCCTAAGTTATGCAATCACCCAAGTGGAATCTAATGGATCCTTGTCTGAATAATTAATTCTAGAGAGATCTATTAGATAGGGATTCCCTCTAGCCCCTGCCTTATTTGTGATTAAATATGATGTAATACACTTTTTCCTCAAAGACACAGTCATCTCCCCCAAAGTCAAAGGCTAACTCTTTTAAAGAAAAGTAAAATCATGAATATTTAGTTTACTGATGATACAAAAATATTTTTGGACCTATAAGAATGAAATATTAATAACCTAATGAGAAAGCTCAATATATTTTACATGGCCTTTGGTGCAAAAATATCTAGGTAGATGTCTATCATGTTAGGATGGTAAAAAACCCCTCTTAATTGGCTACAAAAGTTTGGTTTCCAATGGGGGCCCTAAAAAATAAGTAAGATATCTTGGTATCACCTTTTCAATCAACCCATGCCTAAAGGACATGTGTCTTTGTATTGAAGAAAAGGTTGAGAATAAAATGGATGGGTGGAATAGGTAGTACCTATCACTAGTAGGTAGAATCTAAGTATGCCAGAATGTCCCATCTTCATATACCATCTACTTTGCTTTGTTTGGTTCTTTAACAATTACCAAGTAAAGGATATTCAAAAAAAGGTTAGGAACTTCCTATGGTTGTATGGTAAAGGGAAAAGGAAAAGGCACTTAGTCAAGTGGAACTGATGATGCATTGAGAAAGAATGGGGTTGGATTGGCCTTAAAGACCTCAAAAAATAAGGGACAACCCTTGCAGCTAAGTGGATCATTAAGGCCCTTGAGGGAAATTAACCTTGGAAAATATTGGCAAGGAATTATATACAATTGGTAGTTCCAAAATAAGCACAGTCATGGAGAATGTTTCCATTCAGTGATCTAATCATTACTAATCATCCAATTGTCCTCATTAGGTCAATGATTTTTAGAAGCCTATGGAGGGCTTGGGAATTAATAAAAGATAAAATTAGTAATCCTAGTTTCGTTATGTATAATAATAAGTTTCTTTCCCTCAACAGGTCCATTTGGTGGAACCTAGAGCATAATGGGAAACCCCTTGTGCTTCTTCAAGGCTGCTCTGCCAAGAAATGGCAACAAGTCAGAATCCAAACCTTTGATAACATCTTGAAAGATGGGGTGTTGAAAGACTAGGATCTATTAAGGGTTGAATTTAACTTACCCCATTCCATCCTAATATCCTATGTTGTCCTAAAAGAGACCTACAAGAATATCCATCCCCTTTTTAGTAGACACCTAACCACTAAGTTCCAAAAGGAGCTCAGGTGGTGGGCATTACCCCATTAATAATTGTTCAGGACAAGTTAATTTACAAGGGTTTAATGCAATCCGAGTCTCTTATTGAACACCTTAATCAAGTCTAGAAGACCAATATCGTCTGTAAAGAATGGAAAAAAAGTCTTCAATGCCATTTGGTCTAATGTAATTTTATTCCTGGGAAGGGGGATGGAGTTGGCGCGCATCTGCTACGCGAAGAACCGAGCTAGGGCATTCGAGCCCTAGCTCGTGAGGGTTTTTTCTCTGTTCCTGCGCGGCTGGGGTGGGGTCTGTTGGGCGTTTTGGGGGGGCTGTGTTCTGTGCGGGTGGTTCTTTGTCCAGGTCTTGGGGTGTTGGCTGGGATACGCGGCCAGGGCTTTCTTTGGGGCTGCATTTGCTGTCCGCCCGTGGCCTCCTTAGTGTGTTGTGCTGGGCGCATGTTCTTGGGGCCTCGGTGGTGGATTGCCCTTGCATGTTTGTTTTGGCTGCTGGGGAATGGTTTTTTGGGTGATCGAAGGGTAAGGGGTTGCTGTTGTTCCTTCTGCAGCTGTGTGATTGGGTGGTGTGGGTAGTGTTGTGGTTGGTGGAAGGGTCGTGCTTGGTGGAAGGGTTGGGGTTTGGTTTTATTGGATCATGTTTGTATTTGCTGCCTCAATGTCTATGGGGGAGGCCTCGCAGGGCCCTTCTGGCATGGACTTCCGTTCCGCGTTTGGCTCAAAGTCGCCAGTGCATGCAACAAAAGTTATTGACAATAGCCTTTTTTCTCATGACTCGATAGATGGCGGTGTTCGCATGTCGGGGGGATCCCGCATTACTAAAGTTAATGGATGCCTTGAGCGGTGTAAAGAGAGACCTACGCTGGTAATTCCACCTGAGATGATAGCTGAAGATATTGATTATTATTCCAGACACTCCTTATACTGCAAATTTTTGGGGATGAGGGTTTCTCCTCAATTTTTGGTGTCATGGGCCCGACGGACATGGTCGCCGGAGGGTGAAATGGACATTATGTTGTTGGCTAACAATTACTTTATGGTTACTTTTGACTGCATGGCGGATCGGAACAGGGTTTTTGAGGGTGGTCCCTATTTTTATAACCAAGTGGGGTTGTTTATCAAACCCTGGCATGCGGGCTTCAATCCCTCGGTGGAGCTGCCGAATCGGGTTCCGGTTTGGGTCAGACTTCCTCGACTTCCAGTGGAGTGTTGTCGTGATGATATTCTGCGACTGATAGCATCTTTGCTTGGAAAACCTGTCGGCTCCTCTCAGCAAACTCTGGATAGAAAGGTAATGACTTATGCCCGCATCTGTGTCGAAATTGATTTGGGTAAACCCTTGCCAGACTCTATAGATATGTGTGTAGGCTCTTACTCTTGGGTGCAGTATTTAGATTATGAGACTCTTCCATTCCGTTGTCGTCTGTGTCATGAATATGGTCACTTGCTGCGTCGGTGTCCAAAGGCTAGGCCTGTGGAGCCACCTTCTCCTCAGGTTCCACGCAACCCTCCTATGACTGACAGGGGGAAGGATCATATCCCTGGTGATGGGGAAGCTGCAGATGGTTTTGTTCCTGTCAAGGGGCGCAACAGGAATAGGGGTCAAAAGAGGACCTTGAAAGAGAGACAGGAGGAGGACACTTTTAACAGATTTGAGGTGTTAGATGATCTTAGCCACCAAGAAGTGAATCCGGGATTGGTAAACCTTGATCTTGGAACTCTGAGCACAGGACAGAATGGTCTTGTCTCGGAGGCTGCCCAGGATGCAATGGATGGTGACGGCTCTCAGATGGTCACGGATCTTCATTTGGGTGTCCTAGCGGAGTCAGTTCCTGTGGTTGAATTGAAGAAGGTTGGTGGGGATGGGCTTCCTCCGGGGTCAAGTGACGGTATTGTTATCGGGAGGAGCGTCAAGTCTCCTGCTCCTTTGGGTATTCAACAAAAGGACCTAAAAAAAGGCGGGGGAGAGAAATCTTCCAAGCTTGGTCGTAAGAAGGATCTGGAAAAGATTAAATTAACAGGGGAAAACTTGGTGGAGTCGGGGTCGGTCAAGACTCTGGATTCTCATTTCTTGAACTCCCTGAAATGATTGTTTTATCATGGAATGTGAGGGGCTTGAACAGTGGCCCTCGACAAAAAGCTGTTCGCGACTTGATTAGAAGTAATGTTCCTGATGTTCTTTTCCTGCAGGAGACTAAGTTATCGATTGAGGATATGATAGGTATGATGCCCAAGTTATGGGGGAGCGGTGAGTGCCAGTGCGTTGGTGCTCTTGGTTCTGCTGGGGGTGTGGCCTGTTTATGGAACCCTCGGAAGGTTCGCCCTATCTGGTGGATGTCCTTTAAGTCTTCCATTTCTATGGTGGCTTCTTGGTTTGAAACGGGAGAGTTTGTTCTTTTCTCTAATATTTATGCACCTGTTGATCTTCTTGGCAAACAGTTGCTATGGTCCCATATTGCGTATGTGCGTAGCATGGTCCCTCTTCATCCGTGGATTCTGGCTGGTGACTTCAATGCCATTGCTGAGTTGGCTGAGAAGCGTGGAGGTAATGCAAGGTTGGACCCCTCGGCACTTCTTCTGCAAGAAAACATCTCTGCTTTGAATTTGGTTGACATCAAGCCCAGTAATGGTCGGTTCACTTGGAACAACCGGAGGACAGGGGATAACAGCATTTCAGAAAGGTTGGATCGCTTCCTAGTCTCCTGCTATTGGATTGGGGGCTTGTGGTCCTCTTGCTCTGAAATCTTGGATTGGAGGGGTTCGGATCATTGGCCCATTAAGCTTGTCATTTCTTCTGCTCGTATGCCTCGTTCTCCTTCCTTCAAGTTTCAACTCATGTGGTTGCGGGACCCTTCTTTACATGCCCATGTGGCGGATTGGTGGAAGGTTGGCAGACCTTCATTTGGTACGGCGATGTATACTTTTGCTAAATTACTTCAATTTACCAAATCTCAGCTCAAACGGTGGAATAGACAATGCTTCGGAAATATTTTCCATGATAAAGCTCGTGCTCAAGCTGATTTGGATGGCATCACAAGGGTGATTAGGGAAGAGGGAGTGACGGTTGGCCTGCTCCAGGATGAAGCCAGGGCTCTTAAGGTGCTGGAGGAGTGTGAGTTGAGAGAGGAAATATTTTGGAAGCAGAAGGCCAGAATTGAGTGGCTTCAAGAAGGAGATAAAAATACTGCTTTCTTCTTTAACTCGGTTAAAGCTAGGAGGCAAGGTAATTCCATTTCTGTTCTGGTTAATGAAAGAGGGGAGCAACTCTCCTCTTCTCAGGAAATCTTGAATGAAGCTGTGCAGTATTTTGAGTCTTTATTTAGGGAGGATGGGCATGGTGGATCTATTGAGGAGGTTCAGGTTCTTTCCTGTATTCCCTCTTTGGTCACAAGGGAAATGAATGAGCATCTCATGGGTGATGTTTCTTTGGAGGAGTTGGAGGCGACTGTGTTCCGGATAAAGAAAGGGAAGGCTCCTGGCCCTGATGGCTTCCCGATTGAATTCTTTCAAGACTTTTGGGATATTATTAAGTTGGACTTATTGGCTGTTGTTCAGGAGTCCCAGAAGAACAAGCAGATGTTACGGGCTCTGAATGCTACTTTTCTTGCTCTCATACCTAAATGTGATGAGGTGAATAGGTTAAGTCAATTTAGACCTATTTCCTTGTGCAATGTGATTTACAAAATTATCTCCAAACTGATTGCGGAGAGATTAAAAACGTGGTTGAAAATGTTGATCTCAGAGGAACAGAGTGGTTTTGTGGAAGGCAGGCAAATTTTGGATGGGGTTGTTATCGCTTCTGAAACCATTCACTCAATGGCCAACTCCAATGATAAGGCGATGTTCATCAAGTTAGATATGGCTAAGGCCTATGACCGAGTCCGGTGGTCTTTCCTCCAGCGGGTGCTTGGAGCTTTTGGGTTTGGAAATGAATGGATTCAGTGGGTTATGAGTTGTGTTACCTCAGTTTCTTTCTCTGTGTTAACTAATGGGGAGCATTCTAAACTTTTTGGTGCTTCTCGGGGGTTGCGTCAGGGAGATCCCCTTTCTCCATATTTATTTATTCTTCTGGTGGAAGGTTTGGGGCGTCTGATAAGAAGGAATGTCGACTTGGGTATTATTCAGGGGTGGCGGTGGGGAGGCGATTTGCCCCCGCAATCCCATTTACAGTTTGTGGATGACACGGCTTTGATGGGTATGGCTACTATTAGGGAAGCTTTTAATTTGCGCAAGGTGTTGGATGTGTATCTTGCTGCCTCGGGTCAACGGATTAATGAGGATAAGTCCTCCATCTTCTTCTTTAACACCCCTGGACCCATTCAGCGGAGGATTGCCCATATCTTGAGATTTCAAATTGGAGGGTTTCCTTTGATCTATCTTGGTGTGCCTATCTCTGCTGGTAGGCTGCCTAAGGATTCTTGGCAGAATATTTTGGATAAATTTTGGGTGAAAGTTAATCACTGGACTCATAGGTGGCTATCCTTTGCTGGCCGTGTTCAGCTGCTCAAGTCGGTGGTTCAGGCTCTCCCACATACAGATGTATGCTTCAGGTGGCCCCGATGGGATTTCTTAAGGATTTAGACGCTTTAGCCAGGAAGTTTCTTTGGGCTGGTAGCTTGTTGTCTTCGAAGTGGAGCCTGGTTAGCTGGGATACTGTTTGTAGTCCGCGTCAGTTTGGTGGTCTCGGGTTAAGGCAGTCGTCCTTGACCGGGGAGGCACTGGCTGCCAAATTGTATTGGAGATGGTGTGTGGAGCAGGATCAAATTTGGGCTAGGATCTTATCTCATAAATACTTCCCTGGGGTTGCTTGGCAGGATATTCCTAGACTTCCCTTGGAGGGGAGAGGCTCGATGATTTGGAGTACGCTTAAGAAAGGTGCAGCACTTGTTAAGGAGGGCCTTTTCTGGATATGTAGGGGGGGTCGTCGGCTCACTTCTGGTCTGATTCTTGGGATGGATTTCCTCCCATTACTTCTCAGTTCCCTAATTTGCGGTTGTTGTGCCAGAGGTTTCTTGCGGCAGGTTGGTCTAGGGTGAGTGATTTTGTGGCCTTCGCTGATAATGACCAACTGGTGCTGGCGAGATGGAAGCGACCTGATGAATGGCCGGACGTTGGATTGAATGAAGAATGCACTGAGCTTCATAATATCCTTTCTAGAAGGCGATGCAGTTCCCTCCGGGATGGGGATGTCCTCTCTTGGTCTCCTAATCCTAAGGGGGTCTATTCTGTTGCTTCTGGGTATCAAGTTTTGTTAGTGCGTAAGCTGGAAGGGGCGGAGGTTCCCTGGTGGAGGAGAGTGTGGAATAAATTTTCTTGGCCAAAGTGTAATTGTTTTGTTTGGACCTTAGCTCGGAACAGATGTCTGACATGGGACAACATTCAGAAGCGAGGATTTCAGGGCCCCTCTATTTGTGTTCTTTGTGGGGGAGGGGAAGAAGAGTCTGCTCATTTGTTCTTTCGGTGCTCCTTTGCTACGCAGCTGTGGCATTTCTGGTGGGGAGTGTGGAATAGTCCCTGTGTTCATGCCTCCTCTTTGGTTGACTTTTGGAGCAGTTTGGGTAGGCCTCCTTCGGTGGCCTCTTTTTTGCAGGAGGTATGGTATGTGGGGCCTACTTTCATCCTGTGGCAGATTTGGCTTGAGAGAAATCGTAGGATTTTCCGTGGTGAGAGAATGGTTGTGCAACAAGTTTGGCAAAGAATTTTGGGTATGATTCAGGAAACGGTGGCGGCGAAATGTGATGTTGGGTTTCCCCTAGAGAAAGGGGATGCTACAGTGGTGGATAGATTGGGGATTCAAGGGTCGGCTTTGGCGTCTGCTAGTCTTAGGCGTGGTCGGAGCCAGCGGCAAAGGGTTCTTAGGAGGGGTAGATGGATGCCCCCTCCGATTGGCGTCTTGAAGATCAACACAGATGGCTCTTCTCGGGGTAATCCTGGGCCTGCTGGGGTTGGGGGGATTGGCAGAGACTTTAGGGGGTCAACGATCTTCTTCTTTTCTGTTCATGAGGGGGTGCAACCCATTAATTTGATGGAAGGTTTGGCAATCTTATACGCCTTTGAGCGGGCGTTTGCTCTGGGATGGCGCAAGGTTATCTGTGAGTCTGATTCGCAAGTCTTGATAAATTTGCTAAAGGAAAGGAAGTCTTCTGGTGTTCACTGGCAGTTGGCTAGGTTGGTTCAACAGATTTTGCGGATTAGTTCCATGATGGAGATGGTGTCATTTGTTCACATTCCGAGGGAATGGAACAAAGCAGCAGATTGTTTGGCTCGGTGGGCTTCTGAGCACGCTGAGGGTTGGAATGTTGATGAGTTGGGACAAGTTTCTCGGGAGCTCCGCCATGACTTGGAGGGGATTCTTTCTGAAGATGGTAATACTAGGGATGATGAGTGATGTGGATTTTTGGTTCTTGGCTGGTTCTGGTGGCTCTCGGGCTTTGGCCTGTTGATGTGTTGTAATGTTGTTCTCTGATTATTAATAAAGTTTTTACCCCTTTTTTAAAAAAAAAAATAAAATGTAATTTTAATCCTTAAAAATACTATTTTATATGGTTAATTTTGCTCCAAAGGGTTCCTTTTAAAATGAATCATGTTGAAATTGAAATTTACAGTATCTACAAGAATCCTAAATTTGTGAGCATATTTAATTTGATTATTTTTATGCTAATGAGGTCTAGAAATTATTTTTCAATGAAATGTTAATTTCAACTAGAAATTGAAAAATTAATTGGAAAGAAAATCTATTTTGTAATGATACGAAATTAGATAAATAATTTAAATTATTTTGGAAATTCTTCGCTAATGAAATAATTTGGCATATCTGGAAGGAAAGGAATGAGGATAAAAAAAAATGGGCAATGGAGGACCCTTAATGAATCTTCAAAAAGACTCACTATGTTTAATGTTGCAATGTAGGTCACTATTACCATGTAGATCTCTGATGGCAAGTTCTTGAGGCTATTAAGAGATGGCATTGTGTTGGTCAATCAAAATGAGATCAAGTATGGGAACACATGGCGATATAACCAACCCAACCTATCCATTTTCCTAAAGGAATTTGAAGCCTTCTAGAAAGAATTCAATGAAAAAGCTAAAGATGAAAAGAAAAAACAAGAATTCAAGGCACCGATGCTCCATACTAATGAGGACTGTGTAATAGAGGAAGTTCACTCAAATGAAGAATTGATTACTATTGAGACGTTTGTGGGATAGAGGAATACATGGAGAGAAGGAACTTCTAAAAATTATTCTACAATATCATTTTATTCTATGCCTATCAATCTATAGTGTCATGATACATGTACATCAAGCATATATAGCAGTATATAGCCATGTATAGCAATTTTTTGTATAACAATATATATTAGCGGATAAAAAACTTGACTCAATTTATAGTATAGTATGGTACCAACAACATAGTGCACCGTTGATGCTAGATCTATAATTGGGTTATCATGGTCAAATGAATGTACTCTCTAATGTATTTTGCGCTTAAACTATTATTAATACAAAAAAAAAATTTATCTTTGCATTAGACTACAAAGTTCTCCATTCAATACAAATATGAGATATAATATTATGCAATCTACAATCTCTCCTTCAATATTAGCCAAAAACTAGACTCCTCAAAGTCATCCCATGGGTATATTGGTCTCTTTAGTTTTCACAAAGGTCTAATTGAAACTATGTGATGTGTGAGTTCATGGGGTTTCAAAGCCAAAATATTTGAACACACCTACACAACACCCAACAACCCTCAAATAAAAATGTCTAAGTTAGTAATATAATAAATACAATTGAGAAACAACTTGATGAAGAAAGATCTCCATAGTCCACTTTAAGTGTAGTAACAATTTTAAAGGAAATAAAAGAAATGGATATCAAGAGATTATTGTGTCCCAATTTTTGTATTTTTTAGTAATAAGCTTCATTTGCTTGATATTTATTTCTATCGTCTCCTACAAATTCCAAAATATTGTTCTTGGGATTCCACTCCATACCATTCATGGCTACTCGACAAGGTATTTGATGCACTATCTATCCCGTCCAAAAAACAACCTACAAAAAAAAGTATAAAATTATTTTTGATTATTTTTCAAATAAATTCAACATTGAAAAGGCTTTTCAAGATCTACTAACCCACCAGATGTTGAATTTGTTTTAAAATTTCTTATTATTTTAAACCATGCATTGCTATCAATTATGCAAGGAAAAATGCTAAACCCATATAACAAATTAATATATGGTAAAATTAGAGAGAAGTTAAAGATTCACATCTATATTGAAATATTGCACCAATCCTTTGATCCCAAAGTCTCATCTAATAGTGATCAATATTTTAGTGCATGAGACACCTTATAAGCCTTTATTCAAAATGATTATTTTTTCCTTGTAAATTGAATTTGTAAGCCTTACTGAAAAATTCATTTTGTACATATCTTATATAGTCATGGTATTCCATGGAACCACATATCTTTGAAGAATTCTATGAAATAGCTCACTATCTAGTTTATGCTTCCGCTTTTTACATATTAGTGGAGATTTTCTAGGGTAAAACTATGTTTTCCCAACATGTTTTTAGTCAACTAAAGGAAAATAGTTTGGTCTTCAAAAACCACACTAGCAGAGAAATAAAAGCTTTTTCCTATGGTATGTAGAATTGTGATTTTTTAAATCTATTTTTTGTTGGTTTTCCTTTTCCCTAATTAGTGGACCATATTTTGGTAGGGTTTTTGGATTTTTTTATTTATAAATTTAAAGAAAAAAATATGGTGTCCAGTCAAAAGAAAATAGGATTTTTTTTATGTTTTTATAATGTTTTGTAGATTGTAGACATGTACTTTTTAATGGTTGGGATTCTATTTCTTGGGTTCTCTAGTGGGCATGTATAGAGGCATGTGTTTTTTGCATGTCTCAAAGTGAGGAAAAAATTCCATGTAGATGAATATAGACTCTTGTTATCAAAATATGAATCTCTATTTTCGCTATAGTGACCCATAATTGGACAAACAACTTGAGAAATTTTATGGTGGGTACAAATTTCTAGGTTTGAAGATTTTATCTAGCTGTCAACATATTTTAAAAGACCATTTATTTTAGGTTTGTAACTTCTTACTTCTCTCTCTCTCTCTCTCATAGTATATATAGTATGACCATTAATGTTCCATTCTTTTGCTACACCTAAGTCTTTTCATCATGCAACCATGCATAAATAGATAAATAATCAATTAGTTTATATATATGAACCATTGTTCATAACCATAAGTTGTGTTGATTTCTTTCACAATCATATAAGTGAATTAGATAAATAAATAATAATTAAACCTTAATTACAAGGTGTTAATCTAACAATCCTTAATTTATTTGTAAATAAATTTTTATTTTGACAAACTAATTCAAGACATCTTATACTAATTTTTCCCTTGTTTTGGATACAAACACCTTTATTAAATATTAAATTTAGAATTTTTATGTATTTGGATAATATATAGTCCCAAATTTGTATACTAAGATATTTACTTATTATTGCATAAATTATTTATTTTCTCCAAGAAATTTTTATGTGAGATTTTTAATTCCCTTACATAAATTTGGTGAACTCATCCACTCTTATAACCCCTTAGGTTTTTAGATAAGTAGGGCCTTTCTTCTAATTTTATAAGACATATAAGCATACATAGGAGATTTATGTTATTACACTTAAAATAGCTTGCTAATTCTATGTATCCCATGAAATTGGCTAATATTCTTCATAATTTTGTTTATTGGTGCACCATTTGGTCATGAGATTCTTCAAGGTATTGATGCTAAAAATAATTCTAGTTCTATGTATACTACTTCTTCCCTACTTCCTACCTAACCCTTACCCATTATTGCCACCTCTCTCACCTTTGAGGTTCCTTATGTTCCTTCCTCCAATGTTATATATTTTTCCATTTTCCCACTCATGTCATTTTAAGATGCACAAAATCAAATATTGTAGCTAAATTGTTATTCAAGTATGAACAATCTTCAATAATGCTTAACATTATTTTTATCAACTCAGACCAATATATAAAAATGTTGTTGAAGGATGTATGTTATATAAGACCTATTATTAATGAAAATAAAGATTTATATTATATTTTTATGATAATAATGGCTCTGTTGATCACAGTGTCCATATTATATACTATTAAGTTTTTCTATGTGATTGTCTTCTTAAGCTCTAGGTTTATTGTATTGCTTAAATTCATGGGATCTCTCCTAATCCATCATAACAATTAAATTTTCTTCTTAGCTTGTAAAATTATTGTCATATCCAACAACATTATTATGTTTCCCTTTGCCTCCAAAGATATATACTATAATTGTTTCAATTCCAAATCCCATGCCATGTCCTTATTTTCCTTTTAGAGTTGGAATAGTGCATTGAAATTCTAGAGTATTAATTGGTTGATATCATGGATAGCCAACTAATATTTAAATAACTCCTACAAGCTCTCATTGCTCCTTCTAGAAACTCTAATTCACCTGCCATTATAAAGGCATTTGAAACCCTTATTTTCCAAATGGAATTGCATCAATCTTTAAACCCCTTATGATCTCCTATCTTGATATTGCTTCTATAGAAAATCGCAATGAGCATACAATAAGAATCAATTGTCAACAACTGAATAATCACTACTACCCTCTGATACATTATCCAATCGTACAATTATATCCTCATTGTTTTAAAATTAAGATTGTAATCAGTAACATAAGTGTATAGATGTTGATACATCTATAACTCAGTTGTAGATCCATTAAAAAAAAAATATCCATTTGTATTTTCTCTTTTTCTAAAAGTAATCAACAAAAGTGAGTGCCAATCATTGAAAAAATAGTATATTGTTAAGGAATTCCATATCCAAATTAGGAACATCAATACAAAAATTATGCCAAGCATATACTATGTATATTTAAAATAAATTTCACAAGTTCTAAATAATAACAAATGAATTATACATATTCATATAATACTATGTTTGGGTTTTGTCACTCAATTTTCTAGCTACAACACAAGAAAAAATGGGTAAGTGCACCAAGATGGTTGCACTTTTGTGGCCAAACAAGAAAAAAATGTGCCATAACGAGAACGCGTTATAACGCGAACGCGTTATGTCTTTTTAAAAGAAAAAAAAAAAAGTGAATCCAAATATCATTTGTATAATGCGAACGCGTTATAACGTGAACGCGTTATAATGTGAACGTGTTATAACACGAATGCGTTATAACGCGAACACGTTATGTCTTTTTAAAAGCAAAAAAAAAAGTGAATCCAAATATCATTTGTCATTTGCTTTTTAGTGCAACAAATAACGCGTTCCCATTATAACACGTTTGCATTATTTAATCCTAAATGGACATATCTATACTGGTTAATAACGCGCTCGCGTTATTGTAAATTTGGTTTTTTTAAGCTTTAGATGGTACATTTATAGGGTAGAGGATTAAGGGTACTAGGGAGAGAGCTAGAGGGATTGAGTGAGAGAGAGATACTTTAGAGAGAGAGGAAGGGAGTGAGAGAGAGATACCCTCTCCAACCCTCTCCCATCCTCTCCCACA
>VDFB02000015.1:545553070-545596954 GCA_007258455.2 Sequoia sempervirens
TTTTTCCAAATTCAACAAATTTTCACATAATCGGGTTCGTGCTCACCATCAAGATTGCATCTGGTTCAATATCAAGAAAATCGAACACATGGGTAATGTTAGGTTCTTTATTAGCTTCCAACGATGTAATTTTTTTCACTTTCTAACAATGCTAAGCCTTTCATCCATAATTTCTTTTGTTTGTATATCCGTTTTTCTTCAAAAAGTAGTGTTTGGTATTTTTTCACTATAAATTAACCGCTCATCGAATTTGAAATAAATTAAATTTTAGAAACTAGATCCATTCTACAATTTAAAAAAAAAAAAAATTAAAAAATCTATTATTTTCAAAAAAATTTTAGGGGAGCACTACCAAATTTGCTTTTTAGGAAGTGCCCACTTAGAAAATTAATAAAAATCAAATATTCATTAAAATTATCAGAAAATATCCAGTCCTTACTACATACTGTTATCTAACTTCTAACTAGAGTGATTTTAAAAATACTACAAAAAAGTCCACCGTGCTCGGGTCACACAAGAGTTGCTATGTTATGTTTTTCTGACAGAAACAACAACAATTTGTGTGTGTCCCTCTTTTGAACCCCTTAATCTCAACCATTTTCAAAATAAATTAGTAGTTTAGAAAGTAGACTCGGAGCACTACGGTCCTTTTTTTTGTTCCATCAAAATTTTTTGAGTGTAGCTATCCTCAATTTCACGTCCAATGTCAGTATTTCCTGATTTCAGAAAAAAAGTGGCCACTTAAGCCCCTTTTTTGGGAACCATCTTGGTGCACTTACCCAAACATAATTTATTTTAACCAAAAAAATTCCCCGTTAGTTGGCTACTTTTATGAGTTTATTTTAGTTACAAATTTTATCTACTCAAAGCTACTAATATTCAATGCAAGTTTAAGTTATATTTAGGTACTAATATTAGTTTCTTTTAGATATCTCTTTTGGCTTATATCGAGATGTTTTTATTGTCTTTACTTTGGGAAGATGCAATTTATTAGAAACTTCCCTTTTGAAATAAAAAAAAATTTAAAAAGGTGCTTTATTCTAATTTGAATAGCCGAGTTCATGGGTCATTATGACCTTGAAACATTTATCTATATTACTCAAAAAAAATCTCGTATGAATATTTTTTTCAACATGACAAATCTAGCAAAGAAATAAATTCTACAAATATTGATTGTTGCACAAGTTATCAATTCAATGAGGCTATTATAATATTTTCATTCCTCCAAATGTTTTATTGACTATGAATTTTTTATTAAGAATTCATTTTGGTTCAATAAAGAAGTAAAATTTCTCTATTCTTTTTAACCTAGATGGAGTTGTGAATGACATTTATAAATTTTACAGTTCTCATATGCTATTGAAATTTATAATTCTAAGACAAATTTAATCATTTCTCATCCACTTTTTTAGGCTTTCATATTGTTTTTATTTATTTATTTATGATTTCAAAAAAAATAATAGTCCATAATTCTTAGTTGACAACTAGCCTCCCCAGGGTTGAGCTTACCTTGTTTCAAAAACAACTCTAAACTCCACTATATGTAGCCCACAACAAATATCCTATTTCCTTTGCCATAAGTGGCTACCTTTTCTAAGGGGTTTGAAGTACAATAATAAGCATACCTTTTAAAATATGTGTTATGGTCATAAGACTCAAGACCACCTTTATTTTTATTCTTTATATGCTCTCTTACAAATCCACACCATTGTCCTAAAAAAAATTGTAACTTGCAAACAATTATTTGGCACTTGCTCTCTCTCTCTCTCTCTCTCTCTCTCTCCCCCTCCCTATGTCTATTTATGCTAGCCTTTACTCATTTTTCTACAAGGCTCTTATTATATTAGAGTTGTTCTTATACAAAGGGGTTGTCCAAGTACTATCTAAATTTAGATAGTCAATTATAAAGGAATTCAAGCATCTTAAAGTTCACTTTCAAATTGTTGAAATAGTTCTATTATGGTTAAGATCTCATATTTTAAAGCCCTCTTGTTGTGTATTTGATAATTAGTTGTACAGTTAAGGAAAACACATTAACTTTAACTTTTGAATCAATGAATATTAAATAACATTCTCAAAATTTTCAAGAAGTTGAAGCATCAAACTTACCATCTCATGGAAAAATCAATCCTACTTGAGTTCAATCAAGAATTTATGAAACAATGACAAGACTTTCAATATCTTCAAGAACTACTCATTACCCATGATGACCATACATCAACAATTAATGGTCCATTTATTGGGAGCCTAAATTAAAAATAGTCATGATGATAAGGATATCTTTGAAGTTTTCATCAACTGACCAAATTTATATCAAAATGCCTTTTGTCATAGACAAGAACATATGTGAATGGATGAACTCTAATGCTAAAAATCAAAAGAAACCATCCTTTATAGGTTGTGATGATAGAATAATGACATGATGCTCCAATCTTAAGTTTCCTTTCCATTACGTTTTTTTTGACAAACTCAAAAGAAGGGAAGAAACAAATGATGCTCCAATCTTAAGTTTCCTTTTCATTACTTTTTTTTGACAAACTCAAATGAAAGGAAGAAACAAACTAAGTGGTGTACCCAACCTAGTCAAAGACTAAAAATGAATTTTGATGGGGCTTCTAAAGGAAACCCAAGAGCTTCAAGTGTAGGATACATAATAAAACATGAGCATAGTTGTATAACATTGTCATTGTCAAAGAAACTATTGAACATAACTCATAATGAAGCAAAGTTTGAAGCTCTAGTCAATGATCTTTGAATTTGTAAGATGAAAGATATGAAGACCATTGACATTGAGGGAGATTCCAAATTTTGTATTGAAGCCATCAAGAATAAGAAGATACTGAGTTTGAAATTGCATGCACTAACTATCCAACCTTCAAGATGCACTTTATGCATCAAATGACATTATACCATGCCTATACTGTACACTTCCCACATAAGTTTGCACATGATTTTATCAGAAATGTGCACCATATTTATTCAACTGAATAATCACGAAAACCTATTCTACAAAAATATAATATTCATGATAACTAAATATTGATAATCGAATGATAATAATCTAATAAAATACATATATAACATAATAAGATGTAAATTTATTAAAAGACTGCAAAACTCATATCTCAAACTCAAATTGTACACTCTAAAACCCCAAGATTTGAGCTAGAGACGTGATTTTTTCAACCCTTTAATAGATGTACATCTTATTATTATGTTATACATGTATTTTATTAGATTATTATCATTCGATTATCAATATCTAGTTAGCAGGAATATTATATTTTTGAATCACAGATTTTCACGATTCTTCG
The DNA here is from genome assembly GCA_007258455.2 of Sequoia sempervirens. Lineage (NCBI taxonomy): Eukaryota > Viridiplantae > Streptophyta > Pinopsida > Cupressales > Cupressaceae > Sequoia > Sequoia sempervirens. The sequence continues at coordinate 545,556,385 of VDFB02000015.1, forward strand.
AATAGATATGATACACATTTATGATAAAATCGTATGTACTTATGTGAGACAACATACAATATACAACATGATATAATGCCATCTGATGCATCCTGATAACTGGATAGCCAATGCAAAAATTGCAACCTTAAATAGACATCATTTGGTCTCTGTTGAGGGACCTACAGGATTTCACTTTTTCCCGTGTTAACAGAGAATCCAACAAAGCTGTTCACCTCCTGGCCAACTGGGCGGTAGTACAAAATGAGATTTTTCTAATTGTAGATTGTGAATGGATGTGGTCTAGTTTGGATCAAAATTTTGGAGGAAAAAAATCCGAAAAATGAAGGATAAAGTGGCTCAATCTTCTATGGCGACTGATCATTCCTCAAAATTAATTGACACTTGTATCATGAGAATCAAATCGAATCGACCTCGAATCAATAATGGCGGTGGCCCATAGCCATGCTTCTTGAGTTAAACATTTGATTGCATCGAACAACTTAGTAATGAAATTTTTAAAGGCACGTTGAGAAACTTATTCTAGCCCATCAATGTTTGGATGTTTCATTCTTTATTCGACTAAATGGCTAGTAGAGGACCGCTTGAACTAGAATGCAACTGTACTGAACTAGGATAGCTCCAATGGAGTGAACTCGGAAATCTTGAATATTATCAGTTCTACTTGTTGGCTAAAGAAGCATTCTTCCCAAATGTGGTGCAAGCATCTGTCAAAACAAGTTGGGGAGAAGTTCTTGCTGGTGCTCTCCTAAGGAATTGAAGGAAAAGGCCATGAAAGCAATTTCAAAAGTGAATCTTCTCCCAACCAAAAAGGGACATATTGCTGGAATACTAATTTCAATGATGTAAAGAAGAGAAAAATCACTTGTCAAGCCTTACAACTATTCAGAGAAGGTTTGGTACAAAAAAACATGGAGACATTCCACTTCTATATGTCAGTACCAGGACTTATTAGCTCTAGCTCAGACTGTTCAAGCCCTGAAGGTTGCCGAGGGTCTTTGTTTTCTAATGTTTCTCAGAACCTCCATGTAATGTATTCTTTGCTCAAACTGGAGTGGATGTAACTTTTCGAATGATTTTAATGAAATGGTTACCCACAAAATTGGTAATACTTTATCTATTATCTATTTTATTTATTTATTTACATTTTTTTAAAAATTATTTGCTATTTGTAAAAATGTTTCAAATATGATTAATTTGAATGGTTTTAAAGTCACAATTTGAACTTCTTTGAGATTAGTTCACAAAAAATTGGGAGTAAAGTTTAAGTTTTTTGTGATCATATTTAGAAATTCCAATAAAATTTTATTTATTGTGGATGTTAAGAACATGATAAATATTTAGAATCTACTGTTGTCAAACTCAAGTAATGACACTTAGTAAACATTAATTATATTAAAATTTTAAATTCATTAGTCTATGTTTCAAGTATTCTACATACCAATAACCAAACAATAATGATCTAAATTTTGCTTCCACTAATTAAATCTTTAAATTAATCATAACCACCATAAGATCAGCAAGAACATGACACAATGCCTCCCTTGTTTTGTATAATGGCGTTTTGATTGAAAATAAATTGAATACTTTGTATAATAAATCTAGTTATTTGAGTTGCATACAAATTTTAAAATACAAATGAAAAAAAATAAAAGATTAATCACATTTTCATTAAATTTTAATATTATAATTTTCTATAATTATTTAGTTTTTAATATAATTACATACTCATACAACTAAACTTTTATTCTGAATTATGATATTCAATTATCATCTAACAAAATTCAATTATTATCTAAAATTAACTAGAATAAAATGAGTGTATAACTGTTATTGCAACCATCCATGCTTTACAATTGTATAAACAATTTTATCAAAATTACTTTTCATATATTTAAAAACTTGTATTAATAGTTGTAATCTGATGCACACTGGTACTAATAGAAATTACATATATAATGATCCAATTGAAATGCACCACAAATTACTTTGATGTTTAATATTGATATAATTTTTTATTTATATAATAAAAATTACATTTAACTTATCAATAACAAAAAGACAAATAATATTTAATCATTTATCAAGAGAAAATATTTTTAACATAGAGCATTTAGAATTGAAACTTAGGTATCATAACATAACCTTAGAAAAATGAATGAGAACTGTAATTTGTATTCCACAAGACATATCCACGTTACTACTTAGAGAAAATAGTTTATTAAAAAGGGCTTCACAGTCCCATTACAAAAACTGTATATCAGTTCTTGCATTGTTAAATAAAAACAGCTTACAGAAAACAATCTCCAGAAAAAATACGTTTTCATTTTATCCATAGTTTTTGTCATCTTATGGTTTTCAGGGGATCTACTCAAACAAAACCATGTAGAAACTTGACATAGTTTCAAAAAAATAGTTTAATAAACTTAGGTTTTCACGGTCCCATTATAAAAACTGTATATCAGTTCTTCCATAGGTTATAAAACACTTTAAAGAAGTGTCTTCATAGTTTATAAAATATCTTTCAGAAAGTATTTGAAAAAGACGTTTTACTTTTTCCTTAAGGTTTTCAGGGGATCTATTCAAACAAGATTATGTTTTCACTGATATTTTGCAAAATGACTGTAAAAACACTTCAAATATTTGAGAAAAAGCTGTGTATGCACACTCAAAAAACAGCAGGAGAGAAAACATCACTTAACGGCGTAGTTGAAATCAATGAAGCCCAGAGCAGCTCCAGGGCCTGCAACAATTGTTAATTTCAAACAAATTCGATTAACAACTGGAATAGAAATTACATCCAAATCTTCTAGAAAGAGCAGGTAACAGAATTTTTAAAACCCACCTCATCTGCACCAACACTTATAGTCTTCTCCTCTACTTCACTTGGATTTTTCACATCGAGCTGATTCAGCAAATCAATACCTGTGAGTGTCGAACTGGGAGTTACGTTCAAGTCATCTGTTATTATAAATGTAGCAATATCTTTCACATAACCCTCGCTGCTTTCCCCACCTCTAACTTGGCTTCTACTTTGACAGGCTTTCGGATGGAATACTACAGGGCAGTTCAGAGCACGCCCACAATCACAGGTTTCGTCAGGGTTGGTGCTGATAGAGTGAAAAGTATGGTTGTCTTGTCGAGCTTTTCTGCAGATATAAAACGAACTTCTCATATCATCAATCAGAAGATTTTGGCTGGAATATTTTGACACAAGTCTTGGCTCTAGCAGCTCAGATTTGTCACCATTCATGTACAGTGAGGGAAGCTTTTCTATAGCAACATATAGATTGGTAACAGAGGCAACTTTCTTTGAGCTTCCTGATGCTGAAAGCAATTTGATCACCGAACCCAGTGGCAAAGTGAGAAAGCTGAAGAGCAGGTCCACAAAATCTTTTCCAGCCTCAGCATAAATTATTTTCCTGTTTTTCTTGCTAATCAGAAGCCTGACTCTCATGCGTTGAGAATTCTTGTCTGCCATTTCCATTTACTCTCCGCAAGATTAGAGGTGACAAACACAAAATAGGCAAGTAAAAGATCTGACCAATATATATGACAGATTCCCCACTTCGTTTAATTTAGAGGGGATGTACCTGTTCTGATAATGTACAGAGTGTCCATTAGAATTGGCCATAAAGTGGCTTCAATTTCCTGTCAAATATTGAACGGAACTGTGTACTTGCCCTCTGAAATGCACCCCAAGTTCTCTGGAATGAATTATTCTAGGGATACTTAAGATTTGCACCGTAGCACTGAAGTACTGTGAATAGATTTTTTTGGCATACTTATAAGCATTAGAATTTAATGGTTGCAGTAGTACGAAGGATGGAGTATTACGATGTTAATGAATTACAACTGTCCAAAAAAATCAGATTACTGTACCGCTTAAATATCAGAACTTTTCGGTTCAAAGAGCAAATTTTAATAGGGTGACAATTTATGAGTTTTATAAGTATAATAGATATACATTTTTTCTTGCCAAGGAAAAATTCATAATATCATATTGAATAAGGATATTACATTTTGTAGAAGCTAAAAAGCCTTCAAGGGTGAAAAATAGAAAGAAAAAACATGAAGAAGACAAAGCAAAGGTGATGCCAGAAATAGGCAGCAGCCAACAAAAAAAGCCAAAAAAAATAGGGCAAAGAAACAAAGAGACAGTTGTCAAAAAATAAAAATAAAGACAACACACTAAAAAATGGTGAATGCAACCAAATAGTGGGAAAAAAACCAGTGATTAGGAAGAAACAGCAAAGCCATAGAAGAAAAGTGGACAAGAGAATCATGAATGATTGGTCACGGAGAGGTTATAAGGTGACAAGATAGAACCCGCCAAGTGTTCAATTAGTTCCCAGCTATACACAGTCAAATGTAAGCCTGCCTTTGAAAGTGCATCTACCTCCATTTATATTCCCTTTAAACATGTGTGAAGGATATATGGACAAAGGTAAGTCTCAAACTATTAATCAAAGCTTTAATAAGCATGAGGATGATATTTTCAATATGATAGATCCCCTTTATCCATTTGATGATGACCTCTGAATCACCAAAGACTTGTAATTGATCCATCTTTTTGTCCTTGGCCAAAGTCAACAAAAGTTTCAAAGCCATAATCTTTGCAAATTATTTGTACTACTACCCAAACCAACACTAAAAGAGATATAATGGTTTGGATTGTAAAATATTATGCCACTCACCCTATAGAGAGCAGAATTACCTTGACTAGCCCCATCAAAGAAACCCCAAGGATGAGATTTATCAATTAATGGAAGAGTTATGGATCTTAGAATATTCACCTTAGGGATATTCTAAAAGTGTACAAAAATATATTCAATCCAAGATGTGCATGGGAAGGCGGGAATCAACTTATTTTGAAAAATTACAACATTCCTAGCCAACCAAATATCCTAGGAAATTAGAAGTGGTAGAGTCCTATAGGAATGTAGTGACCTATGATTATACCAATTTTCAAAACAATTCAATAGACTATTTCCATTCCTAATGTTCCTTTGACCAATCAATATTTCCATATATCAAACCAAACTTTGATAGTGTAAGAACAATTGAATAAAAGGTGGTCAATAGACTCCAAATCAATCAAGAGTAGAGAATAGCGTCTCAAACCTTGGCAACTCCTTTTCTGCAACACATCCCAAGTCAATGCTTTTATTTTGGAGTACAAGCCAAATAAACATTTTGGTCTTATGAGGAGCATGAATCTTCCAAATACACTTACACCACTAACTATCAACATCATGGTTCCTTTGAGGAAATAAAGTCTTGTATCCCAAACTAACATTATACATCCCTTGGACAATATTCTTAGACCAAACCAAAAGATCTTCCTCGTTGTTGATTTTGACATGACTCCACTTTAGCATGTTAACATAATCACTCCAAATTTCATAATCCACTCCAAACAAACCTAACCAATCAATAGATTTCCACCCTTATTGTCAAAATTGGTGGTATTAGGATCAACAACTTGTGCAAGAGTATTAATGCCTTTCTCTAATAACAGATTTATAAGATCCTCAAGGAGAAGGAAAGCTTCACCACAACCAACCCAAGGATCAACCCCCACTTTGACATTTTCACCATTTCCCACCTTCCAAGATAGCCAAATACCAATAATGGGGAAATAAATAATAACAACCTTCCAGATAATAGAGGCTTTTCAAGAAGTTCTAACCAAACATCTAATCCAATCAACAATGGGTTTTGGAGCAATATACTTTTGGTAAAAAAATTTATACCTCATTCCCCTTGTCAAAATGAGTCTTGAAACACTCTTGGCAATGAGAGCAGCTAAAAATAATTAATATTTTTTAGTCCCCAACCCCCTTCATCCTTTGGCTTAGAAACATACAACTAATTTGTAAGTGGAATACTTAATTTGTCCTTTTCCCTTTCCAAATAAATGTGAATAATTTTTTCCTTATTGTTTCTATCACACACTTAGGAATGTGAGATAAAAAAAGCCAAAAAATAGGTATAGCTTCCAAAAAATATTTGATCAAAGTATTTCTCCAATGGAAAGTCATTTGTTGCACCGCAAGTTGATACCTTGCTAATCATCTAAAACCAATCATTTTTGTCATAACCATTTGGTTTCAAGTGAAATCCTAGGTATTTAAAACCAACTTGTAGATCCAAATGTTGATAGGGAAACATATCTAGAATCCAATTATGAAGGTCTATTTGAATTTTGTTAAGAGAGATAGTGGACTTAAGTATGTTGCTAGTACATGAGTGGTTGGTGTTGTCCTTTATGTCAACATGCTTATGTTTGTGTTGTCATTGATGTCAACTGGTTCATACTATTGGTGATTTTTGGAAGACTATGTTGTTGCATTAATGTGTTTGTGGTGATGCTTTGATTAGTTTCATTATTTTGTCATTGGTAAGTGCTATTGGCATTGTCAATCTTTAGTGTTGCTTTTATAAGATTATATTGAGTTGGTTGGCTATATTAATGTGTTACAATAGGTTTGGTGGTGTTGAGGAAATGCTAAAGATAATGAGAATGTGTTTCTAGTGCTTGGTTTCCCAGTTCTTTTGAAAAAAATTGAATAAAAGAAGAAATAGTGTGGTTGAGTGGTGTTCTGGCATACAAAGAGGTTTGAATCTAGTTTTCCTCTACATTTCTTCTATGTTGAAGATCTACTTGTGTAGTTTGGATATGTTGATTTAAGTTATTTATAAGTATTATATCTATATTTTCTTGGTCTGGATCATATTGTGCAGAGAAAGTTGTGTTTACGAGTGTGTGAACTATGTATTCCACAGTGGTGTCTACGAGAAATGGTTTTTCTCCACATTTCTCTACAATTTGGTTTCTAGTCTTGCAGTTCTAGAAATGTGTTCATAAGGTTCATATCTACCTTCATTTGAAGTTGTTCATGGTTTGGTGCTTTGCAAGTTGATTTCTTGAGTTACAACATGTGGAATATTATCTAAGAGTAATGCATGTGTACATTCTTTAGGTGAAAGTTATTGCGAAGGAATTTTTGGGATTTTAGGGTGTTTGTGGAATATTCTAGATTGTTTTGAAGTGATATTTGTTGTCTGCAAATTGTCTTTGGATCAAAGGAAGCATGTACTTAAATGTTTGATGGTGTTTACATATGTTCGATCAACCTTTGGTGTTTACACTAATTGCAGATTTTCTTCGGTGTTTGTGAATGTGTGGCATGTCATGTATGAGTGGATTTAGGTCTAAGTTAATGTGTGATATGGTCTGAATTCATTCCTTTCCATTGTGGGAATTTTTTGGCACTAACCTAATTTGATTTTAAATGGTTGAGTACGTTGCATAGCCAACCTTTGAGAATGTTTTCAAAGATGAAGACAATAAAAATAAGTGTTGTGTTGATGAAGGATAAGTGTACATAGAAGGTAACATGTATTATCCGAATTGCAGAGTTGTGAAGTGCGAATTTGTGAAGTGTAGTGTGAGCTTTAATGAGTTAGACTACTGGAAGCAATGAGCAGAAGGTGTCTACAATCTTTAGAAAGGCTACAAATATGTTGGCAATGTTGTTGTGGACCTTTCGGTTGCATTGAGATGAATTTCTTTTTTTTGTAGACTATAGGAATTGATTGGGTATCCATCCCCCTAGAAACTATTGTGCGTCTGGTAAAAAAATTTCACGTGACCGGTAATGCTGGCACGACACACCCTCCAGTACCACAGGTTTGGGAGGATACTAGACCTCATGACCTCTTGCCTAGAACAGGATGCTTTAGCCAATCAAGCTAGGCCCCCCACCCCCATTGAGATAGATTTCTCACTATAACATTTTTTTATTTTTATTTTTAATATGGAAATGACCCATTAGCAGTGAGCCTTTCTTTGTTTTGGATAGTGAGCCCTATGACAATGAGCCTATTGTATTCTATTTTGCAATTACTATATATTATGAGTTAATCCTCTCTGTGTTTTTTCCCTTCTTGGGGTTTCCATGTAAATCTAGTGTTCTATTGTGCATGGTGTTGATGTGTTTCAGTTTGAGTTATTTGTTTCATGCTAGTTCACTTTAACAAATTAAGATTTAATAAATTTGATGTGAATCTAAATGTTTATGAGGGTTTTGATGCTATAATGTACAATCGATTCACCCCCCTCTTAGTTGTCTTGTGCATTCAATAATTGGTATCAGAGCGAAGTTCCTGGGAATAAAGATTAACCACTTGAGGTAGATCTGGGATGGAACATAAGAGAGATACTCCTTTTTTGATGGATCAGATTATGCATTCTTGAATACAAGGATGGAAGGTTTCTTTGTATCACTTGTATTTGGAGTTTGGAAGTTTGTTGAAGATGGATACACTACGTGTATAAATGGTCCAAGTAATAATTATGAGATCAAGGCCTATGAGAATAATGGTAAAGCAAGGTATGCTCTTTTAAATGGTCTTTCTAATACTAAATTTGTAAATGTTATGAATCTGAAATCTACTAAAGAGATCTAGACAAAGTTGGAAAGCATTTATGAAGGAGATGATAAGGTCAAGCAAGCTAATATGCATAATATAAAGATCATATTTGAGAATATGTAGATGTTAGAGGATGAAAACATTACAAGCTACATGCATAAGGTGGACAAAATTGCTAACTACATCTGAGGTCTTGGTGGAAATCTTGAAGAAAAAGAAGTGGTAAAGAAGGTATTAAGAACTCTTCCTAAAGCTTATAGTCATAAAATTTCTACTATTAAGGAACCTCGGGATTTAACAAAATACACTAGATATCTCAGTTGTATGGTGCTTTATCTTCTTTTGAAATGAGAGAGTTTTGTCCAAGTAATGCAAAAGTTGAGATTGCTTTTAAGTCTACTAAACTAGAAAAGACTAAGGAATCAAATCAGGAGGATCTTGATGATGTAGAAGAAAAATTTGTGATGAGAATAATGAAAAACAATACTGGAAAATATAGAGATAAGTTAAATCTTTCAAATTTTTCAGTTGTGGAAAGATAGATCATTATGCTTCAAGATGCCCAAAAAAAGCTTTAAATGACAAGAATAAGGAGAAAAAAGGTAAAACAATTAAGAAAACTTATCATGCTAGAGAAGATGCCAATATATCTGATGATGAATCAAGCTATGTAGATGATGAGGATAGTGAATTCTTGTTCATGGCTATAAATGTTGAATCTAATTTTACAAATTCTTTGAGATGTATGAAGGAAAGTTCTCTGGAAGCAGGTCATAATGTTGAAGGAACTATGGTGACTTTTTTTCATGCTAGAAAGGAGAAAAACTACTGGATCATTGATGGTGGATTCTCAAATCATATGTTTGGTGATAAAAGTAAGTTTTTCAATCTTGAGAAAATTGAAGGAGGCCTAGTTAAGTTTGGTGATAATATACATCTACTAAGATATGTGGAAAAGGTTCAATTAGTTTTGATGGAAAGCATGATACAGATGATGTCCTTTATATTAAGGGTTTAAGCCATAACCTCTTGAGGGTTGGAAAAATGTGTAGAAAATGATATAACAAGCATTACAAACTCATTTTTTTGCAAACTTGTGACTTGATGGATGTGAGATCAAAAACGACTCTAGAACTATGGTTATTGTTGGAAGAAGGAAAGATGAAAATTTTTATTAGCTTAAAGGTGGTGATGGTCATTGCTTTATGACTAAGATTAATGAAAGTTGGCTATGGCATAGAAGGATGTGTCACATCAATTTTGACAACCTAGTGATGATAATTTCAATTCAAGCTATGAAAGATCTTCCAAAGATTACAAAGCCTATTAATGTTGTTTGCAAGGAATGTTAGATTGGGAAGCAAGCAAGAAGAAGTTTCAAATTCAAAGAACAATCTATTGTTAGACTATTGGAGATGGTACATATAGATCTTTGTGGTCCTATCAAAGGGTGTGCACATCAATTTGTGACACAAAAAAGGTGCCACATTGTGTAAAAACCTCAAAATTAAGCATTTTACACTCACCAAATAACTCAAGCATTTGGCGAGCACTAAATTTGGCACTCACCAAATGTTAAAGCTGTTTTAAAAAAACAAGTATTACAAACTCACTTTTTTGCAAACTCGTGGCTTGAGCCCTCATTTTGTGCCTTTACAACTCACACTCGCCAAAAGGAGATCAAATTTTTCTTGTAATTCTTCACGAGGATGTTGTCAAGATGCCAAAGAGGTCAAATAGATTAAAGAAGTATATATTTTTATTGCTTTAGTTTTGAATTTGAATTAAAATGTAGATTGAAATAGGTTTTTCAAATAAACTTTGTTTTAATTTCTAGGAAATCAATCTCCACCTACAAACATTGAAAATTCACAATCACCCCCTCACGAAGACCCTCCCAAACAAGAAGAACCTCAAACCCCTCCCTCAATTCATGTAGGAAACTATAAGGAACTCAAGAAAATATTTAAAATCAAATTGAAAACAACAAAAGAGAGCTTGAACTATTTATTGGAAGATTAAATGAGCATTCTGTAACCCACCCTTATAAGAGAGGCACTACTAAATCTCTCAAATCGATTGTATCACATGTAGGTGAAATGAGTGAGAAAATTAATTTTTGGTCAAATAAGAGAGATGAATTAAGACAATTTTATGCAAGTGGACTTTCCTATGCAGACATGAAAAAGTAAAAAATTAGTAAATCCAATTTTTGTGCCCTTTTTATAGACCCAAGAACCAATGCACCTCTAACACATGCATGTAGGTGGTTCCCCATCCATCAGTGCCACCATGAATTAATTAAAAATAAGTTTTGGGAGTGGTGGCAGATGATTTTTTACCAATCTCCATGCAATAACTACGAGGTAACATAGTATTTTTTGAGAAAACTCTATTGTGAGTTTGTCCTTAAGTAAATCTTTTATTTTTGTCTTTTATCTTTTTCTTTTATGTTTTCCATTTGTCTTGTGTTTTATTTTTGAGGATGACACAAGGTGTCGAGACACTCATGTCTCTTCCATGTTGACCCAAAAGTTTTTCCTTTATCTTTTCTTTGTCTTGTGTTTTCCTTTTGGGTATGATGCAAGGGGTTGAGACATTCATGTCTCTTCCATGTTGACCCAAAATATTTTCATTTATATTTTCTTTGTCTTGTGTTTTCATTTTTTGGATGATGCAAGGCATCGAGACACTCATTCTCTTCCATATTGACCCAAAAGGATTTATTTTTTTATCTCTTTGTGTCATCCTTCCAGTTCTATGAGTATTTGGGGAATGATGATAGTTTTGAGCTCTATAAAAACATTGTAGCAAGAACATACTGACCCCAAATCCATAGATCCCTTATGTGTTTGGATTTTCATTCTTGGGGGAAACCCCTCTCGTTTCTTTGCATGGCGTAGATTTACTTGGAAACATATGACTTGGCATAGGGATTTTCAAGTTAGCTCTCATGTCTTCTTTATTGTTAGAATTTATCATTTTCTACTTTAAAGTAATTACTCACAGTATGGTGTTCAACAATTTCTTTAAAGTGGGGGAATACATTAGCATTATTCTTTTTTGCATTCTTTTTTCATGGTTCATGGTGTAGTCTTCTTATTTCATGTGATGTGTTTTTCACTTTATGGATGACATTGGACATGATTTCCTTCAAGAACATGATCTCTCTTAGTATATTATATTCCTCTTAGTGCCTTGATGTGACACACGACATCCCCTAAGTTGTGAATCTTCTATTCTTTGATTGGTCCTCTCTTGGAGACATTAGGCACAATGTTCCCTAACTTAAGACCTCACATGAATTAAGCAAGACTCCTTTGAGCATTCCTTATTGTTGTAGTGCATTTCAAGCTGTATGGCCACCTTGCATAACATAGCTTGCATGATTGTAGAGCCATATTGTTTTTTCATGAGCTCTAAGCATATTAAGTTTTGCTTGCCTCATGAAGCTTGAAGTTCATTTTTTGTGTGGTGCCTTATCAAAGTTATCAGGAGGTGTAACTTTGGTATGGTTTGATGGGAAGAAAAATGAGGGCATGAATTTCCCTTAGCCACTCATGTGTGTGTGTGTGAGCACATATCGGCCATGAGTGTATCTGTCTCACCTTTTTGGATTACTCACCCAATGGACAACCTAAAGTTTTGTTGCCTTAGAGTGAGCATGCATTTTTTGAACAAACATCCTATATCTGATAAACATCATGTTGGACAAACAATCGAAGCTTGATCCACCCCTTCTTTTACTTCTCTTATTTTTTTGTCTTTGGAATTGTATGCTTGTTCCTTGTCTTTTTTATACTATTTTCATTGTGTTCTTTTATGCCTATGTTAGTCTGCCATAGGAACTTGGTCCTAGGAGATTGTGCAACCCTCTTGATCATGTTCATCATATCTTACTAGCATTGGTTCATTTGGATCCCTCTTGATGTGTGTTGGTCTACTTGATACGGACAGGGTTGGATTGAATCAATCACAGACTCAATGCTCCATGTCTCACCTTTGATAACCCCTTGGTGTCACTCTCTCCACCACACTACCTATAGGTCCCCAATGCTGACTAGGCACCCCTGGTACTTTTGGCCAACCCTTCTATCATTTTAAAAATTTTGAAACAATGAAACCAATCCTTGTTTTCAATGCTTCACTCTCCTTTGGCCCTTAATCTACCCTAAAGACCAAAATAAACTAAACCCTCTTCAATGTTCTTGCAGGGTGTTTGAAGGTTACAAAGACTTCAAAATGGCTTTTCTAGGGTTCTTAGACAACCACAAGTTTCTATCTTACCATCGCTTTCACAAAAAGGCTTTCCTAGGGTTTGAAAGGCTAGTAGCCTTGAGCCCCCAATTAGGTCTCTAAACAGGGGTAATTAGCTTTTCCCTCCTAAACCCACAAAAGAAACATGTTTCTTGGCTTAGGAAATGTGTTTCCCCTACCTACACCTTCAAGATTTCTAGGGTCTTAACTCTTTCCAGGCCGTACTCTGCCCTCATGCAAACGCTACCCAAAAACTAGGGTTTCTAACTGCTCAGAACCAGTTTTAGGACTGGTGAAAAGTTCTCCTCCTAAACGGATTGTTGCACTCTCCTCCTTATCACCATAAGTTTCCAAGACCTTCCCCTAAATTCACAAGAAAGAATCTCTCAAAGTTCTTTTTTCCTCTGTAAGATATGTCACTTTTTCTTCAAGACTGCCCCAACCGGGCCTGCTCTGGCTCGCCTAGGGCATCCATTTGCTAGCATCCAATGAACTGACGCAAAACCTACAAATTAACCTATTTACAATCATGGTGAATAGGCACTATTTCCAAAGGGTCATACAGATTGTACGGAGGAAAAGTTCTCTAGCACCACATTTACAAAATATAGTCTATACAAACCAGAACTTGAGCAGAATTGAAACTATTTACAACAAAAACTTTTAAATGCAACAATGAAAAATCTTAACCCTACACAATGCTTGGGAACAAACACAACTACATTCTATAGGTCAAAACTATAACAACTTAATCCATTAAACACTGTTAAAAGAACACAAAAACTAGAAAATAAAGACAAGAACGGTGTTTTCTTCAACTTATGGAAAACACAGTCCGTACAAAAACTTCTAACCCTCAAAAAGGTCATGGTATGCCTTAAATATGCCTCCACAACAATTTAGGTGCTTTGGTCAAACTCAAAGAAGACCTAAAGATACAAAGTATAAAATCTCCTATGTTTTCAAACATTTTGGCTAGATTGGTAAAATGACAAGTTGGGCTTCAAAACCAAAACAAGATTGCCACCTCCCAATCCATTGATCAAGATTGATCAAGCTTTATTCAAAACAACCAAAAACCTAGCAAAATGGTCAACATGACCTCACAAAAAAATGAACTTTAACCAAAAACTTCAAATAAGCTTGCACTTTGCCAGGTGCTCCTGCACCATTCTCCCCCTCTCAGCACAAACAACTAAGTAACTTTGGGAGAGATAAGAGTCATATCAATGCCTTGCTTCTGAAATTATGCTTCTTCTACCTAGGTAGCTTCTGATTCATCCTTATCCTTCCATTTGACAAGATGCTCCATGTACACCTTGTGCCTTGTAGTCTTCTTCACTCTTGACTGCAAGATCTTCTCTTCCTGAAGCTTATATTGTTGAGGAAGGGTCACATTACTGATATCCTTGAACATTTCCTTGATATTCTGATCCTCATCATTGATTGATCCCTTGTACTTGATCAAATCAGCAACATTGAAAACTGGAGAGATGCCCAAGTCTGATGGTAATTCCACCTTATATGCATTCTTTCCATATTTGGCTAAAACCTTGCATGGACCCACTCTTTTCATCTATAACTTGGTTGCCATGCCCTTCTTCAATCTGTATTTGTTGAGGTGGATCATAACATAGTCCCCAACTGCAAATTGTACATCCTTCCTTGATAAATCAACATTCTCCTTCAATTTTTGGGTTGCTGTTGTGACTGTTTGCTTGACTTGCTCATGAATCTCCTTCATGGTCTGAGTGAAGTCTTTTGCATGTCCACTCCTATTCTCCATGGATCCTAAATCTCTGAGCTCACATATGCCTCTTGGGTGCATCCCATACACAACCTCAAAAGGACTTTTCCCTGTAGTTCTATTGACACTATCATTATAGGCATATTCAGCTTGGGAAATCACCATATCCCATGTTTGTCCATATTCTTTAGTCAAGAACCTTAAAAGATTACCCAACACTCTGTTAACCACCTCTGTTTGACCATCAGTCTGAGGATGGTAAGCTGATCCAAATGAGAGATTTGTACCCAATCTGCTCCATAGAGTTTTCCAAAAATGACTCATGAACTTCACATCTCTGTCAGAAACAATGTTGAGAGGCAAGCCATGGATCCTAACAACTTACTTGAAGAAAAGATGAGCTATGTAGCTGGCATCATGAGTATTTTTGCAAGGAATGAAGTGACTCATCTTGCTAAATATGTCCACTACTACATAAACACTGTCAAAACTAGTCTTGGTCTTAGGAAGACCTACCACAAAATCCATGCTCACACACTCCCATGGTCTGTTAGGAATAGGCAGGGGTTGATACAAACCAGCATTGCTAGCTCCTCCCTTAGCTTTCATGCATACAACTAACTGTTCCACATATTTTTTGACATCTCTTGCTAACTTAGGCCAGGAATAGAACCTTTGAACTAGCTCTAAATTTTTATTAATACCAAAATTCCCACTAAGACTGCCATTATGCTTTTCGTGAATCAAAATTTCCCTCATTGATCCTCTTGGAACACATAACTAATTACCCTTAAATAATAGTCCATTTTGTAGTGTATACTCAGCATATTGACTATGAAAATGATTCTCAAAATCAGAACATACCTTGTAAGCTTCTAAGAAGTCTAAGTCTTCACCATAGAGGTCTTTGAAACTCTCTAATCCAATTCTTTTCAGCTATATTTCATGCACTGTCAGCATTCTTCTGCTTAATGCATTTGCCACCTTATTCATTTGTCCTTTCTTGTGCTTGATAGTGAATGTGAAGGCTTGGATGTATTCCATCCATTTCAAATGCCTATTACTTAGCTTCTCTTGGGTGTTGATGTAACTGAGTGCCTGGTTATCAGTGAAGACCACAAACTCTTTGGGTAACAAATAATGCCTCCACTTCCTAAGGGATTGCACTAAAGCATATAATTCTAGATCATAGGTAGAGTACTTTTGCTTGGCTTCATTGAGATTTTCACTAAAGAAGGCTACAGGTCTACCTTCTTGACTAAGTACTCCTCCTACTGCTACTCCACTTGCATCACACTCAACTATGAACAACTTATCAAAACTAGGCAATAATAGAATTGGTTGAGTTGCCACTTCTTGTTTCAGTTTTTCAAACTCTTTATCAGCCTCTTGAGTTCATTTAAACTTTCTTTTTAGACCACCTTTAATAGTATCTAGGACTAGTGCACATATACCACTAAAATTCCTGATGAATTTCCTATAAAACTGAGCTAAACCATGAAATCTCCTTACCTCTATTGCTGTGGTTGGTGTAGGCCAGTTTAGGATGGCTTCCACCTTGCTTGGATCCATCTTCAATGTTCCTTGGGATACTAAAAAGCCTAGATACACAAGTTCTTGCTTGAAGAACTCACACTTCTCAAGGTTAATTGACAATTGCTCTTCTTGCAACCTTTTAAGTACCATCTCCACATGCTTCAAATGTTCTTTTGTTGTCTTACTGAAAATCAGTATGTCATCAAGATAGACTACTACCAAGATCCTTGTGAAATCCTTAAGCACCTCATTCATTAGTCTCATGAACGTGCTAGGGGAATTTGAGAGGCCAAATGGCATCACTTTTCACTCATATAAGCCATCATTTGTCTTAAAAGTTGTCTTCCACTCACCACCTTCCTTAATTCTAATCTGATGGTAGCCACTCTTGAGGTCTAACTTCGTGAAATATTGTGCTCCTCCAAGGCAATCCATTAAATCTTCAATTCTAGGTATTGGGAACCTATACCTAATGGTGATCTATTAATTGCTCTAGAATTAGTACAAAGTTTCCACTTACCTCCTTTCTTAGTTGCCAAAACCACCGGGACTGCACATGGGTTGATGCTCTTTTGAATCAGACCTTGATTCAACAATTCTTCCACTTTCCTAGCCACCTCTTGGTTCTACTCAGGGGTAAGCTTGTCTGCTGTTTTTTTAGGTAATGAGGATCCATGTATGAATTCAATTTGATGACTTATTGCCCTCTTTGGTGGTAGAGTTGCAGGTGTACCATCACTGACTATACTCCTGTATTTATCAAGCAACCTTTGGACTGCTTCTGGTAATACTGTCCTTTCAGTCTTTTCTTCCTCTTTGGACTGCATCGTGATCAAATATCCTTCATTCCCTTGGTGTAGGTCCTTAAGGAACTCCTTGCCACTGCTCAACATGATGTTTGGTACCTTTGACTGTCCCTCATCTTCCTCTGTCAATGATTGTAGTTTGAAGGTTCTTCCATCCTTCTTGAATGAGATGGTGTTCTCTT
Source organism: Sequoia sempervirens (assembly GCA_007258455.2). Taxonomy (NCBI): domain Eukaryota; kingdom Viridiplantae; phylum Streptophyta; class Pinopsida; order Cupressales; family Cupressaceae; genus Sequoia; species Sequoia sempervirens. The sequence goes on from VDFB02000015.1 coordinate 545,573,352, forward strand.
TCCCCATAAATGGTACTTCTGTCATATTGCCATGGTCTGCCCAGTAGTAGATGGCATGCATCCATGGGTAATACATCACAAACTAGCTTGTATTTATAGCCTCCAAATGAAAATTCCACTGTGACCTGCTCATTAACTAAAACACTTTGCCCCTTATTCAGCCATGTGACCTTGTAGGGGTTATTGTGAAGTACCTTCTCCAATTTTAGCTTTGTTACTGCCTCCTCTAAGATTATATTATCTGTTGAACCAAAATCTACAATGACTTTGCACACTTTTCCAAGTAATTTGCACCTTACTCTAAAAAGAGCTCTTCTTTGCTTAGGTTCCTCTTTGACTGGCTGTCTAATCAGAACTCTGTTAAACATCAGATTCTCTCCTACCTTAGACTCTATATAACTAATTTCAGATGCTTTAGGACTCATGGTGTCCTTTTGTGCATAGGCCACTCATTTCTCATTGCTAGAAGAAGATGCTTTCTCTAGGCACCTATAAGCAGGGTGACCTAGTTGACTTCAGTGATAACACTTCATGTTTGCAAAGTAAGAATTAGTCCTACATGCTCCTCTTCCCCTGTTTGAACCTCCTTGAGGTCCTCTTCCTCTATTAAATCCTCCTCTTGAAGATGTTTCACCTCCATGCTCAGTGAGCTTAGATTCTCCTTGGTTCCTTTGATCATTACCTCTACCTTGGTAACCACCACGCTATCCTCTTTGATCTCTACCTTTGCCTCTACCCTTAGAAGACTGATCATGCTTTCTTTTGTTCCTTTCCTCAATCTTTATGGCCAACTGATAGCATTGATGTACTATTTTAGGACTCAAAAGAGCCATCTCTTCTTGGATGTTCCACTTCAAACCATTCAAGTATCTAGCCACTTTGAGGCTCTCATCCTCTATCACATTAGATCTCAAGCAAAGCTTTTGAAACTCTTCAGTGTAAGTGTTTACATCCTGGTCTTTCTGCCTTAGAATTTTCCTCTTCTTGTGAAGTTGGATCTCATAATCATCTGGCATATAGGCTTCCTTTACCTTAGCAACCATTCCTTTCCAAGTTGATATGGGTTGTTTTCCTTCTTTCTCCCTTTCATTCTGAATAAACTTCCACCATGTCAAGGCTGATCCTCTCAACCTTGATTTAGCAACCTTCACCTTATGTGCTTCAGTTACTCCATCACATTCAAAGTGATTCTCCATGCCTTCTATCCAATCCATGACCAAATCAGGATCCATCTTTCCACTGAACAGTGGTATGCCCTCAAGTCCTTTTCCACTCAGGGCTTTCAATGCCTTCAAGAAAGGCTCCTCCTCCAAAACAGGGTCAGGTTCAGGGACCTTGTCTTCCTCTGCAACCTCTTCTTCCTTTGGTACCATTCCTTCCAATCTTGCATTGTTCAATGCTTTCTCAAGTTGTTCTATTCTTTCTTTTAAGGACTTTTTGTCCTCTTCTTGTTCTTCAACCCTCTTGGCTAATTGTGCATTTGTCACCATGGTGGGAGTTTCACTTGACTCAACTTTTGACATATAAGCTACTTTCCCAAATCTTTTGCTTGCTCTGATACCAATCTGATAGGGACAGGGTTGGATTGAATCAATCACAGACTCAATGCTCCATGTCTCACCCTTGCTAGAAACCCCTTGGTGTCACTCTCTCCACCACACTACCTATAGGTCCCCAATGCTGACTAGGCACCCCTGGTACTTCTAGCCAACCCTTCTATCATTTTTCAAATTTTGAAACAACCAAACCAATCCTTGTTTTCAATGCTTCACTCTCCTTTGGCCCTTAATCTGCCGTAAAGACCAAAATAAACTCAACCCTCTTCAATGTTATTGAAGGGGTTTTGAAGGTTACAAAGACTTCAAAATGGCTTGTCTAGGGTTCTTAGACAACCACAAGTTTCTATCTTACCATCGCTTTCACAAAAAGGCTTTCCTAGGGTTTGAAAGGCTAGTAGCCTTGAGCCCCCAATTAGGTCTCTAAACAGGGGTAATTAGCTTTTCCCTCCTAAACCCACCAAAGAAACATGGTTCTTGGCTTAGGAAATGTGTTTCCCTTGCCTATACCTTCAAGATTTCTAGGGTCTTGGCTCTGTCCATGCCGTACTCTGCCCTCATGCAAACGCTGCCCAAAAACTAGGGTTTCTAACTGCTCAGAACCAGTTTTAGGACTGGTGAAAATTTCTCCTCCTAAACCGATTGCTAGGCTTTCCTCCTTATCACCATAAGTTTCCAAGACCTTCCCCTAAATTCACAAGAAAGAATCTCTCAAATTTCTCTTTTCCCCTGCAAGATATGTCACTTTTTCTTCAAGATTGCCCCAACCGGGCCTGCTCTGGCTCGCCTAGGGCATCCATTTGCTAGCATCCAATGAACTGACACAAAACCTATAGATTAACCTATTTACAATCATGGTGAATAGGCACTATTTCCAAAGGGTCATACATATTGTACGGAGGAAAAGTTCTCTAGCACCACATTTACAAAATACAGTCTATACAAACCAGAACTTGAGCAGAATTCAAACTATTTAAAAAAAAAACTTTTAAATGCAACAATGAGAAATATTAACCCTACACAATGCTTGGGAACAAACACAACTACATTCTATAGGTCAAAACTATAACAACTTAATCCATTAAATACTGTTAAAAGAACACAAAAACTAGAAAATAAAGACAAGAACAGTGTTTTCTTCAACTTCTGGAAAACACAGTCCGTACAAAAACTTCTAACCCTCACAAAGGTTGTGGTATGCCTTAAATATGCCTCCACAAAAAATTAGGTGCTTTGGTCAAACTCAAAGAAGACCTAAAGATACAAAGTATAAAATCTCCTATGTTTTCAAACATTTTGGCTAGATTGGTAAAATGACAAGTTGGGCTTCAAAACCCAAACAAGATTGCCACCTCCCAATCCATTGATCAAGATTGATCAAGCTTTATTCAAAACAACCAAAAACCTAGCAAAATGGTCAACATGACCTCACAAAAAAAATGAACTTTAACCAAAAACTTCAAATAAGCTTGCACTTTGCCAGGTGCTCATGCACCATTCTTCCCCTCTCAACACAAACAACTAAGTAACTTTGGGAGAGATAAGAGTCATATCAATGCCTTGCTTCTAAAATTATGCTTCTTCTACCTAGGTAGCTTCTGATTCATGCTTATCCTTCCATTTGACAAGATGCTCCATGTACACCTTGTGCCTTGTAGTCTTCTTCACTCTTGACTGCAAGATCTTCTCTTCCTGAAGCTTGTCTTGTTGAGGAAGGGTCACATTACTGATATCCTTGAAGATTTCCTTGCTATTCTTATCCTCATCATTGATTGATCCCTTGTACTTGATCAAATCAGCAACATTGAAAACTGGAGAGATGCCCAAGTCTGATGGTAATTCCACCTTATATGCATTCTTTCCATATTTGGCTAAAACCTTGCATGGACCCACTCTTTTCATCTATAACTTGGTTGCCATGCCCTTCTTCAATCTGTATTTGTTGAGGTGTACCATAACATAGTCCCCAACTGCAAATTGTACATCCTTCCTTGATAAATCAACATTCTCCTTCAATTTTTGGATTGCTGTTGTGACTGTTTGCTTGACTTGCTCATGAATCTCCTTCATGGTCTGAGTGAAGTCTTCTGCATGTCCACTCCTATTCTCCATGGATCCTAAATCTCTGAGCTCACATATGCCTCTTGGGTGCATCCCATACACAACCTCAAAAGGACTTTTCCCTGTAGTTCTATTGACACTATCATTATAGGCATATTCAGCTTGGGAAATCACCATATCCCATGTTTGTCCATATTCTTTAGTCAAGAACCTTAAAAGATTACCCAACACTCTGTTAACAACCTCTATTTGACCATCAGCCTGAGGATGGTAAGCTGATCCAAATGAGAGATTTGTACCCAATCTGCTCCATAGAGTTTTCCAAAAATGACTCATGAACTTCACATCTCTGTCATAAACAATGTTGAGAGGCAAGCCATGGATCCTAACAACTTACTTGAAGAAAAGATGAGCTATGTAGCTGGCATCATGAGTAGTTTTGCAAGGAATGAAGTGACTCATCTTGCTAAATATGTCCACTACTACATAAACACTGTCAAAACTAGTCTTGGTCTTAGGAAGACCTACCACAAAATCCATGCTCACACACTCCCATGGTCTGTTAGGAATAGGTAGGGGTTGATAAAAACCAGCATTGCTAGCTCCTCCCTTAGCTTTCATGCATACAACTAACTGTTCCACATATTTTTTGACATCTCTTGCTAACTTAGTCCAGTAATAGAACCTTTGAACTAGCTCTAAATTTTTATTAATACCAAAATTCCCACTAAGACTGCCATTATGCTTTTCTTGAATCAAATTTTCCCTCATTGATCCTCTTGGAACACATAACTAATTATCCTTAAATAACAGTCCATTTTGTAGTGTATACTCAGCATATTGACTATGAAAATGATTCTCAAAATCAGAACATACCTTGTAAGCTTCTAAGAAGTCTTCATCTTCACCATAGAGGTCTTTGAAACTCTCTAATCCAATTCTTTTCAGCTATATTTCCTGCACTGTCAGCATTCTTCTGCTTAATGCATTTGCCACCTTATTCATTTGTCCTTTCTTGTGCTTGATAGTGAATGTGAAGGCTTGGATGTATTCCATCCATTTCAAATGCCTATTACTTAGCTTCTCTTGGGTGTTGATGTAACTAAGTGCCTAGTTATCAGTGAAGACCACAAACTCTTTGGGTAACAAATAATGCCTCCACTTCCTAAGGGACTACACTAAAGCATATAATTCTAGATCATAGGTAGAGTACTTTTGCTTGGCTTCATTGAGCTTTTCACTAAAGAAGGCTACAGGTCTACCTTCTTGACTAAGTACTCCTCCTACTGCTACTCCACTTGCATCACACTCAACTATGAACAACTTATCAAAACTAGGAAATAACAGAATTGGTTGAGTTGCCACTTCTTGTTTCAGTTTTTCAAACTCTTTATCAGCCTCTTGAGTTCATTTAAACTTTTTTTTTAGACCACCTTTAATAGTATCTAGGACTGGTGCACATATACCACTAAAATTCCTGATGAATTTCCTATAAAACTGAGCTAAACCATGAAAACTCCTTACCTCTATTGCTGTGGTTGGTGTAGGCCAGTTTAGGATGGCTTCCACCTTGCTTGGATCCATCTTCAATGTTCCTTGGGATACTAAAAATCCTAGATACAAATGTTCTTGCTTGAAGAACTCACACTTCTCAAGGTTAATTGACAATTGCTCTTCTTGCAACCTTTTAAGTACCATCTTCACATGCTTCAAATGTTCTTATGTTGTCTTACTGAAAATCAGTATGTCATCAAGATAGACTACTACCAAGATCCTTGTGAAATCCTTAAGCACCTCATTCATTAGTCTCATGAACGTGCTAGGGGCATTTGAGAGGCCAAATGGCATCACTTTCCACTCATATAAGCCATCATTTGTCTTAAAAGTTGTCTTCCACTCATCACCTTCCTTAATTCTAATCTGATGGTAGGCACTCTTGAGGTCTAACTTCATGAAATATTGTGCTCCTCCAAGGCAATCCATTAAATCTTCAAGTCTAGGTATTGGGAACCTATACCTAATGGTGATCTATTAATTGCTCTAGAATTATTACAAAGTTTCCACTTACCTCCTTTCTTAGTTGCCAAAACCACCGGGACTGCACATGGGTTGATGCTCTTTTGAATCAGACCTTGATTCAACAATTCTTCCACTTGCCTTGCCACCTCTTGGTTCTACTCAGGGGTAAGCTTGTCTGCTGTTTTGTTAGGTAATGAGGATCCATGTATGAATTCAATTTGATGACTTATTGCCCTCTTTGGTGGTAGAGTTGCAGGTGTACCATCACTGACTATACTCTTGTATTTATCAAGCAACCTTTGGACTGCTTCTGGTAAGATTGTCCTTTCAGCCTTTTCTTCCTCTTTGGACTGCATCATGATCAAATATCCTTCATTCCCTTGGTGTAGGTCCTTAAGGAACTCCTTGCCACTGCTCAACATGATGTTTGGTACCTTTGACTGTCCCTCATCTTCTTCTGTCAATGATTGTAGTTTGAAGGTTCTTCCATCCTTCTTGAATGAGATGGTGTTCTCTTTCCCATCTTTAATGGTACTTCTGTCATATTTCCATGGTCTGCCCAGTAGTAGATGGCATGCATCCATGGGTAATACATCACAAACTAGCTTGTATTTATAGCCTCCAATTGAAAATTCCACTGTGACCTGCTCATTAACTAAAACACTTTGCCCCTTATTCAGCCATGTGACCTTGTAGGGGTTATTGTGAAGTACCTTCTCCAATTTTAGCTTTGTTACTGCCTCCTCTAAGATTATATTATCTGTTGAACCAAAATATACAATGACTTTGCACACTTTTCCAAGTAATTTGCACCTTACTCTAAAAAGAGCTCTTCTTTGCTTAGGTTCCTCTTTGACTGGCTGTCTGATCAGAACTCTGTTAAACATCAGATTATCTCCTACCTTAGACTCTATATGACTAATTTCAGATGCTTTAGGACTCATGGTGTCCTCTTGTGCATAGGCCACTCATTTCTCATTGCTAGAAGAAGATGCTTTCTCTAGGCACCTATAAGCAGGGTGACCTAGTTGACTTCAGTGATAACACTTCATGTTTGCAAAGTAAGAATTAGTCCTACCTGCTCCTCTTCCCCTGTTTGAACCTCCTTGAGGTCCTCTTCCTCTATTAAATCCTCCTCTTGAAGATGTTTCACCTCCATGCTCAGTGAGCTTAGATGCTCCTTGGTTCCTTTGATCATTACCTCTACCTTGGTAACCACCACGCTATCCTCTTTGATCTCTACCTTTGCCTCTGCCCTTAGAAAACTGATCATGCTTTCTTTTGTTCCTTTCCTCAATCTTTATGGCCAACTGATAGCATTGATGTACTGTTTTAGGACTCAAAAGAGCCATCTCTTCTTGGATGTTCCACTTCAAACCATTCAAGTATCTAGCCACTTTGAGGCTCTCATCCTCTATCACATTAGATCTCAAGCAAAGCTTTTGAAACTCTTTAGTGTAAGTGTTTACATCCTGGTCTTTTTGCCTTAGACTTTGCCTCTTCTTGTGAAGTTGGATCTCATAATCATCTGGCATATAGGCTTCCTTTACCTTAGCAACCATTCCTTTCCAAGTTGATATGGGTTGTTTTCCTTCTTTCTCCCTTTCATTCTGAATAAACTTCCACCATGTCAAGGCTGATCCTCTCAACCTTGATTTAGCAACCTTCACCTTATGTGCTTCAGTTACTCCATCACATTCAAAGTGATTCTCCATGCCTTCTATCCAATCCATGACCAAATCAGGATCCATCTTTCCACTGAACAGTGGTATGCCCTCAAGTCCTTTTCCACTCAGGGCTTTCAATGCCTTCAAGAAAGGCTCCTCCTCCAAAACAGGGTCAGGTTCAGGGACCTTGTCTTCCTCTGCAACCTCTTCTTCCTTTGGTACCATTCCTTCCAATCTTGCATTGTTCAATGCTTTCTCAAGTTGTTCTATTCTTTCTTTTAAGGACTTGTTGTCCTCTTCTTGTTCTTCAACCCTCTTGGCTAATTGTGCATTTTTCACCATGGTGGGAGTTTCACTTGACTCAACTTTTGACATATAAGCTACTTTCCCAAATCTTTTGCTTGCTCTGATACCAATCTGATAGGGACAGGGTTGGATTGAATCAATCACAGACTCAATGCTCCATGTCTCACCGTTGCTAGTAACCCCTTGGTGTCACTCTCTCCACCACACTACCTATAGGTCCCCAATGCTGACTAGGCACCCCTGGTACTTCAAGCCAACCCTTCTATCATTTTTCAAATTTTGAAACAACCAAACCAATCCTTGTTTTCAATGCTTCACTCTCCTTTGGCCCTTAATCTGCCGTAAAGACCAAAATAAACTCAACCCTCTTCAATTTTATTGAAGGGGTTTTGAAGGTTACAAAGACTTCAAAATGGCTTGTCTAGGGTTCTTAGACAACCACAAGTTTCTATCTTACCATCGCTTTCACAAAAAGGCTTTCCTAGGGTTTGAAAGGCTAGTAGCCTTGAGCCCCCAATTAGGTCTCTAAACAGGGGTAATTAGCTTTTCCCTCCTAAACCCACCAAAGAAATGTGGTTCTTGGCTTAGGAAATGTGTTTCGCCTGCCTATACCTTCAAGATTTCTAGGGTCTTGGCTCTGTCCAAGCCGTACTCTGCCCTCATGCAAAAGCTGCCCAAAAACTAGGGTTTCTAACTGCTCAGAACCAGTTTTAGGACTGGTGAAAAGTTCTCCTAAACGGATTGCTAGGCTTTCCTCCTTATCACCATAAGTTTCCAAGACGTTCCCCTAAATTCACAGGAAATAATCTCTCAAATTACTCTTTTCCCCTGCAAGATATGTCACTTTTTCTTCAAGATTGCCCCAACCGGGCCTGCTCTGGCTCGCCTAGGGCATCCATTTGCTAGCATCCAATGAACTGACACATAACTTACAGATTAACCTATTTACAAGCATGGTGACTAGGCACTATTTCCAAAGGGCCGTACAGATTGTACGGAGGAAAAGTGCTCTAGCACCACATTTACAAAATACAGTCTATACAAACCAGAACTTGAGCAGAATTGAAACTATTTACAACAAAAAATTTTAAATGCAACAATGAAAACTCTTAACCCTACACAATGCTTGGGCACAACCACAACTACATTCTACAGGTCAAAACTATAACAACTTAATCCATTAAACACTGTTAAAAGAACACAAAAACCAGAAAATAAAGACAAGAACGTTGTTTTCTTCAACTTCTCGAAAACACAGTCCGTACAAAAACTTCTAACCCTCAAAAAGGTCGTGGTATGCCTTAAATATGCCTCCACAACAATTTAGGTGCTCTGGTCGAACTCAAAGAAGACCTAAAGATACAAATTATAAAACCTCATGTGTTTTCAAACATTTTGGCTAGATTGGTAAAATGACAAGTTGGGCTTCAAAACCCAAACAAGATTGCAACCTCCCAATCCATTGATCAAGATTGATCAAGCTTTATTAAAAACAACCAAAAAACCAGCAAAATGGTCAACATGACCTCACAACAAAAATGAACTTTAACCAAAAACTTCAAATAAGCTTGCACTTTGCCAGGGGCTCCTGCACCACTACTTTAGTGTGAGTTGGAAGCAATTTTCTCCTCTCACTAAAGTGGGAGCTAGATGTAATGATGAAAAATACCCCCCTAACATAGCCTTGATTTAGTGTTGTAATGTGTCTAACATAGTCACATTAGGTCTTGGAACCTTGTGGACTAAATGGGCTTATTGATGCCTTATTAGGAGTGTTGTAACAAAATTTCACACTTTTCTATGGTTTTATTAAATAATTTGGCTTCTTTATGCTTTAATTTTCCTTATTTTACATCCACAAGCCTCATTTAATGCATCTTTTTTAGGAAAATCTCATTATAAATCAACATCCAATCATAATTTATGTATTTTTCAAGTTGTGTGGCCTAGATTTGGTCATTTGGGACTCATTTTCTACCTTGGCCGTATGAGTCCCACCTCGGGAGAATCAATCCCATGTGGCCCAAAATTAAAATTAACTCAAAATTTTGGTTGGATTTTATCCTCCTAAATATTATTTTGGCTTGTAGTGTTGTAATTTCAAGAATTTGTGCATTTAATTAAGTATAAATTCAAGGTTATTTCACTCATTTTCACCCCAAGCTTTCAAGTATTCATGCATTATAGCAAATTTATGATCAAGGAAGCATTCAAGAGTCTTAAAGTGAATATTATAAAGCATTCTAGAGTATTATTCAAACATCAATCATCATGTCAAATTCTTCATGCATAATGTTTGTTTTTGAGCTAGCAATTGTGATGTAGGGCTTTATGATTCAAGCTAGCATTTCACTCAAGATATATCACATTCAAGCAAGACTCAATATCTACATCCATTGGAACCATCTCATTCATGTTTGTAATGGTTCATTGCTAAGATTTGGTGAGTTGCAACATCATATTTTTTTCATTCATCATTCTCCATTCCTATTTCATTTCATTTCAAGGTTTGATTACCAAAACGGGAAAACCCTTTTCTACTAACAAAATAAATTTTTTCCCTCTCTTTAGTGTGTGATTTGTAGGTTTAGGTTGAAGACACATTGAAGAGAAAGTTTTGAGAAAGTTTTCAAACTGTTCAAAGTTGTCAAATTTGCCACCTTACATTGGAGATACTTGGAGGACTTCTACAAGTTGTAAATCAAGGTTTCAAATCTAGAAATATATTGGGAAGCAAAGACTATACCTTGAAGACTAGATTCAAACTTTGAAGTTTTAAAAATCCCTAATTACACTAATTCACCAGTTCTGGTGTATGAGTCCTAGTCTAGGTCAAAATTTAGGTTTTTTACAGATTCAAATATCCATTTGCTAGATTCCTATTTCTACATAGAAATATAGATCTGGGACTAATTCGCCTAGCTTGGCATATGAGTCCCACTAGGATTAAAGTCAAAATTTATAGCATTTTAGAGCCTCATAGAATCATCTTTAGATTTTCAAGTGCACACAGTTCATCTTGTAACTTTTGGATTTATTTTCCACACATTTCTAGGTCATTTAGTGAAGCAGTGCATCATATTCTAGGTTTAGCATTGTATATTGCATTTTATTTCTCTTTCCAAGCCCTAGCTTGGTGGTGAACCCCTCGTTAGTTGGAAATCAATCCCTAGGAAAACCCTATTACAAGATCTCTTTCTCCTTTGCATTGAGATTTCTAGGGTTATCCTTCAATGAAATAATTGGAAAGTGGGTGTGTTGTATGTCCTTAACAATACGAAAGCATTTCCCCATACCCCATTTTTAGTTGTTTCATCAACAATAAATCTTCATCCCAAAAATTCTATTTTTTTGGATGCACAATCATTTGGGTAATGGGTATAATTCATTGGGCCAAACCTTTGGCTATAATTTTGTATGAGATATTTAGCAAGGTAATAGGTCTCCACCTAGACACAATTTCCTAATATTTTCCCTTAGGAATGAGTTTTATGAGACCTTGTTTAATTGTTGGTCCAAAAGTACTAGTTTTTACTCCTTCAAGATAAAAATAGTAGAAGCCTTCATGAATGTAAGGGCACAATGCATGGTAGAATTCAAGAGGGAGACCATCCATTCTATGGATTTTTTAGTAGCCATGTTAAAAGAGCCTCATCAATTTCTTCCAAAGAGAGACCACTACCAAGAAAATTTCTATATTCAGCATCAATTTTACATGGAATACATATTTACACACTTTCTTCAACAATGGGAATTAAGGGATCATCAATAGTTTCATCAATGAAGATTTGTTTGCAATAGTCCAAAAAGGTGGATGCCTGAGTGGCTAGTTTGTGAGGTATCATCAGTAGATTTGATGACTGAAATTACACTATTTGGTGTTTATGTTTCAAGTATTGGAAGAAAAATTTGGAGCCTTAGTCACCATCCTTAATCCACTAGAGATGATCTTGAATTTCAGACATTTACCTTTGTAAACAACCAATTTCCTAAGCCAATTTTTCAGCTTGTGCAATTGTTTGTTGAAGGGAAAGGTCATGGGGTTGGTAGAAAGAAGAGAGAAACCACACACAAGCTATCCATTTAGATATTTTTCAAGTCTCATACATGTAGCAACAACTCTTTGACCATAATCATGAAGAAAAGAGGAGCATTGTCTAATATTTATTTCCCACCAACTAATCCATCTATCCTCTTGAGATTTAGGTTAAACATTCCAAGTAGCAAGGAGGCCATCAATGCATTCATGTTGTTGCAAGTGAGTCACATTAAGTTTGAAAGGGAGGTCATTAGGAAGATGAGAGTTGGAGAATGAGAGGGCACAATAAATATGGGGAAGTGATTCAAGAGGGTGGTAGAAAGGTCAAGATGGATAAGGTGTCTAGACTTTGAGGGAACAATACAATAGCTGGGGGAGATACAAAATATATCAAGGTGTCTCATCTTCCTCAAAAGACCACTCTAAAAATTAGACCAAGTGTACCAATGAGGCATGTGAATAATTTTTTACCCAACAATGAGTCATGCACTTCCAATGCATCATGATTAAGATTCCAAGCATTGAATTGCAATTGAGACAAGTGAATCTAGGGTTTCCCAACTTCAATAAATTGGGTGCTCCACCATATTAAAGTCCCCCTAGCACCCAATATATATTAGGGAGGTGAAATCACATCCATTCCTAGAGAAGAGTCCTTTCTGAGGGAGTGTAGATTGAACAAAATCCATATATAATGTATCATGGATGATAACAATAACCCAAATACATTACTTATTTGGGTCACTCCCCGACATAACCACACATTTAGCAATCCAAGGGGAAAGACCTAGCATATCTCCTCCACAACCATCTAAGTGAATGGTGTGACAAAAGATAGATTCTTTCCAAATGGTTGAAAGAGTGGCTTTTGAATGGACACCATTAACTTTCACTTGTAGCATGATAAAATTTGAGTGGTTAGTTTGAATAGACTGTCAAATATGATATTTCCAAGAGGAGATTTTGAATCCCCACCCATTCTAGGATTGAATATTACAATTCATTAAGAACAGTCAGGAAGAGTTTCCTCACCCACCAAGACGAAATTGAATTGATTTTTAGATTGGTAAGATTGAAGGGAAAATGAGTGGATTCGAATAGACCTTTCATGAGATGAAGATTGAGATCAAGAACATGTATGCAAGGGGGGGTTTTCCTATGAGGGAGAACTCTAATTTGAACATGACTAGATGGTGGAGGAGGTGGTATATTTTCATATGTTAACAACCCTAGAGCTGTCACCTAGTGCAACATCTCTAAAGGAGGGTGATCTAAGGGAAGACTAGGGTTGAGGAGGAGAGGAAGGGGAAACAATATGATGGAGGGTGGGTAGGTGGAAGTGGTAGGTGTTTTGAATAGTGAATTAGAGAAAGAGGGGGGTTTTGGAAAGGTAGCAAATGGAAATGGATTGGTAGGGTGAGATTCAAAAGAGGGTGGATTCATAGGTCATGGTTTATGAATAGGATAGTCTTGGATATGGTGGCCTTCTCTATGATAATAAAAGCAAGCATTTGGTTTATTCAAGTAAGAGATTTTTCAATTAAATTTGAAACTTGGTGTGGACACGGAAAATGTATCCCTTTTTGCTTGCTTGATTCATGAATAATTGATGACAAATTGGATTTAATGAGGCCTTGATTTGGTGTTGTGAGATGTTTTACACATCCATGTACTAGGCAGGTGCATGAAGTTGGGTACCAATTTTGTGGCCACTTTTTTTAAAAAAATTGAAAATTCTATAACATGACCACATTATGATGTACTCGCGTTATAGCACATTAAAAGAAAAAAAATTGAAAGTCTTCATTTTCACTTCGACTATTTTCTTCTTCTGCCTGTAGCCAAAACCCCCAACTTTCGTGCTTGCATTCTAGGAGTAGGTATTGGTAACAAATATTCAACAAGAGTTGCTATTTCTTTGCAATGACGGTACCATGACGATTAAGAGGTGGGAGAGGTAAGTATTTTTTGTTGTTTGTTTTGAATTTCTTAGTTTGAGGTTGATTTTGTTAGTTTTCGGTTAAATTTGATATATAAATTTTTTAATGTGTAGGAGATGAAAATCAACCTGCAAACCCACAAAATCCTCAAGAAGAAGAGCAACCCAATAATGAAGAACAAAATCCTCAACAACAACTTCCTCCACCAATCCCTCAACACCCTCTTGGCACTCAACAAAATTTAATGAGTGAGATTGAGAACAACAAAAAATAGATTGAGGATTTTATTAGTAGGTTGAGTGATCCAAATGGTTCAACCATAGAAAGAATGACCCTTGCAAATTCATTGAAAGATATGTTAAAAAATGTAGATTCAAATAGCAAACAAATAATTGGATGGCAAGATAGGAGGCAGGCAACTAGGCCATATTATGCAAATAAACTATTATATAAACAAGTAAATGATTTAAAAATTATAGAAGGTGGTTTGTTCTCATTATTCATTGACCCACACACAAATCAAAATCTTAGCCTCAATGCGAAGAGGTTTCCTATTCATTGGTGCCACCACCAAGAGATTGGAACCATTTTTATGATAGGTGGTACATGGTCTTTGATGACTGACCATGCAACAGTTGTGAAGTCCCCCAATATTTTCTTAGGAAACTATACAATGAGTTCATATTGAACAAAATACCAAATTATTTTTATATGAGGGAATTCTAGGGGAGAGGTTGGGGGTTGGCTCAAGATAGGCCCGGTGCACAGTTAGATCCTTGCAGCAAGGGAGACGGGCTCTTGCTAGGCCACCTCATGAGCATGTTGTTATTCTTGCAGTCATGAAGGAGAGTCAAGACGTAGAGGCACTGCAGATGATCAACACTTTGACCCAAATTGTCATCCAACATACTAGCCCTATTCTACAACACCATCTAGGGGATTCTTTAAGTGGTGGCCTTCGAAACCATGTGTGTCATATGACCCCATCAACACTTAGGAGGCTATTACAGAGGATCCTTATGTAGCTATAGAGATGGAGAGGGCAGTTGACATTTTGCATGATGTGTATGGAATTGATACTCAGGTAAAAGTTAGCATGTTTATTGAATTTAATTTATTAAATTTCAATTTTAAAATGCAAGATTAACTAATTTAGTTTTATGATTTTAATAAAATAGTAGGGTCACAGTGTTGAGATTGAGTACACCAGCCCTCCACCTATTTATTTCTATAGTACACCTATCGGCGAGGTATGTAACTAGTAAACAAATATAAATTTATGACATGTTAATAGCATTGTTTTGCGAATGGTATTTTAATATGTGATTTTGGATGTTGAATAGGGTAATATTGGAGGTTTGGAGGGAACGCCTTCTAGTGCCAGTGGATTTACTCAAACCTTCACATAGGTAATAGAATAAAGAGTTTAACTAATGAATTGTACTTAATAGATTTGTGTAGTTTATATTCATATCGATAGTTATGTTGCATTGCACATCATTCAAACTCAAAGCATTACTTCAAATTCCATAACTAATAACTAGATGTTGATAGATGACAAAATTTTAGCTACAATATAGTTGTTTAGAAAGTCAACATAAGCAGTGATGCAATTTCTTCAAATGGAGGAATGTGCTTGCAAAGGTGCACCTGCACAACAAACTATGGATGCTTGGAAAAAATCTATGAAACCATAATAGTAAGAAATAGCATAGACAAGGCGTTTAGTAGTTTCAAAAAATGCCTCAAAGAAATGTGGTCTCATGGTGATGGAATTCCATTCCATCACCATGAGACCGCATTTATTTGAGGCATTTCTTCAAAATTCTCACAACCTTTTCTATGATACCACATTTTTCATACATGTGCACCAAAGCATTTTATCAAACTACTCGTGTTTCCTTGCTGCTATGGCTAAAAGCTTAAAATAGGTTCTTTCCAACAAAATATGGATGCTTGGAAAAATATCTATCAAAGCATAACAATAAGAAATAATACTAGTCATAGAGAAGGCAATGAACTTTATGAAAAAATTCCTGAAAGAAATGTGTTCTTATGGTGATGGAATGCCATGACATGCATTTTTTTTTAATGACATTGCATCACCACATGACCCCATTTCTTTTGAGGCATTTTTTCAAATAGTTCACTGCCTTCTCTATGCCACCACAGTTATCGTACATGTCTATGAAAGCATTTAATCAAACGATTCAGCAGCTTGCTGCTATGGGTAAAATCCTAAAAATGTGTCCTTTCGAACAAGATATGGATAGGGAAAATAGTAAGCATGATAATTAGAAATATATAGTTTAATAAGTACTCAAAATTTTGTTCATTAGATCTCATACACTATAAGTCATGATGTGTCCATCACTATTGTAACTTTTTGTGATTAAATAATTTGTTGTTTTATTTTCAGATGTTGGTTGTGGAAACACCTCCAAATTTTATGAGGGAAATGGATATTGGTGTTTCATCTGCTATACTATCTTTGATGGCTTTGATAGGGGAGGTATGAGGGAAATTACTAAATTTCAATTTACATTTGTTGTTATAGATGTTAGAGTGAAAAATCAAACCAAATTATTGATTCGTAGTCTAATTTCTATTTGGATGGTTTATATAGGGTTTGAGCATGCCTCAACATCGGCATGAAAATATTTACCTTGAGGAGAGTGATCATGAGATGGCTGTAAGTGATTATTCTTTTAAATATATCATTCTTTTATAATGTAATTTCTATATATATTAATGTCTTTACTTCTTATTGTAATAGTTAAAACTTCACCAAGAACTTAACAATAGTAGGAGGAGTAGTAGGAGCACTCCTTGAGTGCAACAGAAATGAGTGATAGGCCTATCACCATCCGATCGACCAACAAAGGGCAAGAGTTTATTTCGAGAGCCTGTAGAGCAATGGCTTTTGATTCTAGAGCCCTTTATTGTATGCATTCATGGCAGTTTTGTACATATTTTGTATTGGATATATTTAACATTTTATGCCTATATGGCTATTTTGTACCTATATTTTATACTTATATCGGCATATATTGATGTATGCGTACATAGATATTTGGTTAATACAAATATTTTTTATCGATGGTGTCCATATTTGCATGTTATAAATTCATGGTTCAATAGATATGAGTTGTGTGTATTCAAGTGTTTACTTTACAACGTATGTGTATACTTTGTGACTTATGTATGTTCCAATGTATACTTTTTGACTTACGGGGTTTCATGCATATACCTCGTATTTGTGCATATACTTTGTCTTAAGTTGTGTATAATATGTATTCATGTGTATACTTCAAGGCATATGTGTTTGTGACTACTTGTACTTCCCTTATTCACATGTACATGCTTGACTTATTCACTTGTATCCTTATTAGTTGGTTAGCCATAGCATTGATCATTGTTGTCCTTCATGGTTTTTCTTGAATAAATTAATTGATTGATGGTAAACAACTTTATCTAAAAGAAAAAAACATGTTTTCAATTGGTATTCTATGAAATGATTGATAAAAATATTCCAATATATTTAATCCTTTGATTGGAACAACTCAATTAAGCAAAGGATATGTATAAGACTTTTCCTTTTAGATTAGCAATGCATGCCAGTTTCAAAAATTATCCTTGATATTACAAAAAGATGTGTTTATACACTTCAATTATGCACTCACCCTTTGGTTCTTTGAAAGAAAAATCTGCCTATACCATTGTTACACTACACAGGTAAACCGGATTTTGTATTGTGGAGCTATATTAAGTTACCAATCTCAAGACCAATGTAACAATGATACAAACTAATGTTTGAGACTGCAAGAAGACATCAAAATGGCTAGTGTACTAAAAAAATTCTTATGATTTATGTAGAACATTGATAACTCTACTCAGTTGGCTTCCTTTCTCAAAATCATACAAATTGAACCCCAGCATCAATAGACTATGTATATCAAGCTACCACAATTTAAGTTTCAAAGATGAATATTTATCATGCATGTTTTAAATGGCATTCAAGTTTATGGTGTTTTTGTTGTTGTATGTGATGTTATATGATATTCTAATCCTAATGCACACTTATAGGCTACATATATATTTATATTTTGTTTTTACATGATTTTTGTACCAACGAACCCAAAACGAATCGAACCCCCTCCAAAAAGATTTGACCTAACTGGCGAACTGAACCCCTGAACCCAAACCCGAACCTTAAAACCTCTTCCAACACTTCATTTTTCCTACACAAACTTAATTGACCACCAAATTATGTTGCCACTTCACTTTACCCACTTTTACTCCCTCAAACATCTCTTTTTAATTCAAAACCCATGTTTTTCCAAGTAGGGCATCATTCCATAACATATTTTTGACCTCCCCTTCCCTTTCAAACCTTTTGAACACATCAAACTCCACAATCTCACCCTATTTCCAACCTATTCTAACTTATTTTCAAGAAATTTCTTCTTTTCACCTCTTCAAGCCTTGCTTTTAAGGGGCCTCAATTTTGAATTTTGAACAGCGGAAGCATTAGTAATCTCTTCCAATGCCTTTAAAAATTCTATTTTCTTATTCCTACTCCATATCCTACTTACATTAGGCCCCTATCACTGAGACACAGCCTAAACAATAGGTGGAATGGCCTATTTCAATATATTACACTTGAACCCTTGAGGGATCGATCTGGTTGAATGTAGCTTAGAGCGATTTTGTGTCTTTGGGTGTGAGAGAGGACCATTCCTAGTGTAAACATACCTATTTGGACACGTTGGAATAGTATGTTCGGTCACACGAGTTGCAAAATGAAAGTTGCACCAATTTGCAACTTTCCACTATTTGCATTTGACACTTTTCCATCAACTAAAAACTGGACACCATGAGAAAACCACTCTGAGATAACAAAAACCGAAAGAGGTTATTGTAGAGGGGTCTAATGAAATCTCATAGGATTATATGGGAAGTTTCTAAGCATCATGGTATCTGAGTAGCAACATGTTAAACTTTGCAGCCATTTTGCACTTTTGACCCTTAAGGGATCAATCCGGTTGAATGTAGCTTAGAGAAATTATGTGTTTGGGTACAAAAGAGGACAATACCTAGTGTAAACATACCTATTTATACATGTTGAAATAGTTCATTTGGTCACACGAGTTGCGGAACAAAAGTTGCACCACTTTGCAACTTTCCACTACTTGCATTTGACACTTTTTCTATGAATTGAAAATTGGACGCCACAGGAAAACCACTTCGAGATAAAAAAAAAAAAAAAAAAAACAGAGAGAGGTTATTGTAGAGGGGCCCAATATGATCCCATATGATTAGAGGAAAATTTTCTAAGCATCATGGTATCTGAGTAACAACATGTTGAAGTTTGCAGCCATTTTGCACTTTGGACCCTTAAGGGATCGAACTGGTTGAACATAGCTTGGAGCGATTTTGTGTGTTTGGGTGTGAAAGAAGACCATTCCTAGTGTAAAAATACATATTTGGATGTGTTGGAATAGTTTTTTTGGTCACATGAGTTGCAAAATGAAATTTGCGCCACTTTGCAACTTTCTATTGCTTCCATTTGACACTTTTTCCATCAACTAAAAACTAGGCACCATAGGAAAACCACTTCGAGATAACAAAAATTGAGAGAGGATATTGTAGAGGGTCACAACATGATCTCATAGGATTAGGAGATATGTTTCTAAGAATTATCGTATTCGAATAATAGCATGTTGAAGTTTGTAGCCATTTTGCACTTTGGACCCTTAAGGGATCGATCCAGTTGAACGTAGCTTTAAGTGATTCCACATGTTTGGGTGAAAAAGAGGACCATTACTAGTGTAAACATACCTATTTAGATGTGTTGGAATAGTTCATTTGGTCACACGAGTTGTAGAACGAAAGTTGCACCACTTTGCAACTTTCCACTACTTACATTTGACACTTTTTCCATCAATTGAAAACTAGACACCATGAGAAAACCACTCCAATATAACAAAAACTAAGAGAGGTTATTGTAGAGAGACCCAACAAAATCCCATAGGATCATATGAGAAGTTTCTAAGTGTCATGGTATCCGAGTAACAACATGTTGAAGTTTGTAGCCATTTTGCACTTTGGACCCTTAAGGAGACGATCCAACTGAACATAGCTCAGAGTGATTCCGCGTGTTTGGGAGAAAAAGAGGATGATTTATATCATAAAAATACCTATTCAAACTCATTTCAATAGTTTTTTTGGTCACACGAATTTCAAAACGAAAGTTACAACACTTTGCAACTTTTCACTACATGTATTTGACACTTTTTTCATCAACTCAAAACAAGACACCATAGGAAAAACACTTTGAAATAACAAAAATTGAGAGAGGTTATTGCATAGGGGCCCAACATGATCTCATAGGATCAGATGAGAAGTTTCTAAGTGTCACAGTATCTGAGTAACAACATGCTAAAATTTGTAGTCATTTTGCACTTTGGACCCTTAAGGAATCGATCTAGTTGAATGTAGTTCAGAGTGATTCCGCATGTTTGGGTGTGAAAGAGAACCATTATTAACGTAAAAATACCTATTCAGATGCATTGGAACAGTTCATTTGGTCACATGAGTTGCAAAATGAAAGTTGCACCACTTTGCAACTTTTGACTACTTGCATTTGACACTTTTTCCACCAACTAAAAATTGGACACCACAAGAAAACCACTCCAATATATAAGAAAAAAGAGAGGTTATTTTAGAGGCACCCAACATGATCCAATAGGATAAGACATGAAATTTCTAAGTTTCACAGTATCCGAGTAACAACACACTGAAGTTTGCAGCCATTTCGCACTTTGGACCCTTAATGAATTGTGGTTGACCGTAGTTTGGAGCGATTCCGTGTATTTGGGTTTGAAAGAGGACCATGCCTAGCATAAACATACCTATTCAGATGCGTTGGAATAGTTTGTTTGGTCACACAAGTTGTAGAATGAAAGTTGCACCACTTTGCAACTTTCAACTACTTTCATTTAACACTTTTTCCATCAACTAAAAATTGAACATCACAGGAAAACCACTCCAAGATAAGAAAAAATAATAGAGGTTATTGTAGAAGGTCCCAATGTAATCCCATAGGATTAGACGAGAAGTTTATAAGCATCATATTATCTGAGTTGTAGCATGCTGAAGTTTGCAGCCATTTAGCACTTTGGATCCTTAAGGGATCGATCTTGTTGAACATTGCTCAGAGCAATTTCACATGTTTGGGTGTAAAAGAGGACCATTCCTAGCATAAAAATACCTATTTGGATGCATTGGAACAATCTATTTGGTCACGTGAGTTGCAAAACAAAAGTTGCACCACTTTGCAACTTTCCATTGCTTGCATTCGACACTTTTTCCATCAAATAAAAACTGGAAACCACGGGAAAACCACTCCGAGATTAAAAAAAAAAAAAAACCGAGAGAGGTTATTGTAGATGGCCCCAACATGATCCCATATGTTTAGAGGATATTTTTTAATTTCCATGGTATCTGAGTAATACTCCATCAAATATTTCTACCCTTTTGCACTTTGAGATTTGATGTTTCATTGAATTGTATGGTTCCGTACAGGGTGATTGTGCTCTCTTTTTGATGAAATTTAGTGGACAACAGACTTAACTCTATTTTATTTTTGGTTAGGTTGGATTTCAAGTGATTTTGTGCATTTTAGAAGCCAATTACTAAGGGTTGGTTTGTATACCCTGTTTAAAGGGTTTTGAGTGCATTAAAATGTCATATTAAGCCTTTCACCCACTATATGCTTCTATAACTTGATGGAAAGAATTAGTTATGGTTTTAAAACATGTGTGAAAATTTTTGTGCACAAGGGAGGCGAATAGAGGATTTTTAGGTGATTCCCTAGATGTCAAATGGTGCATTTTTTAGTGGAAAATGGTGGTTTACTGCTAGGGTTTGAAGAAAAATTTGGGGGAAATGATATCTTTTGAATTTTTAAGCTTGTGTAGACCTTTTTAAATTTGTTTTAGGCTTTGGTTGGCTGTGAGAAGTTTTCAAGTATGGGTTTTCAATAAACCCTTCTCTAACTTATAGTCTCCAAATCTCATCAAATGGGCTTATCTTTTAGAGAAGGTCATCCAATGGCCAACCACACATCAATCAAGCTTTAACACAGACCCTAAGACAAATTCCCAAGAGATCATACCATGTTTCTTTGTACCATCATTAAGATCCAGTAGACCACACTCATAAAGGCTACTAAATTAGCCCTATTTACAAAGAGATGTCCTTTGAAACACTAGATCTTCACTTAAACTCCTTAAACAATAGTATGTTATGTGTCAAAACCTCTAATTCCATGATTTTTTTCCATGTCCAAGACCTCTAGACCCCTAATACACCAAACCCTCTATTTCAAGCAAAATACTTGGGGTTTTAATGAAACTCCTATCTCCTACACCTTCCATACCCAAACAAAGCACCAAACACACTTACTAGACCCTACACATGGTGAATAATACATTACATGGATAGTCATTCCCACATTTTGTCAAAAAACCACTTGAAACCCTCATTTTCATCATGAAAATACCTCGCTATAGCCCTAGAACATCACCCCAAACACCCAACCTTGACTACACAAAATTCTAAATAGGTTAGGCATGTATTTTAAAAGTTAGAGGACCCATTCCACAAATTACAATAGGCACAAAAAGTGGAATGGGTCGAATTACATCATGAAACCCTTCAATCCAAGAACACTGTGAAAGTAGGTAGCTGCAATAAAAACAAGATAACTTTCACCATACAAAGAGTTAGAACCTCTAAATAAGTGAAAATGAAAGCTAATTCATCAATATACAACATCCAATAGGTTTTAGATCATCTTAGTGTCTTTACAGGCTATAGAACAATAAGAAAAGTGAAAAAAATAGTAATTTTTTGGAAAATAACGTTCTTCTTGATTAAAAATGGGTTACAAATCAACCAACAACCTCTCCTTTGAGGAATTGAAGGTTATTATACATGTTTACCATAGGAACAATAAAAGCAGAGGCTTTGAAAGGAACTCCATGAAAACCAATCTCTCTAAATGGTATATCAAACTCTAGTTCAAAATCTTTTAGATGAGGTTGCTCCCATAGCTCTCTTACTCACTTGACAAATCCTTGAAATTCTATATTGATTTTATTTTTCTTGTCCCTCTCTTGGTGTTCTTCCTCAATTTCATCAGGATCATACATTTACCTTCTTTCCCCTCCTAAATTTTGGACCACATCCATTACCTCCACATAAAAATTGACATCCTTGGTCTTCTTGGTTCCCACGCCTTGATATGGTTATGCAAATGAAAATGAAGCAAAGTAATCATCTCCTTCTCCACTGGCTAGAAGAATGCATGCTTAATGTTTTGATACATGATATCAACTCTCTCTTCTACTCTCATGGTTGAATATTTTAATCTAGTATGGTGGCCCTCTAGAGTTCCAGTCATCTTTCTTCCTCTTCCACCAAATGCTGGCCTGATCCACACGTCTTCCAGGCTAATTGGATTTGTTTTTGAAAGTTGAAGTTTCTTCTGAGTCACCAATATAGCTCCCTCTACCTTTTCATACTCTTTCATTGCTACAAATCATCTCTCTCTCTCTCTCTCTCTCTCTCTCTCTCTCTCTCTCTCTCTCTCTCTCTCTCTCTCTCTCTCTCTCACTCGTTGTTCCCCTCTCCTTTCCCCCTCCTAATTATCTCTCCCTCACTCTCCCCTTCTTCCCCTCCTCCCCTCTCACTTCCCCCCTCACTCTCCCCTATATGTCCTCTCTCTCTCTCTCTCTCCCTCTCCCTCCCCCCTCCTAATGAACTATCTCTATCTCTCCCTCCCCCATCCTAATTAACTATCTCTCTCTCCACTTCTTCCCTCTCTCCCTCTCCCTCCCCCTCTAATTATCTCTCCCTCACTCTCCCCTTCTTCCCCTCCTCCCCTCTCACTTCCCCCCTCTGTCTCTCTCTCCCTCTCACTCACTCCTATATGTCTCTCTCTCCCTCT
>VDFB02000015.1:545597054-546026478 GCA_007258455.2 Sequoia sempervirens
TTTTAATCATGCTTTTGATTGTTCATAATCATCTGCATAAAGTTCATGTACATACAATAACTCTTTTTTTATCATATTCACTATGTACATGGGATCAATGAGTATTCCCCTTTTCGGGTTTCTGCAAACTTGATATAAAGAAGACCATCGAGTGTGGTTATAGAAGAATCAATATATGTAAAAGAAATGTCAAACAAAATATTGGGTTTTCCTTTATGATTTTGAATATTAGTAATGTTTATAAAGATGGAAAAATCATTATCATCTTCTTCATTATCATTGTATTGAACAAAGTTTGTTGAATGAATTGGCAATAGGCTTGTAAATATTTGTAAGTATTGATTAGGTGAAAAAACCAATTTATTTCCTTTGTCATTAATAGGTCATCCAACTGGATTTGATTAGTAGTCTTGCACTTGGATTTATAAATATGCTTACATCTTTCCATATCAGAGAATTATGCGATGATATTGAAAAAATGTTTTTGCATTAAAGTTTGGTGGCAAAGGTTTAATTGTTTGAATATGACTAATTGGAGGAAGTTGAATCATATTCTTGTTTAAAAATTGCAACATGATCACATGGAGAGAATCAAACAACTATGAAAATTTCCTATCTCATGGCCTAAATTTATATCTAGAGTTATGTTTACAGTAGTTACTTTTGTCTCAATATTATGAGCAGTTTGACATGAATGTTTATCAAGTAATGATTTTTTTGTTTTTCTTTTTAAATGATTGATAGTTGTTTTGAGGCATGACTTATATGATTACCAATAGGAGCCTATGAAGGGGTACCTTCATACCAACTAATCGATATTCGATAATCATGAAGGGTTATACAAAAACGTGTTAAGGATGGATATTTCATTAGCAATTTCTTATCTTGAATATTAGGTTGTAAGTTACCTATAAACACCCTTTGAATGTCAACATCTTGAAGACTATAGGAGAATTTCAAATAAAGGGATTAGTATCATTTCATAAAGTTTTTATTTTCTCTTTAGGTCCTTGATTACAATGAACTAAATTTGTTAATGTAACTTGAGGACTGATGTTCACTTGAAAGTGTTGGAGGAAATCACTAATGAGTTGTGTAAAGGAGGTAATTGATTGTTTGAAAACAATGAACAAAACCAATCCAAGGCCATATCTTTCAATGATCTAGAAAAGAGTTTCACTATGAGTGAATCTTCAAAAATAAAGTCTCTACACAAGGTAGTAAAACTAACAAATGGTTATTAGGATATTTTTTACCATTGTACTTTCCAAAGCGAGGTATTTCAATGTTTTGTAGTATAGGTGTATTTAAAATAGTGAACATTAATGAACTATGTGTAAGGTATTTTGGATGTTTACTATTGGTTTGATTTTGGTTTAAGTTTGAAATTTGTTGTTGTATTAATGTCATGCTTTAAATAAAAAAGTTGATTTATCACAAAATCATTGGGCCACATGTTGTGAGAGTTTTTCAAGTATGGTGAACTAGTATGGAGGAATGGTGGGATATTATATTTCATGTTTAGGAGGGGTGATGAATATGGAGGTGTTATAGGTGAAGGGACAAAACTATTATAATTTCCACTAGAAATTCCTAAGCTTGAGTTTAAACCATTGTTATATTCCATCATTGATGCTATGATTGGAGGTGTAAAGTTGGGAATAGAAGGCATTATTGTGGGAGAGGAAACTTATTTTCCAAAAGGATTTTGAGCATTAGTCAAAAATTTCGTGAAACTAGCTACCGAAGGAATATTAGAATCTACTATATTAGCTAGGCTACGTAACACTTCTATCCCTTCCTAATCATTTACCAACTTCCCAATGCTATCCAAAAGAGGGATTGCTTCTCCATCCAAAGGTTCAATGCTTAAGAATTGTTGAATTCATTGTAGGTCTTTATCCAATTATTCTAGATTATCATTGGGGACCTTAGAAATAACATATGCCAAGTCCACATAAATGTTAGGTTACAAAAAAGACATGGGTAATGTAGGACTAGGGAGGGAATATAAGATGGATTGGGTAGACATAATACGTTGAGTGAAAGAGTTATAAGAATCAAGCTCAACATTGGCTATGATTGCAACATAGGAAGCCATAAGTCTACAACTACATCTCACGTGGGTATTAGTGAAGTGACACAAGGTCATGAAGCTCATAAATTTTCTACAAGATTCAAAACAATTTAATGCTCATACAATGAAGGGAAAACACAAAATAGTCACAAAAACTAAAATAATTTGCACACACAAAACCCAAAACAACATAAGAATCATAGAGATAGAACTATGATCCAAATCTTTGTCAAAACTGATTGGACAGGGAATTGGCACCCTAGACTGATGAGGTTGATTTTTGTTAAATTTAAAATCTAAAAATGAGATATAGTATCTGAGGATCCTAATTGAAGATGTTTAGGTCTGCCAATAGGAATACTTTTAGAAATGCACAAAATTTTAATTTTATATACATGCAGCCATAATGCCTGATTAAATATAAAAACAAATCAATCTAATTAAAATCAGACAATATAAATGAAAATAGTATAAAAAACCCTAGTTTTTTTTTAAAATCCAACAAAAACCCTAGTTTTTAACAAAAATCTATAAAATTCTCTAATTTTTAATCCAAATACATAAAAAACACTATTTTTAAGTGTGAAAATCCATTGCAAACATTCAATTTTCATCAAAATCCATTGCAAACATTCAATTTTCATCAAAATCCATGCTAAACTCAAATTTTTCATAAAAAATCTATCAAAAAACCCTATTTTGAAAAAAATCAACTAAAATTAAACAAATCTAATTGAAAATTTGATTAGAGCAAATAAAAAATCAAGAATCTAACCTGTTGGAGATGGATTTGAAATCGGATATCTAATTTGCGCTTTCCACTGTGCGCCCGCCGCGGTTAAGCCAAATGCAAATGAGTTTTGGTCGGTTTCATTCTGCCCGAAGTTATATATATATGCCTACAGAATCAGATATCTGATTTGTAAATCTAGCTTTTTGCTTTGCCTCGGTAGTCACTCGAGCCCCAAAAAGTCAACTCGGCATTTTCGCGTTTTTGAGTCGTAGAAACACGTATTTTTTTCTCCATTGCCACTTTTTGGCATACCATGATCCTGCACATGCCCCCTTCTCTAAAAGGGGAAACCTTAGTGCTAAAAGTTATGGGCCCAATCAATCAGCTGAGGCTTTAGGTGTGACTTCTCATGGCTTGGATCCTAGGGTTGATAAGAAAAGGGTTGATTTCTTCTCAAAATCTTCTCTCAAATGGATGAATTTATTTGGGGCGAAGCCCAAAGGTAAAATATCTTCTCCTCCTGTGGCTTTCGTTTCGAATGTGAAGACTGGAGAATATTCAATCTTTTTCCTAGACTACATTGTTGTAAAAGTGTATCAAATATGGATATGTCTCTTTTGGGTAAATTTTTGGGGTTGCATCCTCATATTGAGCTGGTTTGTAAGTTTACTTTGAACCGCTGGAGGCCTAAGGGTCAAGTGGATGTGGTTGCAATGGCCAAAGGATTTTTTTCCTTTACGTTCAACTGTGAAGAAGATTTATTGGTGGCTCTAATGGGTGGCCCCTAGTTTATTAGGAATTCCTCTTTGATTCTAAAAAGGTGGGAACTAGGCTTTAATCCTAACTCATGCTCCTTTTAAATGGCCCTTGTTTGGGTGAGACTTCCAGGTCTCCCTCTTGAATTATGAGATGAGGAAGTTTTCAAAGGGATAGTGAGTACTTTTGGGTGTCTGCTATCGATTGATCAAATGATGACATCCAGGAAGCATATTGTTTATGCCAGATTTTGTGTTAATGTGGAACAGTTTTTAGACCTGTTCTCTCTAGTGAAGATTAACTCTAAGTTTGGTGTTTGGGAAGAAGCGGTGGAATTTGAATCAATCCCATTCGATTGCTTCCATTATAAGAAAGTTGGCCATTAGATTAAAAAGTGTCCTCTTAAAATGCAAAAGCCAGTGGTTAAGCTATGGAGAGGAAAGGAAAAGGCTCTTGAGGTGGTTTCTTTAGAGTCTCTAGAGAAAGAGGGGTTTTCTCCTATTGTTGAGGATGCTCTTGTGAGTGAGAAACCTATGTAAATGGAGATGGTAATGGATGAAAACATTGTGAATCATGACATCCAAGTTGAACTTGAAGTGCTTAATGTGGTTCAACAACTGGGTGAAGAGGATAATGTATCTTCCCCCTTCTTAGTACCGAGGAGCCTTGTGAAGACATTAGATCTAGGTTTTTGGTCAAAGACAAGGTGACTATGGATGGGGGTTTGGGATCCCCTCCGTTGGGGCCTTGTGGTAGTGGGGTTTTGAAATTGCCACATGATGAATGTTCTAAGATTGAGGGGTTGGCAGTTTTCTCAATGTCTAAAATGAAGGATATTGGTAATTTGGATGATCCTAAAAATCCTCTTTATATTCCAATGAAAGGTAGAAATATAAAGAAGCACTCTCCTTCTCCAGGAGTTGTTACAAGAAATAGGCAAAGGTCTGATTGCAGGTCAAAGTCGAGTGGTAGAGGTCATCCTCCTTCAAATTTTACAAGGGATAAGGAGAGTCAAATGGATATTGATGATGGAACTCATAGAACTTTATTGGAGATGTGCCCCAAGATCACCTCCCATAAGCTCTTATGAAGATCATCTCCTAGAATATGTGAGGGTTAAATCACCCTCATAAGCATTCATATGTTATCTAAACTTAAGCATAAGTTCTTTAAGGATTGTGGCATTCATTCCTCTGAAGTGGTTCGTGCCTCTAGAGGGATTGTTAGTTTTTGGAATCTTAAGATGATTTGGGGGATTGAGGTGTTTCAGGACTACAATCATGTGGCTACTTCACTTTTTAATATTCGAGATAAGTTCTCTTGGACAATTTCTAATATCTATGCTCCTAATAGTAAGAGTGACAGGATTTGTTTTGGGAAAATATTAGTTCTTTCAAATCTTGCATCCTATTCACAACTGGTTGGTTATGGGGGATTTCAATATGCCCCTGCATGATGCTGGTAAGTTAGGAGGTTTGCATATTGTGGATAATAATAGATATGATCACATGAATCTTATTAATGACAATGCTCTCCTTGATTTGGATCTTAAAGGAGCCTCTTTCACTTGGTCTAACCAACCTATGTGTGATGCTCTTATCTAGGTTAAGCTTTACCATGCCCTTATCTCCCTAGATTGGCTTATCTCTTATTCTTGACCGCTTTCGGCCCTGACCAGGTTGGGGTCAAATCACTTTCCTCTCTCTTTGTTGGTTGATCTGTTGGGGAGAAAAAAAATCATTCAAGTTTGAAAAGATGTGGATTTCTCATCCCAATCTTAAAAATTTGGTTCAAGACTAGTGAGATATTCAAGTTGATGGTTTGGGTATATATAGGGTGGCTAAGAAGTTAGCCAATGTGAAGAATAATGTTAGGATATGGAATAGGTCTTCTTTTGGGCATATTTTTGTTGAAAAAGAGGATGTTAACTGGGAGCTTCTCACTGTGCAGTAGTCTATTCAAATGTCTGGTTATGATCAAGCTCTTGCTATGAAGGAGAATTTCCTTCTTTCTAGGTTACATTTAATATTGTTGCTAAGAATGAGGAATTTTGGAGCAAAATATCATATTATGTCATTAAGAAGTGGGGACATAAATACGAGGTTTTTCCATCTCTCTACTCTGAAACACTAGACTTATAACCATATTAATGCTATTAATTATAATAATTAGGTGTTGGAGAAGGATGTGGATTTGTAGTAGTTTGCTTCTTCTTATTTTTCTAGCTTGTTATCTATGGAAGGAGAGTTGGATTTGGAGTGTCGAGAGGATCTTCTTTGGGATATGCCTCATGTTATTTTTGAAGATCTTAATTGATATTTGGTGTGGATTCCTTTGGCGGAGGAGATTAGAAGTGTTGTTTTCTCTTTTGAAGGTAATAAGGCACCTAGGCTTGATGGTTTCCCAATGTTATTTTTCAATCTTTTTAGGATATTCTTGCTAACGATGTTGTGGATGCTACTAAGGAATTTTTTGGTAGTGTAAATATTTTGAAGGAATTAAACTCATCTTTCATTTTTCTTGTGTCTTAAAAGAAATTGGGTGTTGCTTCCTTTGATGAATTTTTCCCAATTAGTTTGTGTAAAATTATTTACAAGATCTTTTCCAAGGTGTTGGCAATTAGATTTCAAAAGATTCCTCCTCAAATCATCTCTCCTTAGCAAAATGGTTTTGTGGCAAGTAGGAAAATTTTGCACTCCAATCTTACTATTCATGAGAATATTCATTCTTTAACTATCAATAAGCATCTTGGTTTTATCTTGAAGCTTGATATGCTTAAAGCTCATGATAGTGTTGACTAGGGTTTTCTTTAACTAAGATCCTGAAAGCTTTTGGTTTTGGGGAGAAATTGGTGGTTCGAGTGCTTCGACAGATTTCTACCCCGAGGTTATCTATTCTTGTCAATGGTTGTCCCTCTCCTCTTTTTGATTGTTCGAAGGGGGTGAGACAGGCAGATCCAATCTCTCCTTTTCCGTTTATAATCATGGTGGAATCTTTGGGTCACCTCATTCAAATATCTATTGAATCTGGTCAGATGTTTGGTTTGTCTCCTTCATCTTAAAACCTTATTTTCTCCCATCAATGGTTTGTCGATGATACTCTCATGCTTGGGGAGTCATCTATTAAGGAATCCAAAGTGATTAAACTAATTTTGCATAGAGGCTGCTTCGAGGTAGAAGGTTAGCTTACCCAAAAGTGTTATTTTCTTCCTAAACACTCCTGACCACAGGCAAATTAAAATTGGGATAATTTTGCAATGAAAAATTTGTGAGCTTCCTACATCTTCCCTGGGTCTTCCCCTGTGTTCTAATGTGGTTCCTAAGTAATTTTGACAGGGATTGATTGACAATTTTAACTCCAAATTTGCTAGTTGGATGGGTGTTTTGTTAAGTCAAGCTGGGAAAGTGTAGCTGATCAAGTCTACTTTTTAGAATCTTTCAGTTTATGCTCTTAGTCTATTTATATGCCACATAAATTTGTGGATAAGTTGGAAGGAATTCAAAAAAAAATTCTTTGGTCTGGGGTTGAATACAAGAAAAGGATTCATTTGGTCTCTTGGGATGATGGTTGTAGGCCTAAAAAGGTGGGAGGTCTTGGCCTGCAAAAAATTAGAGAATTTAATTTGGCTCTTCTTAGTAAACAATTGTGGAAACTAATTTTGGCTAATAGTGAGTGGGATAGAATTTCTTTGAACAAATATCTTCATGGTGTGGATTGTATAAGGGATCTGTTATTTAGCAGCTTTTCCCCTTTGTCTGGTTCTGCTCTCTGGAACTATATGGTTAAGGCTCACAAGATTGTATCTAAAGGTTTGTTTTGGCAGTTGGGAAATGGTAGGAATATCTTGTTTTGGGATGATTGTTGGTTTGGTAATAGGCCACTCAAAGATGAGCCTTAGGCCCTTCCTTTTATGGATACATGTTTATAGAGGTTTGGTAGATTTGTTGTTGACTATATGGATGGGGTTCAAATGGAATAGACTACATGAAGTGGATTTGGGGTTGGATGGTCTCTTTAATGCCTTATCCTCTATTCATGTTCCTTCTTATGCTCCTATTGAGAAGGTTGTGTGGGGGCCCTCTTCCAATGGTAATTTTTCTATGTCTTCATCCTTTCATCTTCAAGTTCCTTTTGTTGGCCTTGCCACTTTTTGGTCCTCCCTATGGTCCTCTAAATTGATTTCCAAGGTGAATATTTTTTCTAGCTTTTTTGTTAGAATAAGGTTTTAAAACTAATAATCTTGTCAAGAGAGGTTTTATGCTGCCCAACAGATGCTTTCTATGTAAAGAGGATGTTGAGGATTCATTTCATCTCTTGATTGGCTGTATATATGTTAGAGAGGTGTGGGCCCATGTTATTTCTCTTTGGAATCCCAGCTAGGTGTTTACCTCTTCAATTGGGGAAGTGTGGTATTAATGGGTGGGACCATCATCCAATCTTGCTTTTTTCCTTTGGTCTCTTTCTCTGCCTCATATTGCTTGGCGTATTTGGCTGGAACATAATAACAAGATTTTTAAGGAGTTTGAATCTTCCTGCCATCTCTGTGGCTTTTAAAATTTGTGCTTCTATCAAGGAGAAATTTTTTTGGGGGGCTTCCTTTTAGAATGGTCCTAGGATTGCGCTCAAACTAGGTGATATTTCTATTGCAAAAAACTGGAAGTTGCCATGTGATATTTCTCTTCCTATGACTACAGGTAAAGCCTCTAGAGATGATATTGTTTCGAAGGCTCCTATGGTTGGTTGGGTGAAAGTTAATTTTGATGGAGTTGCTAAAGGTAACTCAGGTCCTACCAGTTGTGGGGGAGTGTTAATATATTCTAATTGTGGGTTCATTTCTACTATGGCCCTCCCTTTGGGAACCCAGAAAAACCACTTCGTGAAAGTTTCTGTAGCCTATCATGGCTTGAAGATGGCTCACTCTAAAGTCTATAGAAAGGTGTGGATCACGTGAGACTCATTAAATATTATCAACAATCTAATGAAGTCTTTTGTCCCCTAATGGAGTGTTGAATCCATTATTATGGATGCCATTGAAATTTTAAATTCTTTTGATGAATTTAATATTTCTCACATTGTTAGAGAAGGGAATCGTCTTGTAGATGTATTTTCTAACTTTGGTGTTAGCGGCTCAAGGGTGTGGGATGTGGATGACCCCCTTCCCATTGAGGCTCTTTTTTGTCTTAATCATGATTACCAATATTGCTAAGTTGGATGGCGACTTCATCATGTTATGTGCTCACATGACCCTGTTTGCATGGATGATTATTGTATGGAATGAAGGTGAGTTGGATCATGCTCAGGCTTATGATACTTTGAGTAATCTCCATATGGGGTAGCCTTCAAGGCTAATTATGACCCTCTGCCACCATTCCATTGTCACATGGATTGTGGGTGTTTTTTGGCTTCCTTTCTCAAGGTTTCTCTTAGTTATCTACAAAGTTCTAAAGCGATTGGATTTTTCTAAGCTCATGATCATGGGCGCCGATCAAAATAGGGTGGAGCCTTTCTCTTGTGACAACTTGAAGAATAGGACTGTAGTGTAGTGAATATTGCATAAGGGTGGGCTTACTCCATACTTGGAGTGGCTCCATGGGAATAACACATAGGCTATGCCTCATTTGATAAAGGATGGAGTAACAGGGTTTTGAAACGGGGTGGCACATATTTTGATATCAATGAGGATTTCATTGTGAATATTACTAGTCTATCCTTAGAGGGGAAAAAGGTGTATAGAGATAAGAAGGAATCTAAAGCTACTCTACAAATTTTCTTCAAAGGGGATGAAGAACAAAAGATCAAGTAGGCGAAGAGTGGTGGTTACCAATGCAGTTCCATCAAAGCCCTGTGGGGCAATGTTGCTAAGGAATTAATGAGATACATAACCTTAGAAGGTCGGTTCTCTACTATCAATGGTTATCATTTTGTTCTTTTGAATATTTTTTGTCATAAGAAGAGAATTTTCTTTCCTTTCTATCTTTTGGCTTCTTCGGAGTATGGTCTTAAGGATCATAAAAGGAATCCTAAGAATCTTATGTTGCATGTTGGTTTATTTTTGCTAATAAAAAATTATGTCAAGGCTTTTTTTATTCCTAAGCAGCCTGCAATGGCTCCTAATGGTAAGCAACAAAAGTTGGCCTTGGAATATGAGACTGTGTCAAATGATGAACCGGTGAGTCTGAAAGGGAAAAAGAAGAAAGTGGTTCAAGAGGATTCTGAGTCAGAAGAGGATGATGATTATGTTCCTAAATCTCAGGCCTCTATGGAAGTGGTTTCGCAACCTTCTGCCCCAGGTAAGAGTTGTAAAGGTTATTTTATTCCTAGCCTAAAGGATTATGATACTTCCAGTGAGGAAGAGGGTGGTGAAAAACCTTGTAAAACAAGGCCTGTCACTCCTTCAATTTTGAATCATTTGATTGATATTGTAGAAGACGTGTAATTGAGGCCCCCTGTTTTGGGGTCTCAGAGGAAGACGGGTCTAAAGGAGGGTAGTAGAAAGAAGTTGGCTATAAATTCTAGTAGCGTTGTGTAGGCAAAGCATGTTGCTTCTCCTCTGAAAAATTGGTGGCGAGCAGGATGCTTTGGAATACCCTATTGTGGATATGGAGAAGCAGAATAGGAGGATGGTAGTTGAGGACATTGTTAGTTGTCTTCGCAAAATTCAAATGTCAGTGGCTTAGGCTAAAGGCAAGGAGTTCTATGAGAGCCAAGATAAGAATAGTATTTCCCAAGAGGGTGATGTGGAGGCTAGGGATGTGTTTAGCTTTGATCGAGAGGACTTTCCCAATGTTTTGGGTCTGGATAAGGAGGCACCATTCCCCTATTTAGATTGTTCAAATGGGTTTTTCATGAGCTTAATATTACTAATGTGCGGGTTTGGGGTGTTGTGAGAAAAGTTGGGGATTCTTCACAATCTTCTGTTTAGACTCAAGTTGATGAGTTGTTTGATTCCTTGAAGATTGTTATTGAGGAGATGTTGAAGATGAAGCAGATTTTTTAACAAAGAATTTAGACCTTGGAAGAGCATATAGAGAGGGTTAGCATGAAATTGGATAAGGTCATTGAAGGGACTAAATCTGCTATGAGGTATGAGGCTAAGGGCCTTCCTATTCTCAATGAGAAGGCCAAGAAATAGATGGAGGGAGCTCCTAGTGAGAAAGATGTTGCTGGAAAAAGGCAGGTGGTGGAGGAAGCTTCGGTTGATAAGGTTGTTGGTTCACAGGACGTTTTGGTTAATGAGGTAAATTTTTTGGGGCCTAGTGCTAGAACTCACAATAAGACCAAGATGCAAGTTGGGGTTCCTACTAAAGATATATGTTTGAAGTCATGGATGCACATCAAAAGACTATCGAGAGTGACATGGAAGTTGCAAATATTCTAAAGAATATGTAGTCTTGTGTTTTTGTTTCTTCTTTCTAGCAATATTTTAGCTAATGTCTTATTGTGTTTTGGTTGTTGAATGTTCAGTTTAGTTATATTTTGCTACAATTTTCCTTTTTTGTATGTTTCTTCTTTCTAGCAATATTCTATAGCTAATGTCTTATTGTGTTTTGGTTGT
Organism: Sequoia sempervirens; assembly: GCA_007258455.2. NCBI lineage: Eukaryota > Viridiplantae > Streptophyta > Pinopsida > Cupressales > Cupressaceae > Sequoia > Sequoia sempervirens. The sequence goes on from VDFB02000015.1 coordinate 545,608,176, forward strand.
TGAATGTTCAGTTTAGTTATATTTTGCTACAATTTTCCTTTTTTGTAAAGGGTTTTGGGGCCCCTTTAAAACCTGTTTATCTCTAATAAAAAATAATAGAATAATAATTTTTAAAAAAATTGTTCAATAAAGGATTCAATTTTTCATAGTTCACAATTATAAATGCATATTGAATTGGCTTAAGTCTTATGTATTCAACTTAGATAATTTAGAAAAGGTTTGAATATTAAATTGTGATAGAACCATGATAAATAGTGAACATTAGCTAGGAAAGTTAGATTAATATTAAATATGGATTTCATCCAATGCCATGGTTATGTGTTTTTAAAGTGTGCACATCATAGGTGGCATCCAAACTGAGTAGAGGAGGGTGCTTATTTTTCTTTGATGTAATGGATTTGGTTATTCTAGCTCAACAAAAGATTATGTGAAAATCAAGCACAATACAAAGTGATAGGTAGAAAATCTGTTGGATAGAGGAGCAAAAGTTAATTTGAAAATCAAGCACAAGACAAAGTGATAGGTAGAAAATCTGTTGGATAGAGGAGCAAAAGTTAATTTGAAAATAATGACAGTTATATGAAACCTCCAAATATTAAATAAACGATGTTAAATAATGATCTCTTGAATGATTAAATCCTAGAGAAAATATGAAGGATAGATGAAAGGTTGATGAAAATCCAATTGTCAACAGCAGAGTTCCCTAAGAAATATAGAGAATTATGATAGGTTGTTGTTAGGTCCTAACATTTTAGTTGATGAATACATTAATATATCGATCAGGTAGTGTTTAAAGGATATATGCAATAGAAGACATCTTGACTATCTCTCTCTTGGTTTTCCTAAATGTCGAATGGTTGAAATAAACTATAAAATGAGAGGCCACTAAACTTAGAAAGGAAGAAATCATTTATCTAGAAAGCTTGAAATAACTAAACTAGAAAGCAGAAAACTATTAATCTAAAAAGCATTATGATTAAACTAGAAAGCATGGAAATGATTAAACTAAGAAACATGTAAATTGTCGAAGAAGAAAAGATTGTAAAGAAACTATGAAGCATTGATCTAACAAAAGATAACAATCTTAAAAATTAGTAGAAAATGATTGAACAATTTGTAACAATTGAAAGAAGGTGCTCCAGAACTTCAGACACTAGAACTTAAAGATTACAGACTCAACTACAAATTGCAAGATTAATCTTTACAAAATTAAACACATGAAAATATACTTAAATTCCAATTATTATCTACTAAATGAAAGTACAAAATTAAAAGGAGAATACTTATCTATCTAATCTACAACCCCTTGAGTGGCTGGAACTCTTAGATACTCCTACGCCTAGCTCAGATCACATACACCGGTAACTTCAAAATTACTTTATTCAAAATAACTCCATTCACATTACTCAGTAACTCCAAAGGTGATGGTAAAAACTCATTTTACTCATATTAAGAGTGTAACTCAAAAAACATAGTGACAACATAATGATATTATGTATATCATTTTTTTTTAATAGTTACATATTTATATAAGAGTAGCTAATAAAATCCTACATTTCAGTTGGTAAAGAGTGATTTTAAACAACTAATAGACTTTAAATCCCATGACATGAAACATTAAAGGGCTCGACACAAGCCATAAATTTTAAAACTAAAAATAACAAAAACTACAAAAACTCGGTCCATCATGTATGCTCCTAAAGTTATTGTGCCCATTCATTTGCCTTCAATGGTGTTGAAGTCTGCATTAAATCTCTTTGACTGGCATAATAACTAATTGTGGGAGTTGACATGTGTAATGCTCAAACACTAAACCATTAAGACAGCATGGGTTAACTTATTTCAACTAATTTCAAGAATTAAAGATTGTACACCTTTTCACAAAAAGAAAGCAAAATTTACTTATCTTAAAGACAATTAATCGGCATGGTAGGGATGGCTGAAATATTTGAGGTTAAGTATTTATTCCATTATATTGATGAGGTTATTTTTACCTCGTCATTTCCTCCCCTTCCTAACCCTGAGTAGGTCCTGCTCTTTGTTGTGCTCCCTACCCATCATTTCCCCAATTCTTATTCAACTCCTCATATTTAGCATTGAGATCATACAAATCATCTACCTCTGTATCCAGTTCCTTAGAAATCCCTGATGAAAAGTAATCCTTTGTACTCATCTTTCAAAATTGTCATCACTTTGATCTGTATTGATATATGTTGCAGGGGGTGGTGAAAGAAGTAGGGGTGGTCTATACCTCATGCCAATCTAGTTAACCTTTAATTGCTCAAAGATATCAATCAAGGCTACTACCCTTCTGTAGGACCATCTAATATTAAGAGGTGAAATTACCTCTCTTTTCTTGAGATACATAGGAAGAGGGATATACCTTTCTTCACATGCATGCCAATATTTTCCTATCAACTTTGGTCCTTGATCTTGAAAATGATTATGACACAGCCAAAGGTTATTATTATACTTTCTTTGTACATTCTCTCTAAGTTGAAAACCCAGAGACTGTGCTTTGAAGTAGAAAGGCTCCCTATGGGGGTATCTCATTTGCAATTAAATAGTTTTCTCTGCATGTGCATACTCCCTTGACCAATTATACTAGTGAATATGATTACGCATTGTGGAGAGGAATGATCTCAACTAAATTTCTCCCACAAAGAAATTAACATAAAAATTTGTATATTCTTCCAAGATCAAATTATGGACAAAGAATTCACATAATAAGTCTTGTTGATCAAGAGTTGATTCAACAAATATCTTAACAAATTATTTATCATCAGGGTCATGTGGCTGGTTATTGCGAATTCTACGTAACTTCCATCTTAGGAGTTGTTCATTGAGGAACATAGAATACAACCTAGATGGTCTTCTACAAGCCAACAATAACTCACCAATTTCACAAGCATCACGTTTAGCTCTATATGCATTGTGAAATGATTCTTTTATTAGTACTAACTCCTTCTTTAGCCTATTATTTTCAAGTTACATCCCTTAGGAAGTAGCATCTCTCCATCCATTCCATCAATAATGGAGGGATACATACCTAGAGTGATTCTAAAACAGTTGGTTCGATTTGTGTTCCCTTGGATTCCATTATTGGCTTGGTGTCACTTTCCTACAAGTCTTGCTCTAACTCCACAATTCTACTCACAAAAGCATTAAATTCAATTTTCTTCTTGTTTCTTTCTTCTTCAAAAGCATTAAACATTTGCATAAAATTATTTTTCAAACCTTGGATGTGCTTGTCTTTTTCAGCCAGATCAACCATATGATGTTTTCTTTGTTGATTCCATTGTTGTATTTGGTATTGCAATTTCTTAATAACCTTGTCTTTTTGCTCCATCTACATTGTCAATTTTGCAATTTCTTGATCCCTTTTACTTATAATTACAGGATGTACCTCAATTTCTTGTTGTTGTTGGGTGATCTGTTCTTCATTCCTCTATAACCAGGATTTTAATTCAGAAATTTCTAACTCTATTTTTTCTAATTCCTCCTCTTTCTAACCAAATTTTTCATTCCCCATGTCAACAGAGAAAGATGGATTGGGAATTTCTTTGTTAGCATGAATTACATTTTCCTCGGTGCTAGATACACTTTCAACTCCATCAAGAAAAGGGGAGAATCACCCCACAAATGCATCTTTAATATCCACAGAATGTGGTGATTGTAGCTTTCCCTCTTCCTGCTCCTTTGGAGATGGTGTTCTCTTCTCTTCACCATTGGGGAAATGATCAACTTGCTTTTCTATTTCACTTATTTCCTCATCATCAAGCTGATTTTCAGTTTCCAATATTCTTGTTCGAGTCGTAGGAATTTTCTTTTTGGAGGTAATTCCTCTGTCATAGGCCACAGTTTCACTGGACTTCACAGACAACCTCTTGCTTCTCTGTAGAGGAGAGTTTGTTTGGAAAGTTACTTTAGCCCACCTCTTCCTCTTACAAGGAGGCTCTTCCTCTTCTCTAGAATGCACAATTTCCACATCCCCTAACTGTCCTGGGGTTTCTAATACATTCAACAAAGTTTTTGGTACATCGCCACTAGGAGCTATGGAAGTCTTTTGGGATTCAGGAACACCTACGACCTCCTAGGAGGGTTCTAAATATTTTTATATTTTTTTAGATGACTCACCCTCCTCAAGAGGTCTTTCAGACTCCACTTTTTCAAAATTTCACAAAAAATTTTGCCACTTCTTTTCTAGATTTTTACAAAAATGGTACTTGCATATCAATTGTATAAGGTCATGGTGTTTGAGGGGCTCTGCTCCAACTTTATATTTTTCCATCATGGTGGTGACTGAATGGCACATAAATGCTAGTAAATTAACTCTAAGAGAAGGGTCTTTAGTGCCATGATGCAAATGAATTATCAGACAGAAAGGGGGTCCTACTACCATGGCTATTTGTCCTTCACATGTAAAATATTTTATTATCTAGGCTACGACAGTTCTCCATGGTTCTGGGATAGAAATTTAGTGAAAACATTTGTTTTGTCCCCTAGTACTTATGGTGATTATAGGTTGAGGCTCCCCCTCCCTATGGAAATTTTTTGCCATTCTTGATAGGTAATATTGGTAGTTTCATTCAAAGTAATGCCTCTATTCTCAAGACCAAAAAAAGGAGTAATAATTTTTGGACTTACCCGGAAACGCTTGTCACACACCATAGTTTATCTATCTGCAAAAGTCTCTATGAATTCTCTTACCAATTGCTCGATATATCCCTCAAAAAAATTCATAAATTCTAGCCACCCAACTTTTTGAAATAGGCCCGCAACATTACTCAATGCCAACAATTGAGCTGCTAAGGTTGGTTCAGACTTTTTCTTGGATCCTCCCATTTTACCTTCCCTTGCCGCTCTACTAAATTCTATGGAAACTTTGTAATGCTCACCTTGTTTCAATTAACTAAATTGCAGATGAAAAGGGACACAATTTCGATATAACCAATGGAAAATTAATTAATCACCTTACTTGAGTCCTTACTAAGTAATCATGACAATTATACATGAGAAATTATGCAACCATTGTCGTACTTCTAGCAATCATGCAATGACACAATTTTCAAAATTGAGGGAATGGTTCATGCCAATTAAATAATCTCCATTCAAAATAATTACTAAATTTGAGTAAAGAAATTTGTGCACACCTTACTTCTTTTCATTAAATTGAACATCACTCGCCTTTTTCTGACATAATAGGATATTTACATGATTTGGCAAGGGTGGCGGCGGATAATTATGACATGGATGGGATGGTTTAAATGATGATGAAAATTATTATGACAAAAGGGTTGTCATAATAATTTCATTTATTATGAAAATATTTGATATGATATGGCGAAATGAAAATTAGGGAATAGATCTTGAGGTGGTAGCAAAACTAAATGATGGGCATGTGCAGAACTTAGGAAAAATCAAAATACTGAAAAAGGAAAGAGTTTACAAAAAATCAGGGCATTGCCAAAAATTGTGGCCAAGGTGGAAGAAGAAAAAGTTTCAAAGCATCATTGAGAGATGTCATCGGAATGCAACAACAAAATTGAAGATTCCAGAGCACCATTGAAAGATGCAACTGAAGCAGCAACCAAAAAAAATTTAAGCATCATCGAAAGATGCAGTCGAAGCAAAAACCAAATTTTTTTGTAGCATCATCAAAAGATGTAGCTGGAGTAGCAACCAAAATTTTTTGGAGCATCTGAACAACTTCTGAAGCAACCAAACAAGTTTTGGAGCATCGCTGGAAGGAAGAAATAGCACAATTTTGGAGCTTCACTAGAATATGCAACAAAAGAAGGAACAATAAAATTTTGGAGCATCGTTGGAAGGTGCAACCAGAAGAAGGAACATCAAAATTCTAGAGCATCGCAAGAAGATGCCGCAAGAAGAAGGAACAAAAAAAATTTGGAGCATCACTGGAAAATACAGCCAGAAGAAGGAACAATAAAATTTTGGAGCATCACTAGAAGATGCAACCAAAAGAAGGAAGAAGAATGTGACATTTTTTCCTTTGACTTCCCAAAGCATCATTGAGTGATGCATCAAAATGCAGGATCAGAACAAGAAATGACACAAGTCAGTTATACAAGTTCCAGAGCATAGCAGCAACCGAGCCAACAAGTTCTGGAGCACCACAACAACTAAGCCAACAAGTTCTGGAGCATTGCAGCAAGGTGCACCATAATTTTTGATTAGTAAGGAAATGAAGTCCTGCACAATATAGACAAAATTTAGCTAAAACCAAATGATGAAGTTAATGAAGAATTTGAAAGAAACATTCTAAAATGAAGTAAATACATACTTTTCTCCTTTTTTTTTACGTTTATTATGGGAAAAACTATATTGAAATTTCCATAGCAGAGTCAATGCACTGTAATTCTCCCATCATTTCTATCATTTTTGTAAATTCCTCTCTATTAATAGGCTTATGGTAGACGTGTAATCGATTTCCATTAACTAGGAGAATTTGGGTATCATCATCAATGGGTTTCAACTAAACTGAACCATTTGTAAATAACTTAGAAATTTAATATGGTCTGAGCCAATGCATTCTAATCTTTCCCTGGTGATCCTTATATCCAGAATCAAACAATAATGCCCAATCCCCATTATGGAATTCTCTCTTCTTTATATGTTTATTATGCCAAACCTTGCATTGTCGTTGCACTAGCTCAGTTTGATGGACAACATCCAAATGGAGTTCATCCAATTCACTAAGTTGTAAAAATCTACTCCATGGTTGTCTTGAGGGTTTGGAGTTCAAATTCAATGGAAAAGAGAGGTTTCTTCCCAAAAACTAACTCGTATGGACTATACCCAATAGTTGATTTCTAGGTGGTGTTATAAGCCCAACCGGCTTCAGGTAGTTTCCGAGCCCAGTATTTCCTTCCTGATGAAACTATTTTTGTTAAAAAAAATCTAATTCCATGTTAGTGACTTCGACCTATTTGTTTTCCTGAGGGTGATAGGGTGAGGACTTCTTGTGGCTCACCTGGAAATGATCGGTGAAGGCTAACTGAACTTTAGACATAAAATGGGGGCCTTGATCTATGAAGATTGTCCTAGGAGCTTTGAATTTGAGGAAAATTATGTTGTAAAGGAAATCAGTTACTTTTTCTTCCCTAGCAACTCATAGGGCTTGCCCTTATTCCCACTTTTTCAGGTAGTCGGTCCATACCAGAATGTACTCTTTTCCTTGTAAAGGAGGGTCTATAGGGCCAATAAAATCCAATCCCCATTTTTTGAATGGTTTAAGGACTACCTAAGGCTGCAAGGGCATTTCATTCGATGCAGTTGGTCTTCCTACACTTTGACATACATCACATCTATGAACATATTTCTTGATGTCCTTATGCATAGAATGCCAGTTGTATCATGCTCCCAAAATCTTGTAGGTTTTCCTTTTAGCAAAATAATGCCCTCCAAAAGGATCATCTTGTTAGGCTCTAAGGATTCTATAGATCTCATCTTCGCTAACACAATGTCACAAAACCATATTAGGTCCACATCAAAATAGGATCCCATTTAATCCATTTGAAGGGGGAACTTTCTCTAATAAGACGTTTCTTTTGTTTTGATGAAAATTGAGGTGGTACTTCTGTAGTGGCCAAGTAGTTTGCAATATCAAAAAACCAAGGAGTTTTAGTAGAGGTGGAAAACATATTTTTATCTAGGAACTCATCCTATACCAAAGCACAATCACCATCATGTTTAATTCGGGATAAGAAATCCACAACTACATTAGACTTCCCTAGTTTGTCAATAATTGTTGTGTTGAATTCCTAAAGAAGAAGCAATCACCTAATTATCCTCACATTTACTACGGGTTTATTCATAAGGTACTTGATGGTTGAGTCATTTGTGTACATTGTGACTTTGTATCCCATGATATAATGTCAAAATTTCTTAATTGCATGAACTACAGCCAAGAATTCCTTCTCCATTGTGGTATAATTCCTTTATGTTGGATTCAAATTCTTACTAATGAAATATATGGCATACTTCCCCCCATTCTCATCTTCTTCTCCTAAAACTGCTCCAATAGCATCATCAGATGCATCAGCATAGATATGGAATGGAAGTTTCTAATTAGGTCCACGAAGGATAGGAGTAGAGATGAGCTTCTCCTTAATGATTTCAAATGATGACTGACACTTAGGTGTCCAGATGAACTCTACATTATTTTGAATAAGGGAAAACATAGGATCACGATCTTGCTGAAGTTTTCTATGAATCTTCAATAGTATCCAACATGCCCTAAGAAAATTCTGATATCGGGTTGTGTTTTTGGGTTCTCAAGTTGTATTACTTCAATTTTCTTAGGATCAACCTTAATCCTTTCAACTGAAATATGGTGTCTTAGCACTATTCCTTGTTCTACCATTATCAGACATTTATCATTGCTTAGGGACAAACGATGATCCTCACATCACTTCAACATCTCATCTAGGTTTTGAAGAGCCTCGTCAAAGGTTGAACCATATACAGTGAAGTTGTCCATATAAACTTCCACACTCTCATTCACCAGCTCAACAAATATAGCTAGGATAGCTCTCTAGAATGTTGTAGGAGTATTACATAGCCCAAAAGGAAGAACCTGATATGTGAATGCCCCCCAAGGGAAGGTAGAAGTCATCTTATCCTGGTCTTTTTTTTATACTTGTATTTGGTTGTAGCCACAAACTCTGTCCAAAAATGAAAAATATTTCCTCCCAGCCAAGTTATCCAACACCTAGTCTACAAATGGTAGAGGAAAATAATCTATGTGTGTTGCTTTTTTAAGTTCCCTATAGTCAAAACACACACTCCACTTCTCATTTTTCTTTGGAACCACTACCAAAGGTGACACCCATTTTCTATCAGAAATCAGATAAATAAACCCCACTTGTAGGAGTTTCTGAATTTTAGTTTTAACAATATCTTTCAAGGTAGGATTGAGTCTCTGTTGTGGTTGGTGAATAGGTCAAACATCTTCAGTATAGATATGGTGAGTACACACACTTGGGTGTATTCCTCTCATATCTATATAGTCCCAAGAAAAATATTTAGATCTATTGACTAGGGTATCAAACAATTTATGTTCTTCTAGGTCAGTCAACCAACTGTTAATGTTCAAAGTTTTTCCTGGCAACAACATAATTTTTTAACTCCTGGATGGTTGGATGTGATAGTATACATAGGCCCTACCAAGGTATTAAGAAGATAGCTATGTGGTATGGTTTTATGAAGCTTGGCAACATTTGCAAAGAAATTGGTGCATTTTTGGAGCTAAGTTTGTCAAAGGACAAGGTAATCCCATGAAACTAGCATTATCAAATTATGTGTGATCTATGTTGATTGGGTTTCCTAGAATCTCCTCTACATCTATCATCTCCTCACCACTCGAATCCATCGTAAGACTTTCCATGTTGTTTTCCAATTTATCCTCTAATTCTTCACCATGTTGTTTGATGACTACCATGGCCAACGAAGAAAAATTTTCATGTTTGTTGGGACTTTCTAGTTCATCAACCCATACTTTATTGTGTTCAGCTGGCTTGGTAGGAGGGTACAAAAATACATTTTTGCTATTAGGACCATGTGAAATGGTCATTCCTCCCTCTCTGCAGTCAATTTTTGCTACAATAGTAGCCAACCATGGTCTTCTGAGAATTATTAGATAACTATCTTTAGGTGTAAGGGACTCAATTATTTAAAAATCTATTGGATATTCCCATCCATACACATTAACAAGAACATTTTCAATGACGCCCTTGGGAATAGCTATGGATTGGTTTTCCATCTACAATACTATAGTTGTGGGACATAAATTAGTAAGTCCCAACTTTTCCATCACATGAAAATTCATTATATTAATCACTACTCCAAGGTCCACAAAAGCATTAGGTATTGCTACCTCATTAACTGTTACTATTATAAGTGGACTAACTGGATCGTCATATTTCAGAGCAGTGGTTGTTGTAGCCAACAAGTCAACTAGATAACCATTTATGTGGACCATATTTATTCATTTTGGTTTCCTCCCTGTAGTTTTGATACACAATTGTTTGATCAGTTGGTTCAACTCAGGGATCTCCTTAATTTCTTGTAACAAAGAGACTTCAATCTGCAACGTTTAATTTCTTGTATCAATGCAATTTCGGTAGATGTGGTCATTTTTGGAGTATCTTTCATGGTGACTAGTTTCAGACGCTCCAAAAAAGGTGCTTTAGTTTTTTCTTTAAGAGTGGAAGCATTTAAAGAATCAGTTGGAGGTTGACCCCCCTCGTCCTGAGGTAGGTCAAAAGCTCTAGTTGAATATGGAAGGTCAGGCTTGTTTTGAGTAACTTTTGGGGCTTGTTCTACAGATGTGGGCGTTGTTGTAGTTGTCTCAGCAAACTTCTTAATAGGTTCATCCATAATTTTTTCAATAGTCAACTGTGAAAGTGTTTTCCTAGACCTCAATTGTAAGTTTCCATAGTGTATTGCATTAAGTCCAGTGACTGTCCTATTATGTGCAATACACTGGAGTGTTTAGGAAATTGTTCTTTGGGTTTGGAACAGGTTGTGCTGAAATTTGTGGTTGGTTAACTTGTTTGTTTTGTTGAATATTTTGGGGAGGTGATAAAATATTTTTTTGTTGAGTAGGAATCCATATGGGACCAGTATAAAACTAATATTGTGGTTGATTCCATTAAGGAATAGGATTTTGAGGGTACCACTGTTGTTGAGGCTAGTTAGGCCACTGAGGATTGCACCATGATTGATTTACCCATTCAGGTGGTCACCAAGGATAAGTTCCCCAATTAGGTGGTACTGGAGATGGTGTTAGAGGCCAGGGTGATGCCCATTAATTATTATTCTAGCTAGATTGAGGTCCCCAATTAGGGTTTGAATTCTATCCATAGGAAAAATTCCCTCCAATTCTTTGATTTATAACATTGATCTCTTCCTCAACCAGAGGTGTTCTTTTCTTGAAATTCTTAATGGCCTTCAAAAGCTCAGACTGATTATTGGGGTGAATCTTGTCACAAACTTGAGAAATATCAATTTTGTCAACCTTTTCCAAAGGGCTTTCTTGTAGCAAATGTTTGTTTTAGCATTTGGGGAAATAAATGGACAAAGTATTAGGATTTCTCGTTTTAGATTGTATGCCTTATAAGATGGTGTTTAGCTAAACAAGAATATCAGTCTTGAGGTTGGCTAGCTCTTCACGCAGTTTTTCTATTTCATTGGAACCTTTAAAGAAAGTAGACTTTTAGATACATCCTTGAGTATGAGAGAAGTTCTGACACAATTCAATAATATTATCGAGCCCTAGTTAAGACATGTCTCCTTTTCCCATTAAATCTAAGCTCCTTCAAGCTTCTCCATCGAGACCCTTAAGGAATAGGGTCTTCAGAATATCAAGACATATGACTTCTCCACATCGCTTGGATAAGAAGATAAACCTATCTAGGTAATCCTCTAGACTTTCATCCTCATTTTTCCTTATTTTGAATAGTTCTTCTTCCCTATCATTGATCCTACAGTAACTTTGGTATTTTTCCAAAAAGGTAGACTCCATTTCATCCCAGGAGGCTATCGAATGAGAAGCTAATCCCATAAACTAGTGCATGGCTGAGTCTTTCAAAGTAGAAGGAAAAATCTTTAGTTTTTTATTATCACTCTTGTAATCATATGTCTAACGCAAGACTTTAAACTCAAATAGAAATTGGTCAGGGTCCTTAGTAGAAAAACCTCGAAAGGTTGGCAAGAAGGTTGGTGAGATATTTTTCATCGTGTTGTCATCTGCATCAATAGTAAAAGGATAAGTGAATGTGCATGATGGTGGAGGGTTATTATTGTTGGCGGCATTTCTACGTTCACCCATGACGTTGAAGGGAATGTGGTCCTCTTTAAAAATTCACTTAGTTAGGCGAGGCTCTGGAATTTGCAAAGGAATTTGTTCCTCTACAACTATGTGTTCTATTTCTGGGGTATGTGCGAAGGTCTCAGGTTGAGCCTGCTCGGTCAATTCCTCAATAAGTTCTTGATCTAAGTTTCCTTCCTACCTACTTGTGGTTGGTACGTTGATTGGGGTGGTTTTTGGTATGAATCTTTCGTTGAGGCCTCGTTTCCTAACGATGTAGAAAAAGAAGCTAAAGGACTATATTTGTTCCTAAAAGAGGTATTCAAGGTATCTCCCACTAACACTAGAAAAAGAAGGTTCCCTGGTAACAATGCGAAAAAGTGATAGGTTGTCGTTAGGTCCTAACACTTTAGTTGATGAATAATTTAATGTATATCAATCGAGTAGTACATTCGAAGGCTATATGAAATAGAAGAAATCTTGATTATCTCTCTCTTAGGTTTCCTAAATGTTAGACAATTGAAATAAACTCTAAACTAAGATACCACTAAACTTAGAATGTAGTAAATAATTTATCTAGAAAGTTTGAAATAACTAAACTAGAAAACAGAAAACTATGAATCTAAAAAGCATTACGATTAAACTAGAAAGCATGGAAATGATTAAACTAAGAAACATGTAAATTTTTGGAGAAGAAAATCTTGTAAAGAAACTATGAAACATTGATCTAACAAAAGATAACAATCTTAACAATTAACAAAAAATGATTTAATAATCTAAAATAACTAAAAGAAGGTGCTTTGAAACTTTAGACACTAGAACTTAAAGATTACAGACTCAGCTACAACCTATAGGATTAATCTTGATGGAATTACGCACATGAAAATAAACTTAAATTCCAATTATTATCTACTAAATGAAAGTACAAAATTAAAAGAAGAATACATATCTATCTAATCTGCAACCCCTCGAGTGGCTAGCTCTCGGGTACTTTGGCTATGCCTAGCTCAGATCACATACACTGGTAACTCCAAAATTACTTTAAATTCAAAATAACTCCATTCACATTACTGAGTAACTCCAAAGGTGATGAGAAAAACTAATTTGACTCATGTTAAGAGTGTAACTCGAAAAACATAGTGACAACATAATGATATTCTTATGTATATCATTGTTTTCAAGAGTCACATATATAAAAGCGGCTAACAAAACCCTACATATCAATTGGTAAAGTCTTCAACTGATTTTCAACAACTAACATAATTTAAAGCATATGACATGAAACATTAAAGGGCTCAACACGAGCCATAAATTCTTTAAAACTAAAAATAACAAAAACTCGGTCCATCATGTATGCTCCTAAAGTTTCGGTGCCCATTCGCTTGTCTTCAATGGTGTTGAAGTCTGTGTTAAATCGCTTTGACTAGCATGATAACCGATTGTGGGAGTTGACCTCTACAATTATCAAAAAATAAACCATTAAGTCATTGTGAGTTAGCTTATTTCGACTAATTTCAAGAAAAATAAAGATTGTAAACTTTTTCACAAAAAGAAGGAATTACTTATCCTAAAGACAATTAATTGGTAGGGTAAGGATGGATGAAATATGTGAGGTTAATTATTTATTCCATTATATTGATGGGTTTATTTGAAGCTCATCAAATTACATCTAGAGTCCTGATGGGTAAAGGATTGTCAATCGTCAATCACCAAGGAATTCTTTAGCGATATACTTTTTATTTGGTTTACTCCAAATTAATGTGACAATAACCATATTTTCTAATGAAGGAAAATTTTAACATATATTTAATATACTATGTTTGACATATTTAAAATCCTTCCCACCACTCATTTTCCTATCCCTTAACCCCTAGCAATCAAAGGCAACATTGGAGAATAAAAATGCATTGCAAAGAGTGATCTAAGGGAGTTCTTGAGGTAGAAGATGATTAAAATAGTTGAGAGAAGTAATCAGGCATGTTTAAGAAGAAAATAACCCACAACAAGAAAATCTAAGAGAACATTATAGAGGTGCCAACAAATTCTATAATACATGAAAAGGAAAAAATCAAGCAATAGGCTTGTAAGAATTTATAAAATGACAGTAGATATCTAGAAGCATAGTTTCACTCTTTTTTATTTTCCCCGCACTATCTTTGGGTTAAATGCTCGTGTTCTCTCTTTTAGGTGTGTTTTGATGAATATATTTGTTTAATTCCATTTCAAGTTTGTTTTCTTCTATTTCAAGAAAGTAAGAAACACATCTAAATGACATGTTTAGCTCATTATCAACATGGTACTCAATTCAACCTCATGAACTAAGGAATCAATATACTCTTTGTTTCACTATTGTTCTTTTGTAATAAGAAGAGTCATGTGTTGGTAATTATTGATAACAAAAATGATATGAAATTTGATATATACTTATAATCAGTGTGGATGTGCATGTGAGCAATCTGGAACAACTGAAAGAAGGTGCTCCAAAACTTCAGACACTAGAAATTAAAGATTACATACTTAGCTACAACCTGGAGGATTAATCTTGATGGAATTACACACATGAAAATTAAATTACATTCCAATTATCATCCACTAAATGAAAATACAAAATTAAAATTAGAATACATATCTATCTAATCTACAACCCCTCGAGTGGGTAGCTCCTGGGTACTCCTACACCTAGCTCAGATCACATACACTAGTAACTCCAAAATTACTTTAAATTCAAAATAAATCCATTCACATTACTGAGTAACTCCAAAGGTGACGGGAAAAACTCATTTTACTCACATTGAGAGTGTAACTCAGAAAACATAGTGACAATCTGCAACAACATGTGAGCATTTATAGAAAGTTTGAAAAAACTAAAGTAGAAAGCAGAAAATTATGAATCTAAAAAGCATTACGATTAAACTAGAAAGCATGGAAATGATTAAACTAAGAAACATGTAAATTTTTGAAGAAGAAAAGCTTGTAAAGAAACTATGAAACATTGATCTAACAAAAGATAACAATCTTAAAAATCAGCAGAAAATGATTTAACAATCTGAAACAACTAAAATAAGGTGCTCTGAAACTTCAGACACTAGAACTTAAAGATTACAGACTCAGCTACCACCTATAGGATTAATCTTGACAAAATTACACACATGGAAATAAACTTAAATTCCAATTATTATCTACTAAATGAAAGTACAAAATTAAAAGTAGAATACATATATATCTAATCTACAACCCCTCAAGTGGCTAGCTCTCGGGTACTCCTAGGCCTAGCTCAGACCACATACACTGGTAACTCCAAAATAACCTTAAATTCAAAATAACTCCATTAACATTACTGAGTAACTCCAAAGGTGATGATCAAAACTCATTTTACTCATATTAAGAGTGTAACTCTAAAAACATAGTGACAACATAACGATATTCTTATGTATATCATTGTTTTCAACAGTTACATATTTATATAAAAGCAACTAACAAAATCCTACATATCAATTGGTAAAGTCTTCAACTGATTTTCAACAACTAATAGACTTTAAAGCATATGACATGAAACATTAAAGGGCTTGAAACGATCCATAAAGTCTTTAAAACTAAAAATAAAAAAAACTACAAAAACTCGGTCCATCATGTATGCTCCTAAAGTTTCGGTGCCCATTCACTTGTCTTCAATGGTGTTGAAGTCTACGTTAAATCTCTTTGAATGGCATGATAACCAGTTGTGGTAGTTGACTTGTGCAATTATAAAAAAAAAACCATTAAGTCAGTGTAAGTTAGCTTATTTCGACTAATTTCAAGAAATAAAGATTGTACACTTTTTCACAAAAAGAAAGAAATTACTTATCCTAAAGACAATTAATTGGTAGGGTAAGGATGGATGAAATATGTGAGGTTAAGTATTTAGTCCATTATATTGATGGGATTATTTTAAGCTGATCAAATTACATCTAGAGTCCTAATGGGTAGAGGATTGTTAATCGTAAATCATCAAGGAATTCTTTAGTGATATACTTTTTATTTGGTTTAATCCAAATTAATGTGACAATTATAACCATATTTTCTAATGAAGGAAAATTTTATCATATTCAATATACTATGTTTGGCATTTAAAATCCTTCCCACCACTCATTTTCCTATCCCTTAACCCCTAGTAATCAAAGGCAACGTTGGAGAATAAAAATGCATTGCAAAGAGAGATCTAAGGGAGTTCTTGAGGTAGAAGATGATTAAAATAACTGAGAGAAGTAATCAGGCATGTTTAATAAGTAAATAACCCACAACAAGAAAAGCTAAGAGAACATTATAGAGGTACCAACAAACTCTATAATGCATGAAAAGGAAAAAATCAAGCAAAAGTCTTGTAAGAAGTTATAAAATGACAATAGAGATCTAGAAGCATAGTTTTACTCTTTTTAATTTTCCTCGCACTATCTTTGAGTTAAATGCCAGTGTTCTCTCTGTTAGGTGTGTTTTGATGAATATTCTTGTTTAATTCCATTCCATGTTTGTTTTCTTCTATTTCAAGCAAGTAAGAAAACATGTAAATGACATGTTTAGCTCATTATCAACATGGTACTCAATTCAACCTCATGAACTAAGGAATCAGTATACTCTTTATTTCACTATTTTTCTTTTGTAATAAGAAGATTCATGTGTTGGTAATTATTGATAAAAAAAAATGATATGAAATTTGATATATGCTTATAATCAGTGTGGATGTGCATGTGAGCATTTAAATAATTGTATAATGGATATACAACGTAGATGTCAGTTATAGAGTTGTAGTAACATCATTTGCAACATTAAATTGGTGCATTCAGTAGTATATATCACATGGAAAAAGAATATATATATTTTTAGTTTGATGAATCATTCGTTGGAGAAATCTATTTATAAACAAGTTGGGTGATGATCAGATGGTGATGAATGTAGTGGATTTGATCGAGTAGAAATTGATCTCATTTACCACAAGAAAGATATTTTAAATTGATATGCATTTACTACAACAAGGAAAGTGTATATTTTATCATTTGATATGCATTTAGTGCAACATGTATTTAGATTTTATTTTCTAGTAAACTTTATGGAGATGAAAGAGGTTTCTCGACATGAGACTTGTTTTAGACTGAAATTTTGCATTATATGTAGTCTATCAACTAAATATAATTGTGTGAAATCTTGTATTAAAATTCAAATTTTTATTACAACACAACGTTTTATTACAACACTAAAAATAACTATTGTAATAACATATACCATAGAAAGATTACTAAACTTAAAAGTAATTGATTTTTTTACTACTTCATAATTAACATATTTTTACCCTCTTTAATCTAACCCAAACCATGAGGTTTAGGGTGTCGAAAATAAGAAAAAAAAACTAGAGAAAAATAATGCCATAGTTTTATTAAAGTGATATTTTTCATAGTCTACAAACATAAAAAAAAATGAAAACCCTAAGCAACTAAAACAAATAAAATTGGAGTTCAAATATTTTGGGAGATAGAAATAAAGAGGGATTGGGGTTCCTCCACCTATTTCCTTCAAGTTTCATTCAAGGAAACCTTAGAGATCTCAATCTAGGGATGCAATGAGGGAAAGAGATCTGCAATAAGGTTTCCTTGGGGTTTTATTAAAGAAAAAAGGGGTTTCACCACCAAGAAAAGGCTTGGAAAGAAGGAAATGCAATGATATGTAAACCTAACTATGCAATCTAAGATATGAAATTGAAAATCAGAATAATGGGCTGAGAAAGGATAGAGGGGCATCTAGAAAATTGAAGAAGCTTGAAATAAGACCTATAGTCCTGAAAATATGACTTTTAAAGCACACTAGGACTCATACACCAGTAGGGGTGATTTAGTCCCAATTTAGGGTTTTGGGCCAAAATCAAAATTTGGAACTGTGAAACCAAGATCTACAGAAAATTCTTGAAATCTAGTATATTGGAACTCATATGCCACAAGTGGTGATTTAGTCCTAGTATTAGGGCTGATCTGAAACTCTGATATCCTCTAGTGATTTCATGTAGCTTCTCTCCTCCTTGATCTCTGAGTTTGAAACACTGAATTGCAACCTATAGGTGACTTTTTGTGATCTTGCAATGTAGATGACAACTTTGACAACTTGATAACTTTCTCCAAACTTGCTCTTGAATGGATCTTCAACCTAAATCTACAAATCACACATATATAGAGAGGGGGAAATGGTTTTTTGTTAGTGGATAGGAGTTTTCCTTGGTCAAACCCTGTTTTGGTAATCAAACCTTGAAACGAAATGAACAGAAAGAAGGAATGATGAATGCGCAAATAAGCTATGTTGCAACTCACCAAACCCTTGAACAAAAGGCTATAATATTGTATGTAATGGCTAGCATGAATGTAGATCTTGACTTGAATGCTTGTTGAAATTGTAAGAACCTACATCACAAATGTTAGCTCAAAAAAACATGATTCATGATTACTTTCACGTGATGCTTGAATCTTGAATAATGCTCCAAAATTCCTGATAACCAGCCCTTGAATACTTCAATACTTGAATGCTTAGATCACACTTTCTCATGAAAATTTTCAAGAGAGAATATGTGAAATAACATTGTATTTATACTTGTTTATGTCAAATTTCTTGAAATTACAACACTACAAGCCGACGTTAGATCTAGGAGAATAAAATTCTGCCAAGAATTTGAATTCAAAATAGGTCCAAGCTAAGTGGAACTCATATACCATTTGGGGAATATGAGTCCTATTAGGTTAAGCTTGGGACACAATTTTCAAGAAATGTTAAGTTCAATGCTAAATTCAAATCCAAGCCTCAAAACTTAGGTGGGACCCATATGCCCAAGTTGGCATATGAGTCCCAAATCACTAAATATAGGCCATCCAATCCAAAATCATTAAATTATGATTATTCATTTGATATGTGTAGGGATTATCCTCAGAAAGATGCATTTAATAAGGCTTGTGGATGTAAAATAGGACCAAATAAGGCATAAAGAAGCCCAATTTCAGCAAGGAGGGCCCAAACAAGTGTAAAAATGTAAAGGGATACATTTTTCTACACTACAACAACTTCCAAAATATAAATACTATGAAACTCTAACATGATAAAAAAAGAACAAGTGATTACATTGTGTATGATAGATGTAATAACAACACACAATTATAAAAAGAGAAATGAAAACGAAAAAATTTGAATACTTTTAATCTTCCCATTGTTCTAATTATATAATCAAATGCATTGTTAAAACTTACTCTTCTTATTGTTATCTTGGATTTGCATGATATTTACGGTTTATGTAGTTCCTTCGAAAGTTTAGTGGTAGTGAACACTTTTAGGAGGACATGACATATGTAAAAATTTGTTCAAATAATATGACATGATTTTCAATGAAATCATTATGATTACTATTCTTTTAAGTCAATGGCTTTGTGCCCTAATTTACTCATGTAATACATATTTTGTTGGATGGATCAATTGTGCTTTACTTTGTTGGTATAGATTCTTCTATCATTATTCTTATGGTGATGGAAGAAAATAATATTGTGGCAAGCTCTAATATTGATTGTATGGTTATATATATGTTCAAGGTTTTTCACCCAATTTTATAAACTTATTTTAATTCCATTTCTTTTATTTTCTAGGCGCAACTAAATACTTTAAGGTGGACATAGGGAAATAGGGTTCCACCTTTTGGGAGATGGAACTAAAGACCTATTTCACTCTTAGTTCATTAGGAAACCCTAGAGATCCCTAGAATCAAGAAACTCAATTAAGGGAAGGACTGCTAGGGAGGTTTCCTTAGGTGTGATTAAAGAGGGGTTCACCACTATGAAAAAGCTTAGAAAGAAAGACATGAAAATAATATGAAAATATAACTATATGACCTAGAAAATGGAATTTGAAAGCAAGTAATTAGATTGACAAAAATAATAAAACCAAGAAGTACCTAGAGAAATGAAGATGACTAAGCAAGGCCCGAAAACCCTGAAAATTGCTGATTTTAAGGTGTACTGGGACTCATTCTCTAGACTAGGTGATGAGTTGCCTAGTCCCCTATTGATATGTCAACAATTTCAAAGAAGAGTCATGTAAGGTCACCACTCTCCCGCATGTTCATACCTTACCTCAAAAGGCGAGGTATCATGGAAATATTTGCAATTTTTTAATCTTTTCTACATAAAGGATGAAATTAGGATAGACTATTAGTTGAGTTTCAAATTAATGGACATTTCATGTTATGAATGAAAATGATTTTTTTTTAAGTTCTATTTTCCCAATTTCTATGGATTATTGATAAGTTACTCGTGCATGTATTAATCTAGAACATTTCAAGATGACATTTTCTAATTGATTGATTAAATTGGGTTATTTTACTTTCTATTAGATTCACATGAGTAGTTGAAGTGATGAGTTGATTTTTAATGATGCATTAAGATGTTACAAGTTGAAGAATGATTTTAATACTATGCTTATAAATTATATTCCTAGTGAGTTTCAATATTGTCAAATGTTATTGCAATGAACATTTTAATTATGTGATGAATATGCTTCAATGATCATGGTCCATATGCATATGTTGATTCATGATTTTGTATTCACTCTAACTCTTAAGTGCAAATTAGGGATTCTGATGAAATGAACGGATGGATCTTGGATACAAGTCCTAATGAGCCTAATGAGGCACCCATGTAGAAGCAAATAAATCTCTCACAACTATAGAAAAGGATAGAACTGCAAGGGAAAAAATCCTCTCCAAAAGAGAGAAAAAAGAAATAATTGTGTACCAGTGAAATAAGGAAAAGAGTACTCAACATGAACGCCCAAGGACTGCTTCTATTATAAAACTATAATATAGATCCCCATAATATGAGAGAAAATATGAGGCTATGAATCCTTTCCATAAAGAAGTATATTTTGTGCCAATGATGATTACCAAAAGACAAAAAATAATCTAATGAGTACAAATTAAATTTCTCCCCTTGGGAAGAAAAAAATTCACTAGTGATTATAGAATGTATTGCATATAATTTGGACAAATAGGAAATCCAAATCCAAATGTGTATCTTTACAATTAAATATACATATGTCAAAATTAAGTGATGCTAATCTATAATATTGTGAAGATTAATGAATAATAAGATCC
This sequence comes from Sequoia sempervirens, assembly GCA_007258455.2. NCBI lineage: Eukaryota > Viridiplantae > Streptophyta > Pinopsida > Cupressales > Cupressaceae > Sequoia > Sequoia sempervirens. The sequence goes on from VDFB02000015.1 coordinate 545,629,154, forward strand.
AAAGATCATGATGATGGGATAATAGCAATGGTGGGGATTTCATCAAAGAGGAGATAGATATTCTCAAATGAATCATCCAAATATTTAATATTCCACAAACAAGGATGATATATATGATATACATGAATCCCAAGTACCTATATCTAGAATATGATGAATGTATTAGTCCATTAAATAAATAGGGTCCATGGATGTAGCAATACTAATCTAATCAAGAGCAACAAAAGATAGAGATGTGATCTCAAGAGGAAGAGGAAAAACAAGAAAATAAGTCTTTTTACCATTAGAACATGTAAGACTTATAATATACTTAAGCTCCTCTAAAGTATCATCATCAAACGGTATATTATCTACATCATGAAGGAGAATGAGGTAACCTATAGTGGGAACATATAAGAATGGAGAGATATGAGGGTCTCCAAAGATCTCCCAAATCTTAGTCCAAAGTGTCTTGGGAGTAATCAAGGTATGATGTAACACACACAATGTTATGATCAACACTAGAATAAATCAATCCTACAACATGATGAATATTATTACCCCATGCTAATTTGATTCCAAGTATTTTTTGTTTAGGTATGAGTCCATAATGATAAAAGGGAGACACCCTCAACCCCTCTCCAATTTTGATCTAAGAAAAATCTTATAGCTCTTGTTGTCAATGAAGTTTGAAATGATATTTTTTTCTCATAATGAAAGGCACAAGTAAGCCTAGATAGTAGGTCCCTTTAAGCATTGTATTCATTTAATAAGGAATGTTTACCTTGTGAGGATATTTTTTTGTTATCAATGGAGGTACAAATTTTGGAATATCTAGGAGGGTGGACTAGACTTTGGTTTCCAATCATAAGCATCGCTAATAAAAAAACTCAGTATATATATGCTTAGGTATGGTAGTACAAAAGAAAAAATATTAATTTAAAATAATTAACATTGAGCATCATATATTGTGTAATTTTTGAATTCAAGGGTTGGTGCCCCAAGAGAATCACTCAAGTAATTAATTAAAAAAAAAATTCAAAAATATTTGACTTGAAAGTCATTTTTTGTTAATTTTCTCAAGCATTTCTTTGGTGAGAAGGGTACACAATAAACTATGTTATAATGTTTTCTTGAATATTCAACTTAGCTTAGACGTGGGCTTTATTAATTTTGTTAATAGTTCCATTAATAAGGATAATAGCCACAAAATTATGTTTTGATCAATTAATTAAAAAAATTATTTCAAGAATATTTGACTTAAAAGTCATTTTTTGTTAATTTTCTCAAGCATTTATTTGGTGAGAAGGGTACACAATAAACTATGTTATAATTTTTTCTTGAACATTCAACTTACCTTAGACCTAGGTTTTATTAATTTTGTTAAGATTTCCTTTAATAAGGACAATAGCCACTAAATATGTTTTGATAATTAATAAGGAACTAGTATGCATTGATCCCAAAATTAAATAAAATATAAAATAAGGTGTACTTCAAGGAAAAGTAGACAATTTCCTCTAGAAGAACTACATAGCTATAAATAAACTTAAGGTATGTGCATAGTTCAAACTAATGGACTTTGTCGCATAGGTCATATCGAGAAATTATGTATGTCTTTTAGAACTTGTATTGTTTAAGGTTGAGTTAGGTTTTAGGCTCCCAAGTTTGAGGTTGAAGCTTTAGGATATTTAAGCTTGTTGTCTTGAGTTTAGGGTTTAACTTTATTTGGCACAACACCCTAGCTTATTTCTAGTTGTTATGGGTATGGACACTACGAAATGAAGCATGTTAGAGAAATATCTATCATGTAGATTTTTTATACAAGAGAAGAGAGCCCACTAACACCATTTGTTCTATAAGAATATCAAACATGTAGTGCCAAGTTGCATTTTGTATCATGCACATTTCTATAAATTTTCAAGAACAAATGGTCATAAGTTGCTTTTATTGGAAAGACAAAAGGTTGTCATGGTGGGTAATCAAAGGGGCAAAAAATATAGACTATAGTTTCAATTTTAGAGAAAAAAATAAGTTCAAACAACATTACCTATAAATACACACAAAGACAACTTTAACATGGCGAATTCAAGAGTTTCTAAATAGTGCTCCTAACATCCAAATACATCTCAAATGTGTAGCCACAAAAAGATAGAAAACATTGAAGCCAAGTAAATTGTTTAAGTACAATACATATCATTCACATTAAAAAAATATAACGTAAATGACTACATAAATATTTTCCTTTGTATAAAAGACACAAGAAAATGTAATCCATTTATTTATTTAATCTTCTCCAAAATTCAAATGACAAAAATATTGTGATGTTCTCTTTCACTATAAAATATATAAAAAATTTCTTTCATTCAAATGATATCTCAGCCTTCCTCCAAATTTATTTATAAATAATTATATCTTAACTGATTTCCCTATTTTCAATATTGAATCTTTAATTTCTGCCTTTTTACTTCTTCAATCACCCAACAACCAACCCAACCCTTCATCTTTACATATACAACAAAAACATAACTATTCCTTTGTTCATCTAAAAAATTAACTAGAGTAAAATGACAGGATAACTGACATTGCAACCATGCACGCTTTACAATTATAAAGACAATTTTATTCAAACTAAGTTTTGCACTCATGTTCTTTGGAACTTGTCTTAATGCAATCTGATGCAAGCTGTAGTTATCTTTAGTAGGGTTTAAATATAATCATTTGGGTTCAGATAATGTAATCTTATTTGTATTAATCTAATTAAATAGAAATTAAGATAATTTATCAATAACAAAAAGATAATGGTATTTAATTATTTTTCAATAGAAAAATTAATATCAATATAAATTAATTAGAATTGAAATCTACATATTAGAACACAATTGTATAACAAAATGAGTCTGAAGATGTTTTAAAAAACATCTCCACATGATTACTTTGAAGAAACAGTTTAATAAACTTAAAGATTTTCACAATCACATTTTTTATTCACATTTTAAAAAACTGTATATCAATTCTTACATAATTTATAAAAATGCCTTTGAGAAATCATTTAAAAGAAGTGTTTTAATAGTTCATAAATTCATCCCTCAAAAACTATTTAAAAAAGACATTTTCATTTTCTCATAGTCTCTGTCATTTTAAGCTTTTCTGGGTTTCTATTCAAAACAAAATCATGTAGGAACTTAATCTGGTGTATTTTGGTAAGTGATTGTACGCAACATAAATATCAACATAAATCAATTAAAATTGAAACCCAGACATTAGAACACATCTGTATAGCAAAATTTGTCAAGAGAACTACACAACATCTCCACATGATTACTTTGAAAAAACAGATTAATGAACTTAAAAGAATAGTTTAATTTATAAAAATGCCTTAGAGAAATCATTTAAAAGCAGTGCTTAATAGTTTATAAATTAATTACTAAGAAAATATTTAAAAAAGTCATTTTCATTTTCCCATAGTTTTTGACATCTTAAGGTTTTCTGGGCAGCTATTCAAAACAAAATCATGTAGGAACTTAATCTGGTGTATTTTGATAAGTGATTGTACGCAACATAAATATCAACATAAATATCAACATAAATCAATTAAAATTGAAACCCAGATATTAGAACACATCTGTATAGCAAAATTTGTCAGGAGAACTAACAACATCTCCACATGATTACTTTGAAAAAACAGATTAATGAAACTTAAAAGAACAGTTTAATTTATAAAAATGCCTTAGAGAAATCATTTAAAAGCAGTGTTTAATAGTTTATAAATTCATTACTCAGAAAATATTTGAAAAAGTCATTTTTGTTTTCCCATACTTTTTGACATCTTAAGGTTTTCTGGGCAGCTATTCAAAACAAAATCATATAAAGACTTAATTTGATATATTTTGATAGATGATTGTAAACACCATAAATATCAACATAAATCATTTAAAATTGAAATTCAGATATTAGAACACACTGTACATAAAAATGAGTGGGAGAACTACAAAATATCTCCACATTACTTTGAAAAAACAGTTTAAAAACTTAAAGATTTTCACAATCACTATTTATCCATATTTAAAAAATATTTATAAAAACATCTTAGAAAAATCATTTTTAAAAAGTGTTCAGTAACTTATAAATTCGAACCCTAAAAAATATTTGGGAAAAACATTTTATATTGTCATAATTTTTGTCACAATTTTTTGTAAAAACTAAAAACTAGCCTAATTCCTGAACCGAGGGAGTTAAAAAGATAACAGCAGACAACAGAAAGCTAAAAAAATATTAACTCAGAAAAAAATTAATAACAAACAGCATCAGAAAGTTATATATTTTATGTTTTCAAAAAAACAGAGCAAAGCCAAAAAAACAGAGCTCGTTACACAGATATATCGCAGAGTAAAACATTTTCAAAAATCTGAAGCAAACTAACAATAGGAGGCGTTACATGCATCGGTCAACATGCAGCAGGGCATGAATAAAAGGAATCAGTTATCAACAGTTTTCTGGGTATCTATTCAAAACAAAATTATGTAGAAACTTAACCTGGTGTATTTTGGTAAACGTTTATACACACCATATATCTTTAACCCAGTCAATACTTTCATAATTTCTGGAAAAAAGCTGTATACACAAAAACATCTGGCAAAATGTCTGGAGCAACTGCAGGAGAGAAAACATCATTTGAAGGCGCCATTGAAATCAACTAAGCCCATTGCAGCTCCAGGGCCTCCGACAATTTTTAACTTGAATCCCTCCTTGGTCTACCAAGCTTAGGAACAACAGAAGAGAAAACATCATTTAAAGGCGTAGTTGAAACCAACGAAGCCCAGAGCAGCTCCACAACCTGCAACAATTGTTGTTTTCAAGCAAATTAAATTGAAAACTTGAATAGATATTACATCCAAATCTTCCTGACAGAGGTAGACAAAAGAAAAACTTAAAAACCCACCTTATCTGCACCAACGCTCGCAGTCTTCTCCTCTATTTCACTTAGATCTTTCACATCGAGCTGATTCAGAAACCTAATACTTGCGACTGTCGAACTGGGTGTTATGTTCAGGTCATCTGTTATTATAAACGTAACACTTTCTTTCACATAACCCTCGCTACTTCCCCCATCTGTATCTTGGCTGCTGCTTTGACAGGCTTTGGCGGGGAACACTACAGGGCAGTTCAGAGCAAGCCCACATGCACAGATTTCATTAGGGGTGGCGCTAACAGAGTGTGTGTTATGTTTATCGGGACGAGCTTTTCTACAGACATAAAATGATCTTCCAGTACCATCAGTCGGAAGATCTTGGCAGGAGCATTTCGACACAAGTTTTGGTTCTAGCAGCTTAGATTTGTCGCCATTAATGTACTGCGCGGGAAGCTTTTCCAGAGCAACATATAGACTGGTAACAGAGCCAACTTCCTTTGAGCTTCCTGATGCTGAAAGTGATTTTATCACCGACCCTAGTGGCATTGCGAGAAAGCTCAAAAGCAAGTCCACAAAATCCTTTTCAGCCTCTGCATAAATTATTTTCCTGGTTCTCTTGCTAAACAGAAGCTTGACACTCATGCCTTGAGAATTCTTGTCTGCCATTTCCATTTCCTCTCAGTTAGATAGGAGGTGACAAACATAGACTTATGCAAACGATCTGCCCAATATATGTGAAAGTTTTCTCATTTAGAAGGGATGTACCTGTTCTTCTTTCCTATCTTAAAAGACTTGTCACTATTTTGAAGATTTTTTCAATCAAAAACGTTCTCCACGAACTTGCCCAGCTCACTGTTATTCTCACGCGCTTGCCCGGCTCACTGTACGAGGAATCACGCGGCTTTTTTTCTGTATTTAAATGGCATTCCGTAGACGCTGTAAATGTGTTGGCTTTTTCCATTGATGGAATTTCTTAATGGTGGTGAGGTGGACAACCAATGATGGTGTGGCCCAGTCCATTATTGATGACAATGACTAAAGATTCACCACTGGACTTCAGAGTTTATAGAAGGAATGGTTTGCAATGAATAGATTATTAGAGGGAGCTTAACTTAAGTTGTCACATCCAAAGTTGTTAAAAATTTCAATCAAAGATAAAAGTTTACTCAATAGAAATTTTACCTCTTCATGTTAAACATAAATTATTATTTTTTTTACAGATTTTTAATTGGTTCTTTGTTAGTGAAAAATCGGATTATTGAAATTTTAGAATTACAATGCAAGATTTGCATGAGTTGTTATTTATTCAATTTTTAATGTTACTTTAGTTCCTATTGAGACTCCATTTTATTTTAAAATGTCTTCCATGTTTATGTTCATGTGCATCTTGTGCACTCATTTCTTCATAGAGATAATAAAATTATGTGAGAATGAAATGAAATTTCTCCTCAATGTATTTAATAAAAATAAATGTTTACACTAAAATTTCCCCTTAATAACTCTCATTCTCTCCATCGTACTAATGAGGTTTTATAATATTAATGATTCTTTTCTCTTTTTTTAATCAAAGGAATTGGAAACCCAGCATCCAAGAACCTACTTACAAGGGATGACTTTAACCATAGGGCTAACCCCCTATTGAGACTTTATTATAGTATTTGTGAATCCTATTATCCCTTAAATCTAATTTAGATTGAATAAATTGTTCATCCTATTTTTGGAGTGTTGATAACTAACAATATCAATATTGATACAACCATTAAGTTGGATCATAGTTTGCCATTTGCAAATGGTAATAGTCATCTCCTAAATTATTTGTTTAGGATGAAAGGAAAAACAAAACTTTCTTTTGATGATTCTATATTCATAAAATAGCCACAAAACATAGGTCATTTCAATCACAACTCTCGTTCGCTTAATATACAAAAAATAAATCTATGAACTATAATCAAGCTCATTTGTCAAATAACTTGTATCCCTTGACTCAAAAGCTATTGGATTTGGGAAATTCTAGCATTGATAATTAAAGAGAAGGACAAGACATGATGATAGAGTTAACTCTAGTAATTTATTTTAAAAAAATTTACATGGAGAAGAAAGATAAGGATAAGACTTAATGATAGAGTTAACTTTAGCAATGTTTTTTATTTACAAAGACAAGAAATGATGTTGATGAATTATTAAGGGTCACTTTTGTCTCTCAATAATATTATTACAAATTTGGCAACTCTTGATGAAACTTATGATGTTTTGATATCTTATGTTAATGAACTCTAAAGATCCTCTCCTTAAAGCCATGTAAGATTGTTCCATGGGACCATTATTCTTGGATCTTGTATTTCCCTTATAATGTGAATTTAGAGCATGAATTAGATGATCGTTCTTAGTCAGGTTTATTTTCTTGTTGACTCTGTTATATAGATCTTGGTTATTTTATAACTCTATACTTTTAGGGTCTTTTTGAAAAGCAATGTTTCCATTTATAAAAAGTACAATTTATCAAGTTAAATTATGAATAATAGTAAAAGCCTAAGATTTAGGGTTTTCCACAAATAAATGATAGTAATGAATATTTAATCATCAATATAATGAACATACAATTAGTTATTCATATATATAGATTCTCAACTCATCCAATATTTGTCAAAATCAACATATCAATAGAGTTTATATAGGAACCTATTTTGAGGCCAAACTCAATCTATATTAATTTTTTATTAAAAACCTTTCTCTTTAATATATAAATTATTCAATCTTATAGTTATAGATGTTTAAAAAAAGTATATCCATACAAAGCAATAGACAAAGAATAAGAAGTGACTAGCATCAAGGGGTACAAGGTAAGAAGGCAGAATGAGCAATCTTAATAATATACATTCTAGGCATGCATATTTTCTTTTATTTTTGGTCTAGAATATATTTGACACTTCAATATCACATTTTTACTTGATTCTAGTGCCAACAACTTTGGCTAGAAATCTTCTTGACTTATCTCTACCTTTCTTAACCATTAATGTACCATACCACAAGTAACTCTTTAGCATATTTGAGGAGAGTATATTTTATAACCACTTTTCTTGTGCTGCTCATTATGCTTGTTCACCTTGCATTTTATTCATATTTATGTATACTTACAACTTATCATTTATTAATCCAGGACAATGTGTACTTATTAATATACATTTGATTGTATTGGCCTTGATTAAGATTTATAAAGGATTATTTTCCTTCATATTAGTTAACCCATCTAAGACTTGAAGAGCTAGTTCTCTTCCAAGAGTTTCTCATCACTATCAGGTTTTTAAATCTACATTTTTCTAATTTTGCATGTTATATTAAGATTTGGTCTTCCATTTTCACATTTTTAATTCATTAACCAATTCTATTTCTCATTTTAGGATTTGGTTCTTACTTATATCTTCTATATTTTAGCTAGCATATCCACCCTTTCTTTGGCCTTCAAGTTTATATTTTCATGTCTTTATATATGTATGTCTATTTTATTATTTTACAATATAGGATTAAATACCCTTTGCCATATCATTGTCCACATTATTTCATCATAGATATAATCTCCCCCTCCTTATCATGCTCACTTTTTATGTGGCTATGCTTTTTGATACATCTTTTATGACCTATGATAGTGACTTAGTTATTTGATCTTCATGTGTAACTAGTGATTTTTTCCCATGTGATATTGTACCTATGATGATAGATTTTATTTTGCATCTATGAATCTTTATCTAGGTACCTCCTTTGATTCATTTTTCTTCAAGGGGTCTAGTCATAAATAGATACACATTTTTCATCTTTCTTTAATGGATCTAGTGTTACACATGACAAAGTTTATAGACTATTTAAAAGTAAAAAAATATATATGAAACCAATGTTACTGTAGAGGAGGGGGACAAGATGCTTAAGACCCCAGGTCCTGGGAGGGCTCTAAACAATAGGATGCCCTAGTCTACCTCAAGCTAGATGAATGATTTAGAAAGGTTTAAGGTTTAAGGGGCCAAAAAGGTAGCACTAGTAGAATTTAGAAAATAAATGACTACATGACTAAAAATTTTAGTCACAACAACTAAAAATGATTAAATTCTAGTCATTTTTTGCAACATAGCTATAAATGACTAAATAAATGACTAATTTGATCATCGGGTAAAAAAAAGAAGATATTAGTGAAAGACTAAGTATTTTTTAGGCACCAAACAATGAAAAAGAGAATTTTGACTAAGTTTTTTTTGGGTGCCAAACAATTAAAAAGATAATTTTCATTCCTTGTGTCCATTGAGCCATATAACAAAAGGAAGGTTAGGGCTTTTTAGTTTGCTAGTTGGAAGAAGTCCAAAGATTTTTCGACGGCATGACGTAGAACCAGTAGTTGGTTGCACTAGCATTTATCCACATTATTGAGAAGAGTTGGGATAAAGGCATGTTGAGTTTGATCTGAAGAAACATTTCTTTGTTGGCTTCAAATTCATCCACATTGCAAAGATTCACAAGCGTTTGAAGACACGTTGCATTCACGAGGAGATTGTCCAAGGTTTTAAGGATAGATCATGCCCACATTGAGTAATATTTGAGGTTTTCTTGGAAGCCTTCATCCTCACATCTTGCCAGGTATACTCTATGTTGTTAGGGTTTTTAGTTTTGTATGAAGTTTTGAGGAAGAGATTGCTTGTCTCCTCATGAAGGTTTTATTCATGTCATAAACCCAAACTAGGAAGTCAAATCTCTTATTAGGAAAAAAACACCTTCATAGGTGATACTTTCATATCACAATGTAGATCTTTTGAGAAGATCACAGGCCATGATATTTTCAAGACATGACAGTTGTCTCATTGTTGAAGTGTCAATGGGTTTTACTGGTTATGAGGAGTTTTTCTGGTTATGAATGGAAATATGTATGTCTTTGTAAGGAAAATAATGACAAATATTTATGGAAATATGTATGTTTTACTATCTTGATATCACCAATGTCAACCACCATTAAAATTCAGCCACAACCTATGGGTGAGAATTGCTTCTTTGGCCAATAGGTTTTCGTCCTTAGCCATTTACAATCTACTAGGGGTTTGATTAGGGTTCGATGTGGGTGTTCAAAAGTAACCTAGCATTGCATGTTTTCTTTATCTAAATTATCATGACTATAGCTTCTCTTTCTTTTTATCCATCCTTTTCTACCTAAATAAACAAGTGTTTTAGATCTCCCTTATCACCCATTGTCATGTGGCTATAATTATCCTATGAATCCTTCATGATTGATCTTTCATGACTATCATTCATATATGAAGATGGCAGTTTAAAAGTCTTCAACATAATTGTGCTCTATCCTTTCATGTCTTATAAATATTGATAACCATGACTATCCTATTTCAATGAGATCAATCTCAATGCAATTACTTGGCATCCACTTATGCTAGATTCAACTATGACTAAGGTCATATTTACTATCATGTATGAGCTAACTATCCTCATAAAATTTTGTCATTATCCATTGGTTATAGTAACTGTCCCTACTTCTTGATTTTCCTTTAGCTTCATGGTACTTGTCCTATTTATTATAGTTATAGAGAGTATCTTTTACATATGGATTATGTCATTAGGAATTTCATATAAATAGATTAATATAGATTCAAATTAGTAACATTAAAGTCCTAATCAACTACAAAGAACAATGAAAGCATGTTTAATAAAAATGAAACAATTATACCACTTTATGCACCTATTGAATGACCTTCGTACCTCTTCTCCATTTCGCTTTATGTGATGATGGCCCTCAAATTTTCATCTGCAATGACAAGCTTAAGACTACACTAGAAAAACTAAGAAGAAAAATTTATCTCAACAGCACGAAAGTATGCAAATTCTAGATTTTCTAAGATTCTTAAGAAGAAAATGAAAGGAGTCTTTTATAGATGAGTCTATAGTTAACTGTTGTAGCATAACATATAGCTAATTGTCCATATACCATTTTTTCTAATTCAAAATTGTTATACCTTATTCTTGGAGCAAATCATAGGGGGATTCTATACATAAGATGCCTTGGTTTCAAATTCAAAATTGATGGTTCTTTCATAATTGTATGCTTCATTTATTTGATCTATGACAACCTGTTGTATAAAAGATGCTCTCAAAATTATAGTAAAATCCTTTATTCCTGGAAGACTGTTCAAAATCTTCCCATCATAACAATGAACAAAAGCATTAGTCCTTAACCTGAACTTTGCAAGAGTTTCATCAAATTATACTTTTCCACTCTCTTTTCCATTCTAAATTTTATTCCCAATTTCATCCATGTAGAACTTCCTCAGCCTGTAGATCCTGTTGTTAGCCATAACTTTACCATGTGTCAAGGATAGCTTTGAGTTTTTACCCAAGCAACAATTGACAAAATTCAGCCTTACCTCCATCAAGAACGAGTAGACCTGGGCTCTCTAAAAGTAATTTTCCAATATGCTTAGCCTCTTTAGGAAAATTGCTTTTAGAGAGCACAGGTCTACTCATTCTTGATGAAGGTCATCAAGCTCGAAATAGCCAATGAAAGATATGGAATTCATGCAAAAAGGTTAATTCAAAACTACGCATTATACTCTCAGGAACTCTTTTCCAGAATAACTTCAAAGAGCTTTCCAACACATTGTATCTGGTAAGGATGAATTTTATCAATTGATGCTTGGGTAAAAACTTAAAGCTATCCTCAACACCTAGTAAAGTTATGGCTAACAACATGATCTACAGGCTGAGGAAGTTCTTCATGGATGAAATTGGAAATAAAATTTAGAATGGAAAAGAGAGTGGAAAAGTAGAATTTGATGAAACTGTTGCAAAGTTTAGGTTAATGACTGATGCTTTTGTTCATTGTTATGATGCAAAGATTCTGAACAATCTTCCCAGAATAAAGGATTTTACTATGATTTTGAGAGCATCTTTTATACAACAAGTTGTCTTAGATCAAATAAATGAAGCAAAAAATTGTAAAAGAGCCAACAATTTTGAATTTGAAACAATGGTGTCTTATGTATAGACTCCCCCTGTGATTTTCTCCTACAATAAGGTATATAGCAATTTTGAATTTGAAATAATGCTATATGAACAACTATTTAGCCTATCTATTATGCTACAACAATTAACTATAGGTTTGAACATATCCATATTAGCATAAAATAGCAGGTGTAGTTCACTTCAAACTCTATTGTGGTAATTTCTTTGTAAGGAATTTTTCACTCCATAAGCATTCTCTATGCACATCAATATGTTGGTTATTATCTTGATCTCCTCTGTGATCAAAGGAATAGTGAGATTCATTGCATAACTCATGACCATTTTGCAATGCTATGATCTAGTGCTCTTTTACTTCTTACTCAGTGTGTTCTCAATCACCATGTGCAAATTACTTAGAGGATAGATTTTTGTCACCATTTGATAGCAACTTTCATTGTTTTTGGACTATTTGTTATGATTCGATCATTTTTTGATAGTGTTCTTGCTTTCTCAGTCCTATAGGACAGAGGACAATTCACAGTTTGAAACTCTTTAACAATGATATTCCTTTAAGTGATCCCAGTCACCTCATTCAATGTGTTATCTTCTTCATTTATCAATGCTAACAATGCCTACACAATATTTTATTAGCCATAGTTACAGTGCTCCTCCATTTGAAGATATAATGTTGCTTAGATAGTAATGTTTCAATGAATTCATATTTCGTCTTACAAACGTCTTATTGCACTTGTAAAGTTTTGTTGTGCATGATATATAGTCAAGATTCCGTCAAATGGAGCTCTTTTGCAGAGGCAGTAAGATAACAGTGTTAGTAAATATAACATTGTTAGTGAGAGGTATGATAGTAGATACATAGTGAGAATGGAAGGTATAATATTTTGATAGTAAAAGAATCATTTATCTGCTCAGATCTTGACACAAGTTTCCTTGGTACATAAGATAGCATATAATGTACTCTATTCCATGATATCCACCTAATTTCATGCCACCCAAAGAAGCAATGACTGGGAGTATATGTGCCCTATATTTTGCAGCCCAAATGTGTCTTTCTAATGGTTTTCCACAATTAGGAAGAAGGTATGCCATGAAATGTTTGTGCCCACCCAAAACTAAGCCTTACAAAGAATGTTTGCACCTATACAAAATACCATAAGCTGCTTCAAAATACACATTGACATCTTTATGATTATATACATAGCATCTTTTTTGCCAGAGTTTCAAAATACACATTTACAATAATATTCACACAACAAGAACCTTGAAAGGCCGGAAACCTTTCTCTCAATTTTCCTAGATCACTCCTCAAGAGCCTGTATCAATATTTGTGGGATCTTTACAATAGATTTCCCACTAATGAGAAGGATCCCCTCATTTGCTAATGAAATAAATTTTTATATGTTCTGCTTGAATGTGTAATGTGATGTAGCATGTTCAATGTCACAAGGTATAGTTTAAGAGTAGAATTTTGAGACTTGATATCCATAGAATCTAACTTCTTGTAACACAAAATGCAAAACCAACATTCAAGGAAGGCGCTTTCAATATTTTTATTGCTAATCGAGCACTCATGTTATCTCCTAGTTTTCTTCCAACTAACTGGAACTATATGAGTGATTATTTATCATTAAGGAATAAGCATATTTGGAAGTGGATTTTTATCTGATATTGTAGTTCCAAGTTCCACTTCAGATCAACAAAGCCTTCAAAAAACCTTTTGCACAACCACCACAACACTACACGACTGTTGTTGGACCTTCGTAGTGTTGTAGGGATCTTTCCCGTAACACCGCGAAGGCCCAACAACAATTGTGCAGTGTTGTGGTGGCCACCACAACACTACAAGGTTGTTGTTGGTCCTTTGCGGTGATGCGGGGAGCTTTCCCCACATCACCGCGAAGGACCAACAATAGCATTACAGTGTTGCAGTGGTTGTGTAGAAGGTTTTGTGAAGGATTTGGTGATCCAAAGTGCAACTTGCAACTACAATATCTGATAAAAAATCACTTCCAAATATACTTTTGATGGATGTTCATATCCTCATCCAAAGCTCCAATTCACACATAGGCAGGAAGGATGCTTTCAAAGGTTGAGGAGTTGGGATTTACACCCACTAGTCGCATTGTCTTAAAATTTTCTAAGGACTTTCCAGAAAAACCCATTTTTAACATATCCTTCAATCACGACATTCCATGATATCACATTTCCTTCAAGCATTTTTTGAAACGGTTCGCTTTCCTTGTCTATGCTTCCACATTTTCATGTATGTCTAGTAGGGCACTTGTAACTACAACAAATGACAAAAAAATCCCTACTATTATGCTTTGATGGATGTCCCTTTGTTATTAAAGGATATCTGATATAGCGCACATCATTATAGTTCAAGCCTATTTTTCAGATTGTTTCATTTAGCATCACCAATATTCTCCACAAGAACATTGTCCTTTCTTAAATGATGGAAACGGTTCACATCTCTCAGAACAATTTATCTTGCAACAATCTTGGAGATGAATTTAGATGCAGTGTGAAAATCAGAACATACTCGAAGGTTCTTAACAACTGTAATAGTTGTACCAAGGGCCATGTTTAACAAACCAAATGTAATTGCTAACTTTTCACTATGGTGGCAGATAAATGATTAGTTTTTCTTCTATTCCACAGTATTAAGTAAAAGTCACCCTGTTGTCTTCATTTGCCAAGCCAATTTCTCCAATTTTGTATAGCTCTCCCATGTTTGTGGATGTGATCTGTTTGCTACAATTTTTTAATTAATTTATCTTTTTGTTGTGTTTGGACTTACTTTTGTAAACTTGCAATATACAATGCACTTTTATTCTTTTTGAATTGAGACTAATAGTAATTTTGTTGGTTGTATTGAGGCATTGCTTCATTCATGGTGGAAAAGGAAATCCTTTTTGCTCATATCAGATGGCATGTTGCATATAAAGGAGGAAAGATTCTAGTTGGGTTATTGTTCACTACATTGAAGGAGACAACTTCATATATATGAGACACAATCAACAATCTACTTCTTGGATTCTACACGTTACAACTTGCTCTAGGAAGATTGCCCACGTTGTAGAAATTTTAAGAGATGAAAGGGACACGTGCTCACATTGAAGGGCTCTAAGCATGCATTTCCATCATTGTAGAAGTTTTTTGGAGAAGTTTCTTTCTTGCAGTCATTTTTGTGCAATATTGTAACTTATATTTTCAGTCTTGTGATTGAAAAATAAAAATTGTAATACTCTATTTCTAAGTTGTAAATAGAACACCTTTTTTTTATTAATAAAGTTCATCAATTTTTCCTTCTCAATGGTTGTCTTATTGTGTGCAATTGATGATTGATGTGTATTTCTGTGTTTTATGTTTAAATCCTCAAATATCAGTCAATTAAAATTACTAAATATACTACTAATTGATGTCAATTAATAATTAAATTGACTAAATATACTACCAATTGATAGAAATCAGTGAACAATGAAAAAATATGACTAAATATATGACCTATGAAATAAAATGACTAAATATACTATCAATTGACAAAAATAAGTGAACAGTGAATAAATATGACTAAATATATGACCTGTGAAATAAAAATGACTAAATATACTACCAAATTGATCAAAATGATGATTAAAATTAATGACTAAATACACTACCAATGGATAGAAATCAATGAATAAAAATGACTAAATAAGTGATTAGATTACAACAATCAATGACTAAATATATCAGTGAATAAAAAATGACTAAATAAGTGACCAGATTATAGCAATCAATGACTAAATATACTACCAAATATATCAATCAAAACAACCAATAAATGACTAAAAATGGTTTAGTCATCAATCCGGTCACATTATAAATGACTAGCAATAAACTACTAATGGTCATGTGACCAAGTTCGGTCATTTATAAGCAATTTTTACTAGTTTTTCAGTAGTTTATTGTTATTTCTATACAAGTGTAGGATAATTGGTCTATCACTTTCCTTCTACTAACCCAAATGTCTCAGGGGGTCAAACAAGTCAAATCCCAGTGTTTAGTTTGCAACTTAAGCAACTCACTACCTGAGGATGACAACATAGGATACATACTGGACAACATAGTGTGCTAGCGTCTCAGAGGGGTGTTAGCGTTTGTACGGATAGAAAGAGTAAAATGGAAATGGAAACACTCATAAATTAACAAAAAAATTGACCAACGAGGTTTCATACTATGACAAAGATGGAAAATGCAAAAATAACATCACAACAAGAAGAATACTTTAACAATACTAAACTAGAATTTAACAAGAGAAAAGTGGTAGAAATGGACCTTTGAACTCGTGAGTTGAGGTCTTTAAGAGCTTCACTTCACGAACAACCTACACCTAGAAGAATGAGAAAATGTTGGGGATGTCTTTAAAGGATTGCCTCATCTATTCCTCCTCTTTAGTGTTTCCACCTCCACAAACAACTAGATAGCAATGATTGTAGAAATATTATAAAGGAGAGTACGTAGAAATAGAAATGCCAAGAAATAAGAAAACACAATATGTTACAATATCAATACAATAATGCAAAGTGGGTGAAAATGGAAGGATATCACCTTCTCAACCACATACTCTCAAGGAAAATGAAGGAAGGAGTAAGCTTGCAAGATTTCTAAAGCCAACGTTTCCACAACAACGAAGAGGATGAGCCACCAAAAGCACAACTTACAACTTCAATGGAGGTGGTGATGCTTGAAGTGAGTGTAGCAATGTTTCTAAGAGAAAGAGTGACCAAGAGAGTTCTAGAAGAGAGAATGAATGAAGAATAGACTAATTTGAGAAGAATGGAGGAAAAAGGGTCGTTTGAAGTTAGTCTGAGGGGAAAGAAGCATTACACTTCGTGTCCAATGGAGGAGAGTAATTCCTCTATGAATTACAAAGGCGAGAATATTGTTGGGATGGTAGCATGTCATGTAGATGTTTGTGTGTCACGCTAGCATCCCAAATAGAATATCCCCCACCGACACGCAAAATAACTGCCAAGTGGACAAGGAGAGATGTCAAAAATAAGGATTGCATTATCTGATTTAATTCCCTAAGGTAGGAGGTAGTGTAAATGTGGAATTTTCCTAGGGGTGCAAATTCACACCATTACATTTTCCCCCCACTTTAGCGAGCATAAGTGTTAGTGAATGCACTATAAAGTAGAGAGAAAGCTGATGAATGTATACCTAAACCGTCGAGGAAGCAAACTGCAATCTGAAATACTTAGGCACAAGAGAATGAGAGAGATTGTTCCACATATACTTGGTCTTGAGGAAATTTGAACAAAAGTGATGTAGGTGCTCAGTCCTGCAGAAGTTGAACAAAAGGCTTTGTAAGTTCTTGGTCCTACATAGTTGGTCCCACGGGTGCTCGATCCTGCAGAAGGTGAACAAAGGTTCTACAGGTGCTCAATCCTGCTAAATGAAAATGCTTTATAGGTGCTTAATCCTAGAAAGGAGGCACCATAGGTGCTTGGGCCTAAGGATGGCTAGATGTGAAATGCTTCAAAGAGTCTAATTGGCCCTTACAGGTGTTCGGTATTGTAAGGTAAGCTTGACAAGCTGCTCGGTCCTCCAAACTTGGTTGAAAAGCAACTTAACATATGCTCAATCATGCAAAGCAACATGTTAATACTTAGAAAAAACATGTTAGATAGTAAAAGTCATGCAGATAGACAAATATTCACATCTCAAAACAAGAAATTGAAGGGAAGCTTTCAAAGGGGTCCCTCGGGAACCCTTCAAAATAAAAGGGTTCCACTCAAGGATGCTCTATTTGAAAAATGTAACATTTTTCACAAACAATTGTAGTGTCAAGGAATCCTTTTGATAGATCTCTTTCATCAAGGAATCCAAAGGAAAGAATACACCCTTGCAAGGGCAAGTTTTTAGACTTTTTCATCAGAAAAAATACTCCCTTCTCGAAGGAAAGTTTTTAGATTCTTTCTCTACGAATCTGTTTTGAAAAAAAAAAATTATGTTAGGGGTCCTTGTTGAAGAATGGGTGATCCCACAATACTGGTTTACAATTTTTGGCCAAACTGGACATTGAATTGATTTTTTTTAACTAAATCTTCACTTTTGGGCACCTTTAGCAGCTAAACCATGAGGAATTTGAAGATGATGCAAACTAGTGATTTGTGACATTTTTTTCTATAGATTCTAGATATATATTTTTTTCAATTTTTTTGGAATTAGATTGCACTTCTTTTTCCATATCCTTCAAAAAATAGTTTTTAATAGTAAACACCCCTTTTAAAGAGTGACGTTACTGGCTAACACATAACTTTTCTTCTATGAAGGATAAAATTCTATTATTTTTTAATCTAGATTCATAACTATGATATCTAGTGCATGGAATTGGTTTCATAGCATTTCATTGAATATTTTTTTCTTAATTAAGTTTCAAAGTCAAACCAATTACAATTTAGACATGATTTACTGGGTAAAACATAACTTTTTTTGTATGTATCAAAAATCTTTTTTTTGTTGGATCAAGGACATCAATATCTAATGCACTGATATTTTTTTTAAAAAAATTGATAATCTGTAGAACAAAGAGCTTGATTTTCGGTGAAAACCTATGTTTAATCAAACTAAAATATATATATATAATAAAACTAAAACATATTAAAATTATATTCGATGGATAGCTCGTTCCAAGGACTACCATCATCTAGTTGGGTATGTGAAGTCTCCTCCATTTTCATCCTCAACCTGAGCTTCGAAGGGCATTTTTTTGCAGATATTTGGTAGAAGAGGGGAGAAGGGGGAAAAAGGGGGGTTTGCTCGAACCCCCCTTCGAGTGAATGTGGGTTAGATCAAAGGGGGGTTCGAGTGAACCCCCATTTTTTAAAAATTTCCCTTTGTCTTCCATTTAATTTTTTTCCAAAAGGTGGGTCCCATCATTAAATAAGGTTCGCTCAAAGGGGGGTTCAAGCGAACCCATTTAGGGTTCATACGAACCCCCAGTTCGTGTGAACCCCTAAAAACCAAAAAAAAATTCATGGGAGAATTTTTTCAATTTTCCTTCCTCAATGAAATTGTAAACTAGTATTGTGGGATCACCCGAATGCATTTTTTGAAAAATGATATATTTTCAGGAAGTGATTTGTTGGCCATAGAATACACCTTGTTGAAAATCAAAGAAGCATCGTAGCCCCCTTAGGATGGTGTGTGTTTAGGTTGCAAGCACGTGACATCCTAAGGAGAGAGAAGAAGGTGATGTTGTGGCCCGTGATACATAATAGGGGTAAACGTGGAAATGTTGTTTCACATGCGAGGGATGACACATAGGCACCACAACATCACAAAGAAAGCAAAGAAGAGAGAAAGATAAAGAATGAACAAAAATAGAGACGAAGAAATCAAGAGACAAGGGGATCTAATAATTAAGGGTCATAACTACTCACAGATATAGATAGATAGATATAATATAATATATAAATGAACTGTCATCAATCCCTTACTATATTAGATTGTGAAGAAGGGTACGTGAAAACAAAATTAAAAAAATTAAAAAATGGTCAACATGGAAGGGAGGCCCAAATGCCCCCAACACTTTGCATTGTCTCCAATTATTGAAAATCAAGGCACAACAACTAGAAGAATGATGGAACACATTTAAGAAGTTTACGACATAATACACTCATGTATGCAAGCACCGAAAAGGGTGACAAGGGTCCTCTAGTAATACATAAAAAAAAGCATGGGGAAAACACAATACATACACAAACCTAAGCTACAGGTAAAGAAGAGGTGATCCCCTAGTCTTCATCAAGCAGTAGGTCATCATTCTCCCAATCTAGATCATTGTAAGGGGAAGGAAAATGAGCCAACAAGGGTGGGATAGCAAGAGGTGCACCCTCTGACTCTCTTGTAACAAGAGATAAGGAAGAGGGCCCCTCGAGGTCTTCTTCACTCAAATCTTGCGAGGTAAACATCATTGATCTCACAAAGATCACCAATAGATCCAATACATCATCAATTGAGTTAAACATGCACTTGATAGAAGTGACATGTGTTAACTAAACGAGAGATGGAGGTGCCCAAGATCCACCATCAATCTTGTCAAGAGAGACAGTGAGAAACTCAAGAGATGGGGGGGCTACCTCTGTCAAAAGGATGGTGCAAGCCAAAGAAAAACCCTCTCTCTCTTAGGTATGATCCCTTCTTTTGACCTCCACTGGAAGCAAGTTCATCCTCTAACGTACACTTCATCAGAGGATGCAAAATCCCCATAGAGGAAGTGGAAGACGAGGAGGAAGAGGAAAAGGTCACAACGGACACCACTGTGGTGTTTGACATGTCCATGAGCTAAGGAAATAGAGGGATGTCTAGGAGGGACATTAGAAGAGGAGGCTCAATCAAGGGAGTGATGAACACCTACACCCTTTTAGGGTGAGGTTCATCAACATTCGTGGGAGGAGTTTGAAGCAAGATTGAGGTGACAGGAACCAAAGTAGAAGTAGAAGAGGGGGGCACAACAGGAGATGTTGAAACAAGAGTTGTTGGCTCCTGTCCTACCTTCTGTGATGTAGATTTCTCAACAGCCAGAGCCTTACTTCAGCACTTACGCTCACATGGAAGCTGATTTCTTCGGCTCTGGGAACTAGAACTCGTTGCTTGAGAAGGAGCAAGAGGATCCTATTTCACCATAGGAATTTCCTCCACAACCATGATTGGTGGAAGGAAAGCCTCTTAGATAGGAGAAAGAGTAGGAAGCACATGAGTAGTATTGAAATAGGTGGAAAATCATACTCAGGCACCTTTACGACAGGCCTCTTCCAATTCACCGCTCAAGGGGTAGGAGCAATAGGAGACCATGAAGGTCAAGACATAGAGGTAGCTCCACAGGGACCCTTCCCCTTACCATAGAGAATGGGGTGAGACACCATGGTCAAGATAGGAAGTTTTAACACCTAGAATGCTTGGCCTTTTTTCAAGTGGGCACCATCAGACTCCCCATGAGATGCATGGAGGCGAAATCCAAAGGTGCCACAATAGGGCAAGAGGTGAAAGTAGATGTAACAATAGATACAGAGGGAGAAGAAGGCTTATTGGTGTGAGTGATCTTCCCCTTCCCCTTTTGTGAGTAAGAAGCAGCCTGCTACTGCATGATCATAGAGCCTTTAATTGAAATAGGATAGGAGGAAGGAGGGTAGGTCACTTTTGGTACTATGCCCCCAGTATTGTATTTAACATAAGTAGAATACAACAAGTTCATCCTTGGAGGGAGCAGACTGACCGAGGCAAGCCAAAAATAATCTACAAACCATGCGACACCATCAACTTATACCTAGTGTTGCGCACAACGTGTAGAAAGCCCTCATGAGAGAACTTCAAATATTTATGGATCATGAAAGGAAATTCGTTTATGGAAACTAGCCATGGGATGCCTGGCTTCACTCTAAACAATTCCAACTCTGGCATAATGTCAAAAATAGTATTCACAACCTTGGTACCTACCAAGAATGAAAGAGAGATAAAACCAAGGGGAACAAGTGAGATTCCATCGTGGGTATTTATGGTGCTTTTCGTCTTCTCATATTCATCCTTATGAAGAAAATTTAAAAGCAACGTCTCCTCTGTGATCACATTCAAATGACTCGTAGGGTCCACCAGGACCCCAGTCACAATGTTTCCATTGAGGAAAGCGGGAATGTACAGAGGAGAAGGCTTCCCATTCATGGGAACATCCTACAATGTAAAGGTTAAATCTAGTGAATTGGTTGTAGGTTGAGTCGAGAAAATATGAGTAAACAAGACCATATTGACGTACTTTGGAAGGACTTCCTTAGAAAGTTTCAAAGGCTCAATAATCAAGTTCACAAAGTGTGACGGAGAAGGGTCTGTGTAAATCTACAACTCACTATTAGCTTTCATCATGGATTTATTCATATTCCGCTTTTTTCCATCAAGGCGGATAGTATCATTGTCGATGTGATCCCATGTATCTCATGACACAGGCACATACATCATTTGGTATCATGTCCATGGATCCGAAGGTACTAGTAGAATGCATTTTTTTCATACCAATCAGTTTAGGGCTCAATAAGGGTTCAAGGATCTAGTAAGGTTATCAATTTAACCTTGAATAAAATTTTCAAGATAAAGGAATAAGATTTAGATAACTTTGTGAACTATCTATTACATTTGAGGCCTTTGTCACTAGACACAAAAACTTCATTTGCAATAGATTTTCCTTTACCATAAATCAACACAATAAGCCTTCCCTTGGGATGGGAGTGTGAGGAGGATCCCCCAATGTTCGCTCAGAATTATCGGAGAAGCTAATTCACAAGATGATCAAATGAGAAAATGGAGTTATTAGGCAAGGAACAATACCACTCTAGTGTTGTATCCTTGAGAGGTTGAGGAAATAACTTGGCTATCAAGGTATCATGGTGAAATAATTCCATACACATCAAGTTGAATGTCGACACATGTGCTTGTGGGTCTCTCTTACCACCATACTTCTCAAATTTAGGAATTTTCATCCCCTGGGGAAAGGGAGTGTTCAAAATCACTATTGAAAGAGGACTATGAGGGAAAAAAGGTTGAAAGATCAGCTAGGAGGTGGCCTAGGATAGGTTCTCCAGCTAATTTTGCATTTAACCCATGTTTTGTAGCAAAGCATTCAAAACTGGGTCATACGATGAAACATGACCAGTGGAGCTACCACCACCACCACCACCAAAGCCACCAGAACTGCCAAAACCACCACCTCCATTTGTCTAGGGTTCCCACCACTAGAGTTAGCATTTCCTCAAGGGTTAGTGAAACCTAGGGAAATATTGTTCCACCTATTAGGAGGTGGAACTCGGATTTAGGACCTATTTCACTCTAGTTCATTCAAGGAAACCTTAGAGATCTCAATCTAGGGACAAAATGAGGGAAATAGATCTACAATAAGGTTTCCTAGGGTGTGATTAAAGATTAAAAGGTGGTTCACCACCATTCAAAGGCTTGGAAAGATGAGAAATGTAAATGACATGCAAATTCAAGTATACGACCTAAAAAATAAACCAAAATCAGAACAAAAAACTGGAGATAAATAGAGGTGCACCTAGAAACTAAAGAGGCTTGAATTAATGTCTAAAAGCTTGAAAATGCTGACTTTTAATGTAGATTGGGACTGATATGCCAGTAGGGGTGATTTAGTCTCAGTTTAGGGTTTCTAGGAAGAAACTGGAATTTCACAGTGGTAAGTCTGAACCCTCTGAATTATGGAAAAAGTGTTATACCAGGACTCATACACCACAAGTGGCATATCATTCTTGTTTTTATTTTTCAAAAAATTAAGATTTGAGTCTTTTCTCCTATCTCTTCTCTTCCTTCCAAAGTTGATTTTCGGATATGAAATTGTTAAAAAGCCCACAAAATAGAATAGAGTGTTGATTTGCTTATGGGGGGTTTGCCTCATTCAAACCCCTAGTTTGGTAGTTAAACCTTGATAGAAATAATAGATCTTAAAAGGGAATATGAGTGCAAGCCCTAATCTTAAGTGTGTCTAAGATTAGGAGATCTAAAATGAAATGAAACCCTATTCTAATATACTAGAATAAGATGCATGAATGAAACATGTAGATGATGACTCACTTTGGGAGATCTCTAATCACCCTAATAATTCATAATAATGCATGTATCTTCCTTTAGGTAGAAATTAGAATGATAATAGAGGATGGAATCACTTAGGAAACAAGTCATAAGGCTTGGTTTGATGGCTAGTTGCATCTCCCCAACCTAGAATCCATCATGATTCTCCATAGGAAACCATCACCAATCCTTAACAATGCTAGATCTTGAATTGAAAGTGAGCTTGAAGACCTGCAAAAACACTATAATGTTGCTCCAAGGCTTCAAATTTATGTTCTCCTTGCTCTTGAATGCTCTTGTGAAAAAATGCTTGAGTGCTCAAGTTGATATCATGAATGCTTAGGCCTTGAATTTATTTTCTAGATGAAAATAGTGATTTGAAACCTTGTTTATATAGGAACTTCATCTAATTTACCATTTATTAGATCCCAAATGTGGACATTAATGAAAAATTTAAATTAAAAACCTTAATTTCTTGCTCAAGCCCTAAAAAGGGGCCACCTAGGACTCATACGCCACTTGTGGCATATTGGTCCCACCTAGGGGGACTTATATGCCCAAGGGGTATGTGTAGGATCATGATGGAAAAAACAGGCCCTTAAGTGGCAAAAAATTATAAAAATTAGAGTTAGGCAACCTGACATAAAAATTTGAATAATTTATCTATATTATTTCAAAATATGTAAGAATAGAATCTATAGCAAAGTGAATGTAGATTCTAAACTACTAGGTTTATTTAAAAAAAAAACCTATTTGGTGAAAATTTGAAATTTCAATGCAATAGTACTTAAATTTCGGAAAAAATAGAAGTAGGTGTCCGTTTGACCACCCTAACCACAATAAAATGATAATATTTTTATAAGATTTTAGATATAAGTAGAGGACTCATGTGGGATGTGATGCATATTTTTTGTAATTTTTTCCAAGTAAATAATTAATTATGTTTTTTATTACAACTTTTAAAAAATATAAAACTCGTATGTCTAACCACCTTAACTTGGTCAAAACTTCATGAAATTCAATTTTTCTTTTTAATCCTATAGTATACAAAGCATAGAATGTGACACATGTTTCAAATTCAAAATGTGATATCGTTTGAAAGCTATCAATGTTTTTAATCAGCCTATCAATGAGGACTTTAGTTAATTCAAATAGAAAATGAAAAATAATTATTTATTAAATTCAAATTATAGCATAATTTATATAGGTGGAAAGTTGAGAATCTCCTTTAAAAACCCTTTTCGTTTAATCAATTTTGGGTAAAAAAAGAGTCGTCAACCACATACCCTACACATACCCATCATATCGCCACTTTTTGGCCCATCATGATCCTGCACATACCCCAAGGTGGCTTATGAGTCCCACCCTAGTTTTTTGAGGTGAGAAAATGTTGGGAGTTTAGAAAATTGAATGCATTTGTTGATTTTGTCGAGATTTCAGTCGAAATAACCCTTGGGATCTAAAATAAAGGGTCTTAGGGGCCTATTAATGATGATTTAAAGGGTCATCAATGTAAGGGAACTAAAATAGGTCCTAACTAAGTGTGAAATTGTACCATCTCCAAGAAGGGAGTGTAATTTTCTACACTATAGTTAGTACCACTAGAACTAGAAGGAACGACACTAAATCCCAAAGGGACCTTGTTTACCTTGATGGTTGGAGGAGCTTTCGGTACAGGGGTGGTGTTGATAGAAGGACCTGTCTCATTCATGTACACCGATGTCATTGGCATCAAAACACCTATCTGTCTTTCAGAGGTTTCACTTCTAGGGCCTCAGGTAATGCCTGATCTAGAACTATATGAAGGGACATATGCTTCCATTATATCTATAAGGCCCCAGAGGAATTGAGAGCCTGTTCAATCTTTGTTTACCATGTATCTCACTTGGTTAACAAGCCTAACATCCCTAGGAATATGTTGTCCTTCCTCCAAATGATGTGCAAGATCCACAAGCCTCATATCTAGAGCAAGGAGGTGCTCTATGGGGATATCAAGAGCATCATCCTCATGCAAAGGTGGGGTTGTAGGAGAAGTGGGAGGAGTAGGGGAACAAGTGGTCTCATCAAAGAAACTTGTTTCCCTCCCTAATACCATATCTTGAGAAGTGAAACCAGTAGTGACCTTTCAAGAAATCTATCCCTAGGCATCGATGTTGCACACTCCTTCACACAATGTACCTAAAATTTGTAGATTAAGTTGTAAATCTCATAAAGTTTCACAACCCTCAAGTTTGAAACCCACACAAGATACGAGAGGAGGAATCCCAACACAAGGAAACAAACACTCTATTTTTCACATTAGGTTCACCAAAATATAGAGGAGGGGGACTAATTGCTCAAGACCCTAGGTCACGGGAGGGCCCCAAACAACAAGCTACTCAGGTAATAAAACTCAAGCTAGATGAATGATTTAAAAATGTTTAAGGTTTAAGGGGCTGAAAAGGTAGGACACCTAGTCATTCATTGTCCTTTTGCTAACCCAAATGACTCAAGGGGTTAAACAAGTCAAATCCTAGGGTTCAGTCTACAACTTAAGTAGCTCATTGCCCGAGGATGACAACGTAGGATACAAACTCTAGTGCAGTGTTAGCATCTCAGTGGGGCAGTGGCGTTCATATGGATAGAAAGCGTAAAGTGCAGATAGGAATGCTTAAAAATTAACTAACAAATTGACCAACGAGGTTTTATGCTACAAAAGAAATGGAAAATGTAGAAATAACAACACAATAAGAAGAATACTTTAACAATACTAAGTTAGAATTTGACAAGAGAAAGGTGGTAGAAATGGACCTTCAAACTTGCGAGTTGAGGTCCTTAAGAAATTCACTTGACGAACAGCCTGCACATAGAAGAACGAGAAAATGTTGGGGCTATGTTTAGAGTACTCCCTCAGTCAGTTCCCCACTTTTGTGTTTCCACCTCCATGGACAGCCAAATAACAATGATTGTAGAAATATGATAAAGGAGAGTACGTAGAAATAGAAATACCAAGCGATAAGAAAACACAATATGCTACAATATCAATACGATAATGCAAAGTGAATGAAAACATAAGGATATCACCTTCTCAACCATGTGCTCTCAAGGAAAATGGAGGAAGGAGCGATATTTCAAGCTTTCCAAAGCTAATGTTGCCACAACAACAAAGAGGATGAGCCACCAAAAGTACAACTTGTAGCTTTAATGGAGGTGGTGATGCTTCAAGTGAGTGTAGGAGTGTTTTTAAGAGAAAGAGTGATCAAGAGAGTTCTAGAAGAAAGAATGAATAAAGAATAGACTAATTTGAAGAGAAGAATGGAGGCAAAAGGGCCATTTGAAGTTGGTTTGATGGTCAAGAATCATTACACTTTGTGTCTAATGGAGGAGTGTAATGCCTCTACGGATTCTAGTGGTGGGAAACCTATCAAGACGATAATGCACCCCACAGATGTCCACATGTTGTGTTAGTGTTCTAGACAAAATATCCCCCACCAACATGCAAAACAACTACCAAGTGGACATGAAAATATGTAAGAAATAAGGATTGCATTATCAGATTTAATTCTCTAAGGTAGGAGGTAGTGTAAATGTGGAATTTTCCTAGCAGTACAAATTCATGCCATTATAGAT
Source organism: Sequoia sempervirens (assembly GCA_007258455.2). Taxonomy (NCBI): domain Eukaryota; kingdom Viridiplantae; phylum Streptophyta; class Pinopsida; order Cupressales; family Cupressaceae; genus Sequoia; species Sequoia sempervirens. The sequence continues at coordinate 545,656,272 of VDFB02000015.1, forward strand.
ACAATTCAAGTAGAAGACAAGTGAATGAAATCATGATGGATCAAATAATAACAATAGAAAAAAAATCTACTAATAAAAAAGTCATGACATTTAGACTTATATTTATATTTGGATAGAAAAAGTGTTCATTTTTATAGCTCAAATATAGATTACCTTAAAAAAATTCTGAACTTTACATTACACTTAGATAAGTGAGAATCCTAGAACTTTTCAATAAAACTTACAAAACCACCCATTTGGTGCTACCTAATTTTTTCACAACTTTATCCTTGAAGCTAAACGACTATTTATTAACTAAATTTGATGGAACAAAAAAGGTTTATTAAAAGAAATTGTGAATATTTTAATAATATAATGTGTGATCCTCATTATAACTCTAATATTTGATTATTATTATTATTTTCTATATTTAATATGTTTGATTTCTTGAGAGATATACATATTGAAAACATTCATAACTTTCAAACTATTTACTCATTAAATCTAAAAGATGCATATAATTTTAAGCTTTATTGGGTATAGATTTTAAAAATTCAAATTTGATATTAACAAAGCTAGGTTGGTCTAGTATAAAATTCATAACTAGTTATTTTTAATTAAAAATGGTTTCACATGCACTCATATTTTCTTTAGTTCAATCCAAATCTTATATTTTTTTTTTTCCTTTTCTTATAATTAGATTGGCTAGAATGATGCTCTCTTTTATGCTTTTTCTATAAATTTTATTACTACGCCATTTCCAAATTGTGTAGATAACTCATTCAATTCTTAAAATGAAGTTACCTACCTATATATTTTTTAGCATTTTCATTGTCACCTAGAGATTTTGTTTGGCCCATTATGATTCTATGCTCACCTAGACTTTAGTAAACATGTGCTACTTATGTTCACAAAAAGAAATGAATAGCAAATTGCAATTGTTTACATTGATCATAGTTAAACAATTTTTTTTTTGGTTACAAATATCAATAAGCTTTATGTGTTTGTGAATTTGTTTTTAGCACTCTCTCTATGTGAAAAGGATTAAGTCTTTATTTGAGTTGTGTAGTGTGAGTCTTATGGTGTTAATTATAAGTTATGATTTGTGTGTATACGAGTATGGTTTAGTATTGTGCTAAATTCAAGTGAGCTCGTGAGAAGAATGACTAAGTGAATTTGAGGCCTTAGTGGAGTTTCATAGTTACCATTTGCAATGAGGAAAGATCCTCAATCATCTATGCACTATCTTAGATAATTGTCACCATAATGATTTAGAAGGCCAAACAATAGTTATCCTCGTAGGAATGACATATTAGACATCGATTTTATTTTAAATAAACAGTATTTCTAAACATTTAGGAATGAAAATCAGAATATCCAATTTTGTGTATTATAACATTAATTTATAGTAATAAATCGAGTTCAATATATTTGTATATTTAAATTTTTAGTTAATATTTGTGTTGTAAATTTTTTATGTTTCAAGATATAACTAGAACAATATCATGGTGAGTTGTAATTATGTGATTGTGTTTGTAAAATCTTTCGCATAAATATAATATCTAATTATACATTAAACTAATAATCATAAAACATATAAGACATCTTCCTTACCAACACTATCAAAATATTTCTAGAAGTCTAGAAGAAGGTATTGATATCAAAGAAATTGCTACAAGAGTAACTAAGTGGTCTTATTCTTCTTTTAGAATTTAAAAAAATTGGTATATTTTTTGTTCACATCATTGCACTTCACCACTTCTTGTTTAGTGCATAACTCTTAACCCAATAAAAAAATAGTTTTATGTTACTTTTATCAATCTATAATTTTACTGAACAAAACAAATATTAAATAAAATGCTTACTAACCACAAATACTGTAAAATAATTCTTGAAATAAATATAAAGTAAATAATATAGATAAAATAAAACAATTGTTTAATAATTATCTAATAATAAAAATAAATCCTTGTAAATAAAAAAAAATTATATATATTTTGATCTACTTATTTTTTTATTTGATAATTTAAATAAACATTAAAACCTAATATTAATATAAAAAATAATGCTTATTTTAATATGATTTTATATTAATATTTATAATAAAGATAGCATTCAGTATGTTAAATAAGAAATATAATAATAAAATAAATATTTATATTAATATTTTTAATAAAAAATTACATAAACTATCTTAAACAAGAGACGCAGTTGCGTCACGTTCCTGCCCATTGGTAATTTGGGTTGAAAATTTGATGAGAATAAAATCCAAAACTTTGTCTTAAAATTTGTTGAAAAGGGCTTGATTTATTGTCATATGGATATTAAAAGGGCTTGATTTATTGTCATGTAATTAATAATAAGCTTTAAATTTTTTGTAATTTGTAAAATTAAAACTCTATTTTTATCACTGACTATTCACAGCACCAACCAGTAGGAAAAAAGATAAAAGCATATTGTATTTATTGAAAACCTAACAATTTAATATAGACTATATAGATTCAGTGGTCAACATTTAAATTCCAGTTTTTCATTGGTGAGGTTGTCACTGTCAAGACAAAAAAATTGAATTGAATGAATGCATAAGTTATCCTGCTGTCGGCAGGAACTAATAAGAGCGCACAAGTGACGGTAAATTTTGTCGGCAAGGTACCCCACATTAATCACAGAGAACCTCACATTAGAGGAATGTGAAATGAAAGTTTTTTACACAGTTTTGTCTCTCATTCAAGATTTTACGAAAGGTTAAAGGCTCCGATAATATTCAGCCTCTCCAATTGGGCACTGCCCTTTCTCAATGATCTGTGGCAGAAAAACTACTTTCTAATTAGGTTACTTCTAAAAATGTAAGGTTACTTCTCCTTTGAATTACTGTCTATAGGAGATTTGCTATATATTTTTGGGTTTGATTTTGGTGTCAGAATTTGTCAGGCCTACTTGCTTGATAATTGTGAGCTATGTACATTCTTTTCTCAGCAAATCATTTTGTGTAGTCAAGCAGATGTTTCCCCTTTTTGCGGTTGTAAATGTTCTTCACGAATGAGTAATGGTTTACATGTATCACAGTGTCCTGACAGTTGCGTGAATTCACAGTCAGCTGTACAGGAAATTATGAAACCACAAGGAGGCATGCAATTGGCCAACAAGGAGGCATGAGCGAAGCGCGTTCAAATTAACGGCTCAGGTGAGCGGGCTCGGGCAGCGGCTCAAGGGGGATCTGCGTTCCGGGTAGCGGGTCCACGTGATTTGTGCGGATTAGCGCGGTGTGACTGCAAAGAGACAGAACGTGACCAAACCGACAGCCTTTGGCCTGGTTCGAGGAAAATCAACATTTTTAAAGTCAACCCGTGAATGCAAAGTGTCGCTTTGTCCTCTTCGCAAACAGGTTAGATGTGGGCCCTGCTTCTTTATCTTGTCTGGTGATTCTTTGTTTTATCTGTTTCCTGTCTCTCTTTTGCAACGTCAAAATCAGGGGGGGTTGAAATCTTTGGTGGTTAATACACGGTAAACCATGGTTAAACAGTCAGTAAAACCTCAGTCTATTGCACTCGGGGAAAAGCAGGGACGTGCAGGGGAAATAACTCCTTTTACATTTGGAAATGCACACTCTTTGAATCTAGGGCTTGTAGAGTTTGCATCGGGTGGCTGTGAGTCAATATACAGTCCCCAAATACAGATAGCTGCCTCTTGGTTAAGAAGGCTTTACCAGGAAGGTATTCATATCCCCTGGGATCACTCATTACAAGCTACAAAAGGACCTGCAATCTCACTCTTAAGCCCTCAAGCAGGTGATTTAGTCAAGCCTTGGAATTCGTTTTACCCGGAGGTCCCTCATGTTTTTTCAACTGGCACAAAGGAGAAGTTGGTGTTTGTGAATGCAAAGCAGTATAAAGGGATTTTAAGGCGTAGACAAAGCAAAAAACTGAAACTGTCACAGAAGAAAAAACTCATCATGATCTTACCAAAAGGTAGAAATAATGTAAGTGTCGATATTAACATGCCCCATTTAATAGATGACCAAACAGAGCAAGGGGATGTTAAGGGTAAAAAGAGGGAGATTCTGTCATCTCAAGAGGCTCCAAGGCCAAACCAAAACAAAACAGGAAGTTCTACAATAAGCAAAGGGGATGGAGCAGAAATGCCCCAAGACAATTTGGACTCCTACAGTCCAACAACCACTCCTCTGCTGTGGTCATCTGAGCTCTACGTGAACGAGCTCATGGACATGAAAAAAAGGGTTGATCTCTTAGAAATGAAAGGGCAGCGTGATGATTCCAGGCTAAAAGAAATACTAGAAGCCAACTGGAATCATGCAAGGGAAAACATGCGTCTTAAGGAGCAAGTTTTAAGCTTGCAAAGTAAGATGGAAAGAGGTCAAGAAGAGCTGGTCACTTTAAAGCAAGCTTTAGAACAAGCAAAATCAACAGAAAAAAAGAACTCAGAGGCAGCGTTGGGAAATGACACAGCACAGCTAGAAGCGATCCAATCAGCAATTTCAGACATGGTAACAAGCGAAAGTAAGCTAAAGGATCAAATAGAGGAGGCCAAATCTTGGGCACAAGTCATAAGTGGATCATCAACCACGCAAAATGAAATCATTGGGAAACACATAAAGATGCAGTTAAGAGAAGAAAAAGTCAAGCAAGACAAAGCTAGAAACATCATCATCAAAGGTTTGAAGGACTTCGGGGAAAATGAGGGGACTGTTATCTTAACAAGGGACTTTCTCAAGGACCAACTCAAATGGACAGGAAAAATTCAGCAGGCAAATAGGATTGGAAAGAAAACAGAGGCAGGGAGGGATAGACATGTAAGGGTTGTCTTAGGTAGCATGGAAGACAAGATTGCAATCCTAAAGAACAGGGGGTCCCTTAGAGGCACTCAAATCTACTTAGATGAAGACCTAACATTCGATCAGCAAGAAGAGCGAAGGAAGGAGTGGGTAAAAGTGAAATCAGCAAGGGATGCCGGAAAATGGGCATGGTTGAAAAATGGGAAAGCTCAAATTAGCGAGCGACCATCACACAACAAATAGGGATTTGGGGCCCCACGAGAGTATTTGCACATAGTAAGTTGGAATTGTAGAGGTTACCCTTGGAGAAGAGGACCGGGGTTGGGGCCCATAGCAGAAGGAAAAGACATTATCATTCTTACAGAAACTCATGAGCATGACAGTTGCAAAGTTCCAGATTTTGAAGGGTATGCTAAAATTTCAGTGTGGAATGAAGGGACTGAAACAGGTAAGGGGCATGGAGGGATTACAGTCCTAATAAAAGAAGCTTGGGGAGAGATGATAAAGGTTGAAAAAACGGATCCAAACAAGCAGTTCATATGGCTAAAAATAACAGAAAATGGGGCAATAATTTGGCTGGCTGCATGTTATTTTGCTCCTAAAAACTCAAAGGTCTACAAGAAGAGAAAGATGGATAATGAAGACCCTTTTGCTGCTTTAAAAAAGGACATTTCTGTTTTTAGCTCTTCGGGAGAAATAGTGCTAATGGGGGACTTTAATGCAAGGACAGCCAACAACCAATCCATTCAGTTGGGCAGTAGTGGGGAGGAAGACAACAACCCTATTTGGCTTGAGGAGGCGGAGGTTCAGACTTGGGAAAGGACCTCTCAAGATGGCAATGGGGGTGTGTCACATTTTGGAGTGGAGTTACTTGGTTTATGTAGCTTATATGGCGTGGTAATCTGTAATGGTATGAAAATGTGGCCAAAGTCGGGTGGTATCACTTGCAAAACCTACAATGGGCAAAGTGTTGTAGACTATGTGTTATGTTCTCAAAATTCGGTCTCTAGGCTGCTGGAGTTCAATATTGGGTGCTGCCCTATTGGTCTAAATTCTGATCATATGCCTCTTCTCGTTAAATTTAACATTCAGGATGGCAACCAGCAAGATGGCAAAAATCAGTACTCTCATAAGAAGGCTCACTCACAAGGAAAAATCCTTGTGAATCATGAAAATCAAGAAATCTTTGTGGCTGCGTTGGATCATCACCTCCAAGAAAGAAAAAACATACCATGCAATGAAAGCAACGAAAAAAATGAATACATTAGCAGCAATATGTTGGTTCCACTAATTCAGAAGGCTCTAGAAGGTTGTAAGAGATCTCAAACCAAGAAAGGGATTTCAAATACTTTTCCTGCTAACCCATGGTATGATGAGGAGTGCAAAGCAGCAAGAAGATTGGTCAAAAAGAATATGTCAAACAAAGAAAGTAAAGTAATCTACGAGAAGTTGGTAAAATCTAAAAAAGAAACTTATGTGAATTTAAGAAGGAAAGAGTTAATTGCTTTGGGTAAACACAATCCCAAAAGTTTTTGGAGAGAGTTGCAACAAAAGAAGAGTCAGACAGAAAATAGTATCACTGGGAAGCAGTGGTTAGAGTATGCGAAGCTCTTGTATGAACGACCAGTGGAGAAAATCAAGCCCCCTTTAATGCATGCCTCAAGTGAACTCTTCTCGGAGGAGGATATCAAGAAAGGCATAAAAAACCTAGCAAGTGGTAAGGCTCAAGATATTGATGGGCTGCAGGCTGAATTCTTAAAATGGGGTTGTGTGCTCCTCACACCTCACATCAAATACCTCTTTAATAGCATCACTCAAAATGGCTTTCCGGCTGAATGGGCTACCAGTGTGGTCATCCCCTTACATAAAAGTGGGGATATCAATAATCCCTCTAACTATCGAACTATAATGGTCAATCCTCTTCTTGGTAAACTTTATGGGAGCATGTTAGAGCGCAGAATCAGTAATTGGGCCGAAAAGGAAGGTAAAAGGGCAAAGGGGCAGGCTGGTTTCAGACCAAGGCATTCTACCATAGATCACTGCATCACGCTTAGGCACTTAATTGAGAAAGTTTGGGACACTCAAGGGGCTGAAGCTTTTTGTTGTTTCGTTGATTTCAAAAAGGCCTTTGACACGGTACCTAGGGACAAATTGTGGAACAGAATGAAGGAACTTGGTATTCCTGATGAACTTAGAGCAGCAGTCCATAAACTTTATGAGAAAGTTAGCGCTAAAATTAGAACAAAAGATGGTATGTCTGAATGCTTTGGTAGCGACATCGGGGTCAAACAGGGTTGTCCACTATCTCCCACTCTGTTTGGATTATATATTGATAAGCTTGAAGAATGGTTAAACAAAACTGATGGGGAGGGTATTCAACTAGCTAGTTATGTGGTGAAGTTACTTTTATATGCGGACGATCTTATCTTAATTGCAAAATCTGCTCCGGGTTTGAGAGGTCATTTAAAGGCTCTCGAGCTCTTTTGCCAAGAGGTCGGTATGCAAGTTAACACCAGCAAAACCAAAATCATGATTTTTTCTTTGAAAAGGAAGAAGCAGCAGTTTAATTTCATCTTTGAGGGCAGCCCTTTGGAGGTGGTGGAAGAATACAAATATCTAGGGATTGATTTCCATAATAGGCTCAGCTGGGAGACTTGCAGGGCAAAAAGGATTCAGGGTGGCTGGAAGGCGTCTTATCTACTACAAAACAGATGTAGGAAAGCAGAGTTATGGGATTGGAAATCCAAGAAAACCCTTTTTGGTTTGTTGGTGGCACCGGTTGTCCTCTATGGTTGTGAGGTTTGGGGGGGTAGCATGTCAAACCACAAGTGGAGGCAAGTTGAAAGAATTCAAAAACATTTGATCACTACTAACATCAAAGTCAAATCTTCGGTTCCGTATGAGATTCTCTTGGCTGAAACTGGTATGTTCCCGTTGGAGGCATCTGCTGTCATCCGGTTAATAAGTTATTTAAAAAAAGTTGAGAACATGGATTTGCACCGCTGGCCCAAAATGGTTGTTGGGGAGGAGCTAAACCGTAGAAAGAAGACTTGGATGAAGCAAAATAGCAAGTGGTTGAACAAATGGAACATTAAACTACATGAGTGCCCCAACACTAATGCTGAGATAAAAAAGTTTGTGCTAGAAAAGTTTAGGTCTACTATGTGGACTAAGCAGGTTGGCCGTAAAAAGTCACATTATATCCAGGTGTTCAACCCCATGTGGGAGCATGATGAGAAAGACTATTTAAGGGTTACAATTAAAGGCAAGGCTAGGCTTTTGGTCGCTCAAATAAGAACCGGGTCACACCATCTTAGATGCGAGACAGGTAGGTGGGCTGTTCCCAAGGAGGCTTGGGAGCAACGAACCTGTATTTTTTGCAACAAAGGGACTGTCGAGACTGAATGGCACTTCATGATTGAGTGTGCTGCTTATGATGATATCCGTATCCAATATGAAGACATTTTGAAGGTGGACAATCTAAATGAGCTTTTTAGGGAAACTAAGCTCCTCAAAACTGCTAGCTTTCTGATCAAGATCTATAATAGAAGGGCTGATATGGAAAAGAAATTGAAAATGGTTAAAGTTTCGGTGGTTGGTCCCATAGACTGATGGTCTCGTGGACGTCATTAAAATCCATTCATTCATTCATTCACAATCCAAAGTCCGAGGCTGGTTCTTCCTCCCAAAATTACTTCTTTGAGGCAAATTGTGAATTTTGGGGCAAGGATTGAGAGTTACGAATAATGCCGCTCAGGGTGCTTTCTGCGCTGGACTCGGCGCATACGCAGTTGTTATCACTTCAGTGCAATATTAATTACAGGCATGGGCTTTTTCACGGATGCCTTCGACCTCTTCTTCATCCGGTCTATTTCCAAGCTACTAGGAAGCATCTACTATAAAGATGACATGTACATTCTTGTCAAAGCCCTAATCAACGGAATCGCTCTATGCAGAGCATTAGCGGGCCAACTTTTCTTCGGTTGGATTGGAGACAGAATGGGACGAAAAAGGGTTTACGGATGGCTTCTGGCTTCTCAATCGGCAGATCGGCAGAGTGTGTGATTGGCAGTTTATGCTTTTTCAGGTTCTGGCTTGGCTTATATGACAGAACAACCCGTACCCGTATCTCGAGCCAGGGATGGTAATACTACTATAGGAAACTGTCTACGTAGGCCTTCCTCGATCAAAGGGGTAGGGGTCCAATTGGAGCTGATGATTCGTCAGATACTGGTCCGATTGGAGTGACTCCTCATTCCGATTGAGAAATGCTGATTCGGCTTATTTTCAGTAGAATTCATGAAACGACACGACTTACATCTGCTGGGCACCACCACAACTTGGTTTCTTTTGGACATCGCCTTCTACGGCCACAACCTATTTCAAAAGGACATCTTTACGGTCATCAGGTGGCTGCCCGCAGGCAAGAAAATGAACGCCATCTTTACGGACCCGAGCTACTGGTTCACGATCGCTCTCATTCAATTGCTCGGATTCTTCTTCATGTTCGCGCTGGCCATTCCGTACAACTACTTACGCGGCACCAAATGCTGCGGCAACCATACGGCCTTCGCTGCTCTGTACGCTCTCACCTTCTTCACCGCGTTGGTTGGCAGAAACGCCAGGCAAGCCGCAGAGGATATGTCAGAGAGTTCTTAATCTGGATACTTATGAAGATGAGTGGGATGTTTTCTTCGATGTTTTCGCACAAACTCCAAGCCCATGCGCCTCACTTAACCTTGGAATCTGTAGGGCCTCTCTAGGGCCTCTGTAGGATTTATCACTTAACCTTGGAATCTGTAGGGCCTCACCAACCACACGGTGGCATTTCGCGCGTTTCTTCATTTCACAAGTCTGTTGCATTCACAGTGCGTGTTGCTTACATCTGTTTCTAATTTTGACGCCTTTAATACAATATATTAGTATTATTATTATTATATTATATTATTATGAATATTGTTCATAATTATGTTAGGGTTGTCTCCAAATCTATAATAAATATTTTTATTAAAATACTTAAAGACAAATATATACCATTTGTTTACATTTATTTTGAGGGATTAGTTCAAATCCTTTTTTATTCATCCTTCACCTAATTTTATATATGTAATTGTGAAGCTAATCCAATTTAGTTTAATGGTTTATTAAAATGAACCCCAAAATTTCAAAATTCAAATTCAAATTTGGATTTGGGTTTATTCTTTCTTAAGTGATTGTTGTGTTTCGAGTTGAAGCATTTAGCATTTCATTTGTACCATTTAGAGTTGTCTTTAAGGACTAACTATAATTCATTTTGAAACATCCAAAAACTAAGAGAGCATTCAAGATACATCACTAACATTTATTATAGAGCATTAAATACTACATCATTTACTAGCATTAGTAGCTAAGTATTTGTGCATCATTATTTGCTATTTTTTCATTACTATCAAAAGTTATTAAATTAGTATACTAAGAGTTTGACTAAAGCATAAAAATCCTTACTTTGAAAACTCCTCCACAATGTCCCTAGACACCACCCCTCTTCATTTATAAAAGTTGAAGACATCAAGGCTAGCTAGATCTAGATAACACATCATTATTTAGACCTACAAACTAGAATTCATAACCACATGTGTGAAAATCATTTTCATAATTTCACAGATGTTAACTAGATAGACATATAATCATTAAACCTTAATTCTAAGGTGTTCATCTAACAAGCGTTTTTTTTGCATATTGACAAACCAATTCAAGGCATATTGTATTACATATTCCATCATTTGGATACCAAGTATCTACCAAGTATCTTTATTTTATTAATATTAAAATTTGTATCTATTTCAAATAATCTATAGTCCCAACTTTTTATCATAGGGTATTTACTTATTAATGCATTAGTTATTTATTTACCTTGAGATATTTATGTGAGGTGTATTTTATTCCCTTACATAAAGTTGGTGAACACATCCACTTTTTACACCCCCTTAGGTTTTAACCAAGTAGGTATTGTCTTCTAATTGTAAGAGGTATATGTGTGCAAGCAAGAGCTTTTTGTTATTACACAATCAATTTTCCAAGATGTTGCTAATTCTATTTCTCCTTGAAATTTTTCATAATTTAATTGATTGGCACACTATTTGGTCATGAAATTATTCAAGGTATTGATGCTAAAATGATGTCTTCTATTTCTTTGCATATAACATCTTCCAAGTTCTCCCTACCCAATCCTATCCCAATATTGTCACCTCCCCCACCTTTGAGGTTCCTTGTGTTCCTTCGTCTAGTGTTATGGTTGGCCCTTTTATCACTCATGTTCTTGTAAGTGCACAAAAATAAAAGTACATAAATGGAAAGTTTGATGATGGCCTATTAGATTAGTACATGCCCACATGTCATAAATAAATATGTCCTCTTAGCTAATTTGAACTTAATGGAATCATTAAGTGAACCCATAGGACTCCCTTTCCTTCTAATCATTTACTAACTATTTGTGCTTTTCGCCTTTAGGGTATGTGTAGGGAAATGTGTTGGAAATATGTGCCTCAATCTCACAGGCTGAAACCTCTGAAAGAGCCATGTCGGTGTGACATCTTTATTGCCTGGCCGACTAGCAGTTGAGTAACCTTGTGGTTTGTATATGTCGTCGAGACAATGCTTTTGTCTTGCCAACTTGTGTTGTCGCTGTGACATGATGATCGTTGTAACCCTCTTCCAAGTGGGTTGGTCTGGCCGATAGGCCATTCTTATCGGATATCAAGGTGACTCTGGGCGACAAGCGGTGTCAGGGAGACTTGTGGCGACTGTGTCATCAGAGTAACTCATTTGCTTCGATATGAAGTCTTATCGATATGGAGATGTCTTGCTGACAACTTTATCATTGGAGGTATCAGGGTAACACTAAGGGTTCGGTAAGAACTCTTAGCGATAGCGGTAAGTCTTACCAATTGTTGGACACTTCAGAATACCTTGTGAACATCAGCGTGATGTCTTGGTGAAAGACGATAGTCTTTCCGATGGGAATACTCACGTCTGTGTGACTTTGGAACTTCGGTATGATGTCTCATTAAAAATGATAGTCTTGCTGAATAGTGATACAAGTGATGATCATCGGTATGAGGTCTTGGCGACAAGGCGAACTCTGAGCGATAGCTTTCTGAACTCGGTGTAACCTCTTGTCGATAGTGATGACTCTTGGCGATATCGATAGTCAGGTCTTGTGGCATCAGGGAGACACAGTTAGTGTCTCACCGACATGCGAACACAGGTTGAACACCTTTGACCGAGTGATGACCATCCTACGTGGCTTGTATTCGACCAATCTGAGAAGCTGAATGGGAATCGTTGGAAGTTAGTCTGTTGTGACAGTTCTGTGAGGAAGTTCGATAGATAGGGATGACATGGATATATTCTGGAATTGCAGATGATGTTTGGTTCGATGGATGATTCGTTCGATGGATGTTCAATGAACAGTTGGGTGAATAGTTTGAAGGGTGATCAGTGTATGAATTCGATTATGAGAGCATTGTAATGTGAATGTTCTGTACAAGGTTGGTCATTGTGAAAGTTGTTGTAAATTGACATCAGAAAGATAAGTCTGATCTTTGTATGTAATCTCCATTATTGTAATATAAAGTGACTTCTCTTGGTGTGGTGGGTTTTTCTCCTGTAAAGGTTTTCCCACGTAAATCTGGTGTTCATATGTGTATGTTTAGTTCTCTGTTTCTGTTATCTCTTTCAAGTGCATCTTAATTGGACTGTAATTGTAAAATTTAAAAGTGTCTCTGCATTCTTCCCTGAGGTTTTGACATTAGGAGAGTTGTTTCCACACCTTAGCTTTCCTTACAAGTGGTATCAGAGCCTGGCCAGTTGTGTTGTCCTTGTGGGTACGTTGGGTTTTTTGTGTCAATTCTGTTCAGTGGGAGTCTTGCAGAATTTTTTTGGTAATTCTAATTATAGATTGAGATGGCTAGCACGTCAGAAAAGATTGAAATAGAGAAATTCAATGGCAGCAATTTTGAGTTGTGGAAACTCAAAATGGAAGATCTATTGGTTGATCATGATCTGTGGCTTGCTGTGTCTGGAACGAACCTTCAGGCATGAAGCAAGAAGATTGGGACCTTGCAGATAGAAAGTCTAAGGGGTTGATAAGGCTCTGTTTGGCAGACTCTATTCTTCTGAATGTTCATGAAGAGAAGACTACATCTTCCTTGTGGAAGAGACTAGCATCTATTTATCAGGGGAAGTCCTTGGTGAATAAACTGTTCATGAGGAAGAAGTTGTACACTTTGAGAATGCAGGAAGGAGGGTCTGTAGCTGATCATTTGAACGCATTCAACATGTTTATTACATAGTTAACATCTGTTGGTGTGAAGATTGAAGAAGAGGATCACTGTATGCTATTATTGTGTTCTTTTCCAAACTCTTGGGATCACTTGGTGATGGCTATTGGGAGTACAACATCCAGTTTCAAGATGGAAGATGTTGTTGCTTCTTTGCTATCAAAAGAGATGAGAAGGGAATCTTCTGAGATGGCGAAGGAGGCTCTTGCTGTTAGAGGCAGATTGAAAGAAAAAGGCAAGAAGAAGGACAAGAAATCCAAATCTAAATCAGAGAGGAGATCAAAGTCTCTTGGCAAGAATTCTAAGGTGAAGTGCTGGAATTGTGGACAACTTGGTCATGTTCGAAAAGATTGTAAAGAGGAGAAAAAGAAGAAGAAGAACTCTTCCGACAATGATTCTTCTTAGAGTGATGCAGACGCCTTCATTGCAGCCTTGGCTACACAGGAATTAGATGATGTCTGGTTGACTGATTCTGGAGCATCTTTCCACATGACATCTCATAGAGATTGGCTCACAAAGTATGAAGACTATGATGGTGGAAAGGTGTAATTGGCAAGTGATTCATCTTTAGAGATAGTTGGTTGTGGAAGAGTCAGAATCTAATTCCTTGATGGCAGAGTGAAGGGGATCAAGGATGTTATGCATATACTAGGTCTGGCTCGAAATCTATTATATGTCAGTAAGCTAAATGATATTGGAGTGCAAGTCACGTTCTCTGGAAATAGATGCAAGATGACTAGAGGCTCAATGGTGCTAGCAAGGGGTGCTTGTATTGGTACCTTGTACAAGCTGGATGCACATGTTGTTCAATGTAACAGTGTCTCTATAAAATCACAGAAAGCTACTCATGGAGGAAAAGAGGGAAATGTTCCTAATTGTGTAAACTCTATGGAAGTTAAACTTCCAGCAGAAAAGACTATGCTTTGGCATCATAGGCTAGGCCACATTGGAGAGAAAGGTCTAAAAACTTGGTTGAGGGGCTTGATGATTGTAACCTCGAATTTGAATTCTATGAACATTGTATATAAGGAAAACAACACCGCGTTTCTTTTTATTCCAGTCCTCATAAATATTCTGGTTTGCTAGATTATATTCATTATGATGTATTTGGTTCAGTGAATGTTTCTTCTTTGTCTAAGTCAAGGTACTATGTATCATTTATTGATGATTATTCAAGAAGGGCATTTGTCTATTTTTTGAAAAGTAAATCAAAAGTGTTCAGTTGATTTAAGGAATTTAAGAACCTTGTAGAAAATCAGATTGGAAGAAAAATAAAATGTTTAAGGACTGATAATGGCCCGCCCGGTGAATTCTATTCTTATGGATTCGAGAGGTACTGTAAAGACCATGGGATTAAAAGACATAAGACTACACCTTATACTCCACAAAAAAATGGAGTTGCATAAAGGTTCAATAGGACAGTGATGGAGAGAGCATGAAGTATGCTAAGTAGTGTTGGCTTGGAGGAGAAGTTCTGGGCTAAGGCTATTGCTACTGCATGTTACTTGATAAATCGTTCTCCAAATTATGCTCTTGTTGAGAAAACACCTTTGGAAGCGTGGTCTGGTAAGAATCCCTCTTTGAGACACATTTGTGTTTTTGTATGTGAGGCATATGCTCATGTGACGTATGAGAAAAGATCTAAGTTGGAGAACAAGGTTGTCAAATGCATTTTTATAGGCTATAGTGCTGGCATAAAAGGATACAAGCTTTGGAATCCTGATACAGAGAAGGTTCTGTACAGTAGAAGTGTAATCTTTCGTGAGCTGAAGCCTTCTACCTTGGGTCTGCAGTCAGAGATAAAATCAGAAAACAAAAAGGATGTAGTTGTAATTCCTCCGACACCAGAGAAAGAGGAATTGAAAATTCAAAATGTGCCTGAAACTGAGGAGAGCTCAAGCAGTTCTAAAAGTTCTAAAGAAGAAGAACAACAACCTCAACCTCAGCAATTGAGGAGGTCAACTCATGAAAGAAAGCAACCAGATAGATATGGATTCTCTTTGATAGATTCTACTTGTGCCTATGCTTTAATTTCTAGCACTGATGAGCCTAGGACTGTGAAAGAGGCATTTAGAATGTCTGATTCAAACTCTTGGTTGGAAGCCATGAATGAAGAAATGGCATCATTAGAAAAGAATGATACCTGGAGTTTGGTGCCCTTGTCTGAAGGCAGAAAAGTTGTGGGATGCAAATGGGTATTTAAGAAGAAAATAGGTCTGGATGGTAGTGTGGAAAAGTACAAGGTGAGGTTGGTTGCGAAGGGTTATTCCCAGGTAGAGGGAATTGATTATGGGGAGATTTTTTCTCCTGTAGCAAAGCTGACATCTATCAGATTTCTTTTGTCACTTGCAACTGCGTATGGCTTAGAGGTTGAATAGATGGATGTGAAGACATCATTTCTTCATGGTGATCTTGAAGAAGAAATCTATATGTCCTAGCCTAAGCACTTTGTGGAGAAAGGTAAAGAAAAACTAGTTTGCAAGTTAAAGAAATTTCTGTATGGGTTAAAACAGTCTCCTAGAATGTGGTACTAGAAGTTTGATACTTTTGTATTGTCTTTGAGATTTGTAAGATCAAAATCTGATCATTGTGTGTATTATAAAGCTGAAAGTGACCGAGTGCTTATTATTGCTCTCTATGTTGATGATATGTTGTTCATAGGCAATAGTAAGTTGATGATTTCTGATCTTAAGTCTCAGTTGTCTACTAAGTTCGAAATGAAAGATCTTGGTGCAGCAAGGTATATTCTGGGGATGGAAATAACTAGGGACAGGAAGAATAGAAAACTTTGGCTCAATCAGAGTAAGTATATCAAGACTATTCTAAAGAGATTTTGTATGATTGACTGCAAGCAGCTAGTTGTTCCAGTTTTGTAGGGAATGAAGCTATCTGTTGAAGATTGTCCAAAATCCCCTACTGAGATGGAGTACATGACTAGTGTACCCTATGCTAGTGCAGGTGGCAGTCTAATGTATGCAATGGTCTGTACAAGGCCAGACATTGCCCAAGCAGTGGGAGTACTTAGTCATTTTATGGCTAATCCTGCAAGGACACATTGGGATGCTGTGAAGAGAGTTTTCAGATATTTGGAGGGCACTTCAGAATATGCTTTGTGTTATCATGGAAACTTGGTTGAATCACAGAGGACTCTTAGCATTCTAGTTTATGTGGATTTTGATTGGGCAAGGGACATTGACAACAGGAGGTCCACTAGTGGATACATTTTCATGATGAATGGTGGTGCAGTAAGTTGGATGAGTAAGCGACATGATGTAGTCACTTTGTTCACTACAGAGGAAAAATACATGGCAGCTACACATGCCTGTTAAGAAGCAGTTTGGTTAAAACGTTTGTGTTCTAACATTGGTTTTGATGTAGGGAAAATAACTCTTTTCTGTGACATTCAGAGTGCAATTTGTCTGGCAAAGAATCCTACTTTCCATGCCAGGATGAAACATATAGATGTACAGTACCATTTGTACGAGATATGGTGGAGGATGGAAAGGTCATTTTGGAAAAAGTTGATACTCTGGAGAATGTTGCAGATGCATGAACGAAGCCAATGAGCACAGACAAGTTCAAGTGGTGTGCTAGTTCGATGGGCCTTAGTGCCCATGATTTTTAGTAGTTTTGTTGTGCTCTGGAGGTGCCTGTGTGATCTTCGTCAAGTGGGAGATTTTTTGGAAATATGCGCCTCAATCTCATAGGCTGAAACCTCTGAAATAGCCATGTCGGTGTGACGTCTTTATTGCCTAGCCAACTAGCAGTTGAGTAAACTTGTGGTTTGTACAGGTCGTCGAGACAATGCTTCTATCTTGCCGACTTGTGTTGTGACATGATGATCGTTGTAACCCTCTGTCGAGTGGGTTGGTCTAGCCGACAAGCCATTCTTATCGGATATCGGGGTGACTCTAGGCGACAAGCGATGTCGGGGAGACTTGTGGTGACTATTTCATCGGAGTAACTCATTTGCTTTAGTATGAAGTCTTACCGATATGGAGATGTCTCGCCGATAGCTTTATCGTTGGAGGTATCGGGGTAACACTAAGGGTTCGGTAAGAACTCTTAGTGATAGCGATAAGTCTTACTGACTGTTGGAAACTTCAGAATACCTTGTGAACATCGGTGTGATGTGTTGGCGAAAGATGATAGTTTTTCCGATGGGAATACTCACGTCTGTGTGACTTTGGAACTTCGGTATGATGTCTCATCGAAAATGATAGTCTTGCCGAATAGTGATACAAGTGATGATCATCGGTATGAGGTCTTGGCGACAAGGCGAAGTCTGAGTGATAGCTTTTTGAACTCGGTGTAACCTCTTGCTGATAGTGATGACTCTTGGCGATATCAATAGTTAGGTCTTGTGGCATCGGGGAGACACGGTTAGTGTCTCACCGACATGCGAACATAGGTTGAACGCCTTTGAATGAGTGATGACCATCCGACGTGGCTTGTATTCGACCAATCTAAGAAGCTGAATGGGAACCGTTGGAAGTTATTATGTTGTAATAGTTTTGTGAGGAAGTTCGACAGAAAGGGATGACATGGATATATTCTGGAATTGCAGATGATGTTTGGTTTGATGGATGATTCGTTCGATGGATGTTCGATGAACAGTTGGGTGAATAGTTTGAAGGGTGATCAGTGTATGAATTCGATTTTGAGAGCATTGTAATGTGAATGTTCTGTACAAGGTTGGTCATTGTGAAAGCTGCTATAAATTGACATCAGAAAGATAAGTTTGATCTCTGTATGTAATCTCCATTACTGTAATACAAAGTGACTTCTCTTGGTGTGGTGGGTTTTTCTCCTGTAAGGGTTTTCCCATGTAAATCTAGTGTTCATATGTGTATGTTTAATTCTTTGTTTCTGTTATCTCTTTCAAGTGCATCTTAATTGGACTGTAATTGTAAAATTTAAAAGTGTCTCTGCATTCTTCCCTGAGGTTTTGACGTTAGGAGAGTTGTTTCTGCACCTTAGCTTTCCTTACAAAATGGGGGACCTAAAGAGGGTCTTAAGTGGTCATTTTTTTTAAAATCAGGAAAAATTGATATTGGATGAGAAATTGAAAATATTTACGCTCAAAATTTGAAGATGCAACAAGAACAAGAGTTGTGCTTTGAATCTACTTTTTAAACTTTTTTTTTTTTTTGAAAATGGCGGAGATTAAGGGGTTCAAATAGGGGGCACACAAAGTACTCCTATTTTTATAAAAAAAATATAACAAAGCCTCTGGTGTGGCCCCCTTAGAATGTTAACTTCTTTTTAGTATTTCAAAAATTTATTCAATGAAAACATAGCTAACACCATGTAGTTTATGCTCAATTTTTATGTTATTTGTTTAATGAATATATGATTTTTGTACTAATTTTCAAAGTGGACACATCTTGAAAAATAGAAAATTGAGCATTATTTCCCCTAAATTTTTTGGAAACTAGTAGAAAATCATTTTTTTACTGTACAAATAATAGAGTCTAGTTTGTAAAAATGTAATTTATTTCGAATTTTGATGGAGTAAAAGTTGAGACCAAAAATACCATACATAGGTTTTTGACAAAAAATGGAGACACTAGAAAAATAAATTAAAGATAAAAACCTTACAATATTCAAAATGTCAAAACACATACATGGTTAGAAATCTAAGAGAGAGCTCAACATTAATATATTTTTTTAACTTGATATTAAAAGACATGTAAACTTGATGGAGATCACACTCAACATTATATCATTTAAAAAAAAATCCAAAAGCATGTCTATGGTCATTAACAAGTAATTCCAATCCTTTGGGTTGGATGCCCAAGGAAAACCCAACCCTAAGGGTTGGAAATTTCCATTGAAGCAAGTAATAACGTGAGCGTGTTATAGAATGCTTGTGTTATAATGATGGCACATTATAACAAACTCACATTTTTGTAAAGAAAAATATATTTCCCCTCACTCCCTCCCTTTCTCTTCATATAAACATGATCATGTTATAACATTGTAGTATCGTAAATTATCACCCTTGACAATTTCACACTATGTTTTTCTCCCCCTAAGTGCATGAGCCTAATTGTACACCTAATTTCCTAAATTATGCATTATGTGGCCCATTTTAACATTTACAAATAAATTGCATGTAGAAAACCAAAGAACACATTTAATATTTTTCCCTTGACATCTTAGACCCTACAAATAAGGTTAGGGCCTAGTCGCCTAGGGAGACTTAGTCCCCCTCTTTTACCTCCAAAATTGAATATGTCAAAATTGACATTTTATTATTTGAATTTCAAATGTCCAATGTCGGCTATTGCGATTTATTTTTTGGGAAATTAGACTAATTGTAGAAAATACCTAGGTATTGCATCATTTGAATACTAACTAGCATTAAGAGCCAAATTTTGTGATCAAACAATTATCAAGCAAGTCAAGAGTAGGTTTATTGCAATAATTCAATATCAAAAAATCACATCAAAGTGTATGTAATTTTTTTCATGTTTATGTTATCATATTATTTGTGAGATCTTACCCTTGTAGGTCTTCAAGCAAATCAAGCCAACAATAATCAAGCCTTGACAAGATGTGTTTGACTTCAATCCTTTAAGGAAGCCATTTTTAAGTGGTGAGTTGCAGTGTATTGTTGATTCATCATTCATTTAAATCATTTAGCCTCTATCCCTCAAAAGGATAAGCTCTCTTTCATTGACATTGCCATTGTTGAGGTGGAAACACCAACATGGGGTTTGATTGAGGCAAGCCCCTATATGGCACAACCCTTCCTCTTTCTTTGAATGTACATGTTTCAAATTTGAAGAATATTGGGAGAATTTTTTAAGGTTAATTATTCATTGTTGCATTCAGACACTACACCTTGACAACATATGAAAACTCAATTATATCTCGACACCAGACAAAGATCTGATAGTGCAACATTTGGGTAAAGAAATATTTCTTTACCTAAAACAAGGTGCACAAAACTCTGCTCAATCCATTTTCAAAGTTTGAATTTGTTTGTGACTAACCTTTTAGGTTGTAAGTCAGCCTTATACATTGTCCATATCTATCAAACCCCTGCTACAACAAAAATTCTAAATGAAATGAGGAAAAGTACCCCTAAAATCCCTAAAGTAAAATCCTAGGGTAACACTTTTTCTTCATTTCAAATATTCTTACATTTTTATGAGGAAAAATTCTCTCCTCTTGTCCCACTTGACCCCTCTCTCTCCCTCTCCTCTCTATTTCCCTCTCTACTCTCTATCTCACCTCTCTATCTCTCTCCCTATCTCTATTATACTGTATAATATAACTCTCCCTCCCTCCCTCATTTCCTCTCTAGTCTTTATCTTGCCTCTCTCTCTCCCCTTCCCTCTCTCCCTCCCATATCCCTCTATTGTACTATATATTGTATCTCCCTTATCTAACTCTCCCTCACTCCTTCCTTCCCTCTCTACTCTCTATCTCACCCCTCTCTCTCTCTCTCCCATTTCTACCTCTTCATCAATCCCTCCTCCCCTCTCTACTTCTATCTCCCATATCTATCTCTCCTTCCCTCCCTCCTTCCCTCTCTACATCTACCTCCCCTCTCCCTCGATATCTAATGGAATTATAATGGTAGATACCATTATTGGTGATGAAGTGCAATTCTTTTAAATAACTTTCAATGAGTAATGTGATGGAATAGTTGATTACAACCATTAGTTTTGTTGTGACAATATTTATGGCTCACATGCTTATGATGGACATAGTATTTAAAAACTACTCTCATAGACCCTATCCATTCATATATCTTTCAATCTTGGTGACTTCATCATTTAATTATCCATGTCCATATCCTTATATGACTTAATTTCACTTATCCTATATATCAATACTCGTATTTCTCCCCTTCTATAGGGAATTCTTTATTATGATTGTGATGACTTGTCCTCAATGCTTAATGTTTATGATCACCTTATCAGTAGGGGAAACCCTAGGGAATCTTATCTCTTTGTCTATTTATGTTTACATATTTATCTCTTGATTTACACACTTATTTTTCTTACATGAGATATTACACATTATTATTCACTACATACTTCTTGTGCCTACATGATGGAAAATATTGTTATCCATAAATATTTTATATATGCACCTTTTTATTATTCTATGTTTAGAAATATTACACACTTGGTGTGATTTACATGTTGCTATTGTTTCCCTCTTATCTTTAATTCCTTGCATATGTTATATGCAACCAATTCAGGGGGGGGGTCTATTATCATTGAAATTCCTTCATGAATTAAATTGTAGTAATGTAGTTACATGAAATAGATATGATAATTTATGTTACTAGATAGAGCTTCATTATATTATCTAGATAGATCCCTTTCACATTTTTTCTACTTTATTGAGTCTTTTTCACATATATTTTTTTATTAATTTTTCATAATAGGAGAAGTCACTTTTCCTACTCCTTTTTAATTTTTTACTTTAAAAGATTTAGCTAGTTTTGATTATGCTCAATTTTTTAATAATTGACATACACTAGTCATTGCAACTTTTTCTTGTGTGCATGTAGGTTGTTGATTTTGGACATTGTTACACTATGTTTTCATCAGTGTCGTCATTGATGTCAACCTATGTCAAACTCTAGTGTGGTTGTGATGAGAAGGTGCTTGTGGTGTTGAGTAGGTGTTGTTGATGCAATTGGTTCACTTGGTTTCCAAGTGCTTTTGAGAAAATTTGAATGAAGAGTGTACAAGGTGATAGAGTTGTGTTTTGCATTATGCTCTTTATTTCTTCATGGATGAATATGTGCTTGCATAATTTGTATGAGATGATCAGAGTTGTTCAAAGGTGTTATATCCAAAATTTTAGGTTTTGGATAGTGTAACAGTGGAAAATGTGTTTGACATTGTGTTGCTTGTGAAGAAGGTTGTTTGGGAGAAATGGAATTGCTCTATATTTCTCTCAATTAAGGCTTCTTGTCTTGCAGATTTGGGAACATGCTTATATTTCTTGTATCTATCTTCCCCTCAAAGTTTTTTTGTTTAGTTTTTTTGCAAGGTTGGTTGGTGAGTTGTATATTTGTGGTAGTGTAATTGGTTGCTTAGGATGATAATTTTCTCAATTTCAGGTGGTTGTGGTAGTGTTAATGAATATTTTGATAGTGTTGGAATATTCTAGGATGTTGTGTAATGTTACTTCATGGTTTGTAGGATGTTTTCAAACCTAGTGAAGAATGGATTGATTGTTTGATAGTGTTAGTGCAAGTTTGGCCAACCTAGCATGCTAATATTGATTGCAAAGATATTTTGTTGTTTGTGGAAGCATGGTGTAGTGTGTTGATGTAGATTTAGGTCCTAGCTAACTCTTTTATTGGTATTCCTTCACTTTTTTCCACCATGGAAGTGTTTGGTGCCGACCTATTTGTTGGTTGCACATTTGAGGTGCACATGTTTCATTGAGGTTGACCTAGAGAAGTTGTTTGAGTTCATGGTTGATATATGTGCAAGGTCAATTGTTGGAGAATTATGTTGTGTGTTGTGTGTGTTGGAAGAATGGGGAGATTTCATTGATGCATTTTTTGGAAACATGAGCATGTGGAATAAACACAAGGTACATATAGTTATGCATTGTAGTGTTGTCATTGATGTCAACATTGTATCTTGGCACAAAGACTATCTAGTACAAATTATTTTGTGTGTCATGAGTATGGTTGAGGATAGTTATGAAAGATAATTTTACAAGAAGGTTTGATTCGGTGAAGGTATTATTTGAGAAAATTGACTAAGTATCAAGTTCGATGATTCTATGTATAGGGTATGTGTAGAATCATCATGGAAAAAACATGCCCTTAAGTGGCAAAAGAATTCAGAAAAATCAGAGTTAGGCAACTTGACATAAAAATTTGAATATAAGTTATCTATATTATTTCAAAAATATGTAAAAATATAATCTATAGAAAATTGAATGTAGTTTCTAAACTACTAGGTTTGTTTAAAAAATAAATAAATCTATTTGGTGAAAATTTTAAATTTCAATGGAGTAGTACTTAAATTTTAGGGAAAAAATAAGTAGGTGTTTGTCTGACCACCCTAACAACAACAAATTGATAATATTTTTTTATAAGATTTTAGATATAAGTAGAGGACTCATGTCTGGATGTGATGCATTTTTTTGTAATTTTTTTCCTAGTAAACAATTAATTATGATTTTTTTATTATAGTTTTTGAAAAAATAAAAAACTTGTATGTCTGACCACCTTAACTTGGTCAAAAATTCATGAAATTCAATTTTTATTTTTTAATCCTATAGTATGTGAAGCATAGAATGTGATGCATGTTTTGGATTCAAAAAATGTGATACCATTTGAAATCTATATATGTTTTTCAACCAGCCTATCAATTATGACTTTAGTCATAATTTGAATAGAAAATGAATAATAATTACTTATTAAATTCAAAATAAAGCATAATTTATATTAGTGGAAAGCTGTGAATCTCCTTTAAAAACTCTTTTCGTTTCATCAATTTTGGGTAGAAAAAAAGTTGTCAGCCACATACCCATCGTATTGGCACTTTTTGGCCCATCATGATCCTGCACATACCCTATATCGGATCCGATAATTGGGTCTACATTGGTTCACTATTGATTTTTTTGCTTTGCGGTTCTAGTATATTGTTTTTAGTTGGTATAAGTATCTAATTCTAGAGTTTCATCTCATTTTGGCTCTTGGTGTGAAAGTTACAAGTAACAAAAGTTTGGCTTGACAGTATTTTCTAGTTTTGTGTATATGATTTGGAGAATTCACACTTCGTAGATTGAATTTTGGCTCTAAAAATTTGAGGAGATGTCGATAGATGTAAGATGAGTGTGTATTCTAGTTTGCATTGTGTTTAGAGGTCTTCTTGTCCAAATGTCGATGTACAAAATTTGGAAAATTTTGAAATTAGGTCTTTTATGGTGTCGACCTAATAGGTTTGAATGTATGCAAAGATTAAATAAGTATTGTGGAGTTATGTGGGAGCTATTATAGTTCGATTATGACCTACTTGATACATTACAAGCCTTGGTTTATGGTGCAAAGGTGAAATATTTTGAATTTGAGCCGACAAGTCATATTTTGTATATTTTGAATGGTACATCTAATTTGGCTGACCTAATTGATGTCCTAAGTGTTTACAAATGAGTTGGATAAAAATATAAGATTGTTTTGAAGGTGTAAGTGTGTGTGACATGTGAAAAAAAAATAGTAGATGGGAATTATGAGAATTGAGCATGAATGCATAGTAGATCAAAGTGTTGATTCAAATTAGTATGAAGAGTTTTGAGTTTGTATTTTGAGCTTCATTAGAATTGTATTTCATGCATGAGATAGATGCAATTGTAACAATTCAATCTATGCTATGAGCCACAAACTTTCTTCTATCTATTTTCTTCTTTCATTGGGTAGTCAGTCCACTTGGACAGTGATTCTACCTATAGTGAGCACTTCTATAATATATTATTATTAATTATAACATATTGTGAGCTAATCCTCACTGTGGTTTTTCCCTTTTTGGGTTTTCCACCTAAAAATCTTAGTGTTCATGTGTTATGTGATTTTTTTGGATGTTTTCATGTTTTCTTTCATTATTGCAAATTGAATAAGTTATGTGTTGCATGGTTAAATTTTTAAATGGTTTAAAAGAATACTGTTTCACCCCCCTCTTCGTATTCTGAGCATTTAATAATTGGTATCATCTCTTGGTTCCTTGGAAGGAGCTTAACCACTTGGGGAAGATCTTATAGGTTGAACACATGGCTATTAAAATATTATCTACTCCTCTAGAAGAGATTCTTGTTGTTGGATATATAGAAGATTATATATTTGACATAAATGGAGAAATTAAAGTTTCTCTTGTAGATTTGGAAAGGACTGGAGGTGAAAACAAAGATTTGAAAGAAAATGTCAAAGAAGCAGATGAATGCATCAAAAAATTGAGGGAGCAAATCAAGAAATTCAGAGAAAGGAATAATGAGGTCAATGAACAGTTGAAGAAAGCAAATGAAACAATTACATTTCTAAAAGTGCAAGTTTAAGAAAGAAAAAGAGTTGAAGAATATGTGAATGCAATGGCAAAAGGAAAATATAAAGAATACACAATGCTTGAACAAGAAGTTGTGATTCTTAGATCAGATCTAGAAAAAGCAAGGAATCATGAAGAAAAATTCAAGATGAGTTCTACAAAGCTTGATGAAATGATTGCAAATTAGAAAGGCTCCAAAGATAAAGAAGGTTTAGGATTTGAAAAGGGTGAAAGTTAAAAATTAGATCAGAAACCAAATACTGAAAAGAAGACTGAAGACAAGAAGAAAAATGGCAAGCAGATCTAGAATCAAAGGAATGAAGCTAGAAGACCATTAGTCAGACAACCAAATGCACAAAGGTATCCATATTTTAATGTTTTTTGTTATTCTTGCAATAAATTTGGACATAAGGCTATGGAATGTTGAAGCAAAATGAATCAGAATGTTCCACCTTTTTTGGTCAATGTTTTACATGCGAGAGATTTGGTCATAGAGCTAGTGAATGTAGAAGTCAAAGGATGAATGACTATAACAATAGTAGAATGGTTCAATTTTTCAATGGCTATTATTATACATTCTATGGATTTGGGCATGAAGATAATCAATTTAGATCTAGAATGAGTGGAAGCAATCTAGTTCAAAAGAATATCATATGCTACAATTATAGTAGGCTTGGACATATTTTAGAGTTTTGCATAAGAAGAAATATGAAGAAGGATAATCCAGTAAAGAAGAATGATCCATTAGAAATGATTTATTTGAAAGAAACAAAGAAGGATATGGATAAGATTTGGAGAAAGGAAGAGATCAAGGTTAAGGATGAATCTATACCAGCATCAGTGCAGATGTTTCCTCCAAAAACTAAGTTGGGAGCTTTGGTTTAGGGTTTTTTTTAATAAAAATATTTCATCCCCTACCAAATAAAATGGTGTTGATGCCTCAACATGAGGATACGTTGTGTAGGTCAATATGTTTGATCTTTTGGAGAAAATTCTGGTAGAAAATATTGAAATGTGGAAGTTTGTGGAGCATTTGAAGTTAATTGTGCATACAACTAGGGTTTACTAGCTTATTATTTGAAGCTTTCAATGTGAAATTAGGTCAATTTCAAAAGGTTATAAGTGATTTTACTTAACCAAATTCATTCACACAAGAGTTTAAGAAGAAGCAGAGTTCTGAGGAAGTGATTTGGAGTGATCAAGGTGATTGAGATTTGGCGCAAACAAACCCTAGTTCGAAAAATGAAGAAAAAAGTGTATATTTTCTTTGTTTTTCCCTAGTTTCTCAGAGAACTCTTTTGAAATCATTTTAGAAATATTTACAATGAAAAAACTGAGGGTTATTGAGGTTACTAATAGACCATGACCTCAATTTAAAAACCATCTTGTTAAATCAATGGAGGTCGATCCGATAGGTACATTTTCATGTGTTCCCTATGGCATTTTACATGTACAAAGGATATAAGGATTTATATTCATAGAAAGTTAGAGGAGCATGATCATTCTAAGCTAGGAGAAATATGGGTGAATGAAATTATTGGAGATAGATTTACCTTAAAACCAAAATATCAAAACCTAGTTACAAAGAAACTTAATGTGTGGGAAGGGTTTCTGAATTTTTCTTTGATGATAAATGGGATAATCACAAAGGATATGATTAGAGAAGTTATAGACTTATGATCCACCAAATTCATTTCAGTACTCACATCCATGAAAAATGAAGTGGTCACATAATTAACAGGTGTTAAGTTTGATAGAAGGGCTATGAAAATAAAAGACAAGAAATCCAGCTGTGAAGTATGCAACTATGATGATAGGTTACAAGATTTACTTTACAAATAGAGAAAACTTTGTATCTTCCATTGCAATCAACGTTGCCTATGAAATGGTGGAAAAAGAAGTTGATTATGATCTATGTGAAATGTTGAGACAAAAATTAATGGATAATTTAAAACAAATGAGAAACATTCATTTGAGTAAGGTACTTTGATTGTATGCTTACTTTTTGATTTCTTAAGAGAACACCCTGGGACTAAAAGTGTAGTATTATTGAAAGGAAAACCTGTTGCTCATCAGATTAAAGATTTTATGAGAGGTCTTGGTGATACAGAGGCACAAAGATGAGGCTCTTGTGGCTTTCTTTATGATTTTTTCAGAAGAGGATGCAAGAAAGAGAAAGAATCCCTAAGAAAATGGTGGAGAAGTACAAGAATGAAATCGCATTCTTGGTATCAACAGATGAGTGCATCATACAAATAGTAGAACCAAGAAAAATATCAATCCTAGAGTTGGGGAATGAGATTACTGAGTACAAAATTACTACATTTATGGACTACATGCTTAGCAAACCAAAGGATACCTCACAAGAGAAGTATGAAACATATGAGGAGAAATCTTTGAAAGTAGACCAAGAAAAAAGACAATCACAGATCAAGAAAACTATGGAAAGATGACTTCTACAATTCCAAAGATTATGGCCCTCTCTAGTGAGCATATTTAAATGGCTAAGGTTGAATCCAATGTTGTGGGAGGATCTACAAGCACAAGAATATCTGGTAGAACAAATACCATACCTACTATTCAAAATTCCTTTGAGACTAAGCCCCCCTATAGGAGAGAAGAAAAAAACAACTAAAAGCCCTCTGATTGTGTAGACAAAAAGGCCTGAGAAGAATAAGACTACTTCAATAACATCACCTATAGGCCCTACCAAGAAGAGAACAAAATAAAAGACAATAAGAGTGAAAGATATAAGTGTAAATGTTGAAGAGGAAGAAGAAGAAGAAGAATCAAAAGAAGGACCTAAGATGGTTTGGAAGAGGAAAGGTGAAGCAGGAACAAAAAGGAAGAAATTTGATGTCATTGATATAGACAATGAGGCTAAGTTGGGAAAGGAAAAAGAAGGCTTCAGGGTGGAGGTAAGATAGGAGAAGACACTAGAAAATAAATAGAAGAAGAAAAATCTAGTAAGAGCACCTAGCCCAATGAAACTTTAAGCATTATTTAATGGGATTGTTAAAAATGATATGTTAGTAGAAATTGCAACATTGTATAATGAGGTTGATGAGGTGGATAATGCCATGATAATTGAGGCCATTGTAAAGTATATTATAGTTCTTGAGGTTGACATGAGGAACATAGAGAAGTAATGTCCTGCAGAGCTATGGAATATTTTGATAGAGAGGAGATAAGAAGTTATAGAAGAAGATGCCAAATTGAAGGCCTATGCTTTGGAGAATATTAGTGCCCCCTTGTCTGATGAGAATAAGGCAACATTGGCCAAACTATACACTAGAGAGTTGAGGAAAAAATAAAGGGTGACAACTCTAATGAGTAGAGATAAGAATAATCAGGAAAGGGTTAGCAAGGAAACAATAGATAAGATTGCAAACCTAGAATAAAGGCTAGGAATGATGGTAGAGATGTCTACTCTGAAAGGGAACTTTGAAGAAAATGTACAAGATAGAGGTGATCAACATGAGCATACAACTAAGGAAGAGACATAACAAGACAATATTCTTTCAGAAGTGGAAGGTGTAGTAAGAGAAAATGTGGAGGCTGAGGAGAATGTAGAAGCATAAGAGAATGCTACTACTGAAGAAGATGCTACTAAGGAGGATACATCCAAAGACCATCAAAATCCTCCTCCGGTATCTAAGACACATGTTGAGAAAATAAAAAATCCGATTGGAGAAATTTTTCCCTCTGGATAATACAAAATAGATCACAAGGGATGGAGAAACAAAGAGAGAAGATGAAAAAAAGGAAGATGAGTAGAAGAATGGAGATGCATCCAATGAGGCAGGTAAAAAAAAATCATTGATATTGGTTAATACTAGTAATAAGGATAAAGAGAAGGTTGTGAAGGATGTTAAGGCATCTGGAGAATCCTCTAGAACCTCTAGATATTCTTTGTAAGATCTGTTAAACGTGTAACTACAATTTCAACTTGGTGTATCTACTCAGTTGCTATAGTTTCCAATTCAAAAAGGTAATATGGACCTTGCAAAGATTTCACTACTACATAAGCTTCAACTAGGAGATATTTTCCATGCATCTACCTAGAAGGAAATCATTGAGACATACCAAAAGAGTGGGGTACTAATTTAAGAAGCAATGAAGGTTCTACAGGAGGCCACACCTAGTACAAGTATTGATAACTCATTATCCTGTATGGAAAACCTTAAATTGTTGATTGATTCATTTAAGGAATATACCTTTGCACTATAAGGGAAATTGAAAGAAGAGATATAAAAAGAAATGGATAAGAAGATAAGTGAGAAGATAATATTGGAAATTACAAATAAGTGTGCACAAACACACAATAGATTCCAAGATAATATTAAGGGTACATAGGCTTGTATGGTTGAGGCCAAAGACTTATTTCAATTTTGCATGAAGTAGCCCAGAGCCACAAAGAGCATCAAGGATGAAATGGAATCAACTCAATTGAGTCCTAGATAGATAAAGATTCCAATGCATATGATCTGACACAAGACCTAGATGGAAAAATCATATTAGCTATTGAGGAATTGCATGAGAAATACTTCTAGATGCAAGGAAATAAAGAGAATATAATTATGTAGTTTGGGAACATTAGGAACTTGGTGAACTCAAATTTCACATCAATTTCTAGTGCCCTAATGAGTGCTGAGAAGGATACCAAGATCAGTCAAGTACCTAGCAATTTTGAAGAAGGAGAAAATTTCCTAATGGAGTTAGAGACCCAATGTAGGATGCTTGGCATAGCCAAGAAGATCTGGGAAGAGGGAAAATAGGTTTGGAAAGCCCATGTTGAGAATATCAAAGAGTTAACCTCTAGTTGATAGTATTTCTACTTTTTTTATGCATTGTTTAGTTTATTATTTTAGACTTCAGTGTATGTATGCACATAGTGTACAAAATGTTTCAGTACAAGTTTTTGATATAGTTTTGGTGCATAAAATCCTTAGGGGTAGTTAATTAAATTTTCACATTGTATATATGAACATAGTTGTTAAGGGGAGATCTGGTGTAAATGGAGAATTTGTGCGTATGCCCTTTTCCCTTGATGTCAAATGAGGAGAGTAATCTTGGAGGTGATTGTGGCATGTTGTCATCAATGACAAAGGGGGAGATTGTTGAAAGAATGAGAGGTCATTAATGCATTTGTTGGCAACTTGAGCACATGGATAAGCAAAAAGTAGATACAACTATGCATTGCAGTGTTGTTATTGATGTCAACATTGTATCCTGATACAAAGCCTATGGTAAAAATCAGTTTGGGTGTCATGATTATGGTTGAAGATGATTGTGAAAGAAATTTTTTCAAGAAGGTTTGAAGGTTACTTGGATGACACACTCAACATTCGTATGGTTTTACCCTTTGGTGTAAGGGTGCGAGGACTTGATTTTTCTCATGTTTTGAAGGGCT
This sequence comes from Sequoia sempervirens, assembly GCA_007258455.2. Lineage (NCBI taxonomy): Eukaryota > Viridiplantae > Streptophyta > Pinopsida > Cupressales > Cupressaceae > Sequoia > Sequoia sempervirens. Next base: position 545,686,806 of record VDFB02000015.1, read on the forward strand.
CCAATGTTAGGTCTTCCAATTTGTATTATGGGCATGTGATGGAAAATCAAGGGCTAGGGCACAACTCGTCCAAGTGTGGTGTGTTTTTTTGTTAATGGCGCCAAAAAATGTGTTTTCATTTCTTGGTTTGCCTCCTCTAAAATTACAAAATTCCGCTGGATAGTTTGGTGCTAGATAGGGAGGGTTTTTTTTGTCTAACCATGCTCTGATATGTTGATTTATGAAGCCTTGGTCGAAGCTATGTGATCTGCATGCTTAGGTCTTGAAACATGTAATGAATACCTGGTAGGAGAAATCAACATTTACCCTTGTGTAAAGGGGTTTTTCATTTTAGAGTTCGATTCACAGGAAGACAAGGAATTAGTGTTGGAATCGATCCATGGTTCTATATACTAAGGATATTTTTGTGCATGAAACCTTAGTTTCCCAATTTTGATTTATGTACAAAGAAATTTTCACTACTGCATTTATGTGGGTGAGACTTCCATATCTTCCCATTCAATTCTAGGAACTAGATTGCTTGAGGGCTATTGGAAACAACGTCAGAAAATATCATTGTTCTTTCAAAGAAACCATCAACTGTCAGAACTTTGTGTGTGCTCATATTTGCATTAAAATAGATCTAGCAAACATTCTCCTTGCTGATATTTTGATGAAGGTGGGCAATAGATGTAGGTGGTAATGGATTGATTACAAAAAAAATGCATTCAGGAGTTGGAAATGCTTCTCAACAAACACATCTCCTCTAAATGTCATTTTCAATGTGATTTGGGGAGCCCAAACTTGAGCAAGAAAATATGGTGGATTGGGGCTGAATCTTAGTACTATATCATTCCACCCACTCCATCAAAGGATATCATGCATCATTATGTTTCTCCGAAGAAAAGCTCCCCTACCCCTCCTAGGGATCATACTTCGATCTCACCTTCAAAAGCTGCAACTTCCACATTTTTCTCCAAATGTAGTGAAGCCTCCATACTTTAATTTTCTCTTGCATCTTCGTCAGGTCACCCAAGTTCTTGGGGTGATGCTATGTCTAAACTGGGTGAATCAAGGGGGAAGATCCTCTCAACAGTGGGTGATCCCACAATACTGGTTTACAATTTTTGGCCAAACTAGACATTGAAATAATTTTTTTTAATTAAATCTTCACTTTCGGGCACCTATAGCAGCTAAACCGTGAGGAATTTGAAGATGATGCAAACTAGTGATTTGTGACATTTTTTCTGTAGATTCTAAATATATTTTTTTCAAGTTTTTTGGAATCATATTGCACTTCTTTTTCCATCTCCTTCGAAAACTAGTTTTTTTTTAGTAAATAACATTTTTAAGGAGTGATGCTCACCGTATAATGCATATTTTTTTTTCCATGAAGGTTAAATTTTTTTTTTTTCAAATTTAGATTTGTAACTACGATATCTAGTGCTTCCAATTGGTTTCATAGTGATTTATTGAATATTTTTTCCTTAATCAAGTTTCAAAGTAAAACTAATTACAATTTAGACATAGGCATACTGTATAATGCATAACTTTTTTTGTATATATCAAAATTCTTTTTGATAATCTACTATTTTTCCACCTGTGTAGAACATAGAGCTTGATTTTCAATGAAAAACCTACATTCACAAGAAATTAAAAATAAATATAATAATCAAATTTAATTTAATTATTTAATTATACTTTTTTGGAAGCTTGTAATAAGGACTACATACTTACAATTTTTTTTTAAATGAATTCATTTGATCCCCAAAAGGTAAATCAAAAGTGGTTTTTTATCAGCATTTTGATAGGTGTGAAGGAGAGTCCATTATAGGTATGGTTTAAAACTAGTGGGGTTCTATCCAAGGGGGCTTGGTCTAAGGTGGTTTGATCAAACCCTCTTTAATTGGAATCCTTTAAATGGAACTTTTCAAGGCTTAAATCATTATATTTTCTAAAAATATGTGATTTCAACAAAAATCAAGATCTCCCAAAAAGTGTAAACCACTATTGTGGCAACACCCTAGTTGTAGTGCATGATACTATGGATTCCTCTCAATGTGTCAATAATTGGACCGAGGTTAAGAGAAGGAAACCTTTGACCAGGAAACATCATATGTTACTTAGATCTGCCAAAAAAGGTGGTAATATTGGGGCACAGGTTTAATCACCTATCCTGATGTGAATTGTAGATCTTATGTTTTAGTGAATATAGAGTGCTACCCTCTCTAGTAGCAATTTGCCTGAAAAAATAAATATATAAATACACATGAAGAAAAATTTAACATGGCGGATTCAAGAGGATTCAAGAGTGTCTAGATAGTTCTCCTAACATCTAAATACATCTTGAATGTGTAGCCACAAAATAATAGAAAACTTTGAGAGAAAGAAAAATGATTAAGTGCAATACATATCATTCACATAAAAAAAGTATAACTTAAATGAATACATAAATACCTTTTTTTGTATGAAGGATAAAAGAAGATGTAATCCTTTTTTTTGTTTGATCTAATCCAAAATTCCAATAAAAAAAATTATTGACATGTTCCCTTGTAACTAAAAATATATAAAAAGTATAAATTCCTTTCACTCAAATCTTATGTTAAACTTCAAAATTTATTTATAAATAATTATTTCTAACTCATTTCTCTATTTTTAATAGTGAATATTTAATTTTTACCTTTACTTCTTCAATCACCCAACACAAGCCTTCATATCTCCAATAACCATAATCAACCCCACTTCACTCCTGCATACATATAAACATTCAAAATGCAACTTTGAAAAATGCTTCATCAATATTTGATATGCTTGGGGTCAATCAAATGGGAAGCTAATTTTTTTATACAATTAAAGATTTGAAATTGATTGGAACCACACCTTGTGGAGGTTTTCTTTCCACATTTTTCATACTTACCTATGTTGTGCAATTCTCATGAAAATAACTTAGAAAACCCATAATGTTTTTTTTAAGGGCCTACAAACCACTTTCTACTTCATGGTAGATAATTATTATCTTGTACTTTGTTGCTTTAGGTTTTCTAGAGTTATTAAGTTTTTATATAGTTACATATAAAATTAAACACATTTGTAACTTTGTTCACCTAAAAAATTAACTTGAGTAAAATGACAAGATAATTGCCATTACAACCATGCATGCTTTACAATTACATAGACTATTTTATTCAAACTACTTTACATTCATGTAATTTGAAACTTGTTTAATTTTTGATCTGATGCACACTCGAGTTATCTTTAGTAGTGTTTAAATATAATCATTTGGGTTCAAATTGAATGCAAATTTATTTCCATTAATCTAAATAAATATCTAAATTAGATATGACTTATCAATAACGAGTAGATAATAGTAGAAATGGTGAGCGGGAGCGGGCAAGTGGGAGTGGGCGAGTGGGAGTAGACAATTTGAATGGAGTTGCAGAAGGGGAGGTGGATTCTAAAGATGGCGATGGGGATTGGGTTCCTATGCGGGGGTTTTCCCTACCTTGTTTTGGCCTGCTTTGGCTTTAGGCATCCCTGGTAGTGCTTGTTTTATGGATGAATTTTGTTGGGTGGACGATTGTGTTCTCTATTGTTACATATCATGTCCTCATTTGGGCGAATGCATTCTCTGATGATGTGTCTCGTATCTTCCTTTGGGTGAATCCTGGACTGTGTTGGGTTTGCGTCTCCTATCTTCCATCTGGTGGGGGAGTGTTCTCTGTTGGTTGTGTGCTTGTTGTGGCAAGCTTTTGGTGGAGTGGCTCGAGGTTCCCCTATTATGGGTGTGTCGCCCTCCTCTTTCTATTTCGGGTGTGGTCTTTGGTGCATGGGGCCCTTGTTGTTGTTGTTCTTTGCTCTCCTTGGCGTGATAGGGATTCCAAAGCACTTGTTATGGGAGAAGGTCCTGTGATTGATGCAAATGCAGATGGAGATGTGGATGGATGCCTATTGGAGGTGTCAGTTGTTTTCCTGTTGGTGACATCGTTTCCCTCTCTTGATGTCTCTTTTGCTGAGGTTGTGGGTGAGGATTTTTGTGTTCTCCCTCACCTGGCTTGTGGCTTTTTGGGGGGTGATGGCAGAGTTGGTTCTCTATCATTCTGGTCTCTTTTGTTTGTGGAGTTGTGCCTCTTCAAGTCTCACTCTCTTCAGATTTAGTTTCGGGGTTAAGGCTAGCCTTTGGGCCTCACCCAGTCTCTTCTCTTTGGTAGCTTTTGGTTGGAACCCCATTCTCTTGAGTTTGCTTCTGCTACTCTATTTTGGTTGGTTGTTTCCTTCTCCTTGGTGTTTCGTTGGTTTAGCCAAGGGGTTTTGTTTCCTTGGCTTCTTTTGATGGAGTTGGTTCCTGAGGCCTTTTGTTGTATGCTCTATCTTCTGTTCTGGCCTTTGTGTCTGGATTGGTGCCCTGTTGTGAACCCCCTCTCAGTTGCGATGATTTTTCATCTCTTGGGGTTTGTTTCCTTTGCGAAATTTCTTTGTTGGGTTTTCACAGCTTTTGCTTGGAGGAGTTGTTGGTGGGGAGGTTTGTGTTGGAAGAAGGTTTCCTGTTGTTTTTGGTATTGTCTTTGGCTAATGGCTGGGTTTGTTTTTACGCTTTTCCTAAACACCTGAAAGTTTTTTGTGTTGATGGTTGCTAAGGTGGCCCTTTGGTTTCCTACTATTCTCTTGGAGCTCTTGTATGCTCAGCCAAAGGATGGTGTGGCTTCCCATTCTTTTGGAGCTCTAACTTTCTTCCATTTTCTATGCACTATGTCTTTTGTTGAGGCGAAGACAACTCTTGATGGTTAGGAGTAATTTCCTATTGTGTTGGAGGTGGGTGTGTTGGATGTGGATGGTTGTCCTCTTCTTTGGTTTCCTTTGGCGGTGTTCCTATTGAGGCGAAAGTTTCTCCTATCGAGGTGGAGGTTGAGGTTGTTGAAGAAGTGTGCTCTTGGTTTTTTGGGTTTTCATAGTATCATTTCCTATGGAGGGGAGCTCAGTCCTCTTGAGGTGGATTTGGAGTTGGTCTATGGTGCACTTCGGAGCTTCAAGGGGTCTTGTGTGCTGGTGTTTTTGATTAGGAGGTTGGGTTTAATGGTGGCTGTTACCATTAAATTTTCTTTTGATGGGTAATGGTCTATTGTAAAAATTCTAAGCAGATGGATGGTTGTTGTTGTGTTGGTTTTATGCCTGATTGTTTTAGGGGGTTTTTATTTTAGTAAAAAATTGGGTGGAGTTTCTGGTCTCAAATAAAACCAAGTTGTATCTGGGCTTCATGCCCATGCTTGTGTATCTCTTGTAGCTTGTGATGTCATGATTTACTGTTAGTGGTTGCTGTTGGGCTGTTGGTGGTTTATGAGTTATCTTTCTTGCAGATTGTTGTTGTTGGGATGATTATGCTTACTAATGTTATCTTAAGTTTCAATTTTCTTCTCTTGTAAAGGGTTCTAGGCCCCTTCAAAACCCATTTTTTACCCCTAATCAAAATGAGCAAATAATAGTATTTAATAATTTCTCAAGAGAAAAAATAGTATCAACATAAATTGATTAGAAATGAAACTTAGCTATTAGAACACAACTATATATAGAAAATGATTCAAGAGATCTACAAAACATCTCCACATGATTACTTTGAAAAAATAGTTTAATAAATATAAGGTTTTCACAATCCCATTATTTAATCATATTTTGGAAAAACTGTATATCAATTCTTGCATAATTTATAAAAATACCTTAGAGAAAGAATTTGGACAAGAGGTTTTTGATAGAAGAGTTTTCATAATTTATAAATTCATCCCTCAAAAAATATTTGAAAAAGACATTTTGGGTAGATGCATGAAGTTGAGTCCACGAAATGTATTTTTTGCCTTAGCTAAAATCCTGATATCGGGTTCAACAAAAAGAGATCTCATTTTTTAATAAATGGGATCCCATTTAGGTTTGCGGTCTTGAGCCAAAAATCTAAGTGGAATCCCATTTTTTAAAAATTGGTATCTCGTTTAGTATTGGTGTCTTGAGCTAACCTTCGGGAAATGGGATCCCACTTTTTACAAAACGTGATCCCGATTTGTAAAAACTGAGATCCCGATTTGTAAAAAATGTGATCCCATTTGGTAGTGTTATTTATTTAAAAAAATGAACCAAAACGTCATTTTCAGTGCACACTAGATCCCAATTGAAGCACAACAAACAACGACCTCCATGTAAGCGACCAACCCGCTTTTTTTTCATTTTTCACATTTTTTTGGTTTTTAGATATAAATTTAGTTTCTTGTTTATAGTTTTTGAATTTGTCTTGAGTTTTTTGCATTTCTATTTACCTACAATAAAAGAAATTTTCATTTGTAGAAATCAAATAGAAAACATGAAACAGAACCCTCACATGTTGAAATGAAACAAAAAAATCAACCTTAAATTGAAATCCAACATTAAAATCAACCTTAAATCATAATCAAACATAAAAATTACCTTTCAAAACCAAAAAAATAATATTTTGAAACCCTAAAATAATATCAAACAAAAAATATTGCATTTGAAAACCAATAAGTTTTAAGGGTGTAATTCAAGCATTGCTTTACATATTTTAAATTTGATTGCTTGAATTTTAAAATGGAAAAAAAATATTTTCATCACTTTATGTTTTAAATATGATTGCTTGAACATTTGAAAATGGAAAAAATTCATTTGCATTGTCAATGTGTTTTAAATATGTATGCTTGAATATTTCAATTTATAGAAATTATATTTTATTTGCATATTAACAAACACTAGTCATGATTGTGACTCTCGGCTCTGCTCTGCAAGTTTCCCTCTTTGGTTGTTTTTTTGAATTTTCGGCCCCTGTTATGATTTGACTGTTTCATGGGTCAGTCGAGAGGGGACCCAGGAAGGCTCCCCATTCCAAGAATGTTGTCTTCTTGACTAGCATTGTGCTTGCGGTGGTAGTGGCTAGTCTAGCTATCCCCCATATGACATCCCCTCCTCGTATTGGCATCCTTTCCCCTGGGAAAAAGACTGAAGGTATTTCTAGAAAGTCATCCATATCTCCATCTTTTGGGCTAGACTCTTTCTTCTTTGTGGAAGAACTGGTTTCCTACATGGACAAAATAGTGGGTTTTGACTCTCCAGCCTTGGGTAAAGGGTCTTTGGAATCTTTTTCCTACTCAATGACTGGTTGGGAAGTAGATGTCCCTGAAGTTCTGATGTTGAAGGTGATGGACAATCTCAAACTGGCATTAGTTGGAAAGTTTTTGGAGTATAGGCCAAACATTAAACTGGTTTGTCAATGGGTTGCTTCTACTTGGAACCTTAAAGGTAGTGTCACCGTAAATGCTATTCCAAGATGTATCTTCCTTTTCTCCTTTGTGGTTTATGAAGATATGTTGAAGGTTTTAATTAGTGGTCCTTGGGCTTTTGGCCCAGGGTTTAAAAATTTTCTCTCCCTCTACAAATGGAAACCAAGCTTTGATCTGTTAGCTGACCCGGGTGCCTCGGCTCCAACTTGGGTTCACCTTCTGGGAATTCCTATGGAGTTCTAGGAGATAGGAATTTTAAAAGGTATTGCCAACTCCTTTGGTATTCTTTTGACTATTGATAAGATTACTTAGGATCTAGACTGGTGTATGCTCGTATTTGTGTAAACATGGCTGTGAATACAGTCTTACCATCCTCTATCCTCTTGGAGTCAAAATATGGTAAAATGACCCAACCCCTAGAATATGAAAATGCCCATCTCTTTTTCCAACAGTGCAAGAATTTTGGGCACCTCATTGACTCTTGTTTGTACAAACCTGTCAAGGGTACTTGTGCCAAGGAGAAAAATCAGATGGTGGAACACTCTATTAATGAAATGGCTTTTATTGCTCAGCCTTTTGTAACTCCTGCTTAGGTGGTGTCTATTCTCCAACTGAAGGATAACCCTGCCCTGGGCTTGGAGGTTGTTTCTGAACCTCTTATTGTAACTAATGACTCAGTCTTCCTGAACCTTGAGGTCTCTACCCCTATCTCCAGCTTTCTGACCCCAGGCTTTTTGAAAATGGCGAAGCTGATTGGTGGGGACGATTATTATAGGGGATGAACCTAAGGTGGGATCTCTTCTGGAGGAGAAAGTATAGGCTCCCCAAGAGAAGTGTGTTCTTCAAGAGTGGGAGATGATCTTGAAGAAGGTGAGTATGTGCATCCCAATACAAACTTGTCTTTGGAGGACATGCATTTCTTATCCCAAAAGGGGGGAAAGAAACCTGAGTGTCTCTATGGATTTATTGGGTTTTTCCTACTTAGTCTAGTGATAAAGAAGATGAGGAGGAGTGGTCTCAAGCACCAATTAAATCCAAAAAGAAAAATAAGCCAGATGTTGGGATGAATAAGGTAGGCAGACCTTCCCAAAAGGATTCCAAAATTAGAGATATTGTGAGGGATGTGGCTACAGGAAAACAAAGAACCTTGGATTTGATTGCAAGATCGAAGCCCAAGAAGAAGTAGCCTTGGCTACTTCTTGGGGGTGAGGGTGGTGCTATATATTGTGTTTTCTATGAAGTATCTTTCTTGGAATATAAGAGGCCTTAATATCCCATATAAATAGTTCTTTGTTAAAAATTGTATCCTTGACGATAAAGTGGATGTTCTCCTCCTTCAGGAAACTAAGATGAAGAAAGAGATTTTTGGTAAGACTATTTTGAGCATCTAGCCAGGTGCAAATTATTTTGTTAGTGAGGCTGAAGGAGCTTCAGGAGGTATAGATACTCTTTGGAATCCTTCAAAACTTAAAGGAACTTTGTGTTCTGCTAGTAGGAATAGTCTAATGATTACCCTTGAAGACTTGGCTTCCCAGGAGAAATGGAACTTAATAAATATTTATGCCCAAAAATTGAGTAGGGACAAAGTTACACTTTCAGAATAGGTAAGTGATGCTATTTCTTACAAAAATGTTGACCATTGGATGTTGGGAGGAAATTTCAACTCCCCTCTCCTTCCTTCAGAGAAGTTAGGGGGTAGGATGACTACTTGAATAGCATGATGGAGCTGGATTTTTTTTAAAAATCAATTGGTCTTATAGATATCCCCCTCCAAGGCACTAAGTACACTTGGTCCAATAGAAGGAATGGAAACCATCTAATCCAAGTCAAATTAGACAGGTTTTTGATCTCTACCAATTGGAATATATCCCAAGTCCTATCTCTTTCTACTCTCCCAAGGTCTGGCTCTGATCATAATGTCTTGGTGCTTAAAAGAAATGTTGATTATAATAGGGGACCTTTCCCATTCAGATTTGAATTAATGTGGAGTCTCCACCCGAATTTTTCTGCTCTAGTTAAATCTTGGTGGGAGGAACCTATAACTAGCACTCCAATGTATTGCCTGGTGGAAAAGTTGAGAAAAATAAAGCAAAGAGTGAAAGGGTGGAATAAGGTGACCTTTGGTAATATCTTCGAGATAAAGAATGCCCTGGGAAACAACTTAAAATAAGTTTAGGAAATTATGGAGGTTGGTTAGGTGGATGATGAGATATGTGCTAATGAAAGAGACCTTAGATCTCAATGGTTTAAGATAAACAAAAAGGAGGAAATTTTTTGGACACAAAAGTCATATGTTCAATGGCTAACTGAAGGGGATAGGAACACAAAATTCTTCCACCAATCCACTTTGAAACATAGAAGCAGAAGCAAGATCAGATTTCTTGTAAAAGAGGATGGCTCCATGGTTACCACTGAAAAAGAAATTACTCAGGAAGCTGTTAACTTGTTCTCTCACCATATGGCTCTTGGCAATGTAAATTAGGTACATGCTGACTTTCTTGAGGTGATCCCTAAAGTTGTTTCTGAGCTTGATTTAAAGATGATGACTAATGTTATTTCTATGGAATACGTAGAAAAGGTTGTGTTCTCCTTTGGAGATTTTAAAGCTCTTGGCCCAGATGGGTTCCCTCTTTCCTTTTTCTAGACCTAGTAGGATATTGTTAAAAATGACCTTTTCAATGCTACTAGATATTTCTTCAAGTTGGGAAGGATGCTTAACCAACTAAATGCCACCTTTTTAGCCCTTATTCCAAAAAATGTTGAAGCCTCTTCTATGAAGGATTATAGACCTATAAGCCTTTGCAATGAGGTTTATAAAATCTTCTCTAAAATTTTGTTGATAAGGCTCAAACCGGTGCTTGGTCAAATGATTGCCCCAAACCAGAAAGGTTTTGTCCAGGGGATAAATATCCTTGATTTTTTCATCTTCACCCATGAAATTATCCACTCAATGGGCCATTCTAAGAAACTTGGGATGGCCTTCAAAATTTATATTTCTAAGGCCTATGATAGAGTCTCTTGTCCATTTCTTTTTTCTATTAATTTCAAGAAGTTCAGGATAGAAGGAAGATTCCTTAAGATGATATCATCTTGTGTTACCTCCACCATGTGCTCTATTCTGGTTAATGGTGTCCCCCAAGGTTTTTTCTCTTGTGGTCATGGTATTAAGCAAGGTGATCCCCTCTCTCCCTACCTTTTCATAATTGTTGCTGAATTCATAGGGAGGAACATCCAAAAACTAGTGGACTCTAAAGCTTTAAAAGGAGTTAAAGTAGCTTCATCTCTTATGCTGATTCCCATCAACAATTTGTTGATGATACTCTTATTTTTGGGGAATCCTCAATGGGGGAAGTTGGTGTTTGGAAACAGGTTCTTAATGACTATGATGTTGTTTCTAGCCAGTTTATAAACTATGAAGAAAGAAAGATATACTTCTTCAAAACTAACCAACAAATTAAGGATAGAGTGGTGAAAATTTTTGGATGTTAGGAAGCTGCCTTACCTGATGCCTATCTTGGCCTACCTTTGATCTCCAAGAAGTTTGAAAATAACTATTGGAATCTTCTAATTGAGGGAGTTCAAAAAAAGTTGGCTGGTTGGAAGGGGAAGCTTCTTAGCTTGGATGGCAAGGTCCAACTGCTGAAAGCATCCCTTCAGAATATTCTGATTTATTACCTATCTCTCTTCAAAATTTCTACTTTTGTAGGGGAAAAGATCAAATAGATTTAGAGAATATTTTTGTGCTTAGGAATAGAAGCAAAAAATAGACTATCCTTGGTCAGTTAGGAAAAAGTGTGCACTCCCAAAAGGAGAGAGTGTTTGGGAATAAGAAGAATATCCTTGCTAAACAAATCCCTCACTGCAAATTTTTTATGGAATCTTCTTGAAGTCTCTAAAGACTGGGTTAAAATTTTCCAAGGCAAGTATTTAAGGAACAAGAATCCTAGTTGTTTTCTCTCTATGTTTGACCTACCTAGTGGTTCTACTTTATGGAATCATCTTGTTAAATTAAAAAATGTGTTGAAACTAGGAATTATAAATTGAATCGGGAATGGCATGAATACTGATTTTTGGAAGGATCCTTGGATTGACACTTCTACTTTGTCCTCAATTAAAAGAACTAAATCTTCTCAAACAAAGCTTAACCATGATTTTTGGAAAAAAAGGTTTCTGACTATATTAGCTGAGAGATGGAGGAACCTAATTGGAAGGAGTTCAAAATGCTATTAAGGAGGGATAATCTAAGAGGCCAGAGATAGGTCAACTAGGACCCAACCCTTCTAAGGCTACACAATCTTATTGGGAAGGCTAAGTGGTTTGATAGAGAAAGGTAAGATGAATGGCTTTGGAAAGGTAGCTCTTTAGGTTTTTTCTCAATTAAAAAGGAATATGAGGAACTAGAGTAGCCTCTGGATGTCATTAAAGACCATTTATGTGATAAGGTGTGGTTAAAGAATTTAGTTCCTGAAATTAATTGTTTCTGGTGGGTTGTTGCTCACGGAAAAATTCTTAGAATTGACAACCTGGTTAGGAGGGGATTCTAACTAGTTAATAGATTCTCCCTTTGTAAGCAGGAAGAGGAGTCAATTATGCACCTCTTCTTTCACTGCCAATTTGCAAGGGAGGTGATGCAGGAGCATCTAATGGTGTAGGGAAATCTTGCATCACCCAAAAAAAATATTTTCTTTATTTTCCTTAGTTGTTTTGAGTCCATGATGAAACTAAAGGTGTATAAGACCGTTAGGCGTCAGAAATAGCAAAAAATGAGCACTTACTATTTTTAGTAAGTTAGCCAAAACAGGCTCATATGGACATGAAATTTTACCCCAAGGAGTAGAGCTGAAAAAAACTTATGGCCGCGAAAGAATCACCTCAATACCCTGCACGGTTTGGGAGAAATCAAAGTTTTCATCCCAGGAAATTTCTCCAATGCAACTTCAAATTCAGATATAAAACCTTGGAGACCTCAAAACTTCTCAAAAAGTGGTTGAACTGACCTACGTTGGGTTCATGCATTGAAGAGCTCATCGGGATCTTACCAACAATATGCAATAATAGAAAATTGGACACCTGGATCAAAATTTATGGCCCCGCGAAGTTGGTCCTCTAGAAAGTGAATTTCATAAAAAAAAATTCCTAGGCTAGAAATCAAACGGCGGGACTTTTGGCCCCAAAACAAAAGGGTAAATTTGAACTTTCTAAAACATTCTAGGGTGGTTATTGGGAAAAATAAAAAGGGTTAATGGGGGTTGTAAAAGGTGGCCCTAATAGTGCAGATTGTGGCTTTGAATAGTAGTTTTTCTTTTCAGAGTTGATTTTTTTGTAATGAATCAAGCCCATGAGGTTGTAGCATGTAAGATTTGAATTTGTAATTTTATTTTCTAAAAATAATTGAAAGTGAATCATTTTTTGGTCTCACATCTTTTGTGTTGTTATCTATTGTTGTGATCGATTGTTGTTTTCTAGCAATTAGAAACCTTACAACAAGAGGTTTGAAGAAGAGATGTGCAATGAGACAGAGATGAGAGTGAATATGAAACAAAAGAGGAAATGGAAGAGGAAGAGCAGGATCCAATGGACCATGCAGAAAGAAGATTGTTGCAAGCGATCTCAAGCATTGGGAAGAGACCTAAAATGGAGGTTTCAACTTTTAGTGGAAATTTGAATCCTGAAGAATTGATTGATTGGATCAATGAAATGGAGGAATTTTTTGAGTTTGAGGAGATTGAAGATCCTCACAGAGTGAGGTTTACGAAGAAAAAATTGAAAGGTCACACTAGTATATGATGGAAAGAGGTCCAATTAGAAAGAGGAAGACAAGGGAAAGATTAAATTTACAAATGGGACAAAATGGTGTCAAAATTGAAAAAACAATTTATTCTAGTTGATTATGAATTGGAGCTGCTCAAGAAGATGTAGAGCTTGAGGCAAGGGACAAGGACTATGAAAGAATACATAGAAGAATTTCATAAGGTTCTGATTCGAGCAAGACATTCTGAGGTGAATAAGGAGAAAGTTTCCCATTATATTAATGGGTTGAAGCCAAGCATACATGAAGAATTGGAACTGGTAAGAATGACCACCATTGAGGATGCTTACTAGTTTTCTCTAAAGGTTGAAGAACAGTTGAACAAGAGGTTTGAGAACAAACAACGAGGTGGAAGCCGTGGAGGAAAGACCGGTGTGAGGTCATATGGAGGTCAAAATGAAGGTCAAAATAAGGGTGAAGGATCCAATAGTGGCTAGAACTAGAAAGGAGATAACACCTACCGTCCTCGTGATTAGAATAATGGAGACCAAAGAGGAAGGGGAAGATCTAGATGAGGAATGAGAAGAGGAGGCTTCCGTGAAACCTTTTTCCAATGTAGAGAAGGACATAGGTCCTATGAGTGTCCTCAACATCAAGGAAGGACAAATAGAAGACCCGAGGGTAATGCACAAGTTGCACATGTAGATGAAGATGCTAAGTCTTCACATTCTAAGGATGCAGAAAGAGGAGAGGTTCTTGTTACCAGAAGAGCCTTGCTAAATGAGGAGAATGATCCAACTCAAAGGAAGATTTTTTTTTGCACTAGATGTAAGTGTGAAGGTAAATTTTGCAATGTTATTATTGATGGAGGTAGTACTGATAACCTTGTTTCAAAAGAAATGGTCAGTAAGTTGCGGTTGGAGAGAAGAAGGCATCCAAACCCATACCGGATTGCTTGGTTGCAGAAGGACCATAAAGCCTTGGTAAATGAACAATTTCTAGTAAAGTTCAAGATTGGAAATTACCATGATGAGGTATTGTGTGATATTATTCCTATGGATGTTTGTCATATGTTGTTAGGCAGACTGTGGCAGTTTGATCAGTGAGCAATACATGATGGACATGCCAACACCTATTCTTTGACAAAGTATAAAGTTCTTCATAAGTTGAAGCCCTTGAAAGAGGCAAAGGAAAAGGTATGCAATAATGCAAGAATTTGTTTGGTTGATGGAAGAAAGTTCCTAGAAGGTATGAAGCATGAGCATATGTGTTTTGCATTGATCCTTAGAGTTGATAAAGAAGATACTACTGAGGTACTTGTAGAGGTTTCAAATTTGTTGAATGAGTTTCAAGCTATTGTTTCTGATAAAGTACCTAAAGGTTTTCCTCTAGTAATAAAGATTAGTCATCAGATGGACCTGATTCTTGGAGCCAGTTTTCCAAATAAGGCAGCTCATCATATGACTCCAACAAAGAGCAAAGAGTTGAACAAACAAGTGCAATAGTTGTTGTGGAAAGGATTGATTCAAGAGAGTTTTATTCCATGTGCAATACCTGTAGTACTAGATTAAAGAAGGATGGGGATGGCAGATGTGTACAGATTCTAGAGCCATCAACAAGATCACCATCAAGTACAGATTTTTGTTGCCAAGAATGGATGACATTATGGATTGTTTGAGTGGAGTTGAGTACTTCACGAAGATAGATTTGAAGAGTGGATATCACCAGATCTGGATTAGAGAAGGAGATGAATGGAAGACAACCTTCAAAACCAAGGAGGGATTGTACGAGTGGTTAGTCATGCCTTTTGGGCTAACCAATGCACCAAGCACATTTATGTGGCTTATGAATGAGGTATTGAAAGAATTTTGAGGAAAAATTGTTATTTTTTATTTGAATGATATTTTTATTTTAGTAAGACATTGGAGGAGCATTTGATGCATATCTGAAGAGTTTTTGAGAAGCTAAGGGAGGAGAAGTTGTTGATTAATTTGAAGAAATGTAGTTTTCTGAAGAGAGAGTTGGTGTATCTGGGATTTGTTGTCTCAGCAGAGGGTCTCAAAATGGATCTAGAGAAGGTGAGATCTATCATTGAATGGCCTACTCCAAGGAGTGTTACAAAGGTAAGATCATCTCATGGTCTAGCAAGTTTTTACATAAAGTTTATTAAGAATTTTAGTAGTATTTGTGCACCTATAACTAAAGTGATGAGAGGGTATAGAAAAGAGTTTAAGTGGACTACAGGAGTAGCCAAAAGTTTTGATATGTTGAAGAAGAAAGCTACATAGCAACCTGTTTTGGCTCTTCTAGATTTCAATAGGTTCTTTCAAGTAGATTGTGATGCTAGTGGCACTGCCATGGGAGCTATTTTGAGTCAAGAAGGTAAGCCTATTTCCTATTTTAGTGAGAAGTTAAGTGATGCTAAGAAGAAATATTTTTTATATGATCAAGAGTTTTATGCTATAGTTCAGGCTTTGAAGAAATGGAGACACTATTTGTTTCCAAAATATTTTTTTTTATATACTGATCACTAGGCTTTGCAGTATCTTAATAGTCAAGGAAAGTTGAATCAAAGGAACTTAAAATGGGTTGAGTTTTTCTAGAGTTATACTTTTGTTTTGAAGCACATGAGTGGAAGACCAAACTGAGTTGTAGATGCCTTAAGTAGAAGGAAGAATTTGTTGATAGAGATGAACATAGAGGTTGTTGGGTTCAATGAACTCAAGAGTTTGTATCCAGAAGATCTAGACTTTGCAGAAGCTTGGAAGGCTTGTTTGGAACTTGTTACATTGGATAGGATGAAATGGTTGGATTTTTTAATCCAATATGGGATGTTGTTTAGAGGAAGCCAATTGTGCATTCCAAGGAGTTCTATAGAGAGAATCTAATCAAGGAGAAGCATAGTGGAGGATTGGATGGACATTTTGGTCGAGATAAGACCATTGTTCTTATCAGTGAGAATTATTATTGGCCACAGTTACAACAAGATGTGAAGAAGTTTGTACAAAGTTGCAAAGCATGTCAGATGGTGAAAGGAAAAAGTCAGAATACTGGATTGTATCAGCCATTACCTGTACCTGAGAGGCCATGGGAGGATATTAGCATGAATTTTATTATGGGTTTTCCAAGGACACAAAGAGGGCATGATTCCATATTTGTGGTGGTGGATAGATTTTCAAAGATGGCACATTTCATTCCGTGTCAGAAGACAAGTGATGTTGTTCATGTTGCAAAGTTGTTTTTCAAAGAGGTGGTGAGATTACATGGTCTACCAAAGAGTATAGTTTTAGACAAAGATACCAAATTTGTTGGTTATTTCTAGAGGACATCATGGAAGAAGTTGAAGATAGATTTGAAGTTCAATTTTGCACACCATCCATAGAATGATGGACAAACAAAGGTGGTGAATAGGAGTTTGGGAAACCTACTAAGGTGATTAGTAGGAGATAAACCAAAGGGATGGGATTTGATTTTACCACAGTTAGAATTTTCTTACAACAATTCTATCAATAGGAGCACTAGTAAATCACCATTTCAGATTGTATATGGGAGTAGTCTAAGAGCTGGTTCTGAATTGAGAAAGATGGATAAGGGGGAGAAGAGTAGTGTTGAGGCTGAAGATTTTGCTGAGCACCTAAAGAATTTTCATGAAGAGGTGAAGAAACATTCAATAAGATGAACTCACCATATAAGGCTCAAGTAGATTAGAAAAGGAGGTATAAGGAGTTCCAAGTAAGAGATGGAGTCATGGTTCATTTGTGAAAGGAAAGGTTTCTTGTTGGTACATACAAGTTAAAGATGAAGAAGTTTGGACCATGCAAGATCCTGAAGAAGCATGATTCAAGAAATACTTATGAGGTAGAGTTGCCTAGTGGAATAAACATTTCTCCTATGTTCAAAATTGCTGATTTGATAGAGTATCATTGAGGTGATATAGAGGAGGGACCGATAAATGAACAGTTGAAAATTCTAGCACCTACTTCAGAGAAGGAAGAGATAGAAGAAATCTTAGATAGTTGTGTGGGTAGGAGCATAAGAAATAGGTGATATGTAGAGTACTTGGTGAAATGGAGAGGAAGCCCGTTGAAGATTCATAATGGTTATCTGAGGCTAAGGTTAACCATCTTGGTTTCCCTCTAACTCCTGAGAAGTGATAGGGTCACTTTTCAAATTACCCTAGGTGTCTGATGCAGGAGCATCCAACAGTGTAGAGCAATCTTGTATAACCCAAAAAAATTATTTACTTTATTTTCCTTAGTTTTTTTTAGTCCCATGATGGCACTAAAGGGGTATAAGACTGTCAGGCATTAGAAATAGCAAAAAACGAGCACTTACTATTTTTAGTAAGTATGCCAAAACAGGCTTGTATGGATGTGAAATTTTACCCCAAGGAGTAGAGCTGAAAAACATTTATGGTCTCGAAAGAATCACCTCAATACCCTACACTGTTTGGGAGAAATTAAAGTTTTTGTCCCATGAAATTTCTCCAATGCAAATTCAAATTCAGATATAAAACTTTGGAGGCCTCGAAACAACTCAAAAAATGGCTAAACTGACTTATAGTGGGTTCACGTGTCGAAGACCTCGTCGAGAGCTTACCGACGATATGCAATAATAGTGAATTGTACACCCGGATCAAAAGTTATGGCCCCACGAAGTTGGTCCTCTAGAAATGAATTTCATAAAAAAATTCTTCCTAGGCCAAAAATCAAACAGTAGGACTTTTGGAGCCAAAACAAAAGGGGAAATTTGAACTTTCTAGAACATTCTAGGGTGTTTATTGGGGAAAATAAAAAGGGCTAAATGGGGGTTGCAGAAGGTGTCCTTGATAGTGTAGATTGTGGCTATGAATAGTAGTTTTTCCTTTTAGAGTTGATTTTGTTGTAATGAATCAAGCTCATGAGGCTATAGCATGTAAGCTTTGAATCTATAATTTTATTTTCTGAAAATAATTGAAAGTGAATCATTTTTTTGTCTTGCATCTTTTGTGTTGTTATTTGTTGTTGTAATTTCTATGGGTTTTGAGGTGGCATGGCCTTCATCAAGAGGTGTGGTCCTTCTTCCTATCATTGTTGTCCTCAGACTGGGTGTTTCCACACTCAATGAAGTTGTTTATAGAAACCTAGTCAAATTTTCCTTTTTCCCATAATGTTATTGTTGACCTCCTGGAACCATGTTCCCCCTTTTGTTATCTGGGGAATATGGAAGGAAAGGAATAATAGGATATTCAGGTAAGTGGAGAGAAACAACTGGGAGGTAAGCTTGATTATAAAAACACAGATTAAGGAAAATATTGAGGTTGGAAGTTACTATTTTTCCAAAGCATGGCCTAACTACAAAGAGATGAGGATTAAGCAGAATTGGAGCATAAGGAAGGATCTCACTAAGCTCAATTGGTCTATGTTGCTAAATAGAATGGCTACTATGTGAACTACTCCTTAGAAAAATTGGATAAAGTGTAAATTTGATTGGTGATCAAAAGGCAACCTGGGATTAGCAGGGGCAGGGGGTCTACTAAGAAACCACAAAGGGGAATGCATAGTGAGATTTGGTGTGAATATGGGTGTCTATTCGAATAGTAAAGTTGAAGCAATGGCTGCCTTAGGGGGATTCAAAACACTAAAGGATCTCGACTTTAAAAATGTAATAATTGAAGGAGATTCCAAAATCATTGTGGATATTTTGAATGGTGTGGCTATGCCACCATGGGAGCTAAAACATATAATTGATAAATTCCTAGCACTAAAGAGTTACTTCACCAACTACAGGGTGCAACACATATATAGAGAGGGTAACAAAATTGTTGACTGTGCCGCCAATGTGGCTCTGAGTTGTATGGGGTGGACCCGCTAGAAAAATAATAATATCCTAAAGTCTTTAAGAGACTTGATATTAAATGAGAAATTTGAAAGTGATTACAATTTGCAAATATGATATGATGAAGTTACACAGGACACATAGGAGTCTTGAGGTGTTTAAAGGTTTAAAGAGTTATGATGATATTGGGCATACAATGTGGTATCAGATGATCTCATTTTGAAGTAAAATAAATCATTCTTCCCTTCTCAAGGTGTCTAATGATCACATGGATATTTTCAAATTGGTAAGGGCTGTCAACTCGAATTGTGCTAATTTGCCTCTTGTCAACCCTTCCTGGAATTGTAAAGTGTTGCAAGGATTGAAAATAAATGAGGATTTTGAAACTTGTAATAATAATGATGAGCTAATGGTACTGGGAATTGTGCCATTGGCCTTCCCTAAAAGAAACTTCTCGATCCCACATTTTTTATGTGCTTTTTTTGTCATTTGGAGAAATTGTGTCTTCTTTAACAAGGAAAGAAAGATGAGGAAGTGGGTGATTATGAGGAATAGCCCACTGCAGCCTAAAAATTTGTAGATAGTTAAAATGGGAGGCCCAAGGAAGCACACTAAGCCTCCTAATTTCTAGTACCTTAAGCAAAATGTGGATTTATGGAGGCCTTTTGAAAATCTAGGTATGACTATTTTTTGAATTTTTGAAGGGTTACAATGAGAATTTAACTACTAAGTTTACCAACTTCTGGAGGAAAGGAAATGTAGCCATTGGAGTGGAAAAGTTTGAGGTTATGATGAGGTTCATTTTGAATGAAACTAGCTTGCAAAACCAAGGGATTAAAGTTGATAAGAAGAATGGGGCTGATTATCAGAATTTTGTGGATAAATTCCTACATGAAGGGGAGAACCTTAAACATTTTCAAAACAGGTATGCTAGGTTTGAACTCCCACCTCCCTTTGCTTTGGTTAGCCTATTGTTATGTGGTAGTTTTCTTTAGAAGGAAGATATATGTTGGTGCATGCATACCATTTTCCTTTGCTCAACCATATTAGGCATGGATAGAATATCAATTTACCCTTTTACTTATTGTCTTCCCTGCAACTCAATATTGAGAAGGGTGCCAGTCCTTCCCTACACCAAGGTCTGATGCTAACCCTCTATAAGTATGCTATGTTTCTTAACCCTCATGGAAACCCTTTGGCTGCTAGAAATGACAATCCTAACCATTTAGATGGGGATAACGAGCAACATCCTATTGATGAAATTCCTATTGTGGCTCCTAATCCCTGCCTACCTCCCTTAGTTGCTGCCAAGAGGGTGCTAATTCCTACTAAGAGCCCATCCCCTGTGGCCAATGTCTCAAACCCATCTACTCCTATGATGTAAAAAAGTGAGGAAAAAGGTGTTTATGAGATTGAGCTCATCAAGGCTACGTCGGAGAAGAGAAACACTCACCCTTTTTGTTGGACCTCCCTAAGGTGAAGAAATTAAAAATAGAAATTAACCCTAGTGATATCATTAATATTTTATGAGGAAGGTGTGCAAAATAAGTAGTTGAAGGTGATCCTGCAAGGGAAAGGGAGTGGAGGAAGTGGTGGTAGAAGGTTAGCCCATCTGGCCAAAGCTGCCTCTAAGGACAAGAAAGGAAAACAAAAAATCACTATGTGCAATGAGGAAGGCCTAGAATTCAAAGAGTTTGAAGCTTAGGAGGAAGAATATTCTAAGGATATGGACTTTGAGGACACTGCATATGATATGGGGGAAGAAGGTTCGGATGAAGAAAAGGAAGATGATGAGGAACAAATTGAGAAAGTCAAGGAAAAAAATTATGATATTGAGGATGTGCAGGATGTTGGGAATATGGGAATGGAGACAAATACTGAGGACTCAAGCATGAATTTTATGAAGAGTAGACTAACTTTTCTATAGGTTCAAGTGGACGATATGGAGAAAGCATTAGTTACGCTAATGAAGGTAACTAATAGACTAATGAGGAGGGAAATGGTGGGAGCTATTTCTGGAGAAACCAGAATCTCTAGGAAGTTGAAAAAATAGGGAAAGCTTGATGTTTTAAAGATGTTGGACGAGTCTAAGGGACCTGACTAGAGGGAGTACATCTCCCTCATTGGTGAGTATGGGGACCTGTTGAAGAAAGCCAAGTAATGGCTTCTTGTTGTTGCTTTAATGACTGCTTTTTGTTTTTTCTCTTTTTGTTTCCAAATCTCGAATTGCTATTTTATAATAGCCCTGTTATGGTTTAATACTACCTGGGACACTGTTGATTTGATCAATGGTTTACATTGTTAAGTTTTCTAGCAGAAACTTCTTGTTTTTTATTAATATTGGTTGGACTATGGTTACAATGTTGAATGATGGCCTGTGTGCTACTCTACTCATTTTTTGGTTCTTGTTGGTGGTGTTGTTTCTTACCTTGTTTTGGTTCCTTTTTGGTTTTTAGCTATAACCATGGGATCAGGGCCCTTCCCTGCTTAACTAATAAAAAAAAAACACTAGTCTCTAACATATTAACATAAATATAGTTTTCTATTGGAGTAATTCTTGAACCTTAGGTTTATGATTTAGGTTTAAAACACTCACAAGGTTAACCTAAAATTTGATCAAATCAATCAATTTGGAATCAAACCAATCAATATAACTAGTTGAAGATAAAAGTTGAATTGAGACAAAAGCCTCCCACCTTCTTAGCCAACAATTGAACCATTTTTTCTATTTACATATGCAATAAAAATTTCAAAACCAAATCCAAATGGTGACATTAGTGATCTAGAGTCAATAAAAAATTTAAGAATAGTTTCCAATGACTTAAAATTAATCCATATCTACCATGAAACTAGGGTCCATTATTCTAAATAAATTCATTAGTTGAAGATAAAAGAAAACTAATGAGGAAGAAACCCTTTGGGAGAAGGGAGATGGAGGATTGAATTATCTGAGGCTAGATTTATTTCATCCAAGTGTTATCTTAAATAGATATAAAAGTAAAAATTAAATTAAAAAATATAGAGAAAATAAAAAGATTTAAAAAAAAGTTATAATTTATATGTCCATAAGTGTGTGTAATAAATATTTAATATATCTAAATAAAATATTTAGTATATTTGAAATGAATTGTGTTTCATCTCTTCATATGATTATGGTGAGGTTAATTCAATCACTTTCTCCCCCATAAGGAAATACCTTTCTCCTTCCATAGGTGATTGCATTACAAATACTCTTAAAATTTTAAGTAGATCCTTATATCACTCTTGTAAAACCTACACCTACATTGACTCACCTCTCAAAGGTTTTGTTGACCTTGTTCCCAAGAATAATGTAACTATTTTAGGATCAATGAATCATTTTCCCTATGCTCATGCTTAACAACCCTCAAATTTACTATGGATGATTTCCTTGATCTATAGAAAATCAATCCAACTATGGTCATAGGTTATCTTTCCACTCCTTTTATTCATAGACTTCGAAGACGATTAGGGTATAAATTACCAATACTAATCAAGGATTTAGTAATAAAATTTTAAGATCTAGCTCCAACAACTTGTCAAGACACATTTTGATTATCTCTAAATATACACATTTCTATAAATTCAAGGGTAGACCATAGAGACTATCCTAAATTGTCAAAATTGGGATAATTTTTAGTTTTGTGCATAATTACTCGATCATAGGAGTTATCTAAGGAAATAGACAGTCTATTGATAAATTCAAAAAAAATCATAAAGTAATGTTCTTCATATGTGAGGAATCAAAAACATTGAACCCCTTAAGTCATCCTATTACCCTAAACCCTAAACCAATGTCTTAAGGGGTTCTAATATGACATGTCTTAAGGGGATTAAAGAAGTTCTCAAAATTTGGTGAAGTTTCCCAAGGCAACCAAATTTAACAATAATATACATTCAATATTTAGTGATTAAACTATAACCTATAGCCTTCCCACCTTCCTCTTGTTAGGGATTTTAAGGCCTCAAAAATTTCAACAGGCTTCTCATGGAAGGGGAGGATGAAGGCTTCTCATGATAAGATCATGGAAGATTATAATATGAATGAGATCTCATGAGAGGTTGGTCAATCGAAACAAGACATATCTCAATCAACTGTTCCACAAGAAAATGTTGTTCTATGAGGAAAAAAATGGTTTTCTAAATGATTCAATGCCATTGCATAGTACGGGTATAATTCAAAGGCTTTACACATATTTTCCATTCCTTCATGAATAATACCCTTTTAAGTAACTTGCAAGTACATTATTCCAAGGGCCACCTAGGCTTCAACATTTTCAAGTTCTACCAAGTCCATTTTTTGGAAGGAACTCATTTTGGAAGCCTTTTATATTTCAAAATGCATATAACATTGTAGTTATATCATGAGTATCTCAAGCAATAAAATTTTTATAGAACATTGCAACCTTTTGATAACCCTTTAAAGTATTAACTGATAGTAAACACATAGAGTTGAGAAAGATAGTTCTTCATGATTGACTATGTATTTAGTTTGACATTGATGTAAAAAATTTAGTTAAACCTAGAAGCACTATCTTGAACTTCACCAAATTTTATCCCCTTAAGCCATCAAATGTTTTGTCCTAGGACCTTACTTCATAGATCCCATTAAGCCATCCTATTGAACCTAAACCCTAAACCCTAAATCCTAAAGCCATCATTTTTTCCTAGGGCCTTAATTCATAGATCCCCTTAAGCCATCCTATTAAACCCTAAACCCTAAACTCTAAACCCCAAACCCTAAAGCCATCATTTTTGTCCTAGGACCTTAATGAATTTTGGTTTCCTTGGGCAACGTCACCAAATTTGATTCCCTTAAGCCATGTAATTTTGTCCCAAGACCTTAATTCATAGTTCCCCTTAAGCCATCCTATGAGGACCCCTTAAGCCATCATAATTTCTGCTAATTTAATGTAATTTTTAATGAGATTTCACATCACATTAACAATTATTTGTTTTTTCACTTGTAACATGCCTTAGACATAAATGAGCCTTACACATTCTTTCATTTGTTTTTAATTAGGTCATTTATATTAAATGGTTTAAGGGGATTTTAAAACATGTATTTTACATTTTGAAATTACAAATTAAATGTAGGTTCACTTATATCTAGATCATGGATAAATTAAATATTGAGGATATATGCAATCCACCTCCACACCCTTCATCTCCACCCCATCCATCTCCAACTCCACCCACTCCACATCATAACCCCCCACCTCCACCACCTACATCTGATGGTACTCTCTTGCTAGCATGGATTGATGTGAATGTTAGATCCATTCAGGATCAAATCAACACTATTCAGAATGAATAATATATTCCACCACCTTTGAGGTGTTTGGCATCTATGATGCAAAATGTTGTTGATGTCACTAGGTCCATTGATGTGGACTTAGATGAGCATCAATGATGGATAGAGGAGAAGAGACATTCCTATTCTAAAAATGAAAACACAATGAAATGAAGAGATGCAGTAGAGAGCTGCTTGGTCACACTTTATTAAGACAATGATCTTATTAAATTTTATTGAATTTTGCAGTTCACACTGACAATGATCAATTTTTTATAAAGAATTTGACCTTGGATGGTTATTTTATAAAGAATTTAGTTGGATGGATATTTTTAGTGTTGAATTTATGAATAAAATAGTATAATGATGAGACAAAAATTTAGTAAAACCCCTTAAAAGCCATCATATATTATTAATTACATCCTTTTAATGTACATTTTAAAAAAAAATATATATTTAACTTAATGAAATTTGCTTGCCTTTAGAAACTTCACCAAATTTTATCCCCTTAAGCCATCATAATTTATGCTAATTTAATATAGTTTTTAATGAGATTTCACATCACATTAACAATTATTTGTTTTTTCATTTGTAAAATGCCTTAGACAAAAATGAGTCTTAGGGATTTTTTCATTTGTATTCAGTTAGGCCATTTATATTGAATGGTTTAAGGGGATCTTTAAGAAAATGGTTTAAGGGGATTAAACCTTAAACCCTAAACCCTAAATCCTAAATCCTAAAGCCATCATTTTTTCCTAGGATAGTTATGCCATAGATCCCTTTAAAACTAGATACTTAGGACCCCTTTCAAGCCACCATATGTTATTGATTAGGTCTCCTAAATGTACATTTTAAAAACTAGTATATTTTTAACTTAATGAAATTTGGTTGCCTTGGGCAACTTCACCAAATTTTATCCTTTTAAGCCATCATTTTCTCCTAGGACCATAATTCATAGATCCCTTTAAATAGATATATTACAACCCCTTAAGCCATCCTACGAGGACCCCTTAAGCCATCATAATTTCTCCTAATAAATTAATGTAATTGTTAATGATAAATTAATGTAATTTTTAATGAGATTTCACATCACATTAACAATCATTTGTTTTTTCATTTACATTTCTTAGAAATAAATGAGCTTTTTGTGAATGTTTTAAGTTTATTTTTTAGTATGTTCATGTATTAAAATTACATAGTTCTAGATCTTAAATTTTGAAATTTCTATGTACACATGGTAAAGTTGAATGATGTATACATGCATTGTACATCCTAGCTTTTATTTTAAAAATGCATATCTTAAATTTTCAAATTTGTATGTACATGCTCAAGTTAAATCAATGTATGTATGTGTATGTATATGTATGTATCCTACTTAAATAAATTTGCAAGTATGTTTAAAATTTAACTATTTCTTGTAATTTTGTACTTGTTTGTTAATTTTGTATAATTTAATGTAGGTTCACTTATATATATCATGGATCAATTCGATATTGATGATATACTTAATCCACCTCCTTAGCAACCTCCACCTCCATCCCCTCCACCTCCACCTCCCCCTTTACCACCTCCACATCATAGCATCACACCTCCACCACCTCTTAGATCTAATGAGGCTCGCTTGCAAGCACAAATCAATGACAATGTTGGATCCATTTAGAATCAAATCAATTCTATTCAAAATGAAGCATTAATTCCACCACATGTGAGGCATTTTGCATCTATGATGCAAACTATTATTGATGCCATCAGGTCCATTAATGTGGACTTAAATAGGCATCGACATTGACAAGAGGAAATGAGAAAATTTTATTCAGATGGTCTCTCCGATAAACAAATTTTGGACCTGAAAATAACAAAATCCCATCTTGCACCTTATTTTTTCAACCCTAGCAATCACCTACCAATTCCTACAAATAAACCTACAATATAAATGAGGTGGTGCATACATCCACAAATGACTGAACATTTTTGGGAGTGATGGTGGATGGTATTTGATCATCCACCACATGCTAATTTGGAGGTCCCCTTATACTTTTTGAGGAAATTATATGAAAAGTATTTTTTTGGGAAAAACCCCAATTATTTTGATTTTAAATTATTTTAGGGTGTTGGTGGTGGCATACCACAATAGAAGTTAGGGGTGTGGGTTCATCCCCGATGCCTCATGCATGCCCAACCTCTTGTAGATCATCCTACTCCTATCATTCCTACACCTGTGCATCATCGTGCAGTGGTATCCATATTAGGATCTTTGAGTACTCTCATAGAAAAGTTTGATGAGCATACTTTTGCGATGATGGTTGGGGAGCCTAGAGATCGTGACTATGGAGGGGCATTCTATGGAGCTAGTCCTAGTACCACTCCACGAGTGTCGACAACCCACATATGTACTAGTTGCCATCAAGTATGCTATGGACCTAATCAGGCTACACCCAGTTCGGAAGGAAATGGAGATTCTAGTGGAGAATTTGGTTGCATTAGTTCATATGTTGATTTTCTTACTGCAAAGCATCACCCTATAGATAGTTTGACATAGGTATAAATATGCATGTACATGTTGAATTTATAAGAAATTTGTAAGCAAATTTTTTTTTAATGAACATACATATAAAAAAAATGTAATATTTTAACAATCAAATTGTTTGGTGTAGAAGGCCCTGAACATAGGGGAATCATTTGCTCCTCGAGTTTATATGTTGACACTAGTGCTAGCTGGCAACCCTTATGGGGTATTTTGATTTCAATTTTTTAAATAATATGAAATAATTTTTTAACTTGAATTTTTTAATTTGTAATTCAATAATGAACATATGTTTAAAATATTTATGTTGGTTCAGGGGATTCAATCGGGCTTCCACATTGATTCCACCTAAGGGTGTCACTCAATGCTCCTCCATTGTTGGGTGCTTCACATTAGGTGTAGGTACATGTATATTGTAAATTATTTAAAGTTACTATATACTTACAATTTTATATTTTCAATTTACTATATATCAAATGTGCATGTACAAGTAAACATTATAAGCATTATGTCTATGTATGTAGGTTGACACAACTATGAGAATGGGGATTGAAAACACATTTGATGTGGCAACAACTTAGGAGACATTTTAATTTCAAGTTATTTTAAAGAAATTCTACATAATGTTTACTCACTTGAATATATATCTATGTGTGTGTGTGTGTGTGTGTGTGTGTGTGTTGGAAGAATGAAGAAGAAACCCTTAGATGTGTTGTCATTGATGCCAACATTGTTTGTTAACAGTTTTGTCTAATCTGGTAAACAGTTTTGGTGTCATCTTGATCCAGTAATTTGGTCCAAAATTTATCGTGTTATAAGCATAGCTTATGAGGTAACAATATCTTATTTAGGACTACTAAATGCATCTATGATCAAGGTTTCAATGATTTTGGATGAATAGGCTGAAAGTTACAAATGATAGAAGATCGACATACAGTTTTTTGGCTTACACTATACAAGATGGTATGCGTAATTTGGTCTGCATTCCTACGACATTTGGAATAAAACTTAACAATTTTGGGAGATGTTTTTGAGGTTTTAATACTACATATATTCTAAATGGTGCGTGCTTATATGATCATATGGGTGATTCGTATTGGTTACATTGGTTTATTTTGTGATTAGCTCTAATTCCTGACCGACCTAATACTTGAGTATGTGCTATGAATATTAATATGTATTTCAAATGTTAAGGGGATCTATTTTAGATCCATTTCAACCTAAATCAAGTATTGCATGTTTGATTTGAGTGCGAAGAAGTTTTCTTTCAAGTATGAAGCCGGTAAAGTGATTTTGAATTAAATAGGGCTACATCTAATTAGGCCGACCTAATTGATGTATGTGGATGTAATAGGGTATATATCTAGAATATTTTTAAGTTGCATATGATATATAGAAATGTAATGTGATGTCCATGAGATATGATATTGTGCGAACTTGCAAATTTGTATATGTGAGATCAGGATAAGGGTAGAATTGCTATGAATGTTAAGTGACTACTAAGCAGAGAAGTATTTTATATTCAAAGCTTCAAAGGAACTTAATTCAACACAAGGAAAGTGCACTTTGTATAATTTCACACTTTGGCTGTGTAGCCACTTTTTTTTGTATCTATTTTCAGTTGTAAGCCTTATAGGGACATTGTGTCTTTGAAGTGAGCCCCTGTAATATCTTATAACCAGTTATAATATATTGTGAGCTAATCCTCACTGTGGTTTTTCCCTTTTTGGGTTTTCCACATAAAAATATTGGTGTTCATGTGTTGTGTGATCTTGTGATTCCTTTCATGCTTTCATTCATAGTTGCAGCTAGATATGTTCTAATTATTGGATGGATTATGACTAAATGGTTTAATATAATACTGATTCACCACCCCTCTCAATATTTTGGGTGTTCAACAATATATATATATATTGTGAGCACAAAAATTGCATAGAATAACAAAAGATCAACAAAACAATGTCAAACATGTTAGTAACAAAATCTAATGCTCCCTATGAGATTCTTCAACTAATTTAAGAGAAAAAAATGAAATAAACAAAGAAATAATATAATTGAAGCATGTAATCTAATCTAAACTAGAAAAACCTTCATCCCATAGGGGGAGTGGTGGTCCTTTGATGTGTAAAGAAGCCCTTTCCCAATCTCTTGATAAGCTTGATGAGTTGTTGAAGATTGCAAGATGAAATTGACTATAATCTAGCTATGAAACTTGAAAATGATGAAAACTAAGAACTCAAATGGCTATAGTGATAATGCATGAAGTTGTGGATCCATAATATAAAAAGGATGCCTCTATTTATAAAAGCCAAGGGTTGAAGATTGGAGGAAATTGGTGAATGTGGGATAAAATGAGAGCCAATGAGAATGTGACAAGTGTCACAATTCTATTGGATGAGGGTGGAGCACATTTTGGGAAATGTGTGAGTGGAGAAGGATGTAAGAGAAGTAAATGTTTTTGGTTGAGAATTTTAAATTCTTGTAAGAGGAATTGAATGAGATTTGAAAGGATGTAAGGGGATTTGAAAGGTTATAAGAGAATTAATTGCAAATGTAAGAGGATGTGATAGATTTTTTAAATCCTTTGGAGGGAAATTGAATGAGAAGTTGTTGAGAGGAATATTCCTTGGAATATACCTTGGTGAGGGAAAATAGATGAATTAAATAATTAATTAAAAAATTTAATGTGCAACCTGGTTACTTGGCCATGGTTGATTTAACTCTTGAGGAGTTAAAAGTTGGAGGAATTGATAACGTTGATTAGAAAGCTGATTAAAGATTAATTAATCCAAAATTAATTAATTGGAGAGGATGAGGAGATGTGACATTTGATTTGATTGATTTTTAATCAAATGGGAGGATTTGAGAGAGGATTTAATTAAATAATTTGATTTATTTAAATAAGATGAACAAATCAGTTAGAAGAAGGATAAATTAATCAATAAGTTTAATTATTTGATTAATAACTAAATTTGATGATTTTAATTAAATACTGTTGATTATTCAATTAATTGATCAATTTGAAGTGATTTAGGAAGAAATGGTGTTAGTTGATCATAATTGGATGCATAATATCAATCAGGACATTTTCAGTGTCTATATTTTTCCCCTCTTTGAAGCGAAGCACTTGCTCTGTTGGTTTAAAGAATAATATTGCTACAATCAAAATTCAAAAATTCCCTGCTTTTTGGATGCCCCACTATTGGCCTAGTAGAAAAATTACGTTGCTATATTTCCCCCTTGAGATATCAGGGAAAAATTTGCAAAATTTGGTTGAGCTCACAAAAAAGATTCAAGATTAGTTCAGCTCAAAGAGGACAAGAAATATTGAATGTTTGATGTAGATAGATGATGATGTATAGTTAGTCATTGGCCATGGGTAGCCTCATTTATATTTTGATATATCACACATATTTGATACTTGGATAGAAATGTTAGTAAAGATAGAAGAATAAGAAGAATAAGAGGGATCAACCCTTGATTCCAAGAAGATGTAGAAGTCCAACAAGTCCATGAGTCATCGAGACTTTATTGGATATGGTGATGAATGATGATGATTTTCTTATCAGAGATTGGGATTTTGAAAAAGCTTACTTTCCTTATTCTTGATAAAACACATAGATACGATGCATCAAGGTATGGACAACTAGGATGTCATGGTATCTAATGCGATGGAATTTCACTCAACAAATAGATAGGAGTATTCTTGTTCACACCTAACATACAAAAACTTTGCTAGGATGCACTTCAGAAGTTTCAAACATCTCAGACCAAAACATGGAAAGGTATAGCCTATCAATGCAATAGTCAACAAGCTGCCCAAAATACCTTCCATACATACCTAACAAAGAAAGTATTCGCCTAGTTATATCACAAGAATATCCAACAAACACGCACACACACACACACACACATATTAACCTAATTCAAGTACACATGTTTTAAATTTGACTTTTAGGACTTTCTTAGTGCCACATTTTTCCTTGATGGGTTGACAATACCTCAACTAGGACATGCAGAGAAGCCTCATATGGTACAACAACCTCTTATAGTACAATTTAAATATGATAAATTATAAATTAAGTTGAATTAAATCATTTTTAATCATCTTACATCTAATTTCAACTTTCTTTCTCTTGTATGTAGATTGATTTAGAGAATATAGAGAGAGGTTTAGGTGCACCAGAGCATCCAGAGCAACCTCACACGATAATTTAATTTTATGATAAATTATAAATTAAATTATCATTAAATAATTTTTAATCGTCTTACATTTGATTTCATCTTTCTTTCTCTTGTACAGAGTGATTTAGGTCATCTAGGTAGTCCATGTGGCGTGAAAGTCTCTTGTGTATAGAGATGATATGAATTACATTATTTCATGGATTGTATATTTGACTATTTCACATACTAGACATATATTGTTTCTCATGGACTTAATATATTGTTTCATGGACTTTATATTTCATGAGTTGTATTGTCATGGACTTAATATATTGTTTCATGGACTTTATTGATTTCAATATTTTATGGTCTATTATTATTAAATAGTAATTTACACATGTTTTTATATGCATTTTATGTGAAATTAATATGAAATTGATAGGACATATTTGTACTTTACCAAAGATTCATAGTCAAGACATTAATAGGACACTAATGTGAAATTAAATACAAATATGAAATTAAAGTTGAAATTAATAGGACATTTGAATATTTGTACTTTACAAATTTAGTGATTCATAGTCAAGGGATTAACTTATCAAAGAAGTTCTAAAAAAATTACTAAAGGGGATCAAATACTTCAAAGTACATGTCTGATATTTAATCACTACAGTTGCTTAAGGGGATCAAATACTTCAGAGTACATGTCTCATATGTAATCACAATTGATATAATTAAGTATTATACTTTAGGGTGACTCATCATAACAAATGATATAATTAAGTATAAATATTTAGGATATGTCCTAATAGGACATCTTAAGGGGGTCAAATACTTCAAATTACATGTCTCATATTTAATCACAATTGATATAATTAAGTCTAGTAGAATTTAGGATGACTCATAATAACAATAAAAAAATTTAGAAAAAAATAATGTTAATGTGAATATAATTTATGTCGTAATAGGATGTCTTAAGGGGTCCTAAGAGGACTTCTTAAGGGGATAAAAGAATTCAAAGTACATGTCTCATGTTGGATCGCAATTGATATAATTAAGTATTAGACTTTAGGGTGACTCATCATAACAAATGATATAATTAATTATAAATATTTAGGATATGCTTGAATAGGATGTCTTAAGGGGATCAAATAATTCAAAGTACATGTCTCATATTTAATCACAATTGATCTATAATTAAGTATTATAATTTAGGATGACTCATCATAACAATCACATTCTATACAATTTAAATATTGTCAATGTTAATTTAATTTATGTCGTAATAGGATGTCTCAATTGGTCCTAATAAGATGTCTTAAGGGGTCCTAATATGATTTCTTAAGGGGATCAAATAAGTTCTCAAAATTTGGTGAAGTTACCCAAGGCAACCAAATTTAACAATAATATACATGATATTTAGTGATTATACAATCAAATTTAAAGTTTCAAAGTAGGAAAACATGCACATTTAATAAATAAAATATATATAATATTGATTTTAACATATAAAAGTGTAACTTTCATGGTGTGTTTTCAGTGGAGATTATATGTTACTTGACGTTTATCTGTTTGCAGATATTGCAGGATTAAAAGCCTCGATTCCACCTACTTCGGCAGGACAGGGCGAGCACAAAATGAACCCAACGGGTACAACGTTGTTAAAAAAGGAGTTGTTACGGAAGAGTTTCCGTCCCAAGTTCGTCTGTTCATTAGGAGGTAGTGGAGTCATGCTTAGACCTGGTCTTGTCTTGGTATTTTGATTTTTGAGTTAAATGATTTATTTAATTTATTTATGGTTTGGGGATATTTAATTTAATTATTTTATATTTATAAGATTAATTAAAGTTATTTCATTAATGATGATATAGTAAGTACTGAAGTTTAATTATATTTAATTAAAAGTTAGTTATTTAAAAGCTTGTTTAAATTAAATTTTAGAAATAAGTGGCGGCGATTAAAAAGTTATTGTTTAAAAAGTAATTAAAAGAGAAAAGCTGGAGATATTCTTGTGGGGGTTATTTTGAGAATAAAATTAATTAATTCTAAAGCTATTTTGCGTGAAGAGGAAGAGGAAGAGGCAGGGGGCTGTTGAAATAGGGATTTTGTATTCTTTTTGTGGGGGAAAAAAATAGAATCAGAAAGGGGGGGAGTATGCAATAAGATTAAAAAAAAGATTGATTGGGGATTTGGTGCGATTGGATTGCAAGCTATAGATTTCAAACTCGACATCGAATATTTAGGCCAACCAAGCGATTTGATCCAGGTTCCATTGTTTTTCTAATTTTTTTTGTTTAGAAAATGAATATTGAATGATTATGCTGTCTGAAAACGAAACATTTACTTATTAATTTAATTTCTGAATTGAAACCATTCTTGAATTCTTCTTTTTTGAAGATCTCCAAAGCCCTTTTTGTGTCAATTGATTTGTGCATAATCTGTAGCTCATTGCAGCCATGAAATACCATTTCTTTTGGGTATTCTTTTTATTTCATTTCTCATTCTATGCTTCTTCAATTCAATTTATTTCAAATAGGGAAATGCAACTGTAATATTTTTTAAAAAAATCTTCCATTCTTTATTCTAACGTTATCCTCTGTTTTCTTATATCGATTTCCATTTAATGAATTTTGTGTTTCACATTTGCATGGTATTCAATATTCTGTGTGTTGCGCTTTATTCCCTGTGCCTTATATTTAATATTAAATACTTTTCAACTCATTCAATATGCGATCTATATTGGATTCATCAGGCTTGGATTTGATGTATACCCTTTTATATTTGAGGCTATTTAGGCTGAGCTCATTCTATGGCTTTGATGTTATATTGAAGGCTATATTTAATGGCATTGAATGCCATGTGTTTCGTTATCTTGGGCATTCGATTTTGATTCAATATGGAATTCGATATGTCCATTTTCTGTTGATGTTTAGTACTTAGTGTTTGGTCTGCCTTTCTTGAATTTTTGCTTATGGCATTTATTTTCCTTGCTCTGTGATTTATTCAGATGGATATATATATCTTAAGCTTGGCAATTTTAATGAATGCCGAATAAATCCAATTCCTATCGATGATTATATTTAATGCCCTGCATGGTGATATCAAACTTGGAGTTGTGATTTATTTCTATAATATTAGGCATTGAATAATCTTGTTGTAGACACACAAATAATCCTAACTGACGTTATGCATCTAAATCTGATCAATTAACAATCAATTCTTCTATTAATCAAATAAAACAATTTATTAGATTAATTCACTAATGTCCATCATGTTTGATTAAATAAATCAATTTATTTAATCAAAACCCTAAATTCCTCTCATCTAATTTAATAAATAAAAAATATTTAAATCAAATGTCAAATCTCCTAATTCCTCCAAGTTAATTAGTTCTTAATTAATTAACTCCTAATTATCATCACCCATCCTCTATATATATATATATATATATATATATATATATATATATATATATATATATAAATGAATATGGCTTTATTAAGTATCACAATTTTTGCATTCCATTACTATGATATGCGTATTGTGTTTGGTTCATAGTATTTCAAATTCACCTTATGCTATGGTTATTAGGTTTTGGGTTGGACTTTATGTATTTAAATAGGTATATATATATATATAACTAAATATATCTACATATATATATAGGTTAATGTTAATATTAATATTATTATTAATGTTAATATTAATATATATATATGTATATATATATAAATATATGTGTATATGTATATTGATTGTAATATTCAATAGGTTAAATATTAGATAATTTGTTAGTAAGATAAAGAGGCAAGTTTACCTTTATTTATAATATTTAAAAGATGCATTGAATGTGGTGTTTTAAGAAAATAAGTGTAATGGTTAGTTAAATGTTCATGTTGTTAAGGGTTAGTTCTTAAGTAATGACCTCGTGTACCTCAAAGGATTAAGTCATGCAAATTGAATAATGGTTCCATTGTGTTAATTAATGTTCACTCCTTTGTTAAAAAAAAAATTGTTGCATTTTACTTAATTTCTTTGGGGTTGCATGGCGGGGCGTTACAACTTGGTATCAGAGCCAAGGTTGCTAACGTTGGGTTCTCTGGGTAGTTGGTGTCCATTAGACAACCTTTGTGTTAACTTTGATCTTACATACTATAACTGTGTGCAGGATCATGCCTCAAGCTAGAGGTCATGGCCGTGGAAGAGGCCGAGGTGGCGGTCGAGCAGTCAGTCATCATAGTCCATCACCACCGAGTTTCCATGGTTCTGAGCATGAGAAAAATTCAAGTCCTCAAAGTAATCCGCTAGTTGGTGACCAGAACCTAGGATAGCCTGGTTTGGATGGTCAGTTACAATGTCTTCTAGGAGAGCTCCTTGATCGTTTGGGACCCAGGCCTCAGGAAGAGTCATGGGTCGAGAGAGAGAGGGAAAGGTCTCCAAGGCATAGGGATGCTCTAGTAGATCAAGATGCAGTAATAGCAGGGCATATGAGGGATTTGCTGAGAGCTCAACCTCCTACCTTCAATGGCTCGGGAGGAGGCTTGGAAGCAGAAACCTGGTTGATAGATTGGGATCGTTGCTTCGCAATGCACCCATTTGGTAGCAATACCAAGGCTCGATGCACAATGATGCATTTGCGGGGTTTCGCATCTACCTGGTGGAGGTTGGAAGAATAGAAGTTCCTCCTGGATATCAGTGTGGTTACATGGGAGTTGTTTCTGGATAGGTTCAAGGCTCGTTTTCTCTCTGATAATTGGAGGTAGCGCAGAGCTGATGATTTCCATGATCTTAAGTAGATGTCCTTGTCCATTGAGCAGTATGAGCGGCGGTTCTATGAACTCAAGCAATATGCTGGGATCAATCACAATGAGGGGTTGCTTGTTCAGCATTTTGTTCAGGGCCTGAATGCCCGTATCAGTGGTGGAGTGAGAGTCTTCAAGCCGAAGAAAATGGAAGTTGTAGTAGAGAAGGCTCGGTTGGTAGAGGAAAACTTGGCTATGGCTCTTGGAGGGCATGTTGGAGTTCAGATCGGCAGTGCTCCAGCACCAGGTATAGGTTCTAGAGGGGGACAGTCTCAGGCTGTAGGGCCTTCTAGGAACTTTTAGAAACCCTCCAAGGGTGGTTCACATCATCAGTAGTCTCAACCCAAGCAGATTAAATCGCAGCCTCAGCAGGGGGATAGGTTTCAGGGCAAGAAGTTCCAAAGTTGGCAGCGAAGTAAACCTGATCGTTCTATGCAGTCTGCACAAAGTGCACAATCGACACCATCTTGAGGTAGCTTTCAGCAGTCGAGTGCACCGTCTGGGGTTAGAGGCTTTGGGAGAGGTGCAGGTTGCTTCTCGTGTGGGCAGGAAAGGAATATTGTCAGACAGTGTCCATAGAAGACTACTTCAGAAATTAGTCAGAGGCCAACTATTTCAGAGCCGACAGTGGGCGATGTGGGAAGAGCTCATTGGGTTTTTGCAACAGTGGACAATCGAAAAGTTGAGCATCAGGGCATTGTGATCGAGACATCAGGTGTGTTGATGGGTACTAAAGTTTCTATACTTTTTGAATCTGGTGCTTCTGATTCGCTTATATCTCCTTCCGTTGTGGAGCGATGTGGATTGGTGGCATCTAGGCAAGGCATAACTTGGTAGGTTGAACTAGCCTCTGGGTCAAAATTTCTTGTGGAAGAGTTTGTTCAAGGTTGTAAGTTAGATTTGGGAACTTTTTCAACTCAGGTGGACCTTCAGATCTTACCCCTGGGCTCATATGATGTAGTCTTGGGAATTGATTGGTTGTGTTCACATCGTGCTTTGTTGGATTGTCGCCGTAAAGCAGTGCGGTGTATCAATGATTCTGGAAAGGAGGTGGAGATCGTGGGCACTCAGAGGCCTATTTCTTTGAGAATGATCTCTGCCATGCAGTTAAAAAGGTTGTTCCGACAGGGTTGTCAGCTCTTTGCTGTGGCAATGAATGATCTCAAGACTAAGGATAGTCGAGAGAAATCAATGGATAATTACCCTCTTCTTAAGGGATTCTCCGATGTGTTTCCAAGCGAGATACCTGGAATGCTGCCTAAGTGGGATATAGATTTTCAGATAGACCTAGTACCTGGAGCTGAGCCTATCTCTCGAGCTCCATACCGAATGACCACATAGGAACTTCAGGAACTCCGTCTTTAGTTGGAGGAGTTGATACAAAATGGTTTATCCATCCAAGTGTCTCTCCATGGGGAGCACCTGTGATTTTCGTGAAGAAGAAGGATGGTTCTCTCCACCTATGCATTGATTATAGACAGTTGAACAAAGTAACAGTGAAGAACCGATATCCCCTGCCCAGGATAGATGATCTCTTCGATTAGATAAGAGGGGTAAAGATATTTTCCAAGATTGATCTGAAGTCAGGATATCACCAATTGAGGATTGTAGAACCGGATATTCATAAAACCACATTTCGTACTCGATACAGACATTATGAGTTCACAGTGATGCCGTTTGGGTTGACGAATACACCTTCGGTCTTTATGAGTTTGATGAATGGGGTGTTCAGAACCTTTTTGGATAGATTTTTTCTTGTGTTCCTCAATGATATTTTGATCTATTCTAGGTCTATAGAGGAACATGATGAACATCTTAAGCAAGTATTGTAGTGTTTGAGGGAAAACCAGTTATATGCCAATTTGGCAAAGTGTGACTTTTACAAGACTGAAGTTCAGTATCTTGGCCACGTCATCTTAGATGAAGGAATCTTTGTGGACCCTGCAAAGATTCAGGCTATTGTAGATTGGCCCGTACCTACTAATGTCTCAGAAGTCCGCAGTTTCATGGAACTTGCAGGTTATTACCGGTGGTTTGTCCAGGGATTTTCTAGGATTGTGCATCCTATTACTTCTCTCCAAAGGAAAGGGAACAAATTTTTGTGGTTAGATAAATGTCAGCTTGCTTTTTAGACTCTTAAGGAGAAGCTGACTAGTGCACCTATTCTGGCAGTACCAGATCCTGTAGGAGAGTTTGTTGTGTGTACTGATGCCTCCTTGGAAGGCTTAGGAGCCGTCTTGATGTAGGAAGGGCGTGTGATTGCATACGAATCCCGAAAACTTAAAGATCATGAATTGAACTATCCTACACATGATCTTGAGTTGGCCACGGTGGTTCATGCTCTGGTTAGATGGAGACATTTTCTCTTGGGGCATCAATTCGAGCTGCATACTGATCATCGTAGTCTACAATACATATTCACACAGCCGAATTTGAATGCTAGGCAGAGGAGATGGATGGAATTTTTATGCGAGTATGATTTTGAAGTGAAATATATTTAGGGTAAGGAGAATGTGGTAGCAGATGCCTTGAGCAAGCGTAGGCATGAGATTTCTACTATGACTCTTAGGATTGATTTAAGGAGTCAAATTCTCATTGCTCTCTCTTCAGACATTTGGTATTCTGAGGTAAAGTCTGAGATCGAGTCAGGCAGGTCTTTCGAAGGGAAGTTTGCTAGGTACTCTTTGGATTTTGATGGTGTTTTGCGTTATTCAGGATGTATGTATGTACCTCCTGCAGAGGGTCTTCGTACTTTAATTTTGACTGAAGCCCATAGGGCACCCTATTCGGCACATCCAGGAGTTAAGAAAATGTATGCGGATCTGCATTCGTTATATTTTTGGTCAGGAATGAAGCGGGATATCACTGATTTTGTAGCTAGATGTCTGGAGTGTCAGAGGGTTAAGGTAGAACATCATCATCTGGTAGGATTATTACAGCCTAATCTTGTTCCTGAGTGGAAATGGGATATCATTTCTATGGATTTTATTGTTGGTTTTCCCATGTCTTCTAGGTGACACGATGCGATCATGGTCACTGTGGACAGGTTAAACAAAGTAGCTCATTTCTCCCCTATCAGATCATCTTATACTGCATTTGTGGTAGCAAAGGTTTTCATGGAGTACATAGTTCGATTACATGGCATACTACGAAGGATCATATCTGATAGAGATCCAGTGTTTACATCGACACTATGGACTTCCTTGCAGCGGTCTTTAGGGACTCAGTTGAATTTTAGCTCTGCCTATCATCCTGAGACTAATGGTCAGACTGAGAGAGTTAATCAGGTGCTAGAGGACATGCTCCGCATGTACGTCATGGATCAACAATCTCATTGGGAGGAGTTTTTGCATTTGGTTGAGTTTGCCTATAATAATGGTTATCATAGCTCCATTGGCATGGCACCTTTTCAAGCGTTGTATGGTCATCCTTGCCGTACCCCTTTGAATTGGGATTGGTTAGAGGACAGGGTTCTTCTTGGACCTGACATGCTTTGAGATATGGAGCAGCAAGTGGCTCGTATCAGAGAACATCTTATTGTAGCTCAAGATAGACAGAAAAAGTATGCTGATGCACATTGTGTTGATCGACAGTTTGCAGTTGCGGATCGTGTGTTTCTCTGGGTGCGTCCACATAAGAGTCCTATCCATTATGGAAAGGGTTCTAAGTTGGCACCCCGTTTTGTTGGGCCCTTTGAGGTGTTAGAGAGAATCGGACCTATTGCCTACCACCTAGCTTTGCCACCTAGCCTGTCACAAATACACGATGTTTTTCATGCTTCTTTTCTAAGGCCTTATTTTCCTGATGTTACTCATGTGCTGGATTGGAAT
This sequence comes from Sequoia sempervirens, assembly GCA_007258455.2. Lineage (NCBI taxonomy): Eukaryota > Viridiplantae > Streptophyta > Pinopsida > Cupressales > Cupressaceae > Sequoia > Sequoia sempervirens. The sequence continues at coordinate 545,726,253 of VDFB02000015.1, forward strand.
GCTTTGTAGGTCGCGGATGGGTAGCTAGCTCTAGAGCTCGTGGTTGTGCTTCAGCGTCGGAGTCTCTCCCTCAAGGGCAGAGTTATTGATCAGGTGCGGGTCCAGTGAGATCCGAATGATGAGACCTCGGCGACTTGGGAGGATGCATCTCTTATTAGAGAGGCTTATCCTTATTTGTTCTCTAGCTTCTAGGAGTAAGCCATGTCCTAGAGGGGGAGGTTGTAATACCCCCATGTTTGATGATTTATTAGATACTCTTGATACTCTTTGATATTGTGGATACTCTATGATACTCTATGTGGTGGATTTATATTTGATCATGTGTGGCTTCTTAGTTACTTGTTTACTGCTCTTTACATTATGTGTGACACTTGATGATACATTATGCATTGATGATTTGATTCGTTATGCAATGGTATTCCTTAAATTTATATGCGATGATGTATTTCCATGATATTATGTTTACAATGACATGTTCAGTGTATTATGGTGAAAGGACGGAGTAGTACCACTCGCTCGTGAGCGCCCTGCTATCCCGCTATTACCTTTCATGGTGTGTTTTCAGTGGAGATTATATGTTACTTGACGTTTATCTGTTTGCAAATATTGCAAGATTCAAAGCCTCGATTCCACCTGCTTCGACAGGACAGGGCGAGCACAAAATGAACCCAACAGGTACAACATTGTTAAAAAAGGAGTTGTTACGGAAGAGTTTCTGTCCCAAGTTCATCTTTTCATTAGGAGGTAGTGGAGTCATGCTTAGACCCAGTCTTGTCTTGGTATTTTGATTTTTGAGTTAAATGATTTATTTAATTTATTTATGGTTTGGGGATATTTAATTTAATTATTTTATATTTATAAGATTAATTAAAGTTATTTCATTAATGATGATATAGTAAGTATTGAAGTTTAATTATATTTAATTAAAAGTTAGTTATTTACTAAAAGCTTGTTTAAATTAAATTTTAGAAATAAGTGGTGGCGATTAAAAACTTATTGTTTAAAAAGTAATTAAAAGAGAAAAGTTGGAGATATTCTTGTGGGGGTTATTTTGAGAATAAAATTAATTAATTCTAAAGCTATTTTGCATGAAGAGGAAGAGGAAGAGGCAGGGGGCTGTTGAAATAGGGATTTTGTATTCTTTTTGTGCGGGAAAAAAATAGAATCAGAAAAGGGGGGGGAGTATGCAAGAAGATTAAAAAAAAGATTGATTGGGGATTTGGTGCGATTGGATTGCAAGCTATAGATTTCAAACTCGACATCGAATATTCAGGCCAACCAAGCGATTTGATCCAGGTTCCATTGTTTTTCTAATTTTTTTTGTTTAGAAAATGAATATTGAATGATTATGCTGTCTGAAAACGAAACATTTACTTATTAATTTAATTTCTGAATTGAAACCATTCTTGAATTCTTCTTTTTTGAAGATCTCCAAAGCCCTTTTTGTGTCAATTGATTTGTGCATAATCTGTAGCTCATTGCAGCCATGAAATACCATTTCTTTTGGGTATTCTATTTATTTCATTTCTCATTCTATGCTTCTTCAATTCGATTTATTTCAAATAGGGAAATGCAACTGTAATATTTAAAAAAAAAAAATCTTCCATTCTTTATTCTAGCGTTATCATCTGTTTTCTTATATCGATTTCCATTTAATGACTTTTGTGTTTCACATTTGCATGGTATTCAATGTTTTGTGTGTTGCGCTTTACTCCCGGTGCCTTATATTTAATATTAAATACTTTTCAACTCATTCAATATGTGATCTATATTGGATTCATCAGGCTTGGATTTGATGTATACCCTTTTATATTTGAGGCTATTTAGGCTGAGCTCATTCTATGGCTTTGATGTTATATTGAAGGCTATATTTAATGGCATTCAATGCCATGTATTTCGTTATCTTGGGCATTCAATTTTGATTCAATATGGAATTCGATATGTCCATTTTCTGTTGATGTTTAGTACTTAGTGTTTGGTCTGCCTTTCTTGAATTTTTGCTTATGGCATTTATTTTCCTTGCTCTGTGATTTATTCAAATGGATATATATATCTTAAGCTTGGCAATTTTAATGAATGCCGAATAAATCCAACTCCTATTGATGATTATATTTAATGCCCTTCATGGCGATATCAAACTTGGAGTTGTGATTTCTTTCTATAATATTAGGCGTTGAATGCTCTGCATTTTTTTTATCGACCCTGTGCACTACGAATTTATTCTCAGTGCCATGCATTTGTTATTGAAAATTTGATTTTAATTCGTCCGCCTTGTGTTTTGTGATCGATGGATTTGGGTTTAGGCTACATGTTGTAGAATACTGTTTTGTCTGCATCTTATATTCGATATGGTTATTTCGATTCATTTGATGGCTATTTCTTACATACTTATAGTGGGTATTTGATGTATATGTTTTAAGCGTGGCATCCGATAATTGTATTTCCATTCATTCGATGAATATATATATATATATATATATATAAATGAATACGGCTTTATTAAGTATCATGATTTTTGCATTCCATTACTATGATATGCGTATTGTGTTTGGTTCATAGTATTTCGAATTTTCCTTATGCTATGGTTATTAGGTTTTGGGTTGGACTTTATGTATTTAAATAGGTATATATATATAACTAAATATATCTACATATATATATAGGTTAATGTTAATATTAATATTATTATTAATGTTAATATTAATATATATATATATGTATATATATATATAAATATATGTGTATATGTATATTGATTGTAATATTCAATAGGTTAAATATTAGTTAATTTGTTAGTAAGATAAAGAGGTAAGTTTACCTTTATTTATACTATTTAAAAGATTTGTTGAATGTGGTGTTTTAAGAAAATAAGTGTAATGGTTAGTTAAATGTTCATGTTGTTAAGGGTTAGTTCTTAAGTAATGACCTCGTGTACCTCAAAGGATTAAGTCATACAAATTGAATAATGGTTCCATTGTGTTAATTAATGTTCACTCCTTTGTTAAAAAAAAAAATTGTTGCATTTTACTTAATTTCTTTGGGGTTGCATGTCGGGGCGTTACACATCATAACAATCACATTCTATACAATTTAAATAGTGTCAATGTTAATTTAATTTATGTCATAATAGGATGTCTCAATTGGTCCTAATAAGATGTCTTAAGGGGTCCTAATATGATTTCTTAAGGGGATCAAATAAGTTCTCAAAATTTGGTGAAGTTTTCTAAGGCATTATACAATAATATACATGATATACGTAATATACATATATTAGTCCTAACGAAATTTAACAATAATATACATGATATTTAGTGATTATACAATCAAATTTAAAGTTTCAAAGTAGGAAAACATGCACATTTAACAAATAAAATATATATAATATTTATTTTGACATATAAAAGTGTAGAGAATAATTGTGTATGTACATGTATACAAATTTATACAAAATGTTTAATTGTGTGTGTACATATATGCAGGCTCAAAAAAATGTTTAAAAAATTTGGCTATGCCATCTCAAGAAAATATGAAACTTGTACCTGGAATGTAGTAGGTTTTCACACCACCTGACATCAAAATGATACATGAAATATCTATAAATCATCAAAACATGTATTTTAATTTATATAAAACTATCTATATACACAACTTGTACTTGTATTTAAAAGTATTCCACACATGTTGAATCTGTATCCTCTCCTTTTTCTTTCAAATTATGAGATCAATGTGATGATGGCTTAAAGATACACAAAAGGATAATAAATCAATTTTAACTATTAATTTACAAGCAATACAAATATATAATCAAAACATGCATTTAAATATAATTTAACCAATAATTACCTATTTTTACGAAGTATTCCATGTTGTATAGGTTGAATCTGCATGGACTCTCATTTTTGTCTCAAAGTATGTGATGAATTTATGATGATGGGTTTGGGATATAAAATGAAAATTTAAATCAATTTCAAATAACAACACACAAGAAATATCAAAAAATGTATTTAATGTATTCAAAAGGACAATATAAAACTAAATCTATATTTACCTATATTTACTTATTCCATTGTACCATCTGCATCCTCTCTTTTTTGCAACATATCTATGATCGTTCCATGTTATTCCATAGAAAATTTCCATAGCTCTTTATTTGTAGGGCTTCCACAATATCTCACTAGTTTTATGTTTGTTTCCACCACCAAATGTGAGTATTGTATAATCTTCTTATGTGTTTCATAATCTTTGAATGTAGGAAAACCATTCTTCCTTATTAGGTATTTTTGTAGCCAAGTGCCAACAACCACCACTGAACCTATTGGATGACATGATAGCTATCATCAAATAAGTTCTCAAAATTTTCTTAAGGGGATCATTTAGACTTGTTATCAAAATTTTCATAAGATGACGTCTTAAGGGGATCACCGAACCTATTGGATAATGATAGACATCATCATCTTCTCCAGGTTCTATTACCTTATGTTTAGTATCCACACAATGATCCAACCAATATTTTTTTCCCTCTTCATTCCCCTTAGGTGTAACAATAACATACACATTTCTTGCAAACAAAATTTGATTTAATAACTTGCACATGTCCATATAATTTGACCAATCTACATACATCCATTCATATAAATAAATAAATAAAAGCATTAAAAAATAGTAATAAAGTGAAATAAATTGAAATAACCTGAATTAAATTACCTTCTTGTACAAGGTTTGAAACATGGTCATAGTTGTCTAATGCAGAAACTTGATTATTGTCTTCAATTGTTGTTTCATATTGATCATGTTCTTGTGCAGGTGTCAACGATCTTTGCTTCCACTCTTCAACCCATTTTGTATTTTCACATGCTTCCTAATCTCCTAAAATACAAAACTTCCAAAAACATGCAAGATCCCTTGTCCAGATAGTCCATGTGCTTGCATTCAAACTCTTAACTGAATACCATTTAGTAGATCCATTAATTGTCTCGTAATCAAGTCTAGGTAGAATGTTCTCTTCTTCAACCAACCAAAAGAATTGGTGAACTATAGAGTACTCGCTTGATCTAGGTGTAGATAATCTTGTTGTAGACACGCAAATAATCCTAATTGACATTATGCATCTAAATCTGATCAATTAACAATCAATTCTTCTATTAATCAAATAAAACAATTTATTAGATTATTTCACTAATGTCCATCATGTTTGATTAAATAAATCAATTTATTTAATCAAAACCCTAAATTCCTCTCATCTAATTTAATAAATAAAAAATATTTAAATCAAATGTCAAATCTCCTAATTCCTCCAAGTTAATTAGTTCTTAATTAATTAACTCCTAATTATCATCACCCATCCTTTAGCTTTTGACTCAACCTTGGTCAAACCCAACCCTTGATTAACTAACCCACTTGCACGTGAAATTCATGTCTTTTAATTATTTAATTCCTCTATTTTTCCTCACAAAGGAACATTCCTAAGAATATTCAGACTCCCAACTACCTCCTAATTCAATTTCCCTCCAAAACCTCTTACACATTCATAACTACCCTTACATCCTCATTTACTCTTCTTACATCCTCTCACATCTTCAGCCATATCCATTTACTTCTCCTTACATCCTTTCAAATCCTCAACCATATGCATTTATTTCTCTTCCATCCTCTTTAATTGCACATTCCCCAAAATGTGCTCCACCTTCATCCAATAGATTTGTGACAAGTTTCCCACTCTCATTGGCTCTCCTTTAGTCCCACATTCCTCCAATCTCTTCATTCTTCAACCCTTCAACCCTATTTATAGAGGGATCTTCTACTTGATATAGATCAACAATTTCAAGCATTCTCACTATAGGAATTTTCACTCATAACATTTCATCATTTAGAGTCAACTCATGCACTTTGGATCATCAAAATCATCAAAACTCATCAGAGGGATTGGGAAGGGGCTTCTTTCCACATCAAAGGAGGACCAATCCCCCTATGGGATGAAGGTTTATCTATATTTAGTTGATTACATGCTATCTTTGGTTTATTATGCTCTCATTTTCATGTTTTCTTCTTGATTTAGCTAAGAATTTCATAGGGAAAGGATAAAATCCCTAGTGACAAGCAATAATAATTGGACTCTTCAAGGATATTTGCTCTTTCCAAAGGGTTTGCAATTTTTATGAATTGTTGAATGTTTGTTTCAAAGTTTGAGATCCGAGCATTGTATTTGACTAATGTCCATCCTGTTTGATTAAATAAATCAATTTATTTAGTCAAAACCCCAAAGTCCTCTCATCCGATTTACTAAATCAAAATTATTTAAATCAAATATCAAATCCCCTAATTCATCCAAGTTAATTAATTCTAAATTAATTAACTCCTAATCATCATTACCCACCCTCTAGCTTTTGAATCAACCTTGGTCAAATACAACCCCTAGTGATTAACTAACCCACTTATGAAATTCATGTCGTTTAATTATCTAATTCCTCTATTTATCCTCACAAAGGCATATTCCTAAGAATATTCCTCCCAAATACCTCCTAATTCAATTTCCCTTCAAAACCTCTTACACATTCATTAACTCCTCTTACATCCTCTCACATCTTCAACGATATCCATAATTTACTTCTCCTTACATCCTTTCAAATCCTCAACCATATGCATTTATTTCTCTTCCATCCTCTTTAATTGTGCATTCCCCAAAATGCTCTCCACCTTCATCCAATAGATTTGTGACAAGTGTCCCACTCTCATTGACTCTCCTTTAGTCCCACATTCCTCCAATCTCTTCATTCTTCAACCCTATTTATAGAGGGCTCTTCTACTTGAAATGGATCCACAATCATATGCAATTTCACTATAGGCATTCATCTTTGCATCTTCATCATTTTGGAAGCTCATATCAAGGGGGTGGGAAAGGGCATCCTTTCCACATCAAAGGAGCACCACTCCCACTATGGGATAGGGTTTGACATGCTTCATATGCTTTCATTTAGTTTTTTTATCTTGTTTTCATAGGTAGCATGATCAAGTATTTCATAGGTGTACTCTATTTCCTTTTTTAGATTGACTAATGTTGACATTTGTCATGGTTTGAGCAAGATTAAATGTTTAGTGCTTACATTTTGGTGCCCACCGTGGGGCTCATGAGTCTGCATTCTTGTTTGTTTACATAATCTATTTCATGAGTTTGCATGTTTGAAGCTGCTTTCTCCACTTGATTCATATGTGTTGTTTTTTACTATGTTTTGTGGATAAGAATTTAGAGATTATGTGCTTTGTAGTTGACTTGCAAGTACATCTTTGCATATTCTTCTATTTATATAGGATCTAAATTGAACGGGCTTTTGAGCATAGATTCAAACCTACGTGGGAAGAGCCCACATGATTTCTAGTCATGCCCGATAACCACTCTGACACATCCACCTTCAATTTGTTTTCTTGGTATTTGTAAATAATTCCACAGAATATCTTTATCATGCAAATTATGTTATTTGAAAGTGGTATTTAAAGCTTCTTGTGTTATGCTAAGGATGGAATAATTTAAGTTTTTTTTGTTGAATATAAGATGTAATTAGGCTCCAAATTGTTTAAAGATTCTTGCAATTCAATGACTTTGGCCATGGTAATCTTTACACAGTGACTTCCTATTATGAAATTATCTATATGCAAAATAGTTTCCTATGAAATCTTTAAAGCTCCTATTTGGCTATGGTAAGCTTAAGTGAAGCAAAATAGTATATGCATTCACAACAAGACTATTTTTATTTTTTGATTGCTGCTCATGGAAGACAACATTGTTGAGCATTTGTGGCTACTCTTGGATTCACTTTTGCTCTAACTTCTACATTATATATTATTCTTATAGTTGAACAACCTCTATGCATGGTGTTGACCATAACTTAATTGAATCCTATCATAGCTTGTCTCTTTATTTTAAACGTTTCCAGATCATAGCATTGAATAATATTAGACCAAAAGTAGCAACAGTTGTATTAATAGGCATTATGTTCTTGATTTCACCTTTAATGTGATTGATAAGAATCAATGAGCGATATTAAAATGAAAATTTTGATCACTTGTATTTGTTCTTGACTTTTCTACTACATAGGGTGATAATTTAATGAACTGATGGGCTTCATTGTCCTTGGATGATCTATTTAATACTAACAGGAGGGAGGCGCTAGTTTGTGCTTATGCTACAAATATTGCAGTTCATTGAACCACATCTCTTTGAGGTAACTTTTCAAATAGTTCATAGGGTCCCAGTCCCACATCCACTGTATCTTCTCAAATTCTAAACAATAACTTGTTATATTATCTGGCGATCTATACATCCTCTGTGCATGAAAATATGTTGGCTGGCTATGTATGAATGCATAGAGGTATGCAAACATAATTATTGTATAGGACTTGATACGTTTTGATTGCATTGTTTTGGAATACAGTAACCACATCATCCTTCATGAATGCATGTTGAGGTATGCGAAAAAAATTACTATGTAGGGCTTGATACTTTATGATTGTGTTATGAGAACATAATTACACTTTCTCTTCTAGACTGTATCCACATTGTCCCTTTCATGTTAGTTTATAAATACTCATAAATTTCTCATCGATAGAGATATTCCTCACAACAATGTCGATTCTATTGTAATACTGTTTATGTGTTGCGGTTTTTAAATGCTAAATCTCTCACATTGCAGTAGGTATCTTTCAAGGCACACTTTGTGTATTTAATATTGCTTCATGTAGATCTTTAGCTAGCGCGACATCTTTTCTTGAGAAAATCATTGAAAATTAGAAACCAATGATGGCATCGATATATTGAATTCATAGATAAAAAAACTAGTAGCTAGGGATACAATATCCATAAATGCATAAGTTAATGCATTCATTGAATGCATGCTAACTGGAGGATTATAGATCTTGTTAAAAGTCCATGCTAATATTTTCCTTTATGATTGTAGAATCATACAGTTAGAATTAATCATTGTAGGATCCACTTATTGATGCTTCATTTATTATCATAATCGTCCAAATCAACAATCTTTTCAATTGAAATCATTCTATTGTTTGAAGGTAATGCTTAAAATGATTTTAATTAAATAACTTGATCCTCACATGATTTTATTTTTTATCTTGCAGGGGAATTTATATTGTATAAGGAACTTGAAAAATTGAAGTGAAGGAAACAATATTTGAAGAATTATTGTTTGAGTTGGAAGTGGGCATTGAAATTGAACTTGAAAAATCATTTTTAAATGCTTATTGTAATAGTCTAGAGCATCAGTTTGCTGCTTTTATTTTCTGTTTTAGGCCAGCTAGGTCAATTTTGGATTAAAATCAATCATTATTTTTATTTTTTCAAAGTTGAACTAAAATTGAACATTAGAAACTTACTAGACTTTTATTTTGGGAAAAACTTGAACAAGACAAACTTGCATTTAGCTTGGTGCTTTAAAATGAATTCATCTCTACTTTGGGATTAAAAAGAACTTGTGTTTTCCTTGTTTTGTGATTTTTTGCAATCTTTGTCCCTTGAATGTGTATGTACTTCTCTCGTGCCACTTGGAAATATTGAGAATCAAAAGCATTCAATTGAAATTGGTTTTTTAAAATCACCCACAAATTTTGATTTGGATCTAAAATTGAACCCTCATACTAATGTGAAGGAAAGGTATTGTGTGTGTTCCCTCCTAGTGTTGTACGCAATTTGGGCGGTCAAACTACAAATGTACTTCTTCACTTTTGTTAATCTTTATAGGCCCTACCTCCATGATTCGAAAGGAGGGAATGAACCAAGTGGAAATGGGCTAAATCCAATCTCTTCCAAACTGCTATATAAATGTGTGGTTGTGACAAAAAATTATGATAAATGGGAAGTGGTACATGATAGCTATCCCCTAGTATCTTTATGATATGAAAATACCTTATTCTAAGGGTTTGGAGACATCTTGAGGGATTTTATCATAGTATCCCTTGAACTGAATGTCCTTACTACAACCCATTTATTTAAAGACCGAAATCTTTAATGCTTGTTCGTGCAAGAACGGTCATTCTGAAGCCATCCCAAATTTGTACTATTCAAAGTAGAAACAAAAAAATCCTTAAGGTCTCCAGATCTTTAGGATTTTGAGATTTGGTGGTCCCGAGAAGTGTGTGCCATGGAGGGGAGCCAATGTCACCAAATCTCTAACTATTTGCTTTGTCTTAGTGTTTAGAGAAATCAAAGTGGGGAATCAACAAGTATGGCCATTTCTAACCTAGGATTGTGCAATTTGTGAGTCAGTAAAATACATTGCTTAGATATCAAACTTTGAAACAAACATTCAACAACTCATCAAACTTTAAAACCCTTTGGAAAGATAAAATATCCTTGAAGAGTCCAATTATTACTGCTTGTCCCTAGGGATTTTATCCATAGAGGCTTCTAAATATTTGGGCCCATATCTCAATCTATTCTCTCCAAAGTCAACCTAGGAAAACTATGGCCTTGATTCTCTTACTTTCACATAATGGACCTTGTGGAATGAAAAGGAATTAAGACATAGATATTCAATTTGGAATTTAATCAAGAGGTGTTGATGTGGTAAAAATAATTCATTTAAACCCCACATATGTGTTTGTTCTCATGATTTCCCACAAATTCAAAGTTCCAAAACCAAGGTCCACTTATCATCACTCCAAGCTTAAGTATCTTAGTCCAAGGGATCTCAAGAAACACCTTTTAGCATTTCATGAAACTAGAGATAGGTTGGTATACAACTTCTATAAACGAGCTTCAAGGAACAATCCAAACTTGTATTCCTTCTATTACTGTCAGAATCTTGGTCTTTTCCAACATTTTGAATTTATCACATGATCATTAAGAGTTGAAAGCTTTAGGGGTATAACATGTTCTTCAACACCTTGGTCAGGTAAACAAAATATTTTTAGGTTCATTTAGGATAAAACTAACACTTTCATTTATCACATTATTTTCCAAACCCATCTCACAAACAACTTTTGGAACTTTGGGAAAGTCATTTATGCTAGACTTTTGGTAAATACTTCAATCAAAATAAAAATCAATTTGTTTGGCTAGGTGTGTGGGATTGAATTTTTTTTCACACATTTAGTTAAGTTATCACCCCCTTTGGACAAGTTTACCCGAAGATAACATCTAGCATCTTGGGATCTACAAGTCCATTATCTAAATCAAACCAAATCAAAATCAAAATCCAAAATCCTAAAGTCTAGTATTCCTCCAAAGTTCTCAAATGTTCAAACATCCATATCATTCATCCCTCATTTATCACATCACCATCATTTGATCCTTAAACATCCTAGATTTTCTTTTTGTACCTAAATTTTATATCAACCAAAGGAGTTAGAGGTTTACCTCCCATATTCCTAAAAATTGGTCCTAATTTTATGGCCCAAACAAGGTCAGAACACAAGAATTTCATGGAGAAAAATAAAGAAACAACAACGTCAAGTGATTTAAGTCCAAAAAAAAAAAAAATTCAACCCTAGGATATCCATCAAACTTCCACTTAATCCTCCTCAAATACCTCAAAATCCTCAAGAAGGAGGTTTCCAAGTGGAGGACGTCATGAATAACTTCAAAGAAATAATCCAAGATGAAATACTTGAACTAGTAAAAAATCCTACTATTATTGAACAACCTCTTGGGAACATGCAACAAACATCACTCATACCCTCATTCCCAAGCATCATCCAACCAATCATACAACCATCATCATCACATTCCCCAATTCAACCAATGATCACCAAGGGAAGCTCATTACTACATGCCCTTCAAAAAAATCCACTTGTCAACAACCAAAGTTTGGGGGCCAACACGATCTTGGGTATGCCTAACACCATCCCACAAGACCCTAAACATCCATATGTACCACTCAATTTCCATGATACAAACAACCCCTCCACATTTTTTGGAACACCAACATTTCTTCTAGATACTCAAAGCTCTCTTCCCAATGTATCACAAGGACAAGTGGACTTATTTGGACAAGGGAACACACCACCAATATTCCCATCATTCCCATTATTTCCATCATCATCCACACTGAATCAGGTGTAGGGAAAATCCCTTCACTGAACACAACAATCCAAAACCAAGAAAATCAAATCAATCCTCCAAGCACAAATCAAATCACATCTATCATATGAAATCCTCCGAACACACCACCGATATCACAACACTAGGTGGCACCAATCCAAATCTCCCAACCAATCATCACAACATCTACAACACCCCAAACGTCTCAAAATCTAGTCTCACAAGGACCAAGCATATCAATTATCAATCTAAACCCACCATCTACCACTCAACAAACACTTCAACAAACACCTCAACTACCTATCACATCATCTCACACCATCTGAAAAAATCCACCCCCTCCACCTTCAAATCCAACTACACCAAGTCCATATAGTATCACATTGCAAACAACCCAACAAGTATATGAAAAGGAACTTCAACAATTCCAAGCTCAATAAGCTACACAACCAACACATGCACAACGAGCCACACAACAAGCTAGAGCATAGCAAGATTCCCAAGCATAAGCACAATCTTTGCTACAACAATAAAAATCCACACACGTTGCACAAAAATCCACACAAAAAGCTCAAGCACAAGTCACACAAGCACAAGAAAAAGCTTTGCTATAGCAATAACGACAACAAGCGCAATCATAAGAATTATAATACTACACCTATCAGCAAGCCTTGCAACAATACCAAGCATAACAACAAGAACAACAAGAACAACATGCATTCCAATAGGCGCTATTGGTGCAACAACAAAGTCTTCAAATTTATGTGCAACCAAATAATTCTAACTTTAAGACACAAGGAATAGGTGCCACTCCATAATTCACCCAACAAACCAACCCCCCACATAACACCATCAACCCACCAATCATACCATCTCAAAACAAATACATTCCACCACCTAACCCACCTAATGATTATCCACACAAATCAAGTTTCTCTCACAAAAAATATAGGACATACAATAAAAAAAGACAAATAATCCATTTGATAGATGCATTGCTACAGTACCATTTCCACTAGGCTTAAAAATACCAAAATTTGATAAATACCGAGGAAACGGAAAGCTTGAAGATCACATCAGGGAATTCCACATTAACTGTATAGAGGTTGCATATGACAATTCTTATCTAATGCAACTCTTCCCTCGAAGCTTGGATAGTCTAGCAAAAGAATGGTTCTCCTGCCTCCACTTGGTATTAAAAATTTCCAAGAAATTGTGGACTTTTTCATCGAAAATTATTCATTTGACTTGGGTTTGGAAGTGAGTTTAGAAGAATTATACGGCCTAAAACAAGCCAAGGGAGAAACATTTGCACCATTCTTGCAATGAGGGCAATCCAAGGCTAGCAAGAGTGAATGGTCTATGCCAAAAGAACAACAAATCGGGACTATCGTCTCCAACCTTGAAGGGAACTTGTCCTTTCATTTGAAAATGCAATGCATAACAACATATGAAAAATTGATCCCCAAGGCTCTCAACATCAAAAGGGACCTTATAGCACAAAGGGGCATGCCTGGGTACCAAGACATTCAACCATTGACAAGTTACAATGACAAACCTCACACGTGGGCCAAGAATTAAAGTGTTTCCAATGATGGTGTCATTGATGCAAAATTTGTTATCAGCGCCCCAAGGAAAATGTGTCATAGAAAAAAGGACCCTTTGCTTGACATGGGATTAATTCATGATAAATCAGACTTAATGAGGTCTTAATCCAGTGTTGTGAGGCATTTTATGCATCCACACTAGGTCTTGGACCCTTGCAAATCAAATAACATTCTTTTAATGATGTCTTGTAAAGGTGTTGTAGAGTCTTGTAAGGGACTTTCACACTTTTATAGACCTAATGAACCTATTTCTCATTAATTCAACATTATAAAACGTGTTTAATTACATCATCACATTAATTTAGAAGGCTTGTAAAGTAAATTTAACTTAAACCAAATGTTGTGATGTGTTTTGCAAGTTCACATTGGTTCTTGTGCATTCCTAGGCTATGTTGACCTATTTTTAGTGTTGTAAAGTGTATTTAATCACACTTTCACATTGATCTATGTGTCCCAAGCCCTATCCAACATTTACATCATCCCTAATAGGTCTTAATTGACCCATATTGTGCATCCTGAGACATAATTTGATCAAATAACTGACATAGTCATTATATAAGCCTAACTCTCTTACATCACGACATTCCAACAAGCAAAAATAACCCTTGTGGGACCCATTTGCTATTAGTGGTGAATTAGTCCCATCTAGGTGGGACCCATTCACCATTAGTGGTGAGTGAATCCCATTTTGAGTCATTTTCGGGGTTTGGGTAGGAAAAATTAGGTTTTAAGTTCAATTTTTCTTGATGTCGGCCTGTGACAATGTATAATCAGGTACTAAGCCACAATTGTCTATAAATAAGTGTTTTTATCCTCATTTTACATCTCATATATGATATCTCATTCACACATATCTCATCATTAATTCATCATCTATCTTCTCATTCAAGTCAAGCAAGCTAGGGTTTGCTTCATCAAGATTGTTTCCTAAGACATTCAAGGGTTGAATTTTCATGTTTTGCTGCATACATCCAAGATCAATCATAATGGCAAGGTAAATATCTCCATTGTTGCATGTTTCATTACTTGATTTCATCACTTTGGTTTAATTACCTAAAAGGGGTTTGACTAAGGCAAACCCCCATGCCCTAACATTCAACATATCTCTCTCTTGTCTTGTTTGTATGTAGATTTAGGACTCTTAGAAGTTTGGAAATCATTGAAGGTCAAGTTACAAGGTTACTAAAGTCTTTTCCTCATTTATCAAGCAAAAATATAAACAAAAATTTATTTTTAGACCTGTAAATTAGAGTTTCAGAAGCGAACACCTATAGGGCATCAAAGTGTAGATTGGAAGCTTCAGAATCCACTTTTGAAAATTCAGAAATTCAAAAGTGGACTTACTCGCCATGGGTGGTGAATGAGTCCTGCCACAAGGTCAAATTTTGGATTTTTATATTTTTGAGTACCCTTTTGTCAGAAACAGGTTTCAACACAGTTTATCAGAATTGGGATTGATTCGCCTAGAATGGCAAATGAGTCCCACCAGGCCTAAATTTTAGCATTAGAAGTATTTCAAAAGTAATTTCCAGTCCTCATCAAGATTCCAAGTGCACACTTTCAGTCTGAATGATTTATGTTGCATTTTTCCATTCATTTGTAGGTGATTTTGCAATACACAATGTGTTTTCAAACAAGTCATATTTCTTAGGTTTTGCACGTTTAATCAATCAATTAGTTCATATAACTGCATTTAGATAATCTCATTTAGCTTATATAACATTACACACAACTTAATTTGAATGAACCTCTTAGATTTTGGGTAAGGGATCTATCTCTTTCGATGAGGTGAAAGACCCTAATTGAGTTAAAGAGACATAACATTCCTAGTCACCTAAAATCTATAGTTCTTTTTGGTGAACCCAACTTTTTGAATACTTCTATTTTCATATATGGTTTCTTTTATTATAGATATAGCTTGCATTAGGGTTTGCATGATTCAATTGCATGCTCAATGTTCAATTTTGCATTCATAAAAAGTGTATTTAGGTTGCATTTGTAGCATCTAAATTCATTTAGATTTATTAAAATTCCGCATTTTTCATTTAGGTCTATGTATTAGCTCTCAGAATTCCTAAAAATCAGTCACAAATTTCTAAAAATTTTGAAAAAAATTCCATACTGGGACTCATTTGCCACCCTGGGCGAATCAGTCCCTTTTGACCCTTGAAACAACATTGTCCCAAACTCAGAAATTTATTTTTAGGCTTCTGTTTGGTGCCTTAACTTGTATATATCAACTAGTTACATTTTTGTAGCATACATTTCACTAGATCTCAATTAAAATAGCTCATTTCATGCATTGTTTCATTTCACATTTACATTTTTCATGTCATTTTTCGATTGGTGCATAGTATAATCAGATCATTATCTTGTTTCATATCTGAAAATTGCATTCCATTTTAAGTCCTTGTATTGTGCTTTATTTACTTTCTCATGTTAGCATGTGTTCTCTTAAACCATTCCATGTTTCTAGCATAGCAAGTGGCTTGTATGATTCTATTTTTGATGAACATAATCTTGGACAGCAAAGTAAAACATTTGATAAGCATTTTTCATACCCTCCTAGTACCTATCGGATTTCCAAGAATATAATAACACAAGAGGATGCAAGTGTAGACAATCATGACACTCCTACTTGTGCTTCTCCCAATACCACTCCTATTAGTGATGAAGGTATTTTGGTGAAAGGAGCTACAATCACTATGAGTCTTGATTGTCCCTCTCCTCTTCAACCTTTGAAAGACATTAGAAATCCAGACGATGAAATCCTGCATCTCCATAATCATAACAATCACAATTTTCCATCTCCTAATATCTCTCCTCGATGTCAAGAGGATAGGTTGGTATTAGAAGACATCCCTATTAAGAGCCTTGAGAATCTTGATCCTCCTTTTCCTAATGCTCCTCCCATTTGGGATAATTTATTTGAAAACCATAGTGATCCTTCTCTTGATGCCTCCTCCACTTGTGATGAAGCTAATTTATACACTTCAAACTTGGATGAACACATTACAAGCTCTCCTAGTTGGGTAGAAAACATAGCACAAGAGAATGAGACATTAACAAAAATTGAAATTTAACTAACACCTTCTCCTAATCATCAATCTCTTGAAATTCCCATCATTGATCATTCCCCTATTAGTGATGAAGTCATTTTGGAAGAATCTAGCTCTACTTGTCAAGAATATGTGGCTTCTTGTTCTTCTAACAACTTTCCTTCTAGGGAGAATATCTTGGTGCTAGAAAATGACAACCATAATCATGTCTCTTCCTTCAATAAACAAGTAGTTCTTGATTTCCCTTCCTTAGAGATACATCCAACCAAGACCACTGAGGTTATGAATGCACAAGTGTCCAGTAGATCCCCTTCGATCAATGGACCTCATACATACCCCGCGGGACGTCCAAACAAACCTAAAATCATTTTATACCCATCTTCACACAAACAACAACCTCAACATAAACCTAAACTCACCCTTTACCCACCCTCACATCCACTTCATCCCTCTAATCGACCATGCCACACCTTATACCCACCTAACATTGATGTATCATAGCAACCTAGTGATGATACCGTTGGTCATACATATAACACTCACAATAATCTGCAACCACTACAACCAACCCCAACCCCTTTACCTTTACCCAATCCACCTAGTGCTCCTCATTACATCCCACCCACAAAGGAGTATGATCTTGTTGAACAATTAAAGAATACTCATGCAAAAATTTCCCTTTGGGATTTACTTCAGAACTCACCAAATTACAACACTATTCTTTAAACAGCCTTACAACAAATTGTATTTCCTCCTAATACAACTCCAAATGACGTGGTAGCTTTAATCCATAACAAACATCTTGACATTGCTTTCCATCAACATGAGCTCCCCTCTTTGGAGGTGCAAAAACAAAATGAATCTTTCATGATCATCGCTCAAAAAAAAACAATAGGCATAAAGAGAAATCTTATAGACAATGGTGCTTCTCTTAATGTGTGTAGTGTAAGTCTTTTGGATAGGCTTGGCATTCATAGATTCACCATTCGACTTGATTCTCTATCTATTAAGGGATTTGAAAATGTTGCAAAGAACTCGCTTGGAGTAATCATTCTTCCTCTTACAGTTGGAGTGGTCACCTTAAATGCACCAATCTATGTCATGCCTTATGAAAATTCATGTAATCTTAACTTAGGCAGATAGTGGATTCATGCCATGAATGATGTGCCCTCCACTCTTCATCGCAAAATGAAATACATTTACAACAACAAATTTTACACCCTTGACACTAACCATGAGCCTTATAGTGTTTTACAACTTGCCAAAAATGAAGAGAACCCCTTGAACACGTTAACACCAACCATACAAGTGGAACCTACACAACAAAACAACAACATTGAACATCACATGACATTATCTGGAGATGATTGGGGTTCCTTCAATTTTGAGCATGACTTCATTATCCACAAAGATTCAAAAATAGAAAATGACACAACAACCATATCAACACCAATTTCAGAAGACCTTTCAAAAGCATCCACCTCAACAACTTTAGACAAAGAAGAAAACTACACAACAACCTTTGTTGAACACAATAACGAACAACCACTCGATCAAGAATCCATGAAAAAGCTTTATGGAAAAGGTTATGATTTTATGAAACGGCTATGATATAATGGAAAAGGATTTGGTGCTAACGAAAAAGGTATCCGCAACCCTATAGATCCCCTCACACAACAAACAACTCATGGTCTCAACTATTGTCCCATAATTGAGATCACTAAACCTCCACCCTCCATCAAAAAAATCATGAAACATCCTTCTAAATCATTCTTAACAACTAGTGGTCTTGACCATCATCCTTCATCAAATATGCAACACATGAGTACACCTTTGCGTAATGTCAATGCCATCTCACAAAATGTTCATGATTTGAATTCATTATATTTTATCCCTACAACAAATGGAAAGAATAAAATCTCACAATCTAGTGACACTTGTGAAGGTATGACATATAATACTAAGCAAGATGTATCTTTGAAACACACCACAAGACCACCTTCTCCCATTGATCAAGAGGGTATCTTGTTAAGACTCCTTCAAGATCACTTGATCAACCTCCCTCCTAGAACTCCAAAGAAATGTTATGATAAGACTTCCTATTGTGCATTCCATAGAGTTCACTGTCACTCCACTAATGAGTGTCATGCTTTGATTCGTAAAATTCAACATTTTCAGGAGTTTGGTATGCTTCCTGATGTGGGGGCATCTAATTCCTCTAGTTGCTATTTATTTTCACTCTAGCTTACATCTCATCAATCCTTTTGGCTCACCTTTATCTTGCACTAAGTGGGGGCAAAGGGTTGGATAGCCTTGTCCTCATATGTCACTTGTTGTTTCCTTCTTTGTGTTATTCGTTAACTTTTCATGAACAAATAAAAGAAAGCTTGGAATGTGGATGACATGCCTTAAGTTGGCTCACATATGACATACTTCTCTCTCTCATGACATAGCTTAACGAAAGCATATGACTTGGCATAGGGCTTTCTGTTTGAGATCTCATCTCCTCCTCTTTCTCTTCTACTTTAAATAAATTTCTTGCAAAATGGGTCCTCGCAATTGCTTTAAAGTGGGGGCATACATAACCACTCATGTTTCATTGTGTGATTTCTTTCTTCTTGCAATGTGTTATTTTCTTGGTGGAGTTAGCGGGCTTGATTCCCTCCAAGAGTGTGATACTTCTTTGACACATCCTCTCTTGGAGATGTTAAGCACAATGTCCCCTAAGATGAGACCTTGCATGAACAAAAAAAAATCCCTTTCAACAATCCTTACACTTGTTAACATTGTCTATGAGTATCTTGCATACGAAGTTTTTCTTACCTCATGGAGCTCGAAAATCATTTATCTTTGTGGTTTCTTGTTAAAGTTATCAGGTGGTATAACTTTAACATGGTTGAGCAGGAAGCCCAACTAGTGGCATGAATTTTTCCCATAGCCACTTTTCTATTTGTTTGTGAGTACATACCAATTAGCGTACATGTTTCTCACCTTTTTCTTTTTCTTTCTTTTTGGGCCTTCTCACCCTGCGGACAACTAGTTCTGTGGCCCTAGAGTGAGTACATCTTATTCATCTTATCTCTCTTTCTATCTTTCCTTTGCATGATTTTGTACCTTGGGGGCTTGACACACATGTGGATCTCTCTTGAATGTCTACTTTAGTGTGACTTTGAAGTAAGTTCATCCTCTCACAAAAGTGGGGGATAAATGTGTCATAGAAAAAATTACCCTTTCCTTGACATGGGATTAATTCATGATAAATTGGACTTAATCAGGTCTTAATATAGTGTTGTGAGGCATTTTATGCATCCACACTAGGTCTTGGACCCTTGCAAATCAAATAACATGCTTTTAATGATGTCTTGTAAAGGTGTTGTAGAGTCTTGTAAGGGACTTTCACACTTTTCTAGACCTAATGAACCTATTTCTCATTAATTCAACATTATAAAATATGCTTAATTACATCATCACATTAATTTAGAAGGATTTTAAAATAAATTTAACTTTAACCAAGTGTTATAATGTGTCTTGCACGTTCACATTGGTTCTTGTGCATTCCTAGGCTATGTTGACCTAATTTTAGTGTTGTAAAGTGTCTTTAATCACAATTTCACATTGATCTATGTGTCCCAAGCCCTATCCAACATTTACATCATCACTAGTAGGTCTTAATTGACCCATATTGTGCATCCCGAGGCATAATTTGATCAAATAACCAACATAGTCATCATATAATCCTAATTTTCTTACTTCTCAGCATTCCAGCAAGGAAAAATGAGCACTGTGGGACCCATTCACCATTAGTGGTGAATTAGTCCCATCTAGGTGAGACCCATTCACCATTAGTGGCGAATGAGTCCCATTTTGAGTCATTTTTTGGGTTTGGGAAGGAAAAATTAGGTTTTAGTTCATTTTTTCTTGATGTCGACCTATGATGATGTATAATCGGGTGCTAAGCCACAATTGTCTATAAATAAGTGTTTTTATCTTCATTTTACATCTCATATTTGATAGCTCATTCACACATATATCATCATTAATTCATCATCTATCTTCTCATTCAAGTCAAGCAAGCTAGGGTTTTCTTTATCAAGATTATTTCCTAAGACATTCAAGGGTTGAATCTTCATCTTTTGTTACAGACATCCAAGATCAATCATAATGGCAAGGTAAATATCTCCATTGTTGCATGTTTCATTACTTTATTTCATCACTTTGGTTTAAGTACCTAAAAGGGGTTTGACTAAGGAAAACTCCCATGTGCTAACATTCATCAAGCCAAAATATCAACAAAAATCCATTTTTAGACCCGTAAATCAGAGTTTCAAAAGTGGACACTTGTAGGGAATCAAAGTGTAGATTGGAAGCTTCAGAATACACTTTTGAAAATTCATAAATTCAAAATTGGACTCATTCACCATGGGTGGTGAATGAGTTCCACCAATCCTAAATTTCAGCATCAACAACATTTCAAAAGTAATTTCTAGACCTCATCAAGATTCTAGGTGCACACTTTTAGTCTGATTGATTTCTGTTGCATTTTTCCAGTCATTTGTAGGTGATTTTGCAATACACAATGTGTTTTCAAACAAGTCATATTTCTTAGGTTTTTCATGTTTAATTAATCAATCAATTCATATAACTACATCTAGATCATCTCATTTAGCTTATATAACATTACATACAACTTAATTTGAATGAACCTCTCAGATTTTGGGTAAGGGATCTATCTCCTTCCATTAGGTAAAGACCCTAATTGAGTTAAAGAGTCAACATTCCTAGTCACCTACAATCTATGGTTTAGAAAAAAACACAAACATACCCACAAAAAATTCATCAAATCAACATGCAACAACCCATTCATCAAAACATCCCATCAGAACAACAACCTAACAGTCAAATAGAGAACAACATGAATGCTCAAGGGGGACCACCCCCAAAGAACAAATACCCACCAAAGTGAAAATATACACCACTAGGGGAGCCTATTGATTCTGTCATCCAACAGTTGGTACAAGAAAACCTTATCACACTCCTTTTTTATGAAAATTATCAAGAGCCTCAAGTTAAACCACCATGGTATAACAAGAAGCACCTCTCCAACTTTCATAAAATAAAGGGGCATACAACATCTAGTTGTATGAGACTTAAGAATCTTATCCAAGATCTTAATGAGAATAAAGTTATAACCATTGAAAAAATAGTAGGGAATTAAGATCTCAAAATATACACAAATCTAATGTCAGATCATAATAAAGGAAACAACAATGGTAAAGCAAAAAATTACCACAATGTGAACCATATCTATGACCATGTTGCCGCATCCTTGGATGAATGGGTAACAACTATGAATATCAAAGGACCTAGAGCTTAGAGTGGAGTCACCACATGTAGCGACAAAATTTCCATCCTAGGAACTTCATGACCACCCAAGGCACCAACTGCTAATCCAAAATCAAACCCTAGTGGTTACAAAATCTTGGATCAACTGAAAAAGACCCCCACCCAGATCGCCATCATGGATTTACTAAAATTATCACCTACTCATAGGGATATCCTAGAAAAAGCATTGGCTATATCCTTTGTCCTCACAGATCTTGATACAAACCAATTTCAAGCTATGGTCAGACATATCACTACACTGCATCTCCTCACATTCTCTGAGCATGATCTCCCAACCCAACCATCTAATAATTGTGCACTCCATCTTGAAGTCTTAGTCCACAAGAATAAATTCAAATGGGTCTTGAAGGATGGAGGTGTAGGTTTGAATATTTGTACCCTACAGGTAATAAAGAATTTGGGATTATTAGAAGATGTCATCAAAAAGGGAAAAGGTATCACCTCAGGGCTTATGATGATCAAGAAAGGGTGTCTCAAGGAACCATTCAATTCCCTATCCAAGTAGGGCCAACAATCATGGAGACTACTTGCCAGGTCCTTGATCTTGAACTCCCCTATAATATTCTCCTAGGGCACGCATGGATCCATGGAATGCAAGCTATCGCATCCATGTTCCATCAATGTGTCAAATTCCCTTATCAAAACCAAGAAGTCACAATCCATGCCAACCTTGAACCATTCTATCATTGCAAAAATATGGAGGCCAAGTATTACAAGATCCCTCAAGTCCTAAAGAAAGATGAGGGACCCACATCTCCTTGTGTGGACCCATCCACTTTAGTTTCCACTTCTAAGACAAAGACACCTACCATTTAGAACACCCTAGATGTCAAGGTTGTCATCCAATATAATGGGTGTGGGGAATATAAAATTAAAAAAGAGTTCCTTTGTGATAGGAGGGTTACCTCAATCTCCTAGATCTAATGGAAAACCAAAAAAATTGACAAATCTTAGACCTTCAAAGTAGAAGCCACTACCTTAAAAAAGTGGGGAGAGCTAAGCAACAAGGTGGTAGGCAAGAAAGATGTATCAAGCCTAATGTATCAGGATGAAAGACTCGTACCTGATCTTCCCATTGAAGATAATAACAAAGGACTATAGTTAATACTTTTCATGGGCTATAACAAAAAGGAGAAGCTTCAGAAAAATGATGACTTGTTAGAACCTATCATTCCTAAGAAGTTCCTAAAGAATCTTGGCCTTGGATGTGCCCCTATGAAGATAACCATTCTTAGAAAGCATACCCTTGTTAAAGAAGTCAAAGATCCTCCTCAATTACTGGTATCCACTAGCATACCCCTAAATAATTATACATTTGATATAACTTACCTTTATGATGAGGATTCCTCTCTCTTTATGATCACTACCATGTTTTTTGAGTCAAATACAAAAGCCACTGAACTAAAACTCATTTAACCCCAACTCATTGATTGTGACCAACGAGGACTGCATATCTTAGATATGTTCGAAAATGATGATGCTCTCTCGGAATTCATGGGACTAAGGAATAATCTACCATATGAAGATCACAAAGCAGGGTTTGACATAGAGTTGGACACACATGGGTACTATAGGGAAACAATTGAATCACTTAGTCACAAAATTGAAAATCTAAGAGTGGTGTCTCAATCTTTAAGTGAAAACCACCTTGTGGCACTTTCTGATAACAAAATAGTAAAAACAAAGGATGTATCAATTGGTGCAAACCTCTCTGAGGTGCAAAAGGATGAGGGATTCAATCTTCCCCTTAGTGCCATCCTTAAAAAAAATCAGTATACTTACTGGCAGAAAAATGCAACCCAATGAACTTGGGAACCAAAGAAACTCCACACATCACTTTCTATGCTAAGTCACTTTTGACAAAGGAACAAGAAAATCTAGTTGCATTTCTAATAGAAAGGAAAGTGAATTTTGCATGGAAATATGCCAACATGCTAGGCCTTGATCCAAAGCTAGTGGTCCATCATCTAGCCATCTATCCAGAAGTGAAACCAGTGAGATAGAAATGGAGAAAGATGCATCCACAAATCACATTATTGGTAAAAATTGAGCTGCATAAACTCCTTAATGCTTGCTTCATATGACCCATTGATTATCTGGAATGGGTTTCCAAAATTGTACTTGTTTCTAAGCCCACTAGGGGCATCTGTATCTACACTGACTTATGGACCTGGATCTAATGATGGGGCATGAAATGCTATCATTGATGGATGGGTTTCAGTGTACAACTAGATTATGATTGCAAAATATGACCAACATAAGATGGTCTTCACCTATCCATGGCACACGTACTTTTGGAACATGATGCCATTTGGGATAAAAAAAACAAGAGCTACATACTAAAGGGATATGACTCTAATTTTCCATGATATGATCCACAAATCTGTAGAGGACTATGGATGACATACTAGCCAAATCAAGAAAACATCAAGACCACATATCAACACTAAGCCCAATCTTTGACAGACTAGAAGAATATAAGGTATAAGTCAATCCTAAGAAATGTGTCTTTAGCATGCAATCAGGAGAGCTCCTAGGGTATATTGTATCAATGAGGGGAATCAAGATAGACCCTACAAAATTTAAAGCAATCCTAGACATGGAAGCACCACAAACATTGAAGCAGTTAAGGGGTTTACAGGGAAGGCTTCAATCCATTCGTAGGTTCATAACACAATTAGTAGATAAAATAATCCCATAGTCTCATCTACTCCACAAGGGGGTAGCATACAAGTGGGGCAAGAAATGTGATTAGGCATTCAATAAAATAAAAGAATACTTGCTCACACCACCAGTCCTCATGCCACCAATCCAGAACAAACCATTGATACTCTACACATTAGCTACAATGGAAACACTTGGGGCTATCCTAGCTTATCATGATGAAACAGGGAAAGAAAGAGCCATTTACTATATTAGTAGAACCTTGGTGGGACACGAGCTAAACTACAAGTTCATTGAGAAGGCTTGTCTTGCAGTAGTGTTTGCATCACAAAAATTCAAGCACTACATGTTGGCTCACCAGATCAAGCTCATCGCCAAGATAGATCCCCTGAAGTATCTAATTTATAAAGAAACACTCATAGGATGAATGGCTAAATGGGTCATCATCTTGATAGAATATGATATTGAATATGTGGAGCAAAAAGCCATCAAGGGATAGGTCATCATAGATCAATTGGCCGAGGCACCTATATATGCTAAGAACCCACTGGTATCAAAATTTCTAGATGAATCAATCTTTAACCTGAATGTTCTAGACCATTGGAAGGTATATTTCGATGACTCATTCACAAAACATGGATTAGGAGTAGGAGTCTTCTTCATCACACCCCAAGGGGATTGTATCTTAAAATCATACAAGTTGTCTTTCCCTTGCACCAATATCATTGAAGAGTATGAGGCTCTTGTCATAGGGCTTAAGATTGTAGTACAATGGAAAATCATGGTACTCAAGGTATATGGAGACACAATTGATTATTAAAAAAGTAAACGATCAATACCAAACTAAGGATGACAAGCTTACCCCATACAAAAGGTTGGTGGAGGATCTCAAGGAGTTCTTCATTGACATAACATTTGAGCAGATACCATGGGTATACAATAGAGCAGCTTTCGCTATGGCTACAGCCAAATCATTGTTGGATATCCTACAGAATGTCCCTAAACATTAATTCCTTGTAGAGAAGCTTCTTGTACCAGCTTTTGAGGTACTAGAATCTGAGTTCATGTGAAAAATTGTTCGTCTCGATGATCCTTGGTACCATGACATATTACCTACTTGAAAATAGGATTCCTCCCTGCTAACATCACCCCAAATCTCAAAAGAACCTTTATTAAGAATTCATCTCATTTCGTCATCTTAGGAGACACCCTTTACCATAGAAGTATTGATGGAACCCTCTTGTGATGCCTTAACCTAGAGGGAGCTTTGATTTCTTTAATAGAGGTACATAATGGCATTTGTGGTTCACACTCTAGTTTTATGACCTTGGCCAAGAAACTACTAAGGATGGGGTACTACTAGCCTACGATGGAGAAAGAAGCTCACGACTATGTCTGAAAGTGCATGAAATGTCAACAACATGGGGACCTCATCCATGCACCAGCTCAAGAGCTCTAGTTGATTGTAACACCTTGGCCTTTTTCACAATGGGGGCTTGATTTCATTGGAAAAATCTATCCCACCTCATCTAATGGACACAATTTCATTATCACCACCATAGAATACTAAACATGAAGTGGGTAGAAGCCATTCCCATGACTTATATCATAGGGAAGTAGATTTCCAAATTCATCCCGAATTACCTCATTTGTTGTTATGGTGTTCCCCAAGCCCTTATCTCAAATAACATTGACACCTCTCAAAAAATAGGATGTCCATAAGATATGCCAAAAATTAAATATCCAACATCAATTCTCCACCGCATATTACCCCTAGAGTAATGGCCAAGCTAAGGCTATGAATAAAACCATCCTGAAGATCCTAAAGAAAATAATCAATGAAGCTAATCATGACTAGCACCTACAACTAAATCCCACCTTATGGGCCTACCAAAGGAGTATCCACATGCCTATAGGTGCAACCCCTTTCTCCCTAGTCTACAGATCAGAAGCCATCCTATCCATTGAGGTTGATCTCCCATCCCTCAAAATATCATTACAGAACCTTATTACTAATGAAGAGTATCGAGTGTCACAATTGAATGAGTTGGAGTTACTAGACGAGCGATGCATGGATGCTTTGAACCACTTACAGGTTTATCAAAACCGTATCAAAAGGAGATATAATAAGAAGATCAAGAGTCAGTCATTTCAATTCAAAGAGCTCATGTTGAAATAAAATTAGAAGAATGTGCCCAATCCAGATAGCAAGGGAAAGTTTGAACCCAACTAGTTGGAACCCTTTATCATCATGATGAGTTACAAATTAGGAGAATATCAACTATCCACACCCAAAGGTGAACCTCTACAAGAGTCCATCAATAGCTCCCATCTCAAAAAAAATTATGCCTAAGCTTGCAAGGTATAAATTAGAAATACAGAAAAATATAAAAATATAAAAATCCAAAAAAACTAGAGAAGGATTAAAAACGGTAAAGAAAAAAATCATCCTCTAGTGAAAACCACTTCGGTGGCCCTTTGGGAAAGCACCTTGGTGAAAACCTAGCAAATAGGTGCCTTGTGTAAATAAGCACTTCCCATCCACCATGGATTGTTCGACTTGTTTTACATCACCTACCATCGCTTTCCATCACATTCCCCCATCAAATTCCTAAGGTTAGTTTGTCCTACCTATATCGGAATAGTCTATCACATCATGTTGGGGGCATGTTATTATACCTGCATTGATTAGATTCATGTATATGCTTGAAAGTTTCCTTAAAACCAAAAAATCCAAAACATTCATAAAATTAGAAAAATCCAAAAAACATTCATAAAATAAAAAAAAATCCAAAAAAAATTCATAAAATTAGAAAAATCCAAAAAAAAAGTCATAAAATAGAAAAATTCAAAAACATTCATAAAACCAAAAAAATCCAAAAAATAGGTTGAAAACATAAAAATTCAAAAATAGAGTCATTATGTCGAACTACGTTGTCTTTGAGCTTGAACGTAGGCAAGACTAATCATTGATCAACCCCCGAGACATTAGGTTAGTCCTTTAGGAGTCCACCATAAAAAATCGACAATCCACGTGTTGCAAGTATGAACTAATCTAGTAGTCTTGTCATTAATGTTGTCATTGATTTCAACACAGTTCAATATGTTGTAGGTTGTACATGTATAGTTGAGATGTTGTTGAGATGTTGTGAGTACATGGAGCTATCTTTATGTCGTTGCAGATGTGTTGTGTTGATGAGTTTCCAAGTACTTTTGAAAAAATTAATAAAGAAGAGAAGTTAGAGAGATGAATGTGTTTAGAATGTGCTCCAATATATGCTTCATCTTTCTCTTGTGTTGATCCTATCCTTGTATGGATCTGAATATTTGATAATGGTGATCTTGTGGTGATATATCCTAAGTTTTAGCTTTTGGTGTGATAGTACATGAGAGTTGCATTCACCAGTGTGTGAATTGTTCTAGCAAAGTTAATCTTCCGTGGACTAAGAGAAATGTTTCTACTCTATAGTCCTCCACTATTTTGTTTTAGATCTTGTGGATCTGGGATATGTCTTGAGATTGTGTTCTCTGGGTTTTAGAAAAGAAGGTTGAAGTTTGGTGATTTGGAAGTCATGTTTCAGTGTTTTAGTATGGGTTTGCACAATTTGGATGGATTGGTGAAAGGTGTTCAGAGTTTGAAGCATATTGCATTTGCTATAGATGTATCTGAAGAAATCTGAGATGCATTCTCATGCATAATGAAGCATGTTGTGGATTCCATGTGTCATCTTCTTGTTGGGAAGCATGTACATCAATTTTCATTTGTGTTTTCATTAGGTTTGGCCGACCTAGTGTTTACACTTCATTCAAAGAATAAAATTAAATTGAGGTAGTGTGTGGTTGATCTAAGGCATTATTTTTGGTCTTGCTTAAATGTTTTATTGGTTCACTCTCATTCCTTTCCACTGTGGGAATGTTGAGTTGTTGACCTAAATTGAATTTATGAAATGAGGTATTTGTGGTTGACCTTGGAGAAAGTTTCTAAGGTTGAGGATGGTATAAAAGCAAGTCAAATTGTGAAGAATTGTATGATAGTGTGATGCAAAGTGATGAAAGTGAGCCACAAAACATAAGAGTAGAAGTGTGTGCATGAATGATTTGAGACAACAGTAATTCATTGTGTTAGATTCCTAAAGGTAGTGAGCTAGAGGTTTCCACAATAATTATTCAAAGCTATAGATGTGTGTTAATTGTTGTGGTGGATTTTTTTTCTCTTTTGTATCTGTAGACAATGACCCTCCCTATTGGACAATGATTCCTTTCTGTAGGCAGTAAGCCTTTGTACTTGGACAATGAGTCCTCTTCTGGGAAGTGAGCCCTTGGAAGCGAGCCTTTGTATTCAGTTTTATAATCTCTTTATATTTTGAGTTAATCCTCACCGTGGTTTTTCCCTTATTGGGTTTTCCACACAAAAATCTAGTGTTCATTGTGTTGATTTTCTTTCTATTACTTTTGTTTCATACTCTTACTTAATAATAGAATAGTGTGGTTATGAATTGATAAGTGTTGAAGTCTTGAGTTTGAATTTTGTGACAACTGATTCACCCCCCCCACTCAGTTGTCTTGCACCTGTTTAACAATTGGTATCAGAGCTTTGGTTCCTTGGTGTAGAGCTTAACCACTTAAGAAAGATCTAATGGTGCATAAGTTGGTGATCCCTATGTTCGATGGAACTAACTACAATAATTGGAAGGGACAGATGAAAGGATATATTATCTCTCTTGGTTTCAAGACCTCGAAGGCTATTGAGACAAAGTATACACCCCCGTCTGGTTTTCTTACTACTACAGATGAGATTACTACTTATGAAGAAAATGAGAAGGCAAAGTATGCTATTTGCAGTTGAAAATCTAAAAATGAGCGAGCTAAGGTTCTTTCTTTGGATACTGCATATGAAGTTTTGAAGAAGTTGGAAGACATGTATGAAGGAAATGAAAGAGTGAAATTGGAAAGGAAGTTGGCAACAAAGCATAAATAATTTGTAAATCTAAAAATGGAAGAAGGTGAAGAATTTACAAGATTCTTTTAGAGGGTTGAACTGACTGCAAATGAAGTTAGAAATCAAGGAGGAAAACTATCAGATGAAGATATAATTGAGAAGATCATGATCACCCTACTCGATTGCTACAACAATAAGATCTCAGTTATTGAAGAAATGTATGATCCTAAGAAGTACACTTTAGAACAGTTGTTTGGCACCTTGCAAGCATTTGAGATGAGAAAGTTCTAGAAAGAAGACAAGATAGAAGAAAAGACAGAAGTGGAATTTAAGGCAATGAAGATCGAAGATGAACCAGATAGTGATGGTGACGATGAGTGGGAAGCAAACTTCACCAAGAAGTTGAAGAAAGGCACTAGAAAGTATAAAGGTATGTTTCCCTTTAAATGTTTCAGTTGTGGTAATATTGGTCATTATGCTTCAATATTTTTGAATAGAGTTGTACATAAGAAGAACAAGGATTATAAGGATAAGGATAGAAAGGACAAGAAATATAATAAGTTGTACTATGTTAAAGAAGAAGCATGAATTTATGATGATGAATCTGAGAATGAGGTTGATGATAGTGAATGCTTATTCTTAGCTTTGGAAAGTAAATTTTTATCCATTAACCCTGGAAAATGTGTAAGCAAGAAGGCTCTAGAGAATAAGAGGAATAGGATGGAAGGTACTTTGGTTACTAGTTTTCATGCAGGATAGGATGAAGACTACTAGGTAATTGATAGTGGATTTTCTAATCACATGACCGAATATAAGAGTAAGTTCACTAAACTTGAGAAATATGATTGTGGTTTAGTTATGTTTGGTGATGATTCAAGAGCTAATATTTGTGGGAAAGGGTCAATTAGTTTT
The DNA here is from genome assembly GCA_007258455.2 of Sequoia sempervirens. Lineage (NCBI taxonomy): Eukaryota > Viridiplantae > Streptophyta > Pinopsida > Cupressales > Cupressaceae > Sequoia > Sequoia sempervirens. Next base: position 545,756,883 of record VDFB02000015.1, read on the forward strand.
GATGGAGTGCATAGTACTGACGATGTATATTATGTGAAGGGTTTGAGGCATAACCTTCTGAGTGTTGGTTAGATGTATAGCAATGGTTTTAAACTTGTGTTTCAGAATAATACCTATGAGATCAAAAAAGGATCTGGAAATGGTGATATGGTTGTTGCTAGAAGAAGACCTCATGGAAACATCTACCAGCTTAAGGGAGTTGATGGTCAATGCCTTGTATCTCAAATTAGTGAAAGTTGGTTATGGCACTAGAGAATGGGACATGTAAATTTTGATAACTTGGTCAAAATCAGTTCAAAGGAGATTGTTCGAGGGCTGCCCAAAATCACAAGACCTGCTAATGCTATTTGTAGAAGTTATCAATCGGGGAAACAAACAAGATGTGGCTTTAAGGGCAAAGAGCACTCAACTACCAGAATGTTGGAGTTAGTTCATATTGATCTCTATGGTTTGAATAGAACTGGAAGCCTGAATGATGACAAGTATTTCATACTACTTATTGATGATTATACTTGAATGACATGGGTTGCTTTTCTTATAGAGAATACTTAGGCTATGGATAGGTTTAAGGTATTCAAAGCAAGAGTGGAAAATGAAGTAAATTTGAAAATCAAGTGTTTGAGATCTGATAGAGGTGGAGAATTCACTTCTGGTGAATTTAATGCATTTTTTGAACAACATGACAGAAAAAGACAATTTTCTGCTCCAAGAACCCCTCAAGAGAATGGTTTACTTGAAAGGAAAAACATGATAGTATAGGAAGCTACTAGAACCATGATGAAAGAATCAAATGTACTATATGTGTATTGGACAGAGCCGATACACACTATTTTTTATGTTCTTAATAGAGTTCAAATGAGATACAACCACACAAAGACTCCTACTATGAAGTATTTCAAGGTATTTGGAAGTAGATGTTATATTAAAAGAGATGATGATAATATTGGAAAGTTTGATGCTAGATGTGATGAAGGAATCTTTCTTAGATACTCTACTACTAGTAAAGCATACAGATGCTTTAATAAAATATTGAGAAAGATTGTTGAAAGTGATAATGTGAAAGTTGATGAAGAAATACATAGACCTATTGAGATAAGTGAAGTTGAACCTGATGATCTTATCTATGGACATGTACCTAAGGAGAATAGGGAGAAGGAAGAAGAAAAAATGGAAGAAACAGAAGAGAATGAGCCAGAACCTACTATTAACAATCCTAAGTATGTATAGAAGAATCATCTGGAGGAGTAGATAATTGGAGATAAAAGTAAAGGTGTGAAGACAAGAAGTAGAGTCACAGTTGAGGTAAATCTATGTTTACTCTCTAAAGTTTAACCTAAGTCTATGAGTGAAGAATGTGAAGATGAGAGTTGGATGAAAGCTATGAAAGAATAGTTGTAGCAAATAGAAAAGAATCAGACATGGGAACTAGTCCCTAGGCCTACGAATAAAAATGTGATTGGCTCAAAATGGGTGTTCCAGAATAAGCTAAATGAAAGTGGAGAAGTTGTAAGGAATAAGGAAAGACTTGTATGCAAGGGATATTCACAAGTTGAAGGTATAGATTTTGAAGAGACATTTGCCCCTATGCCTAGAATGGAAGCTCTTAGGATGTTTTAGCATTTTCTTCCCACAAGGACTTCAAAGTGTATCAAATGGATGTTAAGTCAACATTTCTGAATGGTGAATTGGAGGAAGAAGTGTACATGGAACAACCTAAAGGGTTTTAGTTATCTGAAAAACTTGACATGGTTTGTAAGTTGAAGAAGGCATTGTATGGATTGAAGCAAGCTCATAGAGCTTGGCATGCAAGATTGGACAGATACCTGACAAGGCAAGGATTGAACAACAAAGGCTCTGTTGACAACAATCTTTACTTCAAAGTGCAAGGTAACAAAATGTTGATAGTAGTTGTATATGTTGACTATATCATTTTTGGTGGAAATGAAGGCATGTGTAAAAGTTTGCTGAAGAGATGCAGAAAGAATTTAAGATGTCTATGATTGGTGAATTGAATTTATTCATTGGTCTACAAGTGAATCAAACTAATAAAGGGATATTATTTTGACAATCTAAGTATGTAAAAGAGTTGTTGAAGAAGTTTGGGATGGATGATTGTTGAAGAAGTTTGGGATGGACGATTCCAAACTAGTTTGTACTCCTATGGTAACTAGATGTCAATTGAGCAAAGATGATGAATCTACTAAGACTGATAAGAGAAAATATAGATCTATGATTGGCGGATTGCTATATCTTACTGCTACTAGACTAGATATTATGCATGCAGTATGTTTAGATGCCTGATTCCAAGCAGATCCTAAAGAAGCACGTGTTACAACTATAAAGAGGATATTTAGATATCTTAAAGGTATACAAGATTATAGATTATGGTATCCTAAGAGTGATGATTTCACTCTGAGTGCTTATACCGATGGTGATTGGGCTGGATGTGTAGATGACCGAAAGAGTACCAGTGGTGGTTCTTTCTTTCTTGGTGGAAGATTAGTTTCATGGTTGAGTAAAAAGCAAGACTCGGTTTCTTTATCTACTACAGAGACAATATATTGTTGCAACATCCTACTACACACAAGTTTTGTGAATGAAGCAAACTCTGAAAGAAATTATAGTGATATGTGATGAGCCTATTTCTATTTTTTATGACAATACAAGTGCAATAAACATTTTAAAGAACCTAGTTATGCATTCGAGAACAAAACACATATCTATCAAATATCATTTCTTGAGAGAAGTGTTGGAGAATGAAGTCAAATTGGAGTATGTGACAACAAAGGAGTAAATTGCAGACATATTTACTAAGGATCTTCTGAATGATACTTTTGAGCATCTCAGGGAGAGGTTGGGGGTCATTGGCTCTCCAAAATAAGTGCACACGAAGGTGCATCAGTCCAGTGAATTCACAAATATTTTATTTATCTAGATTGATAAATGGGTCTACTCCATAGATGGATTAGAAAAGGTTTTCATTGTTGCATTATGAGTTGAATGGGTACACTCCTAAGGGGGAGTGATCAGAGTTGTTGGTCTTTGCCATTGATGTCAAAGGGAGAGAGAAAGTCATGTGAAAAACAGTTGCAGAGGAAGAGAAGGTGTTCTCCTGAGATATTGTGAAGGATGTTGTCTTTCATGGTTTTTCACAACATGTGTTACCATCAATGATAAAGGGGGAGATTGTTGCAAGTATGAGTTAATTTGGTGGTGTTGTTGTTAATGTTGTCATTGATGTCAATATAGTTTAGTATGTTGCAAATTGTACATGTATAGCTAAGATGTTTTGAATACATGGAGTTATCTTTATGCCATTACAGATGTGGTGTTGATGAGTTTCCAAGTGCTTTTGAGAAAATTAATAAAGAAGAGAAGTCAGAGTGATGAATGTGTTCATAATGTGTTGTGGTATGTGCTGCACATTTCTCCTGTGTTGATCCTATACTTGTGTGGATTTGAAGATTTGATAATGGTGATCTTGTGGTGATATGTCCTAAGTTTTAGCTTCTAGTGTGATAGTACATGAAAGTTACGTTCATCGATGTGTGAATTGTTCTGGCAAAGTTAATCTTCTATGGACTAAGAGAAATGTTTTTGCTCCATAGACCTCCACTGTTTTGTTTCAAATCTTGCAGACCTAGGATATTCTTGAGATGGTGTTCCCTAGTTTTTGGAAAAGAAGGTTGAAGTTTGGTGATTCGGAAGTCATGTTTCAGTGTTTCAGTATGGGTTTGCACAGTTTGGATAGACTAGTGAAAGGTGTTCAGAGTTTGAAGCATATTGCATTTTCTGCGAATGTATCTAAAGAAATCTAAGATTTATTCTTGTGCATAATGAAGTGTGTTATGGATTCAATGTGTTATCTTCTTGTTGGGAAGTGTGTATGTCAATGTTCATTTGTTCTTTCATTAGGTTTGGCCGACCTGGTGTTACACTTCATTTGAAGAATAAAATTAAATTGAGGTAGCATGTGGTTGATCCAAGACATTATTTTTGGTCTTGGTTAAATGTTTTATTGGTCCACTCTCATTCCTTTCCATCGCGGGAATGATTAGTTGCCGACCTAATTTGAAGTTATGAAATGAGGTATTTGTGGACGAACTTGGAGAAATTTTCTAAGGTTGAGGATGGTATAAAAGCAAGTCAAATTATGAAGAATTATATGATAGTGTCATTAAAAGTGATGAAAGTGAGTGACAAATAAAAAGAGCAGAAGTTTGTGTGTGAGTGAGTTAAGACAACAGTACTTCATTGTGTTGTATTTTTGAAGGCAATTTACTAAAGGTTTCTACAATCCTTATCCAAAGTTGCGGATGTGTGGTAATTGTGTTGGTGGATCTTTTTTTTCTGTTTTGTATTTGTAGGAAGTGAGCCTCCCTATTAGACAGTGAGTCCTTTCTGTAGGCAATGAGCCTTTGTACTTGGATAGTGAGTCCTCTTTTGGGGAGTGAGCCCTTGACAATGAACCTCTGTATTCAATTTTATAATCTCTTTATATTGTGAGTTAATCCTCACCATTTTTTTTCCCTTATTGGGTTTTCCACATAAAAATATGGTGTTCATTGTGTTGATTTACTTTATGTTATTTGTGTTTCATGCTCGCTCTTAATAAAAAAATAATGTGGTTGTGAATTGATAAGTGTTAATGTCTTAAGTTTGAATTTTGTGACAACTGATTCACTCCCCCCTCTTAGTTTTCTTGTGCCTGTTTAATAACATTTTCATACTTCATCAATAAATGAGTTTGTGTCACTCGAACTATGTGGTCACTGCATGTATAACATAGGAAACACTAATCTTTGATCAGCCCTCGGGGCCCCTAAGATAGGTCCTTAGGTTAGTTTCTTGGTCAAAATCTTAGAAAACACAAAAACATTGGAAATTTTGAAAATCAAAACATTTGCAAAACATCTTGAAAAATCCCAAAATAGCCTCAAAAAATCTCAAAATACCAAAAAAATAAAAAAAAACCAAAATAATCTATCCCATTTCACTTTCACCCGCAATAAACATCCACTCATAATAAATCGAGTGTCATCTCCAACCTTTGGAAAAATAATCAAAAGAAAGTATAGCAAATTTAAAAGTGTAAACTCAAACATCAGGGACTTAAGTCTAGGTCATTAGGTAAACAAGTTGGTCAACTCTTGGTATCAATAGCCTATCATCCAGTTAATCCCAAAATCATCTGATAGCATCATGTCCTAGGATGCATCCTTCCTACAATGGGCATCAACATCATCCATTATCATAGTTTATTCTTGGCTAGAAGTATGAAGAACATTATCTTGTTTGTTTACTTGATCTTTTCTTCTAATTTATCTTATTGCACTCTTTCCAATGGCCTCTTGATGATGTCTAATCAAAACATTTTAGAGAGAAAGGAAAGGGGCATTGATCATTATCTTTTGTTTTTGTGTTTGTTGGATGTTCTTGTAATATAACTTGGTGATACTTGCTTTGGTAGGTGTGTATGGAAGAGGTTTTGAATAGCTTGTTGACTATTACATTTTTAGGTTATGCCTTTCCATTTTTTGGTCCAAGATGCTTGAAATTTTTGAAATACATCCTAGTGAGGTTTTCGTATGGTGGGTGTGAGCAAGAATCCTCCTATCTTTTTGTTGAGTCAAAGTCCATTGCACTAGATACCACGCCATCCTAGTTATCCATACCTTGATACATCGTATCTATGTGTGTTATCAAACATAAGGAAATTTATGCTCTTTACATCCCTAATCCATGGATAAGCAGTACATCATTATCATTCATCAGCATATCTAATAAAGTCTCGATGACTCCTAGACTTGTTGGACTTGTGCATCTCAGAACCAAGGGTTAATCCTTCTCATTCTTCTATCCTCTTTCATGCTAACATGGTATCATGTCATCCACAAACTGTTTGCATCTTACATAATCAAACATATCATCAAAATAGGAAACACCAACCATCTCACATACATTGAATCATCATTTAAGTTGTTTAGGATAATATAGAATTGTTATTCTAAGCATCTTAAAAACATCTCATTTACATAGTAATCATAATATAGATTTGTTAGTATAATCACCTCATAACATAATCATCCATACATCCATAAAGCATATTTGTCTTGAAAACAACCTAAAATTGGAATTTTTTCCCAATCTCTTGCAAGGGCAATGTACTAACGTAATTCTTTCCATTGGGGCAACAGTGGGGCATCTAAAAAAATTAGGAAATTTTTGAATTTTGATCTTGGCAACATTAGTCTTTGAACCAACGCAACTAGTACACTTCCTCAAAGTGGGGAAAAATGTAGACATGCAAATAATCCTAACTGGCATTATGCATCTAAATCTGATCAATTAACAATCAATTCTTCTATTAATCAAATAAAGAAATTCATTAGATTAATTCACTAATGTCTATCATGTTTGATTAAATAAATTAATTTATTTAATCAAAACCCTAAAGTCCTATCATCTGATTTAATAAATCAAAATTATTTAAATCAAATTTCAAATCCCCTAATTCCTCCAAGTTAATTAATTCTAAATTAATTAACTCCTAATCATCATTACCCATCCTCTAGCTTTTGACTCAACCTTGGTCAAACTAAACCCCTAATTAACTAACCCATTTGCACATGAAATTCATGTCTTTTAATTATCTAATTCCTCTATATATCCTCACAAAGGCATATTCCTAAGAATATTCCTCCCAACTACCTCCTAATTCAATTTCCCTCCAAAACCTCTTACATCCTCATTTATTCCTTTTACATCCTCTCACATCTTTAATGATATCCATTTACTTCTCCTTACATCCTTTCAAATCCTCAACCATATGCATTTATTTCTCTTCCATCCTCTTTACTTGCACATTCCCCAAAATGTGCTCCACCTTCATCCAAGAGATTTGTGACAAATGTCCCACTCTCATTTTCTCTCCTTTAGTCCCACATTCCTCCAATCTCTTCATTGTTCAATGCTTCAACTCTATTTATAGAGGGATCTTCTACTTGAAATGAATCCACAATCATATGCAATTTCACTATAGGCATTCATCTTTGCATCTTCATCATTTTGGAAGCTCATATCAAGGGGGGTGGGAAAGGGCATCCTTTCCACATCAAAGGAGTTGAAATCCCACTATGGTATAGGGTTTGACATGATTCATATGCTTTCATTTAGTTGTTTTATCTTGTTTGCATAGGTAACATGATCAATTATTTCGTAGGAGTACTCTATTTTCCTCATTTAGATTGACTAATGCTAACATTTGTCATGGTTTGAGCAAGATTATAGGTTTAGTGCTTACACATGTATTGCACCAATCCACAATCCCATATGCATCTTTAAATTTTACTACATCTTCAAATTTCAATTGTTCTCTAGCAAAAATTCTTTTAACACATACACCAACTCCATCTTGTTCTCTTTTACCCTGCCCAGCTTCAGAAAAAATTCACATATGTTGGACATTATGTTCCTTGTGAACCCTACTTAACCAATAGAATGTTCAAGCATTCATGAACTGTCTTGTACAATTATCTAACCATATGAGATGTTCTGCCATATGGGTTCCTCTTTCTCTTAAATTTGTATAAAATATATTGAAACAGTAGTGAACAAACTCTGATGAGTGTAACTGGTTGTCACTCAAATAGAAATGATACTCCCTCAAAACTTTTCTATCATCCTCTATTCTATCATCTGCATGTCTATAAACAATATGAACAAACATATCCACTTGCAGTGAATTGTAATATTGTGATTGGATTTCCTCTTGCAGAGCTAGAGTATAGTTTTCCACAAAATCAACCACTGATAGTATAGTTCCAACTGGAAATTTGTTTTTACATGCGTGAAATTGTTCATCAAGCCATCAAGCATGTTGAGAGTTATTGATGTATTTTGGTACAATCTTACTCTTAAATTCTAATATGAATGAATGTACACTAAATTTTTCTATAATTAAATTGCAATTCTTTCCAAATTTTCCATCTTTTAATAAATATTCAACATTCTTAAATCTTTTAACATCCACTAATTGTTGTGCAAAATCATTTTCAAAACTTTCATGCATACAAACTCTTAAGAATGAAAGATTTCCACAACTAGTGCATTGTCCAAAAATACATGAACTTAAATTAAATAATTTCCCATTAGATCTTTCATAAAAAAAACTTGATATAAACCCACTTATTGTTTCAAGTGGCATATTAATACCACATTCCTGCATAATCGTGTTAGTATGTAAAGTGCAACATACATATTGAAAAACATCATAATAATAATAAAATTGAATATGTGTTTTACAACAACAAGATATTTGTTGCTTATTAAGTTTTACATACCAAGATTTACATTTTTTGAAAGACCTTTGATTTATTTTAATATTACCAAGTAACACTAAATCACAACAAAATTTTCTATAAAATTCAATTTGTGTTGTATCTAATAGTTTTTTTGGATGAGATTGCAAACTTTGGACCACACTCTTAATTTTAAAACATCTCTAGCATTAGATGATACCCTAGCATTATCATGGCAATATTTTTCGATCAAAGATTTGATATCAACATTCAATTTCATGTCAGACCTCGGGAGTCGACCACTAAAACTTCAATAATGGTTTATTGGATCATTTTTTATACTTTATATTCTCTTTCCAATCTTAGCAATGTTTTAGGATGTATTTTAAGAATTTCACTAATATTGCTTACCATTCTTTTATTCAAAGTTTCTTTATTAACTATAGCAGTTGTTATAGCTCATCTTGCTGCATTCTTATATTTGGATCGACTATTTTTTTCCAATAGACTCAATGGCACTAGAAATAGTATACATAACATGTTTTAGTGATTGATCTTTTCTTCTTGGTTTAACAAAAATGCTTAACTTCTTCACTACTTTTCTCATTTTCCACATTCTCATCAATTTCATCATTTGTTGAAATTGAAATGAAAGTTTTTAAAGATAAAACAATTCTTTGTATAATCTATTGGCATGTGTTCTTATTTGTCTCCAAGAAATCTTACTAGGAAGATTATCCAAAACATCACTTTCAATTTTTTTTAAAAATATTTTCATTTTCAACATCACATCTTGGATTTTCATTTTCATTTTCAACTTCAAAACAATTTTCATTTTCATTTTCAACAAAAAGGATTTTCATTTTCATTTTCAACAACAAAACAAATTTCATTTTCATTTTCAACAACAAAACGATTTTCATCTTCATTTTCAACAACATAAAGATTTTCATTTTCCATTTCATTTTCAACAATTTGTCCAAAATCTTGCTCTCTACGAATATTATCAATGTCAACATCATTAAATCCAACTTCTTGTAAAATTCCTACACAAAGTTTCCATTTCACTCAAAGGTGGATTTGATGACGTACCTAGATTTGTACCTATTGAAACATTCTTCAAACATTGAAAGGGGGATTTGAAGACATACTAGGACTATTTTGTATAATTGTATTATTTTCCAAATTAACCTCTTGAAAATTAGCATCATCTACAACCATGGTCTCCTCAATTTTTTTATCTTCAATAGTTGTAGAATTGGATGCTTCAACATTTGATTGAATCCTCATTATTCTCTCTTTTTCTTTTTACCTCCTCTCTCTTTGCTTCAATTTCTTTAGGGGTCAATACCTTCCTATCTTTCCTCTTATTACGATCTTGTGAACCCATGATGACAAAATTTCCAAGCACAAATGAATGTCAATAGTGAAAGTCTTTCTCTTTTGTTCCTCCAAACAACTATAAAATGAACACAATTCCACTCAAAAATTGTTCCAATGATGCCTCCTTTCAAAAATTCAATTCAAATTGAAATTTAAAGATCTGTAAAGACATAACTTGATAGAAAATAGGTGAAATTGTCGTAGTCAGTTGTACATGTCAAGTTGCAAAACTGACAATAACATTTTTCTAGTAAATTTTTTTAAAAATGGTCATAAAAGAAATGGGATCCCATTTTGTAATCGGGATCCTATTTCTTTTTCAATGGTCCAAATAATGAATAAAATGAAACAGGATCTCGATTTACCAAATAGGATCCTGTTTCTTAAACTTTGAATTTTTGGTCGAGTTTTTGCCTTATTTTTTTATTTGAGAAAAGTCTTGGGGTCCCAAACCTAAGCTTGGCCTTGGTTTGACCTCAACTTGAAGGTCATGTCAATGTCACAAGAAAATAGTGACTTTGGACATATGTCTGAAGACCTTTTTTGCAATGTTTTTTTATGAAATTAAAATCCATTATAGATGAGATATTACAGATTCCAAATATGTATTTTTTTTACAATTGTATTATTTTTCCTATTTTTCAATTAATTTCTAATGAAACTAGTCTAGAAACTTAAAATATCATGGATTTTTAGTATTTTAATAACTTTTTATTAAAATATTTTTTGTAAAATGAATTGCACGAAAACATACTTCGAACAATTCTTTTGAATTTGAAAAAAAATAAAAAAAATGATAAGTTTAGGTCATCTTATGCATGACACATGATTTTTCAAAACATCAAATATGGCCAATAAAAATTTAACAAAAAAATATTAAATAAAAAATTATAAATAATATCAAAAACGTGCTTCAATGAGTTACAAATCCTTTCCCAAAAGGATTTAGAAAAATACAATTATTCAGATCAAAATATGGATGACGTACACGTTCATGGTATGGTAAAAAATGTGACTTTTAAATAGTGGTTTTTAGAAACACTTATTGAAAATCAATGTGTATCATTTGGGTATTGAAATAAATTACATATTTGGAAACTAGATCCAATTACTACATTTTATGATTAATGACTTTTTAAAGATTTCATCTCTAAGTGCTTGAAATTTTAAGGTCAGATGTGATAAATTTTGAAAAATAAGGGAAAACACTTCCACTTTTTGGCCAAAAAGTGGACTCAACTTCTTGCCAACACCCTTTTAATTTTCCCATAGTTTTTTTTAATCTTAATATTTTCAGGTGACCTATTCAAATAAAATCATGTAGCAATTTAACCTAGTATATTTTGGTAGATGATTGTACACAATCATCTTTAATCCAATCAATACTTTTCATAATTTTTGGAAAAAGGTTGTGTACACATACTAAAAAAACATCTGGAAAATTGTTTGAAGTTTTGGTTACAGAATGTCTGGAGCAATAACAAGAGTGAAAACATCATTTGAAGGTGCAATTGAAATCAACCAAGCCAAGTGTAGTTGCACGACCTCCAATTTTTAATTTGAGTCCTTAATATTCTTATCAGGCATAAAAACACCATGAGAGAACATCATTTAAATACTATGAAACTCTAATATGACATCAAATAGAGAAAGTCATTACTTTGAGTATTAGAGATTAAAAATATAAAATTATATAAGGAGAACTAATGAGACAAAATTGTAATGATTTTTTTCTTCTCATTGTTCTAATTATATAATCAAATGCATAGTTACATCTCAATATATTTTTTGTCACCTTGGATTTGTATGATATTTAGGGTTTAAGTAGTTCCTTATAAATTTTTGTGGTAACTAGCACTTTTAGGACATGATTGTTGGATTTGATGATTTAACCCCATAGCCCCTAAAGACCACTTGCAACCAAAACACCATAGAAGAGAAAAACATAATTGATTTTACATGAAGCTTGAGAATTTTTTTGATGTAATAACTTGATCACTTTTACAATATAAAATGAATAATCCTTGATAAAGGATAAAGAAACCATAGTAGAATCACAAGTAAGGATATAATAATATTATGACATGTGACTTAATCCTATGAATTGAGACACAAAGAAACACGACCTAAGTATGCTTAAACATGCTAATGTGAAAAGGGACCTAATAATAATTAATTAGGTGATTGTATTTTTCTCTCTGTAGGGGTTGTAGGGTTTAATCAGTAATTCCAACATTGTATGAAAGCTCTAGATTTGTAATTTTCTATTTATTCAAGATTTAGTCTTGATCATTTAAATGGTGCATCAAAGAGAAAAAATGACCTTATTGTTGTGCTCAAAACACTCAAAGCCCTAAGATCAATTGTCAAATCATTAAAAGTAGGGGCTAAAGAAATTGAGGCATTTTTTGTGGGCTCTAGATTTGAGGAATTTTTTTGTACAATTTTATGAATTTATATGGTTGTACTAAGTTGTACAATACATACTCTATAAATATAAGCTATACAAAAATAAATGAGCTTCAACATCATAATTCAACATTAGTTTTACAAATTAGTAGTAGAGTTAAAAGAAATAGACAAAAATATTTGTTTTCTAGAATTATTTGGGAAATTTGGTATCCTAAAATTATTTATTGATAGTAGATTCCAAAAACTAACAAAAGGTTATGTAGGTAGTTTTAGGTTTAAACAGTTGACATTCATATTGTAGTTTTCCCCTTGGTCATCCTTAGATTGAGTGGGAGGGGGGGAGAGGGGGCTTAACTTCAAATGTCTAGGAGATCGATGCTTGGGCCCTGCTATCATGAATATCTATTGACACCAAGTCATTTCTAACTCACAATCAACCCATTGCCCAATCCAACAATGTCATTGACAAAACCACCTAATCACTATACAATAGCCACCACTAGGCCACTAGCCCTAACCTGTTTTCCTTAAATGAGTATTTTTTATTTATTTTTGGTATAACTTAGACATATAAACTTTATTTTTTTAAACCAATAGTCATCAAAAAGCTAATTTGAAGTACTTTTAGTGCTGCTATATTTTTTCCAGATTATGTTGTTGGTGCAATTTATCAATTGTTGAACTTAAATAATCATTTTTATCTTTCAATTTGATGGTTTTTTTATGGTTCTCTAATTTTCATGATTTTTATAACATTAAAAATGTATGAATGAGATCTTCTCATCAATCCATACACTTTTCTAGAATCAACACTAGGTATATTTTAATCAATTTTTCACATATTTTTTATTCTAGTAGATATCTTATACGTTTTGTCTTTGATTTTTTTTTCATAATATGGATTCATTTAAGTTCATTTATATGTATTGAGATTATTGGTATATGATTTTATAATTTGAGGAGGTATCATGAATTTTTTGTTCATCCTTTATAGTAATCCTAGATAAAGATAATTATGTGTCTTGGAAAAATGATATCTTGATATATCTTAGGAGGCTTAATATTTTGACTTATCATTATGGATGCATGCCTAAACCAAAAATACTTGAAATCAAATTGTAGACATGTAAAATTGACCTAACACATATTGCACATCCTAAATGACATTTTCTCATCATCACCATCATAATCACCAATTATCACTACATTTCACGTCTATTAATTGAATAATACTACATTATTTAATTAATTCACTTTTTCATCTTTTTTGACTAATTAAATAAATTTCATTTATTGAATGAAGTCTTAATCTAACTTTATTCCTCTTGATTAATTAAATAACATCAATTATTTAATTATCTCGCTAATTCACTTTATTCTCCTAAGTCAATTAAATTATTAAAACATAATAGTTTAATTAAATCATTTTCCCCTAAAATTGAATAATTCAATAAATTATTCAAAACATCATTCAAAAATCAAATCAAACAAATAAAACTTTGTTTGTAAAAGTCAAACTTGATTTGCACGTTCAACCCAAAAATATTAACTAATTAAATCAATTAACTAATTATCATCACCCACTTTCATGATTGAGAAAATTACGATCCCCTGATTGCTCACTCTGATTGGCTGACCAATCCATGTATTCTTCAAATGCATGGATTATTCAATCTATTTCTTCAATTTTACTGAACACTCAAATTTATTACTTCATTCACACCAATTATGTAATAAAAGTCCACTAATTATTTTCATCTAAATAATCTCAATGGTTTTGAACCATTGATTAGGATATTCTACTATGTGATCTTGAGCATTCATTTTGAAACATACACTCTATATAACAACCATCTTCTTCCTAAAAAATAATTGGAGAATCAACATCTTTTGTAAAATGAAGTAATGCCAAAATTTACAACCAACTTATTGAAGCTTTTACATACATCTTTGATTAACATTGCATGAATTTAAAGCTTTTGTTGCACAGAAATGGAGGCTTCACATTGATACAATGAACAATCCAACATCTTTTCAAACACACTTCGACATAGGATAGTGTAGGAAATTTTTGATTTGGTGCATAAAATGAATCCCACAACTTGCACGTTTCTAGTTTTGTGCTCTAAAAAGAACATTCAAAATGATTTCTAGATTAGGATAAGATTTCAATTTGGTGCTCTAAAAGGAAGATTCAAAATATTTCTAATCTTGAACAAGAATTTAAATTGGTGCTTTAAAACTAATTTCCAAATCTTTCTAGATTAGAACAAACACCTCTTTTTGGTACTCGAAAAGAAAATGCTTGTCTTTTTGACTAACGCTTTTCATATGTTGACAAAACACACAATTTCATTTTTTTGACCAATTGTGACTAGGATTTAGAAACATTTCAATTGGTGATTAAAATTGGACAAATGCTTTTTAAATTTTGCATATTGCTATCTGTTTGTCTAAAATCTAGAATACTTTACTTTGGTGCAAATAATTTAAAAAACAAATTGTTATCTTGTACACATTTTATTTCATTTTTTTTGGATAGCATCACTCAAGGAGCTTAAAAAGAACATTGCAATAAAGTGTATATTGTGTCTTCCATGTGTGGCAAACTGAAGTGTCTATCCTCTCCCAGGTAACTGCAAGGAGTTGGGTCCAAATTTAAGGGAAGTGTCATTTTTAAGCTCTAAAATAGGTACTCATTCATTTTTTAGAATAAGTACCCATTTTAAAGTGGGTACTCATTCCAAAAGGTTTAAAACTCACAATACATGTTTTTTATTTAGATTTAGGCTCAAAAAAGGCATGGTAACCTAATACTTAGCCCTAGCCTTGCAAGTACATGGTAATGACAATCTCAAGAGAAAAAATGTAACTTCGACAATGTTGATGCCTAAAGTTGCTGGGAAGACAACCTTATGGGAAACTTAGTTAATGAGGGGACCAATTGTGCTAAACCAAGTAACCTTTTTTTTTTTAAAGAAGCTGGCTCCTTCTATATTTGGGGGGTTTGGAATGGGAAAATGAAGTAGATATAAAAAAATGAAGTTTAATCTAAGGCAATGTGCCAAGAATTAATTGTGGGCATGGTAAATCTTCCTTTCAGATGAGATTTAAGGAACTATTCAGCAATTTGTATGTCCAAAAATAATAAAAATCATAGATGAGAAACCTAAGAAGTCTATCAGATAACACAAATTAACTTCCATACACATTTACTGAACAAGAAGAGTTCAAGACATGATGTAAATCAACAAATTTACATTGAAATTATAGAAGTCTTGTAGATAAACTACTAAGTGTAAGAAACAACACAGTATAATGTCTTTCTCATTAACTAAGAATCAGATAGGTCGAACCATATGGCATAGTCTGTAAGTCTTAATACAATAATCAAAGAACAATAAAAAAGTCCTACAATATTTTTCACTTCTTTATGTGATTTTTGAACCCATTTTCTGACAGTTGAAGGCTCAGTATATATAGATGGTTCACCACTAGAGGGCTAGTAACTGAAAATATTCTAGGAACGTGCAATGGTGTCCATCGAAATGATTCCCCAAGGCCATTACAATAGAAAAGATTTTGAAACATAGTATGCAGTCACTTTTGAACAAGATGCGCCCGTCAACAAATGTTGACTGTGATCTAAATGTGGAAGTAGTAAAATTCCTATAAAGACACGTGTTTCCTAGCCACATAGTTGCTTAGGATATGTGGCACAAAGGTGGGGCTTCAAATTCATTCCTACTTTCCTTGTAATCAAATTCCCCATAGAGAAGAAACGTGGAGAAGTCTTCATTTCAAGCATTAATTGTGGGGTCCATCATAAGGTTGCCCACAGATTGATGCAACATGGCACATGGGTGGAGCTCGAAGAGAGGTCTCTCAAAGGCCTGCACGGTTGACATGTGGTGCAAGGGCAAGGATCGATAGAGAAGCAAGAGAAAAAAACCTTCCAAGGAGCATGCGATAGACACATGGAGCAAGCGAGTGAAGGCACTTCAAAAGGGGCCTGAAGATATTCAAACATATGAGGTGCGGGTTGGGGTTGATGCAAAAATAAACCATGACCACCCAAAGAGAGCTTAAGTATTTTAATCCATAGCTTTTGGTGACTATCAAGGGCATTTCACCTGTGGAATGGGAACACAAAATTTTTGGTGTGAAGACTAGAGCCTTATCCATTAGGAAACGATCAGAGCTTCGAAAGCATGGTCTGTAGAGGCAATTAGTCAGCCTCAGATGACATTTATAGGGTGTGAATATTCTCTTGTTCCTCATGCAAATCAATTATTTATTTGAAGGGTAGCTCCATGGAGATCATGGTCCCTGACTCGAGTTGAAAGAGTTGTGCTATCTGATGGGTGGTGCCTTCAATGTCTACAACATTGGGACGTTGAATAAAATATTGAAAGGTAGATAAATCATGCTTCTTTTACTCTATCTTTGTTGCGATAGATTCTATCGTGTCTACCAAATCATTAGAGAGAAAAGGGGAAGGCAAGCCCATTTGAGTCAAATTGGAGAACTGCATTTGCATTTTTTTCATAGTTCAACTTAGTGTTGTCAAGCAATTGCTAGCATGGAGGATGGCCACATGACAATAGATGAATCCCATCACCTTCCTACCAATTGATCTCTGATCTTCAATCCCTGTATTCACCAAGTCAATGTTCGCCACTATTTACAACTTGTCCAACAACTTCTCTACCTTGGGCACCTTTTCTGCAATGAACTGTGGAACTTACACCATCGTTCCACTCACCTAGACCCTACTTAAACCTACCACCTCTACCATGAATTAGAGTGTCGGCTGAAGAGTCAAACAAAAATACTTGACTCTTTCCTAGTAGGAGATATATAATTGTTGGGCTACTAAAAGGAGATCTAACTGAGGAGCATGGGGTTAGGGAGGATTTTTCAAAATACTAATTTCCATCTCCTTCGACCTAACATCCTGTGTTAGCTCTTCAATTCTTTTATCCATGGTAGAGAGTCGTTTCTACAGAGTCTTCAACTCGACAAGAAATTGTTCCTCATCTTGGCCTTGTGTTGTGGATTCTTTTTCTAGGGATATCTTTACTTCTTAGATCTCCTTCTCAAACTGAGCTTGTCAATTATGGAACTCCTTATCTTTTTGCTACATTTCTTGCTCCAATTGAGCTCGTTGATCCCAAATCTCTTCATTATTTTGTTGCATTTATTCCTCTACCTGAGCCAATCAGTCTTGTAATTCGAATATTTTCTATTGTAGTTTGACAACCAGGTTGGGATCTAGGGACTAGAACTTTTCAAGTTCCTCCTAGAGTTTTGCCTTTTCTGCCTGTACTTGTTGAGATATTTGTGCAATTTCAACCTCCCTAGATTTTTCATTTTTTAGTAGGGTCTCCAACCTTTCCTTAATGTTCTTGAT
Source organism: Sequoia sempervirens (assembly GCA_007258455.2). Classification (NCBI taxonomy): domain Eukaryota; kingdom Viridiplantae; phylum Streptophyta; class Pinopsida; order Cupressales; family Cupressaceae; genus Sequoia; species Sequoia sempervirens. The sequence goes on from VDFB02000015.1 coordinate 545,774,391, forward strand.
CTCCTCTGCTTTCTTCTTTAGTTGGCAACTATGCTTAAGAAAGTTCATAGTCACCATTCACTAGGTTTCCTCCATCCGCTCAACTTTGTCTTGCAGCCAGGCTATGCGCAGATCAATCCCTACAGCATGGATCGTATAATCCTCATGTTGCATCTCCCCTTTTGATTTTATGGTGTTTGGATTCATGGTTGCAAAATGAAACTATCCCTGAACTTCATTGAAAAGGGTCTGCACCTATGGATCAGTAGGCTTCGCTGGATCCTTTTCTTTTCTCTTATGGACCCTAATAGCCTATTTTACTTTAGTTCTATCAATTTTCCCTATAATTTTTTTTGGTTATTTAATTAATTTTTTGATGAAGGGCACACGAAGAGGAAGAGAAAAATATAATGAGAGATTTGTGGTCTCCGATGATGTATTCTTTGGTAGAGAGACTGTTAATGGAGATAATGCGGGTATGTTATGCCACGGTCCATTTTGGGAAGCGGTGGAAGGACTCATAGGGAGTGGTGGTGCTAGTAGAGACATAGACAATACCATTTGTTGGGAAAGCTAAGTTGGAGCTGACATGATGGTACCAAAACGGGTAGTAATGGCAGGTCTGAATTGGGCTGTGAAAAAAGGTGGAATATATTGTGGGGGAATAAAAGCTACTTATCTAATTTGGGAGAATTGAGAGAAACCTCTTGATATCATAGAAGCAGAAAAGGAAAGAATGAAACTCAAAGTAAGGGGAGCACAGAGGTATTAGGGGTAACCAAAGATTGTGAAGTGAGAAGAGAGGAAGAGAAAGATACCTAAGGTATAGAGGACTCTGATCCTTGGCTCATTGTAGTTTCTTCTAATCCTTCTCCAGAAGTTGCATTCATGTGTGGCCTCTTCTCGAGTGGAAAATTATCCACCTCTATGACCTACTAAGGTTTTTGGGCTACTCTAGATGTCATCGAAGCCCATGCATGTGGTAGTGAGGCCTCCGACTACAGTGCAATCACTTGAACGCTCAGTGGAGCTTTGCCAGGATATTTCACCTTTTTTCCAATTCTTTGTGCTTAGGCCTTTTTTTCCTCATTTCTCTTCATTATTGCCCTTGCTTCCTTTGGATCTACATCCTCATCATTAGTTGCATTAGTATCTTCATGCCTTATAGATCATCAAATCTTTCATCCTTGTTTGCTTCTTGGAAGAGGGCATCAAGGCATTTGGTCTCCTAACGATAAATCTAGAAGTGTGCAATTATTTCCTCAGTCCATTGTCATTGTTTGACCAATTGATTATGAAGGGTGGCCCCCATTTTACACTTATCATTGGGCTTCTCCAAAGGAAAATATAAAGATATCCATGGAGGCCTCTTATCATCAATAGAAACATAGGCCAAGTCCACAAATAAATCATCTCGGTTCCCTGACTACAGATTCCATCGAGCTTCCCAATAAGGCCAAGATTTGTGAGTCACTTTAACATTTGGCTCCACTAAGTCATTATTGGGATTATAATCCCATTTGAAACAAATTAATACCAGCCCCACATCAGCCAAATTTTCCTCTAGCAGACCACGTGTCTGCTTCTTTAACATTATCACCATTCTGAAGCTCAAATGGAATTTGAAAAAACCTTTATGCTTCTTTCCTCCACAAAAGTTGACATTGATAATCACCAATTGTCAAAACACCTCAAGGGATAACACCCTATCTATGATGCATACTAGGAGCCAAAATGGTTCCTCGGTAAAACCATGCAACCTAACAAAATTAAAATCCCCCCAAGGAACTAGTCACAAGGGGGGATAAAAAATTTCATCCACCTTGTTTTCTTGGCAGAAAGTCGATAACCCTCACTATCCTTACTAAAATATTTCCCAATTAGAGCCAAGAAACACTCAAAAAATGCATAGTAATCATAAATTGTAGAAAGGAGGGTTTTCCACATAGAAACTGGCCTTCTTACCCCATTTTCATCAAACATAGCCAAACTCATATAGTTTGCAAAGAAGTTAGGGTTTTGGTGTAAAAAAATGTGAGCAAGGAGAGAAGAAAACCTAAACCTTTGTTGTGTGTTGTATTCCTTGAATTAGTTCAACATCTCTTGGGCAATGACTTTCGTGAAGTCATACCAGAATAAAGAATGTCATTTTCTCAACTAAAAATCTAGACCCATTTGAAACTCCAAAATGTCCCTATCACTATCCATGCCGCAAAAAAAATACATCATAGAGAAGGCATTCTACAAGTATGAGTTGAAATGATTGTGCACAACTGAAAACTATGGTGGCTTTACTGCATCTCTCCTATGCCTTTTGTTTCTTTGTTATAAAAGTCTAGGGAAAATTTTCTAGTCCTCCAAAAATCTTCCCTGCCCTCTATAGTGAATGTCTCCATTCTTCATGCTTTGGCGCTCCTTTCGGTAGGGATACATAGCATAATCCTAATAGCATCCATTCTAATCACAACTCTCAGTTTATGGCCTTCAATGGCACCAGTATCTGGGTTGAAATGTTGAGCGCACTTGTGTATTAATTCTGGGTAGTGATGCACAAAAGGAACCATATACTGTAGAAGGCTACAAAACCACAACTTGTACACTAGAGACTCCTGGTTACTAGTCTTTTTCATCCTCTCACAGGTGCCTTCCCTAAGAATCTTAAGGTTGGTTATAAGAATAAGGTCATGAATGTTATCCCATTTCTCCGCTAGCAAGGTCTAGTTCTTGTGAGCTTTCTTGTCTACAACCCACGTGTGAGGCCACTTTGGCTTCTCTAGTATCCCAGGAAAAGTATAAGAGATGTCATTGAAAATATTGGCCATTGGTGCTACTAACATGGCATCAAATAAGCTTTGAACCACCTCACTTTGTGCTTCCATTTGAGGATTCCAGGTCATTCCAAGAATCTATAGAATTTGTGAACACTCCACTTTCCTGCAACTCACTTAGGTTCTTGAGAAAACTATGCACTGAAAGCCCTTCGCAATGAACTACATACTAAAAAAAAATTAGTGCAATTATTTTTCATGCAACACTTAGCCTTTCCTTATTCAAGAGTTGGAAACAATAGCAGTTTCAAGCAATAAATTCGGCACATGCTGCTGACTCTTTCATGCATGCAAAATGAATTCCCGCTCCTTTCGAAAAGACAATAGTTCATAATGACAATTAGTCATTATGAACTATGATACCATCCCTTGGTAAATTGAGCCACAAATTGAAGGCTTATGAGACCATTCACATGCTCCCTAATTAATAACTTGAAAAGAATGACTAAGCAAGAAGGTACAATAATTGCATGAAAATATTTGAGTTCATCCTTGGAGACTGTAAAAGCTTTCATAGAATGACACCTAGCACTTGACCATGCAAATTTATTACTTGCACTTGCCACTAGTTTAAGCTGATTAATTACTTCTTCTTAACTTGTACACAACAATTCATACACAACAAATGCAACTTGGTGAGATTTTCAAGTTTGCACCTAGTGGGATTTTTGAGTTTTCTCTCAATGGGATTTTTGAGTTTTCTCTTTATTATCATCATGCTTATCACATGAGTTGTACCCTAACTATTTCTATAAATAGACTTAAGGAAATCAACAGAATGTGCATTTGGTAATTAGGATGAATTTTCATTTGGTATTGGGAGGAATTTTCATTTGGTAATTGGGACTAGAGATAGGCACAATGAATACTCCAGTTAGGGTTACTAGCAATAGTTCACAGGAAGCTTTTTTAGGTGAAATTTCTAGTAGACATTTAAAGCGCATGACCAAGAACAAGCATTCTCTAGCATTAAGTGTGATGAAATGGGTACTAAGGAGGGATTGTATAGAGTACAAGGAAAAGTATAGAGTAAATACAGACATTTTTTCTCACTTCATTGTCTCTTTGCTTGACATACAAGTGCCCAAGTAGATTATACTGTGACTCACCATGGAAATCTTCCCAAAGCACTACTTGAATGCCTTGGAAAAGTTGTGATGAATGTGGTGTATGGCCTTGGTTTTCCCACAACAAGTGATCTCTATTGACATATTGAAGAAGATGCAGTGGTGCCCTGGGAGCTATTCTTGAGTGAATTTTTCATTATGATGATTGGAGAACACCGTGAAATGGTTTCTTTTGCTTGGAAATTGCTACTGAGATTCTACAACATAGTACTTTTCTATGATGTGGAGTGGTACACCGACTTCAAAAACCTAGTGTTTCCTCCACCACTTGCCATTGTAGCCATTGATGCTCCTACTGTCATTCTCGTTGCACCTGTTGCTGCTCCAGAGGCTTTTGATGTGGTTGTTCTTGATGCTACCTTAGTTTAAGAATGAACTCTTTTCTCCTATTTTTTGTATGTATTCCTTGGAAGTCTTGTAATACATATACTCAAAAGGTTGCTTAGTATATATATATATACTTTGAAAAGTATGGCCTAAGAGCCATTTTACATTGTAATGTTCCAAATTATATATTACCATAAAATGAATATAACACTCCTTTTTTCAATTATTTGTCTCTCTTTCTTTTCTTTTCTTCTTGTATTATGGGTTCCTTTTAATAAAGACCGGGCTAAACAAAACACAAATAAAATTTACATAATTACATATTTACACTAGAAAAAGGATTAATAAAGCTAAATAAACTATTTGAGGTGAATTCTAATAACTGGAATTCCCAATGCTTCTTTTTACATATTTTCTAATTCAAATGCATTATGTTGCTTGCATTCAATAATTTGAAAAGGGCCTACCCATAGACTATCAAATTTTCTGTGTTGGCCAGGCTTTGCAGCCCTCTCGTTGAATTTTAGCACTAAGTCTCCACATTTAAGACCCTAGTAAAAGGTTTTCTTGTGGAACCACCTCTTAACCACTTGTTGGTGGTTAGACATGGTTGTTACTTCCTTTTTGTGTTTCTCTTGCACCTCGAACAACTCATCCAACCAAACCTCCATGACTCTATTTTGTTCAACTTCCAGAGACTTGAGCAATTGTAATGCGAGGATTTCCATAGATATAGGTAGTAGCACTTCCTTCCCGTATACCAGCTCATAGGGAGAAGTCTTTAAGACTTTCTTGAGCATTATTCGATCTACCGAGAACACTGCTTTGAGGTTCTAATGCCACGCTCTTTGATGCTCTAACCCAATTCTTTTAATGATTCCAACTAACTTTTTATTAGTCCACTCAGCTAGACCATTTCCCAATAGGTAATAGTTCAAAGATGTCTTTAGGAATATGTCATGCTTAAGTGTGAATTGACATACCTTTGAAACCAAGAAGGCTTTTGCATTGTCAGAGATGATGGTCTTTGGCGGGCTGAACCTTGTTACGAATTCTTCGAGAAAGTTCACAATCTCTGCCTCTATTGCATTCTTTAGGGGCATGGCCTCATCCATCTAGTAAAGTAGTACATAGTTGTGAGGATCCATTTATGTCTAGCATTGGAAGTGGGATTAATCATCCTGATGAAATCTAGTCCCCACTCCACAAAGGGTTCTTCGACCACTATCAGGTTTAGAGGCATTGCAAAGTTTTTCCTTCTTTGTATGAAGAATTGGTATTCCTTGAAAGATTTAACCATAGAGTGGGAGTCATTAAACAATGTAGGCTAGAAGTACCTAGCACACATAATTTTTATGGCAGTGGTCTTTATGGAGAAGTGTCCACCCATGAGACTGCTATGAAAAATGTCTAGAATTCTTTTTGCTTGCTTTGAGGTGACGCATTGTAGAAGAACACCATTAAATTTTTTTTGAAAAGGATTCCTTCGATGAGAACATATCTGCTATTATACAATCTATAGAATCTTTTCTTCTGAGAAGGGAGGCCCATCAAATATTTCCTAGTTTGCATGAATCTCATCCTATCTACCAACCAGTAGCCTTCGGATTCAGATTCGTTCATCAGAACCAACTCGAGTTGTTCCTCCTCAGCTACTACTTCTTCATCATGTGCCAAATACTCACACAATCCTCTTCCCCACACGGTCTTCATGGGACTAACCTCAATGTCATATTCTAGGATCTTAGTAATCCAATTGGCCCTTTTTTCTGTGATTTCTCCTTCCATAATGTATTGATGCACTACTAGAATGTGCGACATATACAACCACCTTGTTGCAAGATATGAGGTGTTAGAACTTCTTGAGCCCCTTAATAATGGAGAATTCTTGCCTTTCAATGAATTTATAGTTCATCTCAAAATAATTTAAGGTCTGGGAGTGGAATGTTATCAAATGTTCTCCTTTTCCTTCATCATCCTTTTGGGTCAAAACAACAGTGATACTAGATTTGCTACTGAACACATACATTATGAAGTCCTTTCATGGGTCTAGGTTTACCAGAACATGAGCTGAAGAAATAGCATCTTTAACCTTCTCAAATGCTTCTCTAGCCTCATTTGTCCATTTGAACAATTGATCCTTCTTGAGCATCAGGGCAATAGGTCTAATTAATCCTATAAAATTAGAAATGAATTTCTTACGAAATTTGTCTTTCCCAGGAAGGACTGAACTCCCTTCTTATTGATTGGTAGGGGAAGCTCCCTGATTTCCTTCACCATCTCTAAGTCAATTGCAATTCCATCTTTGGAGACCACATGTCCCAATAGTTTTCCTTATGAAACTTTGAAAACACATTTTTTAGGTTTAGGGATGACTTGAACTCCTAGCATTTTTAAAAAACCATTTCTAGATGATCAAAATGATCATCTTTAGACTTGGATAATACTGTTAGATCATCCAAGAAGATTAAGATAATATTATTGATCAGTTATTTGAAAGAAATATCCATTTCCCATTGGAAGGTAGCTCCTGCATTTTAGAGACTGAAGGGAATTTTTGCATAGGAAAATTTCCCCCACTTGGTAGTGAATGTTATTTTGTGTTGGCCCTCCTCTTTTATCAAGATCTAGTTGTAATTGGAGAAGTTGTCTAGCAGAGAAAATATTTTTGATTCACTCCATGGAGGGAAATGAGTAGTGGCCCTACAGGGATGCTCTGTTTAGATCTGAGAAATTAACACATAGGTAGATGCCTCCATTCTTCATTTGGACAGGAACTAGGTTGGACAACCATTTGTTGTGCTTGATTGAGAAGACAATTTAGGATTGAATTAGCTTTGTTAAATCTTACGCCATCAATTCCTCAATCTTTGGATTCACTGGTTTCTACTTATGGCGGATAGGTTTTGCCCCTTCCGTCAATTCTATAGTATGTTGGATGATTTCAGGATCATATCCCTTGAGGTCATCAAACAACTAGGATACTACTCCTTTATATTTTTCACAAAAAGGGATGATCCTCTCTTTATCAAGCTATGGAACATCCTTTCCAACCTTGACATTCCTTTCATCCCCGACCTGAAGATCTACATAGTTGCTTTTGTCTGCTACAAACTTTCTCTTGTCATTCCTTGCATCATCAAAATCAAATAGGTTTTCAAGAGTGATCAGTCCTTTTGGAAGCTTGTTGGACCTTAGTTATAGGTTTTTCTCCTTTCGTCAGTTCTATAATATGTTGGATGATTTCGGGATCATATCCCTTGAGGTCATCATATAGGCTACTACTCCATATTTTTCACTAAAAGGGATGAGCCTTTCTTTATCATGTTGTGGAACATCCTTTCCAACCTTGAGCTTCCTTTCATCCCTGACGTAAAGATCTACATAGTTTATTTTGTCTACTACAAAATTTCTCTTGTCATTCCTTGCATCATCAAAATCAAATAGGTTTTCGAGAGTGACCAGTCCTTTTGGAAGCTTTTTAGACCTCAATTGAATAATTTTCCCTTCATAGGTTTCTACAATTTTTGGTTCAAGATGATCTGCAAATGCTCTAGAGTGTTGAATGAATGAGGTGATGTTTTCATCACTTTCAAACACTTGCCAACTCTAGTCATTATCTGGGATTGTCATTCAAACAATTACTCGCACAAAGTGTACGTTATCAATTAGGTCAAAAAAAGGGTCAAATTTAGATCCTATTACCGCCATGCAATCCAGAGCTACATTTTTCTCTCAGGGGACTATTTGGATATTGATGAATTTGAAGCTTTCAATCAGGTCCCAGACTCTATAAGAACTCATCTTGACATTCTTTGCTATGGAGAGCCCTTAGACTTGATTGACTACTAGCTCAACTTAGAGTCTTCGAACACCATTATTTTTTTAATTCCCATTCTCTCTACAAGACTTAGACCTTGTACTAAGCCTTCATATTCATCTTCATTGTTCGAACAGGTAAACTGAAAGTGAAAAGACCTGAGGGTATTTTCCTTGGATGGGGACATCAAACATATCCCAACTCCTGCACAAATTTTACATTTTTCTCCATCAAAATGTAGAATCCATAGCTCTAAGGCTTTACTACCCTCATATTCCTTCATGACCTTTGGAATCACTTGATCCTCATCATAGATGACATAGATTCCCAATCTAGTGGCATGATAATAGCGTAAAGGATCATTGCCTATAAACTCACTCAAGAGAGCCTCTTCTTGATCAATTCAATCTCTGGTCACCTTCTCATCCTCTAGTAACTCATTACAATACATTTTATATTTGGTGATAGAGGTATGAGGAGCCTCAAAATTGATCATGGTTTCATCTACTACATGTTTCAAATGCAAAGGTTTGGACATTATCTTCATTTTAGCTCCATGCTTGTTCTTGAGGATCAATTTTGACCAATCCAAGGAAATATATCTGCCTATCTTGGAAGTGAATTCCCGGGATACGAAAATACCAAACATGGGAGGGACATCTATGATTATGGTATCTTGTGGAGCTGTGATACTAGGGCAAGAGATTAGAGTCAAGGGGAGGTTCTTAATGACACCTACAGTTTCAACCTTGTTCCCATCAAGCTACATAACCCCTTTGTTTAAAGGTTCATAGCTAAGTCTTAAGGCTTCAACTATCTACTTGGGCATGACTATGGTACTAGCATAAGAGTCAATCATAGAATTGTGCAACAAATTCTTGCCCACAATGAGAGTCAAGAAGAAGGGTTTCCGTTTAGGCTTAGCTTTACTTTCAATAGAAGCTTCCTCTCCATTGTTTGTAAGAACTTTGGCTTGAGATGATGGATCAATGACCTTTCCTTTGGAGGGTTGTCATGTTGGCTCTATGCTTGCATCTTCCAGTAGATCCTTCTACAACAATGACTTCTGCTTTAGAATAGGTAAGATATTCCAAAGAGATACATTAGCAGAGGATTTCTTCAATTGTTCCACCACATTGAATATAAATAGATTCAAAGACTTATGTTCCTTAGCCCTTGTTATAACAATCTCCTTTCATGGTTGAAATTGTTGTGCAATTGTCCAAGTACTAGGAGGTTTTGGGACACTTTTGGGTTGTGGGACAACTAATTCACCAGTGAGTCTCCTCTTTGAGCGAGTGTTATAATTTGATTACACTTACATGGCATTTGATGTGGATGCCTCATTTGCGAACACCACCTCTTCTTCTTCTATCCATGAGAAGAGCATGTGGTCGAGAGCTATATCTATTTCTTTCTCTAGGGAAATTCCTTGCATTTGCATGGTGAGTACCGTTTTTTCCTTTTATGGAGAGGAATATACATAACCTCTTGAATCTGATGCCACACCTTGACTACATTGTTTTTCCACTCTTTTTTGTAGATTGTCATGCAGACAATTTCAGGGAATATGTGCTTTGTTAGAGGGGGAGCACCAATGATTGATATCATCAACAAGATTATTTTTCCCTGCTACGAGCTCTTTGTTCAAACTTGGGTGAGCATTTTGTAGAGAAGTAGGCACTAGCACCATCTAATTACTTATTTGAGCCTGTGGAATCTTGCATGATCCTCCTTGGAATTCGTTCTATTAGTAGGAAGATCTTCCACCTTGATAATTTTGGTAAGCTAGCTTTAGAGGCATGGAATGGTTCCACTTGATGGTAGTTATTTTTTTTATTTTTTCCACAACAACTCCTTGACATCGCTCATCTCATCTTTAGAAGAGTTAGATGTAGAAGTAGCATTTTTTGGTGCACTCAAATATGTGTACATAGATTGGGGAGGAGAAGATGAACTAGTAGAAGCTATCACTTGGGCGAGAATCAACAAATTTGTAAATATAGGCATAGCAGGTTGAGGTGGTAACTTTCTAACATCGATAAAATTATTCTCTATCTTAACAACAATGTTATATGCATCTGGCAAGGTGTTCCCACCAAGGGACTAGGTCATCACCGAAATGTCAGTGTTGAGGGACTTCAAATAGAACATGAATGCCAAATCTACAGGCGAATGGATTTCAGGATGAATCCTTTTTCCAAGTCATGTGAAACCAAGCATTAAAGTTGGTCATGGACTCCTAAGTTTCCTACTTTATGGTCACCAGCTATTGAAATAGTGAAGACTAATCTCCATTGTTTGAAAATCGCTCATAAAAAGGATTCCTGAGATGATCCCAAGTACTGATAGTATTGGCTCCCAAAGTGTGTGACCAATGAAGTGCCTTGCCTTTGAAACAAGATGCAAACAATCTAAATGCTACATTTTGATTGGTTACACCATGCATCAAACATACGTTTTCCACATCTTGTACATGTTTGGATGGTGTTTTCAAGCCTTCCCAGGTGAATTTTGGTACATCTTTTAAAGCAAAGGTTGGGATAGGATCCCAAATGATGAGTGCTACTAGTGCTATGAGAGGACTTCTAGTGTCCCATGCTACATAATTTATATTAGCAATTGGCAACATGGCTTGTGGAGGGGTTGGGATGTTCACTGGACAAGTTCTTGTTCATATTGTTACCAGTGGTGGCACTAGAAGGCTAGGGTTATTCGTTGTTTGGGATCTAGTAACAGAGCTATGGCTCATACACCCACTTTCAAATTAGATACATTAAAAGCATAGTCCCATCGGGCGTGCCAAAAAGAAAAAATGTTGATGCCTAAAGTTCCTAGGAAAATAGCCTTATGGGAAACTCAATTAATGGGGGGACCAATTACACTAAATTGAGTAACCTCTGGGTTTTTAAAGAAGCTGGCTTCTTTTGTATTTGAGGGATTTGGAATGGGAAAATGAAGCAAATATAAAAAATAAAGTTTAATCTAAGGTGATGCACCAAGAGTTAAGTATGGGGAACAATAAATATTCCTTTCAAATGAGATTTAAGGGCTCATTTAGAATTTTGCAAGTTCGATAATAACAAAAACCATAGATTAAAAACCTAAGAAGTCTATCAGATAATATAACATAAATTCCATACACATTTATTGAACAAGAAAAGTTCAAGACATGATCTGAATCAACAAATTTACATTTAAATTATAGAAGTCTTGCAAATAAGCTACTAAGTACAAGAAACAACGTAGTATAATGTCTTGCTCATTAACTAAGAAACATAGAGGCCAAACCATATGGCATAGTCTATAAGTCTTAATACAATAATCAAAGAACAATACAAAAGGCCTACAATCTTTTTCACTTCTTTCTATAATTTTTGAACCCATTTTCTGAGAGTTGAAGCAATATATATAGATGATCCACCACCAGACGACTAGTAACTAAAAATATTCTAGGCACGAGCAACAATGTCCATCGCAATGATTCCCCAAGGCCATTACAACAAAAATGATTTTGAAACATAGTATGCAGTCGCCTTCGAACAAGATGCACCTCTCAACAAATGATGAATGTGGTCCTAGTGTGGAAGTAACAAAATTCCCATGAAGAAACGTGTTTCCTGCCCATAGAGTTGGTTAGGATACATGGCACAATTGTGGGGCTTCATATTCATTCCTGCCTTCCTTGCAATCAAATTCCCCATGGAGAAAACATGTGGAGAAGTCTTTGTTTCAAGCATTGACTGTAGGGTCCACCAAAAGGTTTCCCATGGATTGATGCAATGTGGCACTAGGTTAGAGGAAGAGCAAAGGAGAGAGGGCTCTCAATGGCCCACGCGGTTGACATGTGGCACAATGGCAGGGCTCGATAGAGAAGCAAGGGAAGAAAACCTTCCAAGGAGCACACAATGGACACGTGGAGCAAGCAGGCGAAGGCACTTCAAAGGGGGCCCAAAGATATTCAAACATATAAGGTGCGGGTTGAGGCCAATGCAAAAATAAACCATGACCACTCGAAGGGAGCTTAAGGATTTTGATCCATAGACAATATAGTTGATGAGGTTTTTTTCAAATTTCTTTTATGAGTTTAAAACCCATTATAAATGACAATGTCTAGTTTTCAAATATATAAATTTTTATTTGATTGGATTATTTTTTTAATTTTAAATTAATTTGTGAGGAAATCAGTCCATAAACTTGAAATCTTAGGTTTTTCATATTTTTTTAATAACTTTTAATTTGTTAACTTAATTGTTAAAAAATTATATGGCATCAATCTATAAACAATTCTTTACACAATAAAAAAGAAAATTCAAAAAATGATAAGTTTAGGTCAAGTTATGGTGTTTGTACACAAGGGTTTTAAAAACCAATAGATAAGGCCAATACAAAATTAATAAATAAAAATAGTATTAAGAAAAAAAATATAAAAAATATCCTCATCATTCTTCATTATAATACAAATATTTATCCAAAAGGAATTAGAAAAATACTTTTATTTAGGTCAAATTATAGTGTTTGTACACGTGCATGGTATGGTCCTAAAAAAGTGACTTTTAAAAAGTGGTTTCTACACATGAGTATTAAAAATTCTTTTGTATCATCTAGGTATTAGAATAAACATTTTGTTGACCCAACTTCTTGCACCTACCCTCCCCTCACATCTTTTTGGTGATCTTGGGTGACGAAAAGCTTTTTTTATTTTTGCATTTGCTGCATTTCAATTTTACCTTAAAGAGGGGGCTTGTTATAAGACACAACAAGCACTAGAGAATTCATAAGCAAGGTCTTGAAGCATGTTTACTAGCGGCTATATCAAAGGTTACAAAATTATAAGAAAGTAGCTTCAATCTGGGCTAACAGTAGACTACACCTAAGCCCATGCCTTAATTGGAATGGGAACAGATAAAGAGCCCTAAGTGGCCAATAGGTGAGTGTCGGATGTATGTGTTCAAAGTTTATGACTAAGAACCAATCTATTAGAGTCCACCTTTTTAGCCAAAAAAATTCTTTGAAGTGGTGCATTGGAACTTTGAATTCAAGAAGTTACTTACCAAGTCTGACTTATGGTTGAGCTTAAAAAACTCTCCATTCACTGCATGTGAAATCATTCCTTTGGAGCATGAGGTAAGCCTAATTAAAAGGAAGTGTTTATCCCTAGGATGTAAATTTTCTTCACAAAATTTCCAAATCTATTCAGTAACTTTGAAACATCAAACTTTGTGCTTCAATTAAAATGAACACATGAAAGCAAGCATTTAGCATGGTTCTCAAACTTCAAACCCTTTTGACTTAGTGTGAATTATTTGAAAAGAGCCCTATATTTTCACTCCTTAAGGATATCTTAAAACAATATCCCTAAAGGTTTTTAGATATTTAGGCTCACATTTCAAGTTGCATTAAGGACAAAGTTAACATTGGAAACTATGACTTTAGCATTTAAACTTTCACGAACTTTGAGCTTTTGTTAAAGGAAATGTGTATAAAGTTGTAGACATTTAGGGTCAAATAAGTTTTGATTGTTGTGTTATGTTATCACTAGCCAAAATATTCAATCAAATCAAACAAAACCTTCAAATCTACAAATTTATCCAAAGTTATTGCCAAACACAAAAATTGGAAAAAAAATTCAACAAAATACCGCTTTTGTTATTTTTTCCACACTTTACTTAATACTCATATCAGTCAACTTAAAATAGCTCACTTTTTCTCTCTGCCTTATGATAATCATTGCTAAAAGAATGCAAATTTTTCAAAATCTAAATGTATTTGACAAAAACTAGCCATCGTTAACAATAATCTTGCCAATGTTGACTTATTTTCTTGGCCGTAGTTGACTAGAAACCTACCACTTTCAACCAAAATGTTCAATTTACATGTACAATTAAATTATCAAAAAAATTGATACAGAAGCCACTCTTGAAAAATCCTACCACATCTGCTTGTCTAATTTGGCCACAATTGACCATAATCTTGCCGCAATTGACATAATTTACCGCTTTTGCTCCAAACTTATTAGTTTTGCTTTGTTTTCTGATAAAAATTAGAAAACTAATCTAAAATTGAGTTTAAATACTTTGAGAACAAAAGAATTAGACTCCCAAGACATGTCATACATTAGTCCATCATCCATTTGAAAAATTGAACACATCATCCTACTTTTAGAAATCAAAATCAAAATAAACAACTTGGATCATTCCTTCACTCAAACTTCTAAGATATCAACATTTTCTTGAACCTCAAGACTAGTTCAAGTAAATTTCCCACAACATATCCTCTAGAAAAAGAAGTGAAATATTGATTCAAGTATTTTAAACATTTTGAGTTCCAAAAACTAGTGTCATCCCAAAACATCATTCAAAGCTTATGGTCTTGAGAATCACAAAAAAAAATCAAAACACCAACACTTTCATCATTCACCTTGTGACCATTTGGCATCCAATTGCTACAGTTCAACAATTGAACCTTATAGTACCTATCATACAACTAGACTTCACACAAATTGAGGGTGAAAAAATAGATATTATCATTAGTTTGAGGAGCTTTATATTTGAGACAAAGGAAAGACCAACCCAGTGGAGGAACATAGAAAATATCCTAGACAAACAAGAGCAAAAAGTTGATCTTGTGGTTGGAAGGCTTGTATTACCATCTCCTTTGTGGAAATAGATATCATCTTTTTAAAAATAGAAAATCCCAAAAAAAAATGCAAAATCATTTCCTTAAAATAAAAAATCCCAAAAACAAAGCATTAGTTCATTTCATAGTTAGAAATCACCAAAAATTTAAAAAAAAATGGCACTTGTTTATGACAATTACGAGATCACAACGTAGAAAAAACATGGAGGCCAATAAAAGTATTTCTAGCATGCCCCCAAAAAATACCACAAATGAAGGAAGTGATCCATGGGGCTATAGACCAAACGACCTTGTAACTCCTTGAAAGGAACCCACATTCAAGGCAACATCAAACCAATCACCTAGTGAGGAAGAGGTAACCAGTAGACAACAAGAAGCCATGGATAGATCAAACCAAAATCCCAAGGATATGGTCATAGAAGAAGTGGATAGTGAGGAAGAGTTAGATGATGAAGAATTCTTTCAACACTCTAATAATCCAAAGGTGCTTAAACTGATGGAAAAACTCCTAAGAAAGGATCCTAATACCTACTTCTTCAAGTTAGCACAAAGTGGTGCGAAATTTCCTATAGAATTTAATGTGGAAATACTTAAAGATCCTCACCTCATTCCCTTATGGGATAACTCAGTTGCAAGAGAAATACCCAAACCATTAGAGATTCGAAACATGTCACCCATCTTCTTGAAAATAAATGATCAAGCAATGGAAAATCCTTTGTTTAGGAAACCTTGCCAAATCGAACAAGCAGTTGTGGCCCAACAATATCAGGGAGGTTCATTTCAATACGTGCCACAATGTAACAACCCACCACCAAAACAATAGATGCCTCAAAACACTTCGTATATTGACCCTTCCAAAATGTACAAAATCAACAAGGGAAATTTCCACAATAGTACCAAAAACAAGGTGTCCCATAGGGTACACTTTCCAATCAACAAGGTGGGTCACATGGTCCCCTTTCCAATCAATAGTACCAATAACAAGGTGTGCCACAAGGTACCCTTTCCAATCAACAACGTGGGCCACATGGTCCCCTTCCCAATCATCAGTACCAACAACAAGGTGTGCCAAAGGATACCCTTTTCAATCAACATCAACAAGGTGGGTCATATGGTCCCCTTCCTAATCAACAGTACCAAAAATAAGGCGTGCCAAAGGGTACCCTTTCAGATCAGCATCAACAAGGTGGGTCACATGGTTCCCTTCCCAATACATATTACCAACAACAAGGTGTTCCACATGGTACCCTTTTTAATCAATAGTCCTATCAACAAGGTGTCCCACCAATGCATTATTAGGGTAGCCTTCAAAACAATTCATCCCAATAGCAAGTTGTGCCACATGGTACCCTTCCCAATTCATCCCATCAACAAGGTATCCCACCAATGTACCACCATGGTAACCTTCAATACAGTTCGCCCCAATAACAAGGTGTACTAATAACACACTATCAAGGTACCCCTCCTCAAAAAATTCAACAAGGAGCTAACCCTCCTTATGTTCAACAAGGAGCTAACCCTCCTTACATTCAACAAGGAGCTAACTCTCCTTCCATCTAGCAAGGAGCTAATGCTCCTTACTTTCAACAAGGATCTAACCCTACTTACATTCAACAAGGAGCTAACCCTCCTTACATCTAATAAGGAGCTAACCATCCTTCCACCCTACATAGTTACCAAGGTCTCATACCTCCACAATACCCAACCTATGACCAAACAAGCATATTAGGACAACAAGGCTAGTACACATAGGACCCTAAAACAAACATACCAAAAAAAGGGTGGACACAAAATTACAAGAAATGAATCAAAGAATATTAGACATGTAGATAAGAAAACCAAAGGAGACTTATACGCTGCAGGATACATGTCCATTTCATTTTTTATCATTCCATTACTATGCTCCCCTTTCTAAAAAACTTCGAAATACCAAAGTTTGACAAATACAAAGGAAATTGAGATCTAGTAGAACATGTGTGATATTTCTTAGTATATTGCATGGAAATGAAAAACAACGATTCCTACCTAAGGAGGCTCTTTCCACGTAGCCTCACTAGTCATGCTATGGAATGGTTCTCCCATCTACCACTAGGAATTAAAAGTTCTAATGAACTAACTACCAAGTTCATAAACCACTTCTCATTCAATATAGAATAGGACATCACCATCACAAACCTATACAAGATTAAATAGAGTTAAGGAGAATCATTTACCTCCTACCTAGAGAGATGGAGGCATAAAGCTAGTAAATGCAAGTGGCCTATTCCCAACAAGGAATTGGTAGAAATCTTTGTTTCAAATGTCCAAGCAGAAGTCAACTACCAAACAATTGAAAAGTGATTACACATTGAGAGAGCTCTCATAACAAGGGGATTCATTAAACTAAACAATTCAAACAATCCTTCTAGTTCAAATGAAAAACCTAAGATTTGTGCCAAAATAAAAACATCACTAATGATGGGGTAGTGGATGCTAGAGTTGTATAGAACAGGAAAAACCCTAATGGACCACAAGACAAACCTCAAGTTGAAAAAATGAGCTATGCTCCTAATAATGCATAGAACAATCAACTTACCTATTGCCAAAAAAATCAAGCAGTTAACCAACAGACAAATCAAGGAGGACAACAAAGTAAATATGATTAACCAAGGATAAATTTCACTGCATTAGGAGAAGCCCTTCAGACATCATGCAAAAACTAGTGCAACAAAATGTCATCAAGGTCAATGATCATCCAAACTATGAAGATCCAAGCTTCAAAACACCATGGTACAATGAGGACCTATGGAAGTTCCACAAAATCAAAGGACATACAACAAACAATTGCATGATACTCAAGCATATAATACAAGATGTAATCAACAAAGGAGAAGTGGATATAGAACATCGTCTTGGAAACAAAGATCTCCAAATCTACACAAATCCCATTCTGAATCATGTTAAGAAGAATGACAAAGGGAAAGACCAAGATTATCACAATGCTAACTACACCTATTGTGACATCATCTTAGGTACCCTCTCCTAAGCAGATGACACTAGGGTAAATGTGTTTACTATACGAGGTAGCTAGGGACCCTGAATATAACGTAACTACCTATTGATGGAAATTGACAATACAAGGAGCCCCACCTAAACCCACAGCTAAGTCATCAAATGACTATAGTATTGTGGAATAGCCGAAGAAGATACTCACTTTGATATTCATCCTAGAATTGCTAAAATTATCACCTGCACACAAGGAAATACTAGAAAAATCATTTAAAGCTTCAGTCTCTAACAATCTCAATCCTTATCAGTTCCAAGCCATGGTTGGAAAAATCATTGCCAATCATCATTTAGTATTTTCTGAGAAAGAAATTAGAAAAAATTCATTCCACAACCAAGCTCTCTACATAGAGGTTGGTGTCCACAAACATAAGGTCAAAAGAGTTGATAGATAATGGTGTAGGTCTAAAAATTTGTACTTTGAAATTTGTTAAACAGTTGGGGTATTATGACGATGTAATCGACAAGGGAAAAAAATTACTATAAGGGCCTATGATAAGACTAGCCACCATAGAAACCACATGTTAGGTACTGTACCTTGAGTTACCATATAACCTCTTTCTAGGATGCCCTTGGATTCATGCATTACAAGTGGTTCCTTCAACTTTTCACCAGTGGCTAAGGTTTCCTCATGAAGGAAAGGAGGTGACATTATATTTTGATCCAAAACCATACCACTTTTGTACAAAATTGGAGGAAAAATATAACAAAATACAGCATATACCCAAAAATGGCATATCATTTCACTCCTTCTCATATGTCAACCCATCCACACTACCATCAACCTCAACTAAGACCACATCAATTGAGCAATCAAAAATTGAAACCAAGGTGCAAGTACTTAACAAAGGTAATGGAAATTATCATTTCAATCAAGCATTTTGCATTGGAATGCTCCCATTAACACCCAAGGTTTATGCAAGACCTAAGGAGATCAAATAGGTTCAAACAATAAAAATGATAGCCAAGCCCACAATTTTTACCAAGTGGGGAGATATTAAGGATGGGGAGATATTCAAAGAATACTTGTCATCAATGATCTACAAAGAAGACCAAAAGAAGTTAGAATAGCCACAACCCCTTCTAATTGATCCTAGCAGTAAAGGCTATTAGTTAGCTAAATGAATTGGATACACTAGAAAAGGGGGCCTTGGGTGACATAAACAAGGTCGATGGGAACCCATTATATTGGAACAAAGAAAGAAGAACATGGGACTAGGTAATGGTTTGATAGATGTGGTGAATCCAAAAACTAGACATACCTCTTGTAAGAAAGGAACCACTTATACTAGTGTTAAGACATTGGACAGCTACCATCATATAGACTTTGACTTACCAATTTAAGACCTATTGAAAACTTTGACATAGGTATAGTCTCTACCCAACTTAGACAAACTGTATCTAAAGACCATACTTATGAAATGGAATCCAACGTGTATGAGTGTGATGCCACTGAATGTAATTCATTTTCTTCTAGTGACGATGACCTAGATACTTAATGGGAAAATGATGCAACAACTATATTAACCATCCCAACAACTTATGTAAGTTTTGGATACAATGATGATAGCCTACGCCTTTGCTACCCATAGTTGATAGATTGGGACCAATAACAACACGCACCTATTTTGAATCAATTCTGAAATGATGAAGCAATCATAGACTTTATGAAACTTCAAACTGATATACTAGTAGGAGATCATAAAGAAGGGTTCATCATGGAACTCAAATAAGAAGTGTACTTTAGTGGGGATATTGGGTCCTCTAGTTAAAAAATAAAAAGGAAAATATCAAAATCAAAATGATATCCCCTAGGGAAAACCACAATGTGGCTCTATTGGATCCAAAAAGGAATAAAATAAAAGATGAATTTGAAGGTAAAAACCTCTCTGAGGCACTTGAAGATGGAGGATTCAATCTCCCCATTTTTGAATATCAAGATAAATCAACACTCCTAATGGAAGAAGCAGAATCCATCAATGTTGGCACAACAGAGAACCCAAAGATCACTTACCATCCAGTGTCACTTGATCTTGAAGAGAAAGTGAACTTCATAGCATTCATCAACAAAAGGAAGATAAACTTTGCATGGACATATGTTGACATGGTAGGACAAGATCCAACATTAGTTGTATACCACTTGGTTGTATTTCCAGGAGGTAAACCTGTCAAGCAAAAACTAAGGAAAATGCATCCTCAAATAGCACTGTTCATAAAGGTAGAATTGAAGAAACTACTAGATGTGGGCTTCATTAGAGCAATCAATTATCCTGAATGGATATCAAATCTAGTACCAGTGTAAAAACCCACTGGGGCATAAGGATCTACACGAACTTCTGAGACCTAAACAAAGCTTTCCCAAAAGATGGCTTCCCTCTTCCAAGCATTGATATGATCATGTATCTAATAATATTCCATGAAATGCTATCCTTAATTGATGGTTTCTCTAGGTATAATTAGATAAAATTATCCCCTGATGATCAGCATAAAACAACATTCACTTGTGCCTGGGGGACCTTGTACTGAAATTTCATGCCATTCGGTCTAAAAAATGTAGGGGCAACCTATCAGTGAGTGATGAAATAATCTTCCATGATATGTTGCATACAACTATGAAATACTATGTGGATGGAATACTATTAAATTCCATCAAAATAGAAGACCATTTGATCAACCTTGTAAAAGTGTTTGATAGGCTAGAATAGTATAATTTGAGACTCAACCCAAAAAAGTGTATTTGGTGTAACATCTGGAAAACTAGTAGGGTACATAGTATCAAGAAAGGGCATTGAAGTAGATCCTACAAAATTAAAAGCCATACAAGAGATGCCTCCACTGAAGACAATAAAGTAGCTAAGAAGTTTACAAGGGAAGTTACAATCCATCAGAAGATTCATCACACAATTGGCGGACAAGTGTCATCCATTCACCCATCTGTTACACAAATACATCATATTCAAGTGGGATGGGAGATGTGAGCAAGCATTCCAACAAGTAAAAGAGACCTAATTACTCCTCCAGTCTTGATGCCACCTATTCCAGACAAAGAAATGATACTTTATGTGTCTACAACACAAGCACCGTTGGGAGCTCTCCTAGCACAACTAGATGATAATAACAAAGAAAGAGTGGTCTACTACATCAGTCGAACATTAGTGGGCTATGAGTTGAACTACTCACTCATAGAAATATCATTTCTCTTTGTCATATTTGTGACATAGAAGATGAGACACTATATCTTAAACAAGCAAGTAAATTTTATTTCCAAGGTAGATTACTAAAGTACCTATTAGCAAAAGTAGCTTTAAAAGGAAAAATTGCTAAATGGGTAATGATTTTGAGTGAGTTCAACATAGAATATGTAGATAGAAAATTCATCAAAGGATCGATAATATCAGATTGTCTAGTAGATGCACCAATAGAAGATCACCAGCCTCTCGCAATAGACTTCCCAGATGAAAGTATATTGGTGATTGAACAGACAAGCCATTAAACCTTATACTTTGATGAGCCCCACACTCAACATGGCTCTGAAGCAGGTATCCTATTTCTCACACCACAAGGAGATAGTATACCCAAGGCATATAGAATTTATTTCCCATGTACAAATAATATCTTAGAGTATGAATCTCTAATCACAAGACTCAAGATGGCTATTAAATGGAGGATAAACGAACTACAGGTCTTTGAAGACTCTCAATTAGTAATCAAGCAAGTGGATGATGAGTATTCAACAAAAAATGACAAGTTGATGTCGTATACAATAACGGTGGATAGTTTCAAGGAATATTTTGTCATCATAACATTTGAAAAATTTCCTAGGATCAACAATAGAGCAGCCGACACCATGAAAAAAATAGGTTCACTTCTCGATATTCCTTAGAACATTCCTATGTATGAATTCCTTGTGGAGCAATTGCTCATACTAGTGTTCGATATTTCAGAATTAGAATTAGTGTTTGTTGTTGTTGGTCCTAATTCACCATGGTACCAAGACACATTTGATTACATCCAGGATGATATCATACCACTTGACTTGAGAATTACCCAAAAGAAGACCTTCACCCGTAGGACTTATTGATTCACAATTGTAGGAGATACTTTATATCATCAAAGTTTAGATGGTATGCTACTCTGATTTCTTAATGTAGAAGAAGTGAAAATTGACTTACAATAGGTACATGAAAGTGTTTTTTGGTCCCACTCTAGTGGATCCAACCTAGTTAAAAATTTGCTAAGAATAGGGTACTATTGGCCTTCCATGAAATAAGAGTGTATTCAGCATTCCAGAAAATGTCTTCAATGCTAGCAACACAGTGACCTTTTTCATAGACTAGCACAAGATTTGCAACCTATCACAACATCATAGCCTTTCTTGCAATGGGATTAGACTTGGTAGGTAAGATCTCTCCTACTTCCTCTAACGAGCATAAGTTTATTATTATTATAAATGAATATTTCACCAAACAGATAGAAGCAATTCCATTGACCTACATCATCACAAAATAGATATCTAAGTTCATTCTGAATTATCTGATTTGCAAGTATAAAATTCCCCAAACCATCATAATGGACAATGGGACCCCATTCAAGAACTAAGATGTCCAATAAATTTCTTCCAAGTTCTTTATCTAGCACAAATTCTCCATGTCCTACTACCCCCAAGGAAACTGTCAAGAAAACGCATCTAACAAAACCATCCTAAAGATACTAAAGAAGACTGTTAATGATTCCTGTCGTGATTGGAATTTGCAATTTAACCCAGCCCTATGGGCTTATTGAACCAGTATTTGAACACCTACAGTTGCCACACCTTTCTCCTTGGTCTATAGGTCAGAGGCTATCTTACCTATCGAAGTTGAAATCCCCTCATTATGAATATCACTGAAAGGCATGGTCAACAATGAAGAGTATTGGGTGTCCAAATTAAATGAGTTGGAACTCCTAGATGAAAGGAATTTGAGAGCGTTAAACCATCTTTAGGTTTATTAGAATCAACTCAAACAAAGCTATGATAAAAGGATCAAGAACAAAAACTTTCATGTCAGTGACTTGGTACTCAAAGAAAATCAAAAGGTACAACTAAATCAAGATGGTAAAGGCAAGTTTGAACCCAACTGGTTACATCCATTCGTCATCATAACAACTTATGGTTTTGGGGCTTAACAATTGGCTACTTCTATAGGAGAACCTTTAGCTAAGACATTGAATAGTAGCCATCTCAAGAGGTTCTATACTTGAAACATGTTAGAATACCCGAGGAAAAGGGGTAAAAATACAAAAAAAAATTAAAAAAGAAAGTAAAATAGTAAAGATAAATAAAATGTTCCTTTAGTGTAAACCACTTTGTGGTGCTCCTAGAATAGGTACTATAGTGAAAACTTGGAAAATAGGTGCTATGTTTGAATAAGATTTGCATCGTTATCTATCAGCATTATCCAAAGCACCCACCCATTCATACCATAATAAAACATGTGTCTGACCATAGCTCATTACTAATTTAGGAAATTAGTCTTGTCTCAAACTAGAGGAAACTTCTTGAAAGTGGTCTTAGATTGGATTCTTGTGCTTCTCGTCATGATTGTAAACATTTGAAAAAAAAAATCCAAAAAATAACAAAATAAAAAATAAATTCAAAAACATCAATATCCCAAAAACATGTTATGCTTTGAGTCACAACAGTTGAACTACATGGTCTCTACGTGTACAATGTAGGCAAGGATTATCAACCCCTAAGGTTGTAGGTCAGTCCAATTAGGTGTCTATCAAGCTTTGTTCCAACTTAGTCAAAAAATTCAAAATCTAAAAAACATTTGAAAAATAGAAAAGAGAAAAAACATGTTCTTACAAACCAAGCAAACTACAAGCTTCTGCATGTACAATGTAGGCAAGGCTTATCTTTGATGAGATCCCAAGGCCCTAGGTTAGTCCCCTGAAAACAACAAAAACAACATCATATAACTTAGAAAAATCAAAAAGGTCCTAACTCCATCATCACAATCCACAATAAAAAAATTCATCCATGTAATAAAAAAATTGTCACACTCACCCTTTGACAAAATAGAAAAAAAAATAGAGCAAACGTCAAAAGCTAGAACTTTTAAGCAAACAATAAAAAAGATTTGATTACAAAAAAACAAAAATAATGACAAAATATTAACTACCAATCTTTTGACAATTCACCAACAACATCCTAAGATATGCCTTAACAGATCCGTTCCTACAATAAACATGATCAACAATGGATAATAGCCTAAACCTCAAAAAAAATATGGCAAGTGATACTGAAAAATTGTTTTATCTTTTTATAGTCTTATCTTTTTTGATTTATTTTATTGACTCATTCCCAGGATCTCTCAAGGATGTCCATAAGGATTTAGAGAAGAAGGAATGTGGGCAATTCAACATCATTTCGGTTTGTTGTTTGTAAGATGTTTTTGTGATACTACCATGACAAATACTTCCTTTATTGAGTGTATGGAAGTTGTTTTGAGACAATTTGTGTAGCGGTTGCATGTTAGGTATTTTATACCTCTATGTAACTGGTCCAAAAAAATTTAAGACAACCCAACCATATATTTTAAACAAAGTTTTTGTATTTTTGGTATGAGCAAGAATATTCTTTGTATGTTGAGTCAAAGTCCATGCAATGGATACAAAGTCTCCTTGGTTATTAATACCCTAGTGCATCGTATTTGTTTTCTATGTCAAAAAGGATTGTTAAAGATGTGAAGTCTCTATGCAAAGAAAAAGCAACACTCATCAATGACTAACAACATCAAATTTCTATTCATCATCCACCATTTATTCTAACTAACAACTCCACCTTGTATCACAATATCATTAGTATCACATTCATATTGCATCCACAATTTCATCAGAACATGTCATGATGACAATAAAGAAATAAAAAACACCATGTATAATCATACATCACATACATAGTATATCAACATTGATCATATACATAATAAAACATAATATATCATAATGATATATCAATCGGCCATCCATCAACATCGTATACATACATAAAAAAAAGTACAAAAGCATGTATAAATCATACATTATCATCCATAATCATCACATAACACATAATGAAGCCAAATCAAAGCATGTATATCTCATATATATCATCATCAAAAATGAGAATGTCAGGTACATCATCAATGTAACATGTGTGATAGGATAATACAAAAAAATAGATATATACGAGGCCTCAGCTGGGTCAATGAGAATATATACAAAATCATGTCTACAACAATGTCTTTGAAACAATAAATATCACAATGATCAAGAACAATAATACTACTTCCCAACCAGAGGAGAAGAACTCTAAGGATCCTAACTGGGGTAGGGAGAAGCACGTGGTTGATCAGGCTATATAACGGAATGCCAACCTAACTCGGCACTTGTGGCAGTACTTGGCTCTCTAAAGCATGGTTTCCATTAAGCCTTAAGTACAAAGGCATCATACAAAGTTTGATAATATGTAGCCTCCATCATCAATTGATCTTTCTCTGTACAAAGGCCATCATGCTCTATCCTAAAGTTATCCCTCTTAGTGGTAATAACCTAAAACTATGTTTGAGCAACAAGATGGTGCCCAATCTCGGTGTCTCGCTCTACCCTAAATTCATCCCTCTCTTGCCAAGCTATGTCTCTCTGTAGTAAAAATGGAAATATGATCCTCTATGGCCTGTTGCTGCACTACCTTTGCGTCCCTTGCAGTTGTCATCTATGTTAACTGCACTACTCCATCTCCAGGTGGTGGAGGAGGACCCAAAACCTATCCCTGATCCTATGACATCATATCATCCTATCTACCTCGACCACCATCGTACCTACCCCTAACAAGCTGCTCAACAACAATATCAACATAATGTCTCTCCCCTCAGTGACCAGTAATACTTGCTCTACCTACTATAGGAACGCCAGCAGGATCTGTAAACCTCAATGGAATACATTGCGCCCACCACTAATCAAAATCTAGGGCAGTCCCAAGCTCTATTAGACCAATTACCCATCCCCATCCAAATGGGGCAAGAGCTCTAAACTCTATAACGACACCATCACAATCAGCCTATAAGCCTCATACATGGACCTTCTAGTAGTCTGTCTAAAACAAGCCTCATAAGCATCTACAAAACAACCTTGTCTCTCACCAATATACTTGAAAACCCTATCCGATAGATATCTCTCTAGCAAAGAGTGAACACAACCAATGAGCCACCGAATCTATGTGAAAAATGGTAACTACTCCTGGTCATCGTGCCATGCCTTACAACCAAAATATGACCTCCATACAAAACCTCGCATATCATCTAAAACGCGACACCAGTAGAGAAGTTGTCCAGGACAAGTATACTGAAGAAAGTCACCATAATGATAATAATAGGGATCCTTCAGAGTCCTATCCAAAATACCATTAGGCCTAGTAACTAAGATGTGCTCCCATGCCCATACATGTAGTAGAGAGACACTAGCAAAGATAGATCCCCCTCCATAGTATGCAACCTTATGCATATCTCTATACAAATGTGTAAGGAGACATGGGCCCCATGCATATCTAGTGTCATGCTTGAACATCTACTCAATGCACACACCCCAACCAATAGGAAACTACCTACCTTTCCTATCAAGAATGACGAGCCCCATGACCAAACCGCATAGTACCAAGGAAATTGGATATGCACTGCCAGCAAAATTAGATAAGTTTATCTCTACCTTGTGAACCTGAAGATGTCTCACACCAAGTACTCAGTGCATAGCATGTGTACCCCGTCAAATAGTATATGTAATAAGCTCTCCATGAATGGCTACACGAAGAATCATCCACACATCCTCTAGGGTGATGGTGGCCTCCCTAGTAGGTAGGTGAAAGGATAAGGTTTTTAAGTGCCACCTCTCCACAACATCAATCATCATCTCTCTGTTACATCTGATAGTCAGCATGTAGCAAATATGTCGTAATCCAACAACATCTAAAACATCATGTTCCAACTATTGAAACCTAGTGAACAAATCAAACAAATCTTGTAGTCATCACTCCCTCGACATAAGAGAATTAAGAACCTCCTACACCCATTCAATCCACAACATTAAAAATTCACTATGAAATCTTGAAATGAACCTACAACATTGAAAAATTGGCTTAAAATTCAATAAAATGGAAAAAGCGAAAACCTTTTTAGCAAAAGTGAACATATTTTTTGCAAAAGTGAACAAACCAGCCAAAAGCGATGACTGTTTTGTCAAAAGTGACAAAGAAAGGAAAAAGTGAAAATTTCAAAAGCAAAAAATTTCAACAAGGGTGGTCATCAAATTTGAGAAATTTCAAAATTGAAATTTTCAAACAAATGTGAAAACAAAAGCAACAATTGAACCCAAGAGTGAACATTTTAAGCAAGTGTGGCAAAAAAACTCAAAAGAGAAATGGAAATAAACAACAAAAGCATTAAAAGTGGTGCAAGTGCAAAAAAAACATGAAATTAGCATTATCAACTACTTTGACTTCATCCAGTAATTACACAAAAATAGAGAGTCAAAAAAGTGAAAGGAAAGGATACATACTGGGGCATTGATGCCTGGAGGCCATTCAAACTCATGAACCACATCTGCATGATGTGGGGCTCCTCAAATCCTCACCATAGCTCCTCGACAATTGACAAAACAAGAAATCCAGAGGCAAGAATTTTCTATAGGCTCAAAGTGCAAATGAGGAGAATTAAGCCCTAATTACCTATTTTTAACCCCTAAAACCCCAATTTTCTACCTAGGAAACCCTCCTAGGTTGAAATTAGGAGCTCTCAGAAACATTTGAACTAGCAACGAAAGTCCTATAGGCTTAATTTTTTTCCCTCTATGCATCGAAACTAAAATGAAATAGTGTTGTGAGCCTGACCTCAAAAGTTTTTTTTTCAACCAACCTCTCAAGGGGGCAACCCACCACCCTACCATCATTCCACTGACCACTGGGGCATAGTGGGGCATACAAAAATTTTCAAATCTTGATCTCAACATTGAAATCATTAAAACAAAGCAACCAATACTTTGTCTCAAAGAGGATCAAAATGTAGACATGTAAAATTGACCTAACACATATCACACATCCTAAATGACATTTTCTCATCATTGACATCATTATCACCAAATATCACTGTATTCCACATCAAATACATCAATAACCCTATTTTCCTTTATTAATTGAATAATACTGCATTATTTAATTAATTCACTTTTTCATCATTTTTGACTAATTAAATAAATTTCATTTATTTAATGAAGTCCTAATCTAACTTTATTCCTCCTAATTAATTAAATAACATCAATTATTTAATTATGTCACTAATTCACTTTTTTCCCATAAGTCAATTAAATTATTAAAACATAATAGTTTAATTTATCACATTCCCCTAAAATTGAATAATTGAATAAATTATTCAAAACATCATTCAAAGATCAAATCAAACAAATACAACTCTGTTTGTAAAATTCAAACTTGAGTTGCACATTCAACCCAAAAAGATTAATTAATTAAATTAATTAATTAATTATCCTCACCCACTTTCATGATTGAGAAAATTACAATCCCCTGATTGCTCACTCTAATTGGCTGACTGATCCATCTATTCTTTAAATCCACAAATTATTCAATCTATTTCTTCAATTCCACTGAACACTCAAATTGATTTCTTCAATCATGCCAATTATGTAATCAAAATCCACTGATTATTCTGATCTAAATCCTCTCAACGGTTTTGAACCGTTGATCGGGATATTTTACTACACGATTTTGAGCGTTCATTTCAAAACAAAAAATCTATATAACAACCATCTTCTTCCTAAAAAACTATCAAAGAATCAACATCTTTTGCACAACGAAGTAGTGCCAAAATTTACAACCAACTTATTGAAGCTTTTACATACATCTTCAATCAACATTGTACGACTTTGAAGCTTTTGTTGTGCACAAATGGATGCTTCACATTGATACAATGAACAATCCAACATTTTTGTGAACACACTTCAACACGAGATGGTAATGCTACTTGATTAGTTGAAAAATAGATGTTTTATGGTTTAAGAAATAGAACACCACTTTTCTCAACCTAACATTCAAGGAGGCCCTAGATATCTCAATGTAAAGGAGAAAGTGATCTTGCAATATGGTCGTCCTAGGGACTAATTGTAAACTAATGAGGGGTTCACCACCAAGTAAGAACATGGAATGTAAGATGAAATACAAAACCCTAATTCAATGCAAAGTAACACTAAATGACCTATAAATGCAAGTGAAACAAAATAGAAAGCTACGGAAAGGAATGTGTGCACCTAGAAATCTAGAGATGACTGGAAGGAACTCTGAAATGTTGGGAATTCTAACTTTTTGACCTATTCGAACTCATTCACCAATCTGAGCGAATCAGTCCAAGATCTGAATTTCTACACAAGAACTTGTTTCAAGAAAAGGGTATTTGAATCTGCAAAAATCTTTGAAAAAAACTGATAGTGGGACTCATTCACCACTTGTGGAAAATCAGTTCCATTCCACTTTTTTGGGAATTCAAAGTTTGAATTTGTTCTTCTCAGTCTGCTCAACTTGCTTCTCCAAGTTTTCAGATTCAAAACCCTAATTTTGGGGCTTTAGGTGACTTTTTAGTGAAGAATACAACCTTGCAAATGAGAGGACAATTCCAATTACTTTCTCCAATCTTGTAACCTAATCCTCAATGATCCTTCAAGTCTTCAAAGCACCTAGATCTGCAATTACACAAAGAAAGAGAGAGAAAGTGTTGATTGTTAGGGAATAGGGGTTTGCCTTGGTCAAACCCCTTGTAGGTAATTAAAGCAAATGATGAGACAATGAAATGAAGGCATGAAACATGAAACAAAGAACATGAATCAGGGAAAATAATGCCTTGAATGATGCCTTGTAAATGATGTCTTGTAAATCTACAACTCAACATGAAATGGCCATGAAGGATGTAGATCTTAATCTTGAAAATAGGAGTAGAACAATGCTTGATCTTGGATCTTCAATGCTACATTACAACAATAGCTCAATAACATGTTTGATGCTTGATATGCTTGACATGATTATGTATCTTAATTTTTTGCAACAATTGATGAAGAATTATACCCTTGAATTCCTTAGAAATGGTCTTGAATGTTATCCTGATGATCTTGTAAAGTCTTGGAATACTTAACTCTTGCTTGCTTGACTTGATATCATGTAGGCTTGATGAAATAATGATTTGAAAGCTTCTTTATATAGGCAGATGACTAAAATGATTGATTATTTGATCCCAAAGGCCGACATAAAAGAAATTTGAACTTAAAACCAAAATTTCCCACTTAAAACCTCAAAAATAGGCCAAATGGGACTCATTCACCATCTATGGAAAATGGGTCCCCCTTGATGAGATTCATTCACCCAAAATGGTGAATGGGTCCCATAGGACCTATTTTGACTACTAAAGTGTTAGGGAGTGTGTAAATTAAGCTTATTTATTGATCTTGTTTGGTTTTTGATTGAAAAATGCCTTGGGATGCACAATATAGCATCATAGGGGCCTATTAATGATGATATAGAGGTCATAAATGCAAGAGGGCCCAAAATTCAATGTGAAAGTGTAAATAAATAAATTTTACAACATTAAATTAAGGTAAAATTGGGTCTACTTAGCTTGAGAGGGCCCTAAATCCCATGTGAATGTGTAAAACACATTACAACACTAGAATAGGTCCATTTGATTTACAAGCCTCCTAAATTTAATGTGAAGGTGTAAATAAATACACTTTACAACATTAAATTAAGGCAAAGTTTAGTTAATTTAGCTTAAAAAGAGCCCAAGACCTAATGTGGGTGTGTAAAACACCTCACAACACTAGATCAAGGTGACATTAAGTCCAATTTATCATTAATTATTCCCAAATCAAGTGTGAAAATGTAAGCGATGACATTTTGTGACACTACATTCAGCCCCCACTTTAGAGAGAGGATGAACTTGCTTCAAACTTACACTAAAGAAGACATTCAAGAGGGATCCAAACATACAAATGTGGATGACAAAGATCAGAGGAGGTGGAAAAGCCCCCAAAATTTGAGATCCTTCATCAAACCAACATGGGCACAAAAGGACATGCACAAAATGAGGCAAAAGAAGATACGCAAACATGCAATGTCGTACATTAAAAGAAAGAAAAAAAAATCAAAAGCAAAGTAAAAAGAGGTGGATCAAGCATCGACCATTTTTCCAACACGATGTGAATCAGATCTAAGTTGTTTGTCCAAAATGCATGCTCACTCAGAGGCAACATAACTCCTGGTTGTCCATTGGGTGAGTATCCAAATCTAAGTGAGACACATACACACTTGGCTAGTATGTGCGCCCACACATACGCGAGTGGCTATGGGGAAAGTCATGCCCTAGTTGGGCTTCCCACTCAAACCATACTAAAGTTATACCTCCTGATAAGTTTCATAAGGCTCCATGCAAATAAATGATCTTTGAGCTTCATGAGACAAGAAAAATTTCATATGCTTGGAGCTCATTAACAAACAAGATGGCTCTACAAGCATGCAAGTTGTATTATGCAAGGTGGCCATATAACTAAAAATTCAAATGCAATAGTAAGAAATGTTCAAATGAGTCTTGCTTAGTTCATACGAGGTCTTAACTTAGGGAACATTGTGCCTAATGTCCCCAAGAGATGACCAAATAGAGAATAAAAAATTTGCAACTTAGGGGATCCAGTGTGTCACATCAAGCCACTAAGAGGAATATAATATGCTAAGAGAGATCATGCTCTTGAAGGAAATCACACCCAATGTCATCCACAAAGCGAAAACACATTGTATAAAGTAAAAATATTGCACCATGAAAAAGAAAAATGTAAAAGAATAAAGCCAATGTATGCCCCCACTTTAAAGAAATTGCTAAACACCATGTTGTGAGAAATTACTTTAAAGTAGAAAATGATATATGATAACAATAAAGAAGACATGAGAGTTAACTTGGAAAGTCCTATGCCAAGTCATATGTTTCCAAATCGAACTACATCATGGATAAGTATGTCACATGCGAGCCAACTTAAGGCATGTTGTCCACAACCCAGGCTTTCTCTTATATATGTATGAAAGGTGGTCAACTAGCCAAAAGAAACAATGTCAAGTGACATACGAGGATAAGGCTTCCTAACCCCCTTGCCCCCACTTAGTGTAGGACAAGGGTGAACCTAGAATGGATGATTATATGTTGCCCCTTGCAAAAAGGGAATGATTTGTGATGAATGTAAAACATGTAAGAGTGAGTATGATATAATCCTACAACTATTGCATGTAAAGGAGCAGCAACTAAGGTTATTTATTATGATGAGTAAACAAAGTGTCAACTTGATACATATTTAATGAGATATCTATCATTTTCGGATGTATCAAAGTTAATTTTTTTGTGGAAGAATCTTTTGTAATAGTGTTGACATTGAATGAAGGCTTTTATTTTGAGGGACAATGACCAAGAGCATTAGTCATTTCTTGCATTTTAGGCTCTATAAGGACATGGATACCTTGTTCTATAGCACCACATTCTTTCCCAAGTTACTTCATAAGTTCATAACCTCTTCCATAAAGCTTTTTCACTTCTTTCAAATTTGGTGGTTGTTCAACTTCCTAAAAGTTTGTCGTGTATGCTATCCTTTCTTCTAAAGTGGCTGAAGAAGTTTTTTTTGAATTTTGTATTTCCATTACCGGTTTCTAATTTCCCTTTTTAGACTCTTTTGTTATGATCTTGTATTCTCCCATGAATATAGGTATGAAATCAAAGTTTTATGAAGCATCTTCCAATAACTTTGTGGCTTATTCAATTTTTTTTCATTTTTTGTCTCTTGTATGGGTTCTACATGTGTGGTTGGTGTCAAGGGATGTCTAATGTGCATAATGTAAAAATTAATATCCTTAGTTTCATGATCTCTTAGTGAAGAGAATTCTAATTTCACTTCATCATCTTCATCTAAGGAAGCCATATTACTATTGTTTCAAAGAAGTGTGTCAATGTTGTTATTTTCTTGCACTATGATACCTTCCCTAGTAGGAGAGTTTTTAGGAGAAAAATCTATATGTTCATCAAATTAAAAGGTTGATTCTTCTAGAATAACTTCATCACAAGTAAGACGGTTATCAATGGTTAGATTTTCTTGCATGTTAATGATGGAATTTTCTTGTTCAATAATGTTTTCCTCATAATTCTCATCAATTGGATCTTGTAACACCATAATATCTTCTTCACCAATAGGAGAGATATTAGGAAAGGGGGAAATTTTATTGTTGTCCATGATTTCATATTTTTTCTATAAAGTCTCATTCTCTTGTGCCATAATATCTACCCTGGTAGGAGAAATTTTAGGAAAGTAACAAAAAAGAGGTTCATCACATAAATTGTGGTTATATTTTGTAAAGTGGCTTCATCATACATAGGGGAGGCATCAAGAGAAGGATAACTATGAGTTTCACATCAGGTTCACCAAAATGATTAGTTGAAAAATTGATGCTTTATGGTTTAAGACATATAACACCACTTTTCTCCAACTAAGATTCAAGCAGGCCCTAGAGATATCAATGTAAAGGAGAAAGAGACTTTGCAATAGGGTTGTCTTAGGGGTTGATTGTAAACTAATGAGGGGTTCACCACCAAGTAAGAACATGGAAAGATAAATGAAATGCAAGTTGGAATGTAAGATAAAATGAAAAACCCTAATTCAATGCAAAGTAACACTAAATGACCTATAAATGAAAATGAAACAAAACAAAAAGATACAGAAAGGAATGTGTGAACCTAGAAATCTAGAGATGACTAGAAGGAACTCTAACATGATAGAAATTTTGAATTTTTAACCTACTAGGACTCATTCACCAATCTAGGAAAATCAGTCCAAGATCTGGATTTCTGTACAAGAACCAATTTCAGGAAAAAGGGTATTTGAATCTGCAAAAATCTCCAAAAAAACCTATAGTGGGACTCATTTGCCACTTGTGGAAAATTGGTCCTATTTTTCTTTTTTGGGAATTCAAACTTTGAATCTATTCTTCCCAGTCTACTCAACCTGCTTCTCCAGGTTTTCAAATCTAAAACCCCGATTTTGGGGCTATAAGTGACCTTTTAGTGAAGAATACAACCTTGCAAATCCGAAGACAATTCCAAAAACTTTCTCCAAGCTTGTGACATAATCCTCAATGATCCTTCAAGTCTTTAAAGCACCTAGATCTGCAATTACACAAAGAAAGAGACAAAAAGTGTTGATTGTTAGGGAATAAGGGTTTGCCTTGGTCAAACCCCTTATAGGTAATTAAACCAAATGATGAGATAATAAAATGAGGTCATGAAACATGAAAAAAAGAACATGAATCATGCACTATAATACCTTGAATGATTCCTTGTAAATGATGTCTTGTAAATCTACAAGTCAACGTGAAATGACCATGAGGGATGTAGATCTTGATCTTGACAATAGTCTAGTAGAACAATGCTTGATCTTGGATCTTCAATACTACATCACAACACTAGCTAAATAACATTCTTGATGCTTGATATGCTTGATATGCTTGATATGATGAGGATCTTGAATTGTTGCAACAATTGATGAAGAATTCTTCCCTTTAATGCCCTAGAAATGATCTTGAATGTTATCTTGATGATCTTGTAAAGTCTTGGAATGCTTAATTCTTTCCTTCTTGACTTGATATCATGTAGGCTTGATGAAATAATGATTTGAAAGCTTCTTTATATAGGAAATGCACTCAAATGACCATTTATTTGATCCCAAAGGCCAACATATAAGAAATTTGAACTTAAAACCAAATTTTCCCACTTAAAACCTCAAAAATAGGACAAATGGGACTCATTCACCCAAAATGGTGAATGGGTCCCACAAGGCCTATTTTGACTGCTAAAGTGTCAAGGAGTGTGTAAATTAAGCTTATATGTTGATCTTGTCGGGTTTTTGATTGAAATATGCCTTAGGATGCACCATATAGGGTCATAGAGGCATATTAATGATAATATAAAGGTCATAAATGTAAGAGGGCCCAAAATTCAATGTGAAAGTGTAAATAAATACATTTTACAGCATTAAATTAAGGTAAATTTGGGTCTATTTAGCTCGTGAGGGCCCTAAATCCCATGTGAATGTGTAAAAAAAATTACAACACTAGATTAGGTCCATTTGATTTACAAGCCTCCTAAATTTAATGTGAAGGTGTAAATAAATACACTTTACAACATTAAATTAAGGCAGAGTTAAGTTAATTTAGCTTAAAAAGGGTCCAAGACCTAATTTGGATGTGTAAAACACCTCACAACACTAGATTAAGGTGACATTAAGTCAAATTTATCACTAATTATTCTCAAATAAAGTGATAAAATGTAAGCGATGACATTTTTTGACACTACTTTTAGAAATTCATGCTATGTTTTCTCTTTTGATTTCATTCTTTTGAATTGGTTCTTTGTAGTTTCATTTCATGAGTAATGGGCATGAATCATAGCTTGTTTTTGGATTATATTAGTTTCAATTGAAGCATTTTTTTGATCTCTCAACATATCCCGATTTCCCCCTTACATAAAAATAAGAAAGGGGTAATAATATTGATCATGTTGTAGGATTGATTTGTTCTACTATTGATCAGGACATTATATGTGCTATATCATACCTTGATTACCCCTTGATACTTTGGACTAAGATTTGGTAGATATTTTGAGACCCTCGTATCTTTCCATTTTTAGATGATTCTAATATAGGTTTCCCCATTCCCCTCAATGATGTAGGTAATATACCCTTTATGATGATACTTTAGAAGATCTTGAGTATATTATAAGTCTTACATGTTATAATGGTATGTAAAGAATTGTTTTCTTGATTTTTCTCCTTCTATAGAGTTTACATCTCTATCTTTTGTTTCTCCTTATTAGATTAGTATTGCTGCATCCATGGCCCCTATTGATTCACACATTCATCATCTTACAAATATAGATACTTGGTGAGGATATTAAAATAAAACTAAGTAAAATAAATCAAGAGAAATGCATGAAACCCAAATATTTACCTCAAACACCTTCAAAATCCATGATTGAGTTGAATAGGATGCACCCTAAGCCTATTTATATATGCTCTAAGTAAATAAACATTTTGATTTCTCTAGAGATATTTCAACATAACCTAGTTTCAACGGAGAATATGGAAGCAAAGTGGTAGCATGAATTTACTTGCAATAGACTTGATGATAGTGAAGAGTGAAGGCTTTTATTTATAAAAATAGGCTTTAATGGATGAAGGGCTGAGATATTGTCATAAGATCAAGGACTCATGTTGAAAGGTTCCCTCAAGCAAGAGGGAAAGACAAGTGCCATATAAGGGTAAATCAAGAGTGGAGGTTAAATGAAGAGTACTGGATAAGATTATGGAAGATTATGATAGGATTCCGAAAAGAGGCAAATCTTTAAATTTTTGTTCATCTCTAGGGAGATGAAATTTAAAATTAAATTTTATTGATAGAAGAGAGATGCATCCATACAAATTAAACTAAAAAGGTGACATTTTCCATGGTGGATTTAATGAGGAATTATTGGGTGAATGTGTACGAATGCATATGAAAAGGGGGTGACACATAGGATGTGATGGAATTTTAAAATGGGTAAAATGTTAAGTGAGGATTAGAAGAAGGATAATTGATTAATTAATCTAGGATAAATTAATTAATGGGCTTAGAGGAAATCAATGACAAAAGGTTAAAGTTAGATTAATTAAATAATTAATGTTTAGAAGAAGGGAAAATATGAAAATTAATTAAATAAAATTTAATTAATTTAAAGGAATAAAGGTATAATTAATTAAATAATAAAATATTTGACTAATTATAGGATAATGAGATAAAAAAAATTAAAAGAGGGTAAAAAATTTATTAAATCAGAAGAATATTACAAAACCAAGAGCAACAATCCCACAAAGGGCCAGACAAAGTAAAGAACTAGTTCACACCCAAGAAGCATCTCATATCCTTTGTAACCCATTCATCCAAAATGTGGACCAAATCACCAGGAAAGCTACCCCAATCATCAACACTCCAATAATCCATCCTCTCTAAAGCCCATCTAGCTAGACCATCAGCCACCTTATTCCACTCCCAATGAATATGGTAAAAAAAATGGAATTTAATGTGGAACACAAAGAAATAATCTTTCTAACAACCACCGCCAACTGCCAATTCACATCCTCCAACTAATGCTTGTCCAACATCTCAATAAAAACCTGAGAATCTGACTCACAAACAATTCAGCACCATCCAAGGCCAACTGCATGCTCTACCACTAGAAAAATAGCAGTAGCTTCCATGAGAATATTAGTATGTTTCCCCCTACACATGGAGAAGAAGACCACCACTCCCATGCTATCTCTTCCAATACCTCCAACTCCAGTGTGCCGAGGATTTTCTCTAGAAGACCCATCTGTATTAATTTTCAGCTCCCCCAAAGTAGGAGGGCACCAAAAGACATCCCTAGCAATGCTCTCCCGACCCCCACCACATCACACGCTACACCTATTTCTCCTACCTCCCATAACAAGACCAAGTGCATTAGCCACTTCCACATCTCCAGGGTCAATCGGAACAAAAAAATCACACTTAGCAGTTAGAGTCTCTCGAAGGACCCCCAGGATTCTCATCCAAAGTTGCCTAATAAGTAACTTCTTATCTAAGAAGATTGACCTATTCTGCTCCAACCAAATATGCCAAACAATCAACCTGGGACCAATGATCTAGGAAATACTAAGAAAAAGGGTCTTGGTAGGAGAGGGGCCCTGTCTCCTCCAAAAATTTTCCAAACAAGAGACATGGCAACACAACATGCTCCAAAGGTTCCACCAGAGGTACCAAATAGATTTAGTAGAAGAACACTATAAAAGTGGATGCAAAAAACTTTCCTCATGCTTAAAGCACACATGACACACCTGGAGGGACCTTAAAACCCCCTCTTCCAAAGGTTATCCCAAGTAAGGAACTTTCCTTGCACCACTAACCAAAATAAGTTACACTTAGGCCAAGCAAACCTGTTCTAAACATGCTTCCACCAAGGAACCTTCGTGTCCCCAAAGGACTGCTTATCTAGAGCTTGGTAACTAGAACCCACCATATATTTACCCTTTATATTGGGACCCCAAGCAAGCTTGTCATTCCTAGGAAAATGATTGCAAGTACGATTTGAAAAAATCTTGGCTAGTCCTAACGGTCCTCCTCCTCCCCCCCAGGATGCCACTCTGAAGGGTTCTTCCACCTAGACACTATAAACTAACCCATGGCTTGCTGATATTTTAAATTAGCCACACTACGCCACACCACATCCATAAAAATCTAGCCCAAGTCCTACAAGTAGGGATGAGAAGATAGTGTGGACACTGAAAATTTAACCCTTCTACTTTTTCTTCTTGTTTAGGCCCTCCTTGTGATTTTGGCTTAACTTTTCCTTGATTTAATGTTGTAATATGAATAACACATTCACATTAGGTCTTGGGCCCTTGTGAATTAATAAGCATTTTATGATGCCTTGCAAAAGTGTTGTGAAGTGTTGTAGTACATTTTCACACTTGTCTAGGATCTTATTTTAATATATTTCATTTAAATAACTTCTTTTTATCATTTACTAAGCATTATTTCAAAGTTTTGTAAAGTGTTGTAATGAAATTTTCTACTTTTCTAGGCTTGTCATCAATAATTATACCTTTCATATGCTTTAATTGGCCCCATTTTACATCTACAAGCCTTACTTAAGTGTATTTTTGAGAATAAACCCGATAAACATCATTTGAAATATCTAATTTCAGATGCCCACTTAAAATTCCTTAAGTGGGACCCATTCACCATTAGGGGCAAAAGAGTTCCCTTTGGCTCAAAAATAAAAATGAATTCAAAATTTTGGTGGGTTTTTATTTTCTAAGATCTAAGGTCATCATGTGATGTATTTTTGGGAATTAGGGAATAATTGTGTATAAATATAATGTTTTCCTATTCATTTCACCCCCAATCAATCATCCAAGCAATTAATCAATCAAACACTCAAGTATTCTAAGCATTTTGACAAGAGAATTCAAGCATTTTGGAGCTATCACTTGCATGTTTTTAGAATTCTACTTCAAGGGTTTGGTGAGTTGTAGCATTGCATGTTGTTCATTCATCATTCTCTTTTCATATTTCATTTCATTTTCAAAGGTTTAATTACCAACAAGAGGTTTGACCAAGGAAAACCCCTATTCTCTAACCCTACAACAATTTTTCCCTCTCTTTGCATGTAATTTTGCAGGTCTAGGTTGAAGATTTGTTAAAGAGGAAGATTGGAAAATTCATCAATAAATTCTCAAAGCTATTCAAAGTTTTCAAAACCCTAAGAGAAGATTGGAGAAGACTTATAGGTTGGACTTTGCAGTTTCAGACCTAGATCTGAACCAGGAGCAGAAGTGCAGACTGAAGGCTACAATTTCTTGTTTCAAAATTTCAAAAATCTAGAGGTGGAATAATTCACCATTAGTGGGAAATGAGTCCCACTACCCAGGCCTAAACAAGAATTTTGTAGATCTTAGTACCCAATTGTTTGAAACCTGTTTCGGTAGAGTCTTCCTGAAACTAGACTAATTCACCCAGCTTGGCGTATGAGTCCTAGTTGGTAGCAACAGTGAATTTTCCAAGATTCCAAAGCTCCATTCAATCCTTCTCTAGTGTCCAGGTGCACGCAAATCTCATAAGTTTATGTTATAGTTTACTTGCAATTTTAGGTCTTTTTGCATACTACACTGTGTTTTCAAACATCTTACATTTTCCAAGTTTACACTTGGTGGTGAACCCCTCTTTTTTCTTTAACATATCCAAGGAAACCTTATAGTTAGATCTCTCACATCCTTCATTGGGTTGAGGTCTGTAAGGTACCCTTTAGAGTGGATATCATGAAATTGGATCTCTTCCTCCTTTTATGCCTTTTGTGGACAAGGAAGTGAAGCACCCATTTTTTGTGTCCAATTTTTGGTGAACCTAACTTTTGAATATTGTATTCTTATTACATCTTGCATTGTTTAATTGGAATTCTAGGGTTTTCAAATTTGCATTAGTGAAAAGTTCATTTAACTTACATTATTGCACTTAATTTCATTGAAAACAAGTAAACTTCTACATTTGCATCAAATATCTACATCAAAAAACATAAAAATCACAAAATTCATTTTAAAAATCACAAAATTCATTTTAAAATTCTAAAAAAATTCTAAAAAATTAGTACCAAGACTCATTCGCCACTTAGGGTGAATTAGTCCCTTTGCACAGTCTACACTACATTTTCTGGCACTTCATTTTCATTTTTAGAGTTTTTGTTTTCTAGTATTACCTTTCTATTTATGTTTCTAGATTTGTTATTTCATTCAATTTCTTGCATTTAGTATACTTTCATTCATGTTGTGCAATCTAAAATTTGCATCATGGATAGGTGTTTTTATAAGATTTGGATGTCATTAAAATCCTTAGTAGACATGTCAAGTTGTGCCTTTGAAACTGGTCCTAATGACCTTGAACCCACTCTTGCTCCTTCAACTCCTAAAGCATGTCATCCTTGTGATTTTGACATCATTGGAGAAGACGATGATAGAATGAATAGGTTCCTAAAAAAATTACCTTGACAACCTTGAAAATAATGCATCATTTTATTCATCCATGAAACAACAAGACCTTCCTACAATACCATCTCTTGAGATGTTTGGTTACTTACATCCTTAAACAAAAGTTGAAACTATGTTCCCTACACAAGGTGAACCTATTTCCTCTAAACAAGCAAACACTCAACCATTTTATGATAACAAAGTAACAAACACTCCCATCAATCTTCAAGACACATATGTTAAAGGCTTCACTATCTTGAGAAAACAAGGATGTAACACAAGTGAATATGAAATACATCAACTCTTAGATCAATTACCAACCAATGAAAATACCAAGGGGATAGGTTATCATGATCCCCCTCATAAAAAAAAGCCTCCTAGAGAGTATCTAAGGCTTCATGATGATGGTACGGTGATCTTTGATTCTCCCCCTGATTTGAATATTCTTCTTCCTCAAGAGCAACCCTTAGCTAATAACAAGGACAAGGATGCAAGGATGCCAATGAGTCCTCCTCCTTCAATTAGGGAAAAGGGTGAATCTATCAAATGCAAGAGACCTTACAAGTTACAAAAACTAAAGCTTCCTCTTCTTCCACCACTTGAAAGTGAAAGGAAATTACAAATACTTTTAAACAAAGAACTCATAATATTACCACCTATGAATAGGTCAGTGATATATCCTAAAGATGCCAAAGTTCCACATTGTGCATATCATCGTGTCCTTGGACATAGTAGTGATGAGTACCGTACAGTGAAGGAAATATTGAGCAAGTATCACTTCAATGACAATGATGTCTATCCAGTGGTTGTATAATACACTCTCCTACTCCTTGCCATGCAATAAGTTGTAGAATATTCCATTCTCACTATTACATGACCTTTCCCATCACCTCCCTCAGCTCATTCTTGTCTCACACTCAGTGGGGGAAAGAAGTATTTAGCCTTGTCCTAGTAATGCAATTGTCATTGTCCCTTAAGCTATGTTGTTCACCTTCCTCTTATATTGAATGAGATTGGGAGGCAGATGACTTGTTTGATGGTTGACTTGCATTGCCTTACTAGTCTTTTGCATTTTCCTTTTTTTTTTTTTGCATTTTCTTTGATGCAATTGCATGTGCATAATGTGATCCCTCATGATGTTCTATTTGATGTTCTCCCTCTTTCCAACATTCCTCTATTTGTACCTTTATTCTTCTCTATGTCGTGCATCTCTTTCACTTTTTATTTCTTTCTTTTGTTTTGTGCTTTCCTTTTGGGGATGACACAAGGCATTGAGACATTCATGTCTCCTTCATGTTGACCCAAAAAGCTTTCTTTTTCATTTTTCCTTTTCAATTTCTCTTTTCGCCTTTGGGGATGACATCATTTCATGTCGGCTTATCTTTTCTTTTGCTTCTTCCATTTGGGGACAAATCATTATGTCTCTTCCATACCCAAAAATATTTTCTTTTTTTTCAACTTTTCATTTCTCTCTTTTCATTTTGATTTTTTTTCCTTTTGGGGATGATGCAACCTGCATTGAGATATTCATGTCTCCTTCATGTTGACCCAAAAGGTTTTCTTTTTCATTTTCTCTCTTCACTTTTGTCTTGTGTTTTCATTTTGGGGCTGATGCAAGGCGTTGAGATACCCTATGTCTCTTCCATGTTGACCCAAAAGGTTCCTTTTTCTTTTTTTTCTCTCTTTGTGTCATTCTTTTGGTTCTATGTGTATTTGAGGGATGATTATAGTTCTGAGCTCTCCTATAAACATTTAAGCAAAGAACATACTGACTCCAAATCCATAGATCCCTTATGTTTTTGGAATTTTCTATTTAGGGGGAAACCCCTTTCTTTTTCCTTTCTCTTGCATGACGTCGCCTTACTCATAAGCATATGACTTGGCATAGGGCTTTCCAAGTTGTCTCTCATGTCTGCTTTCTTTTTTGCATTTATCATTTTGCTACTTTAAAGTAATTGCTCACAATACCTGGTGTGTAGCAATTCCTTTAAAGTGGAGGCATACATTTGCATTATTCTTTTTCATTTTTCCTTATTTCATGGTTCTTAGTGCAGCCTTCTTACTTCATACGATACATTTTTCACTGTGTGGATGACATTGTGTATGATCTCCTTCATGAGTGTGAACTCTCTTTAGCATATTACATTCCCCTTAGTGGATTGATGTGACTCATTGCATCCCATTAGTTACAAATTTTCTATTCTTTGATTGGTCCTCTCTTGGAGATATTAGGCATAATGTTCCCTAAGTTAAAGACCTCGCATGAACTAAGCAAAAATCCTTTGAACATTCTTTGCATTTTGCATTTGTTGTTATATGGCCACCTTGCATAACACAACTTGCATGCCTATGGAGCCATCGTGTTTGTTCATGACCTCCAAGCATACAAAAATTTTCTTGTCTCATGAAGCTCAAAAATTCATTTTCTTTTGTGGCGCCTTATTAAAGTTATCAGGAGGTATAACTCTGGTATGGTTGAGCAGGAAGCCCATTCCAAGGCATGAATTTCCCCATAGTCACCTATGCATGTGTAAGTGCATACTAGCCATGAGTGTATGTTTCTCACCTTCTAGGACTTCTCACCCAATGGACAACCATCAATTTCATTCCCTCAAAGTGAGTATTTGTTTTCTAGACAAACAACCTAGATCTGATCCACATCAGGATGGACAAACAATTGAAGCTTGATCTGATTATTTCCTTTCTTTTTCTTTCTTTTTCTCCCTTTCATGTGTGTTCCTTTGTGCTTATGTTTGGTTTGCTATGGGATCTTGATCCTGGGGGCTTGATCACCCCTCTTGAGTGTTGTCATCTCATTTTGCTAGCATTAGTTCATTGGAACCCCTCTTGTGGTGTGTTGATATACTTTAGTTTGAGTTTGAAGCAAGTTCATCCGCTCACTAAAGTTGCGGCTAAATGTGGACACCGAAAAAAGTAACCCTTCTACTTTTTCTTCTTGTTTAGGCCCTCCTTGTGATTTTGGCTTAACTTTTCCTTGATTTAATGTTGTAATGTTAATAACACATTCACATTAGGTCTTGGGCCCTTGTGAATTAATAAGAATTTTATGATGCCTTGCAAAAGTGTTGTGAAGTGTTGTAACACATTTTCACACTTTTCTAGGATCTTATTAATATATTTCACTTAAATAACCTCTTTTTAAATCATTTACCAAGCCTTATTTCAAAGTTTTGTAAAGTTTTGTAACAAACTTTCACACTTTTCTCATCTTGTCATCAATAATTAGACCTTTCTTATGCTTTAATTGGCCCCATTTTACATCTACAGGCCTTCCTTAAGTGTATTTTTGGGAATAAACCCACTAAACATCATTTAAAATATCTAATTTCGAACAGCCACTTAAAATTCCTTAATTGGGATCCATTCACCATTAGGGTCGAATGAGTCCCCTTTGGCTCAAAAATTAAAATGAATACAAAATTATAGGAGGTTTTTATTTTCTAAGATCTAAGGTTGGCATGTGATGTAGTATTTTCAGGAATTAGGGCATAATTGTGTATAAATATAAGGTTTTTCTATTCATTTCACCCCCAATCAATCATCCAAGCAACTAATCAATCAATCACTCAAGTATTCTAAGCAATTTCACAAGAGCATTCAATCATTTTGGAGCTATCACTTGCATGTTTTCATAATTCTACTTCAAGGTTTTGGTGAGTTGTAGCATTGCATGTTGTTCATCCATCATTCTCTTTTCATATTTCATTTCATTTTCAAGGGTTTAATTACGAACAAGGGGTTTGACCAAGGAAAACCCCTATTCTCTAACCCTACAACAATTTTTCCCTCTTTGCATGTGATTTTGTAGGTCTAGGTTGAAGATTTATAAAAGAGAAAGATTGCAAAAGTCGTCAATAAATTTTCAAAGCTATTCAAAGTTGTCAAAACCTTAAGAGAAGAATGGAGAAGACTTACAAGTTGAATTCTATAGTTTCAGACCTAGATCTGAACTAGGAGTAAAAGTGAAAACTAAAGGCTACAGTTTCCTGTTCTAAATTTCCATAAATCTAGAGGTGGACTGATTCACCAGT
The DNA here is from genome assembly GCA_007258455.2 of Sequoia sempervirens. Classification (NCBI taxonomy): domain Eukaryota; kingdom Viridiplantae; phylum Streptophyta; class Pinopsida; order Cupressales; family Cupressaceae; genus Sequoia; species Sequoia sempervirens. Next base: position 545,818,897 of record VDFB02000015.1, read on the forward strand.
AGTGGCGAATGAGTCCCAATTCCTAGGCCTAAACAATAATTTTTCAGATTTGAGTATCCAATTGTCTGAAACCTGTTCCAACAGAGTCTTCCCAAAACTGGACTAATTCGCCCAGCTTGGCGTATGAGTCCCAGTTGGCAGCAACAGAGAATTTTCCTTGATTCCAGAGCTCCATTCCATCCTTCTCTAGTCTCCAAGTGCACACTTCAAATCTCATAAGTTTCTATTACAGTTTACTTGCATTTTTAGGTCATTTTGCATACTACACTGTGTTTTCAAACATCTTACATTTTTCAAGTTTACACTTGGTGGTGAACACCTCTTAAATTTCCTTATCATCTCCAAGGAAACCTTATAGTCAGATCTCTCACATCCTTCATTGGTTTGAGGTCTCTAAAGTACCCTTAAGTGTGGATGTCGTGAAATCGGATCCCTTCCTCCTTTTATCCCTTTTGTGGACAAGGAAGTGAAGCACCCATTTTTTGTGTCCACAAATATAATGGGAGGATTTCCATCCCAAAAATCATGCCAGAAGAGATCATTTTGACCACTATTGAAAATCCAAAAAATTCCCTACTTAACGAGCTTAGCTCCCCTTTTGAGAGTGCCCTAAATCATAGAACCCTTCGCCTTCAAGATAAATCTAGCCACCTCAACATGCTCCACCACCCCTAGGTATTCAAAGGTGAGAAATTTAGCCCACAATATTTTTTGTTGAGAACATCAGCGCCAATACAATTTAGCCTCCAAATCCTACACATTCAAATAAGTCTGACGCAAGCCAAGACCCCCATCTTGCTTTAGTCTACAAACAACATCCCACTTAACCAATCTTCACTTCCAATGGAGAAGAGAGCCCAACCAAAGGAACTGGCGAGATGGTCTCTCAAAGTCGTTTATGAGGCTAGAAGGAGCATAGAGAAAAAATCACTTATAAAGAGGTAGAGCCTGAACCATTGACTTTAGAAGAGTCACTCTACTAGCTGAAAAAAAGCCACCGACAAGTCCAGTGACTCACCAAGCTTCTAAACTTGTCAATAACTTCTTTCCAAAACTGCTTGTGCAGTGAACGAATAGCTATTGGGATTCAAGGTAAACAAAGGGAAGCGTACCAATCTAGAGAAACAAAGAATTCTAGCTATTCTCCTTTGGATAATCTTAGGAGTGTTAAAAAAGTAGATGAATGATTTTCCCTCATTAATATGTTGTCTCGAAGCAGCCAAATAACTGTCCAACATGCTGCACCAACAAGAAGTCTCATCAACTTGTGCCTTTCCTATCAAAGAAGTATCATATCCAAAAACTGGAGGTGAGACTGAGGGGGGATATCATTTGCCCAACTCCATCCTTGAATCAAGCCATTCTCAACCCGAGAATGAATAAACCTCCCTAGACCTTCAGCAAGCAATATGAACAAGTAAGGAGACAAAGGATCCCCTTTTCTAAGACCTTTGGAAGCACCAAACAAATCTATGGGCACACCATTAATGAGCACCTAAAAGGAAGAAGAATTAACACAACTCTTTACCCATTCAGTCCAATCACCAGCAAATCCAAACATTGCAAGAATCATGAATAAGAAACACCATTTAACACGATCATAAGCTTTAGCCATATCCAACTTAATAAACATAAATTTTTCTTTAGAGGACTCCATAGAATGTATTGTCTCTGTAGCAATAATAACCTCATCTAGAATCTGTCTAGCAACAAAAAATCCTCCTTGTTCTTCTGAGATTAGTCCATTTAACCATGGTTTTAGCCTCTCAATAATCAGCTTAGTAATGATTTTGTAAACAACATTACATAGAGAAATTGGTCTGAAAAGATCCAAAGAGTTGGCCCCTTCCTTCTTTGGAATGAGAGCTAAAAATTTTGTATTTAGAGACTTTATCATTTGATTACTCATGAGAGATTCTTGAACAACTTCCAAGAGATCCATCTTAACCACAACCCAAAATTCCTAAAAAAAATCAGTAGGGAACCCATATAGCCTAGGAGCTTTACCTTTCTTCATCTAAAACACAACATTCTCAAGATCCAAAAAAGTAATAGGCGAAAGTAAATAATTCATTCATTTCATTAGAGACCAGATGTGGAATACATTCCAAAATCCTAGCTTCATCTTCCTATGTAGGAAGTGAGTCCTCCAAAAATAAAGTAGAGAAAAAGCAGACACATTCAGTAGATGAAGACAAGGTCCCTCCATCTGGTAACAAAAGAGAGGAAATCAAATTAGCTTGTCTTTGATCCTTAATAGAATTGTGGAAGAAGGAAGTATTTCGATCACCAGCCTAGAGCCACTCAATGTGAGACTTTTGTTTCCAAAACATCTCTTCTCTTAACTCCCATTCCTCCACCTCCTTCACAATAACAACTTCCAATAAGTGAAGCTCTTCAGTGAGACCCTGGTCACGAATCTACCTGGTAATCAAGTTCAAACTATCTCAGGAATTCTACTTTGCATGAAAAAAATTACTGAAGTGTTTCCAATTCTAATGCTTCAACCTATACTTAACATACTAAAGCCTCTTGGAGAAAGAGTACATAGTCGTGCCATAAACTAGTTTCCCCTAACACCACCAGCTGGGAAGAAAATCATGAAGTGACTCATCTCTGAGCCACATAAGTTGGAACTTAAAAGACTTCCTAACACAACGCTGGGAGGCATCAACACATAGCTTAATCGGCCAATGATGAGAACCCCGACCATCCAAAACATCAAAGCTAGTTACCCACATGTCCCCTGTCCAAAAAATGGACACCAGAAATCTATCTAGTCTCTCATAAATAACTGCATCTCCACTTCTATTATTCCAAGTAAAGACTCCATTACCTAGCTTAATGTCAACTAACTTCAGAAAAAGCCATATTTTCCTACAAGATCCCCAAAGAAGGCTCAAGACAAGCACTACCTCCCTGCTTCTCCTCTAAAGAGAGAATAGCATTAAAATCCCTAGCTAAGATCCAAGGTAGATAAGTGTCCAGAGACCTCAAATATCTAACATGATTCCACAGTTGGGATTTCCCTTGAAAATCAATCAGAGCATAAATATTTGAGAAAAGAACCCTCTCCCTAGATTCAATATGAGAAGCAACACAAGAAATTGAACCCCTATAGGAAAGCCACCAAATCGGACTAACTTTCTGAGGATCCCATAGGCAATCCACTCCCCTAGAGCTACCAAAAGCTCAAACACATTGACATTGTCCATGACCCCAAATCTTTGATGCTACACTCAGTATACTTTAAACTGATAACTTAGTTTCCTAAAGGAAGACTACACCAAGAGCATGCACACAAACCAAATCTCGAATATCCTTTTGTCGAGGGATGCTATTCATACCCCTCACATTCCAAGAAAGTACAAACATCATAAAGGTTGGGAGAAGTGTGCATCAGTCATCTTCACCGAACCAACCTCAACCAATGTTTCACCAACCAACTTCACCTTCTCCTGATCCTTCTTGCGACCAGCTTTAGAAGACTTTTCAGGAGCCCGCTTCTTGATAGTTGTTTGTTGCAAACCCAAGGCTAGGGAGGAAGGATTTTTTTTACCTGAGCCCAAACCACCCCGTACCTCCAAGAAAATCTCACCACCTCTAGAAGAGCCTTCAGAATCCATGATCCCTCCACCTCCTGCACCCAATGCCAGAACTGGAGGAGACAAAACAACATCCAACTGAGGGTCTTGATCACCAATCAAATCCCTCCTAGGACTTACCGAAGGCTTCTCATTAGGAAACTCCTTAACATAAGAGCCAAATTCCAACTGCATATTAGTCACGAACCCTTCCTCCTGAACTAGCTCATCCAAAACCTTAAATTTATTAAAATTTTCCTCCTCATCCCTCTCCTTGAGGGATCTCTTTTTCCCTCGACCATGATTTTGAGACCTCACCTCAACAAAACCATCTTTTTCCACAACCACCCCCTACATGGGAGCTTTACCCTTTTCCACCTTTGAATTAGTCTAAAGAGTCCCATTTCCTGTACCCCTAGCACCAGAAGCACGAGGGAACCTTCACTGAAGATGGCCATACTCACGGCACAGTCGGCACCGGAAACACAACATCTCATAATCCAAAGGTTGAGTCCATGAACTAGAACCAATTTTCAAGTTAATAGAGTCCAAAAAGGGCTTACTTAGATCAATCTCAACACAAACATGTGCATAAGAAAAAATTCTCTTATCCAAGGTTTGCTGAGAAGGGCCAATAGGTTTTCCCAACACCATAGTGATCGACTGCAAAATATCTCTCCTCCAACATTCAAGTGGCAGTTGGGGAAGGGGAACACAAACTAGAAAATTCAAAGGTAACTCCTCCGCTAAGTTAAAAATTGTATGCCATGGTTTTATGAAAAGGTCAACTTGATTATAAAAGTAAGGGCCCCCTTCAAACACCCTGTTCTAATTTGAAATGCATGAAAAATACACCCAAAAAAATTATTAGCAGCTAATAAGATGTCAAAGTCTCCTTCTCGATTCCAAGCCTTATGGATCCAAAAGTAGAGAAATGGTAGAGAAACCCTCATCCCCATAAAATTGCAAAACAAAAAATTCTTTCCAAAGTATTCTAGATCCTCGGCCACCTCCTCCTTTTGAATCACTAATACTAGATGAACATGGGCCTGCTCCAAGCATCCATTAATCTTTTGCAATTTGGGAGCTCCATATCTAGTCATGCCCACCTTGGGGGAAGACGGAATGGGAACCTTAGCATTGTACTCCACCATCGTCTCATCATCCTTCACCACGTTCAAAGATGAATTAAGAGCCATACAGACCTTCCACGCCGTACAAGGCCCACACCACTCATAGAATTCCAAAGACAAGAAATCGTTGCAACTTCCAAACAAGCCTCAAACAACCACCACCATAGTTGTACCCCTATGTAGCCAAAATAAAGAGCCAAGCGACACAACACAGTTGCACCACACCAAATGTGAAAGACCCAACTCGCAACAAACAAAGGGATAGCCAAAAATGATCAACAACCACATGAACCCCCTCTCACATGCAGCAAAAGACCCACCCCAACAGAGAACTACCATTCCTTTCCAAAAAATAGTAGACACAAATGTACATGCAAGTATTAAAACTTACGTGCAACCTAGGCCATGGAGGTCACGAGTGCACGCAGCAGGTGCAGAGTGTTTGCCATCTTCCAAGATAATGAGTTAAATTAATTAAAATCTAGAATTTTAATTAATTTACAATGCAAAGTTAGATTTGGGGTGTCTACACTTGGGATTCATATATCATATATTTCATCCTTGTTTGTGGAGTCTTATATTAAATATTTGGAGGATTCATTTGAGGACATCTATCTCCTCTTTGATGACTTCCCCACCATTGCTATTATCCCATCACCACTATCTCTGGAGCTTATTGTTCATTAATCTTTATAGTATTCTAGATTGGCATCGCCTAATTTTGACATACGAATATTTATGTATTTTTTAGAGATACACATTTGGATTTGAATATCCTATACATCCACATTATGGGGGATAGATTCTATAATCACCAATGCATATGTTTCTTCCCAAGGGGAGAAATTTTATTTGTATGCATTGGGTTTTTTTCTTCTTCTTGTAATCATCATTGGCACAAGAGATATTTATGGAGGGGATTCATAGCCTGATATTTTCTCTCTTATTGTGGAGATCTATATTATACTTTTGTAATAGAAGCAATCCTTAGAGGATCATGTTGATTCCTCTTTCCTTATTTCACTAGTACATATTTATTTTATTTTTCTCTCTTTTGGAGAGGAGATTTTCCCATGAGGTTTTCTCCTTTTCTATAGTTATGAGATATTTATTTTCTTGTACATGGGTACCTCATTAAGCCTTGTATCTAATACCCATATGTGCATTTCATCAAACTCCTTGGTAATTTGAACTTAAGGAGGAGTGTTAGAGACAAAGGTAATCACATGTAAATAATAATGATTAGGTCTCTATTTAAAATAGCACTCTTAAGCTTACTTAGGTCACATGATTTTTGTGTCTCAATTCCTAAGATTAAAACACATATCATAATCTTATTATATAGGATTTCTACTAGGGTTTATTTATCATTTATCAAAGATTATTTACTGTATATTATAACTATTATCAATTATTGCATCAATAGAGTTCTCAAGATTCATAGTAAATCAAATGTTTTTCTCTTTTATGATAGTATGCTTTGTTTACAAGTGATCTCTAGGAGTTGTGGAGTTTAATCATCAACTCCAACAATGATGGTGTGAAAATTTTCTTGAGACATATGGTGTAGTTTTTAATGAAAGCATTATAGTCCTTACTACTCTTCCTAGACAATGACTCTTTGCACCCTAATTTACTCAAGTAGCCATATCCCTTGTTGGATGGATTAGTTGTTCTTTTCACTTTGTTGGTATAGATCCTTTTGTCATTTTTCCTATGGCGATGTGAGAAAATAATGTTGTGGATTCTAAATTTGATGGCACGAGATGTTCAATATTTTTCACTTACTTTTTAAATTTATTTTAAGTCCTTTTCTTTTGTTGTGAATCTAGAAATGCCAACTAAAAATTTAAGGTTACAATTTTAAATAATAATTATTTATAGGAAAAATCCAAAGGAAAGGTTCAAACCCCTCACATGCTTTATGTCCCTCTCTATTCTAATTTGAAGAAAATAAGTACTAGAAGGTGAGGCATTTTTCATTTTGAATGGTTGTACATATGTCTTTTTAATTGTTTGTCGCACAATAATCTTAAAATGCATAAATGGTTGTTAAATAACTAAAAACCACACATGAAGAACAACCTAAGAAAATTTCCTCTATGTGTAATGCTTTTTATCACAATATCTATTTATCTTCTAAGAATAGTTACTTTACTTTTAATTATTAGGTTTGGTTCTCAAGGAACCATATTCTCCTCATAAAACCATCATTTGTAAATTTTATCTTGTGAAGCCACAATAGTGGTTTACAATTTGATGGAGGAAGGAAAATTGAGAAAAAATGACCCCATGGCAAAAAAATTGGTTTTAGGGGTTCGCATGAACCTACAAGTTCGACCGAACCATAAAGGGGTTCGACCGAACTAGGGTTTGAGTGAACCCATTAATTACTGGGCCCACATTTCTGCACAAAAAAAAGGGAAAAATGCATATTGAAGGGGGTTTGAATGAACCCTGGTTCACTAGAACCCCCCTGATTCTAGCAAACCCCCCTTTTCCCTAATTTTTTACTTTGTTCACACAAAAAACCTAAATTTTTACGCTTTGAAGCTCGGGTTGAGGATGAAAATGGGGGAATATTTACAAACCCAACTGGAATCACATAGTCTTCATAACGAGCTATACAATGAATATAATTTTAATATGTTTTGGTTTTATTATGCATTTGTTTTTTTTAGTTTTATTAAACATAGATTTTTCATCAAAAATGAAGGTCTTTGTTCTGCACATGTGGAAAAATAGCATATTATCAAAAAAAATTGAAAAATATGAGTGCACCAGATATTGAAGTCCTTGATTCAACAAAAAAAAAATGAATTTCGATATATACAAAAGAAGTTATGCGTTATATGGTCGTGCTATGTTTGAATTGTCATTGGTTTGACTTTGAAACTTGATTAAAGAAAAAATATTCAATAAAAATCTATCTAACAAAGTGGAAGCACTAGATATCAGAGTCAAAAATGTAAATTCGAAAGAATTAGAATTTTATCCTTCATGGAAAAAAAGTTATGCATTATACGGTGTGCGTCACTTTTTCAAAATGTTGTTTTCTGAAAAAAAATGAATTTTTGTGGGAGATGGAAAAAGAAGTGCAATCTAATTCCAAAAAAATTGAAAAAAATATTTTTAGAATCTATAGACAAAATTTGATGAGACTCTAGTTTGCATCATCTTCAAATTCCTCACGATTTAGCCGCTATAGGTGCTCGAATGTGAAGATTTAGATAAAAATAAAAAATTTCAGTGTCCAGTTTGGCCAAAAATTGTAAACCACTATTGTGGGATCACCCTAGCCCTTCAATGAAATATTTCAAAGATATGATATGGGGGAAGCTCCCAAACCTCTCTATCTGTACTTTTGGCTTGATATGGCTTTTTAGAAATATGAAATTTCTTGTGGAGATTTATGTCAACAAAGGTGGCAACCACTACTTTTCCTATATATTTTTTAGTCACTTATAGATTGAGTTGGATATTTTGAAAGATGCAACAAAGATAGTTATCATAGTGGGAGATTGCTTATGAGAATCTCTCGAATTATGAGGGCCTCATTTTCCATTGTTACAAATCCTATGAAACATGGAATATGACTACTAATTGTTGCAACCTCAAATGTAAATCTACTAGCAAAGTTTTGTAATGGAAAAACTCTCTTCCTTATCACTTATATGTCCATGGTTCTTTGAAGTGTCATAGTACCCCTTCAAAAAGTTGAACGTAATAGAGAAATTCCCTTTTTGATCACTTATATGTCCTTGTTTCTTTGAAGTACCATAGCACCCCTTCAAAAAGCTTCGTAATGGAGAAATTATCTTCCCCATCACTTATATGTCCTTGCTTCTTTGAAGGATCATCATACCCCTTCAAAGCCCTCTCAAGTGGCTCTTTCTCTCTCAAGTGGCTCTTGCAAACTTAGAGCCCTCTTTTAAGGCTCCTTTATTTCTTTCTTAGTCCATTGAGATGTTGAATATCATGTATACTCCTCTAAAGATCATTTAAGTTCCTTTGGGGAATAAGGATTTCCCCCCTCCAATGTTGCAATGGAGACTTCCTCAATCCCCTCTCCATTTTTGAGAGGATAAAGCTTATAGCTCTTATTGTCAATGAAGTTTGAAATCATCCTTTTTTTCTCATGGTGGAGCTCAATAGTAAGCCTAGATAGTAGTTCCCTTAAATAATTGTATTCATTTAGTAAGGAATGTTTACCTTATGGATGATTTTTTTTCTATCAATGGAGGTCCAAATTTTGGAATATCTAGCAAGGTGGACTAGACTTTGGTTTCCAATCATAAGCATGGCTAATAAAATTTAAGTTACTTTATATATGCTTAGGTATGGTAGTACACAAGAAAAAATATTAATTTGAAATAATTAAAGTTGAACATCATATATTGTGTAATTTTTAATTCAAGGGTTGGTGCCCCAAAAGAATTTCCCAAGTAATTAAAATTAAAAAAATTGTTTCAAGAATATTTGACTTACCTTAAAGTCAAGTTTTTGTTAATTTTTTGAAGCATTCCTTGGTGAGAAAAGTACACAATAAACTATTTTATGATTCTTTTTCTTCAATATTCAATTTAGGTTAGACCTAGGTTTTATTAATTTTGTTAATCTTTCCTTTAGTAACGATAATAGCCACTAATTTATGTTTTGATAAATAATAAGACACTATTGTGCATTGATCTTCAAATGAAAGAGAAAATGAAACAAGGTCCACTTAGGGAGAAGTAAATAATCCTCTAGAAGAACCACATAACCATATAAATAAACATGGAATATGTAGATAGGTCAAACTAATGTACCTAATTGCATAGGTCATGTCGAGGAATTGTATCCTTTTCGAACTTGTATTGTTTAAGGTATTGAGTTAGGTTTTAGGCTCCCAAGTTTGAGGTTGAGGCTTTAGGATATTTAAGTTTAGTGTATTGATTTTAGGGTTTTAACTTTATTTGACACAACACCCTAGCTTATTTCTAGTTGTTATAGTCATGGACATTATTAAATGAAACATGTTAAAGAATCATCTATCATATGGATTTCTTATACAAGAGAAGAGAGCCCGCTGGCACCATTTCTTCTATAAAAATATCAAACATGTAGTGTTGAGTTGCATTTTGTACCATGCACATTTCCATACATTTTCAAGAACAAAGGGTCATATGTTGCTGTGATAGGTCGAATTAGATGGTTAGAAATCAAGCAACAACTAAAGAGAGTGCAAATAAACAACTAAAACAACCTACACTTCAAGATTAGCCTAAGTTGGAAACAAAACAAGACAAAGCCACAAAATGGAACTTTATACCTTGCGTTCAGTCGATCCTTTGGTTGGCCCTTCGATCTTTGATGTGTATGCTCCTTGGATGGCAAGATGCAAGCTAGATGAGGATGTGAAGATGGATGCAAGTGGATGAAAATGTGAAAAAGGCTAAGTATGGGTTGAGAAACAAAACTGCAAGAGTTTGGCTAGCACAAATGATCTCCCCCTCAAATGAGAGAAAAGAGGGGGTATTTATAGGATTTTTGGAAAATCCTAGGGGAAATGGACGGTTGAGATTGAACCACCAAATATCAAGATGTAGGGCTAAGGTGAGTTGAGAACTCACAAGCCCTCACATCTTGACATGTGGCATGTGAGATAGCCCTAAAAGGTGAAGTGGACATGAGGTGGAAGGACAAGGACATGACATGGAGAGGGGTACAAAGTACCTTGGGATTGGACAAGATCTCCTCATAAAGGAGGTCCTTGTCCCCATGTGGGTGAGAGGACATGTGAGGAATTAAAAATTCCTCAAATATTCTCATGGGGATGGGAGAAAGAGTAAAGAATAAGTAAAGGACATGTGGGGAGAAGTGAAGGAATTAAAAATTCCTTTTAGGTGCCTTGGGGGATTAAAAGGTGAATTAAAAATTCACATGGGAAAGGGGGATGCCTTGTCAAAAAAGAAAAGCATTTAATAGGGTTGACTCAAAGACACATGTCATAAAGGACATGGGGAAGAGAAAAGGAATTTAATATTCCTTGGAAGGATAAAAGGAATTAAAAATTAGTTGAGAGGTTGATTAGGCTAGTTAATGAAGGATTAGAGGATAGTTAGGTGGCTAAGAGGGATTAGAGGCCAACTTGCAAAAGTTGGAGGATGTGACACATCCTAATCCAAGATTAGGCATGTGCACATCCTAATGATGAGATTAGAAGAAGGATTAAGATAAAATAAAAAATGATGGAGGATGTGACATGAAGGGAATTAAATAAATGGAATATTTATTTAATTCAATTGATGGAATGAGGATTAAAGAGATAAGGTATTATTGATTAAATACCTTAGGAGTTTGGCAGAATTAAAGCTATTAATTAAATAATAGTAGTATTACTTAATTAATAAAAATAAGACGAAAGGGGATGAATTTGGATAAATTAAGTTTCCAAATTTAGACATCTACATTTTGCCCCTCTTTGAGATGGTGTTACGAAGTAGCATCATTTCAAAGAATATTAAAACATAGATCCTAGAAGAAGATGGTTAGATTGGAAAAGATGCCCCAGTCATTCAAAGAAGTGACTAGGAAGGAAGATGATGGGGGAAAAGATGAAAGTTAGGGAAGAAGGATGCCCCCTCGAGAGGACATGCGGGTTCAAGAGAACACGAGTGTGCTCTCGAAATGGATGAGATGATGCAATGGGAGATGAAGAAGATGCAAAGTGATGGGAGAGAAAGGATGAAAAAGGTGGCAAGAGATTGGGAGGGAAGCGTGATAAAGGATGAATGGATGGGGGAATTTGAGGATGAGAGATGAAATGCAATTGAAATGCAATTTTCCATCGTCGGAGCACTGATTTTTGCTATAGCATAAGACACAAGACGCCAGGGTATGAAGAACCAAAGCGGATTAGTGTCTAATACAGAAAACAAACATAACAAACAAGAAGGCTATCCCAACACCCCAAAGTCACGATGACCTTGGTCGGGCCAGGTATTGGGATAACCACAAGCACACAAGGATGCCCCAGCATAACACAAGACCTCAAGGATCTTGGTGGGTACTACGTGGGACAACCGAGAAGACAGAAAAGATCAAGATACACCCCTATGTTGACTAGTCAAAGCACACCATGATATGATGGATCAAGGCGACGATGACAAGTGATGATAGGGAGCTCAAATGATAAACAAAATCCAAAAGCATCAAAAGATCACAATGAATTTCAAATGTCCTTTGCCATAGGAGCAATCAAGGGGATGGATGGGATTGATGAGGTCTGTTAGGAAGGATGCATCCTGTTGAGACCGATGATGGATACTAAATTAAAAGATTGATATGACGCAGGATATTCAAGAACTGATTGGATCTGGTGGTACAAGTGGATCTTGTTTGTTAAGAACCAGCGAGATAAGGGCGTAGCTTGACGACGCGACACGAGAGACATGACACAAGATAGGAGACCTTGATGGATGATGAAGATGGGACAGACAAATAGGAATAAGATAAGAAGATTGATGAGAGATGATAAAGGATCAGATGGACAAAGTAGAAAGATTGATGATAGGCGATAAAGGGACAAAGTGGACAATGAAGATCGATGATGGAATGATAGACGATAGATGATAAAGGAGCCCCGGGGGCTGATCAAGTGATTGACCTTGCCTACGTGAAAGCACAGGGACGACGTAGTTTGACGGTGGCCAAAGACAAGTGATGGATGAAAGATGATGAGATAACCCTAGATAAGGGGACAAAATGATTGGACTGACACGATGGGACAAGATAGACCCATTGGATTGGATTGGAGGATAGTGACTATAAAAGCTCAGGGATGGGATAGTTATCCAAATCATCAAAAGAGGAATTGGGAGGATGAAAGGATGGATAAATGAATGATGAGATAGGATAGAAGATTGAAAAGATGTGTAAAAGAAGAAGTGATGATGAGAGGTAGATGGAATTGGGTTGCGTGGGATTATGAGATGGGATGAGGGGAGAGGATGGGGGGAGGAAAAGGATTGTTTGGGTGGATTGGATAGAGGGATAAGGATTTGGATGAGGAAAAGGTGACCAGATGGATAGATTACTAATCCTTGGAACTAGAAGGTGAAGGGTGGGAAAATATGGAAGATTACGATTGATGAGAGTTTGAAATGATAGGATGTTTGATGAAGGTTTGAGATGATAAGAGGTTGGATGAAGTTTTGAGATGATAAATTAAGGTTTGAAATAAATGAATGGTTACATGGAATGAGTGAATGGATTGATTAGAATGGAGGAATATGACCAATTTGAAGATGGAGGGAGGAATCGGAAGACTTTGTTCGATATCCAAAGATCTTGACTGCAGAGGGGGTTTGGGTAAGCTCAGATTGGGATAAGATTAAAGCTCAGATGAGGATAAGATGAAAGCTCAGATGAGGATTGGATTGAAGACTAGAATGATTGAAGGATATGAGTGGACATGATTCTACACCGAGTTCCAGGGTTGAAAGGGCGTAAAGTGTTGTCAATCAGATTGCTCCAAATTTGGCAATTTTTAAAAATTGTCAAATTTTGCCATTTTAGGAAACTTCATGGGTGTATGTTTGAGAGTCCCAATTTTTTCCAAGAAATACCCATTGGTGAGATAGGATGAATTGCCAACTAAAATCCCAGATTCGGGATATGCATTTTGAGTTATGAGTGAAAACAAATTTTCAAAATGCTGGAAAAAAACACTAAATTGGGATTTTGAGGGTCAAGATGAAAGTTTGAGGCCTCGAAAATGGGTCAAAACGGGTTCCAACGCCTTTCTAAAAAACCAGTTGGAAATCCACTCGTTATCGCATAACGCAACCACCCGTCAAATTTCAGCTCAAACGGACACCCGAGTCAAAAGTTATGGCCTCTGGAAGTTTGGTGTAAAAATCAAAACCCTAAAAAATATGGTTTTTCGATAAATTTTGAAAATTTCAAGACATGGGTTTTGTCCGGGACGACGAAAGAAAAAATGGGTAGGAAATTTTTTTGCTGGTGGCCTTGGATTTCATCTCCGCAGGGAGAAGCCATGCCCGCTGACCACCGGGCCATCGGGCCGGGCGGTGTCTCACGCATCAGCGACGTCCGCCACCGGAGGCGATCGAATCCGCCACCGCCGGGCAGACGATCCGGCCGCCATCAAGCGTGGCATTTAACTGCCGGGCGACGGACAAAGTCCGCCGCCGAGGGCGTGATCGGTCCGGCCACCGGCCGTGCAAGTCCACGCCGGGCGGATGTCCACGCCGGCGGAATAATCCTACTGGGCGAGTGGATAAAGTTCCGCCAATCGAGGCTGACATGAATCCGCCGCACTGGGGCAGACGGATCCACTGGGCCGGGGCGGGACGGATCCGCTAGCCGCAAGGATGTGTCCGCTGGCCGGGGCGACGCATCCGCCGCCACCGGGCGCATCCTGATCCCCACCGGCCAAAAAGTGCATTTGGTCCACGGGCCACGGAGGGCGGATTTGAACTACCAATCGAGGCAGACATGTCCCCGTGGACGGAGGGGAAGGGAGGAGGGAGATGGTGGGGGGAGGGGATGGGGAGATGGGAGGAGGAGAGATGCATGCGAGATGGGATGGGGAGATGGGATGGGGGGAGATGGGAGAAGGAGATGGGGGAGATGGGATGGGGGGAGATGGGAGAAGGAGATGGGGGAGATGGGATGGGGGGAGATGGGAGATGGGAGGAGGGGAGATGGGTGAGATGGGGGCAGATGGGAGATGGGAGATGGGGGAGATGGGATGGGATGGGGGACAAGGATGTGATGGTGGATGGGTATGAAGACATGGATGGGGGGGAGAAGAGATTGGATGAAGAGAGGGGATTGGCGAGGTAGATTGAAGGACGGGTAGGGGGATAAGGATAGGGAGGTTAAAAGGATTGTGGGGAGCGATTAGAAGAGAGGGATGGGGAGATGGAAGGGATTGTTCTGATGGAATGAACGATGTCTCCAAGGACTGTATCACAAAGGAAGATAGATGCCCCCACTCTAGATATGTCATGTGCGGGGAGGAATGAAGGATGGAAGACAAGTGGATGTAAAAGAGTGAGATGGATGAAGATAGGATGCATGGATAAGGAAGGGATATGGAAGGTAGCATCACGGGTGGATCAGGAAGGTAGACGAGTGCGAATGACAGTTGGGATAATGTGCAGATGAGGGAGATGTATGCTAAGAGGTGCCCAAAGCATGCTTATATGTTTGCCCCATTGTTATCAAGATCACAAGGAGGATGGAAGGATTGAGATAAGTGAGATATTCCAAACAGGATGTGTAAGCTCGATAGGATGGATGGAGGGGATGGATGAAAATGATGTATAGCAATAAGATGGGTGCATAGCCAAAAGCGTAGCAGGAAGCATAGCGGATGGAGGGGATGTAAACCAAGAAATTGCCCCCAAGTGCAGATGGGGATTTACGCATGATGCCTGTTTGCCAGGTTTTCATCATGGTACTTATCCAAGGCGCTTGGTTGCCAAGTTTTCACCATTGGACGGATTATTTCTTTTTACTATTTTATTTTTTGATTTTTGATTTTGATTTTGATTTTTTTTTTACTTTTTTGACTTTTTGGATAGTATGCAGAAGGAGATGGATAAGGATAGGGAGGCGAATAAGTGGATTTAGAAGACATGCGATAAGGATATGGATGAAGGACTCAAGCATCAAGTTCTCTATCAGGTATTAAGAGCTCATGTTCGAACTGACTATTGGATGTTGGTACAACTTTAGGATAAATGGATTATGCTAGAGGATGAATGAGAGGGATCTGATGGGGAAGATATGGGGGATAATGGGTGGGATGTTGGAAATGGTATGGATAGAATGATGGGGTGGATACGTGATGGGGAGATGAGTTCAGGATCAACATTGGCACATGTGGTGATGGATGTGAAAAGATGAGGGGACTAATGGATGGAGAATGTGGGGATAATGGAGGAGATGGAATAGTGAATTTCAGGACATAGGGACCCAAAATAGACTTAGGAGATGAAAGGGGTGTATAATTAGCTTTTGGATTAGCAACTTTGGATGTTCTTACAGATTTTTCATTTGATGGAATTGCATCTTTTTTCTTTGGGATCCACATGGCTTTGATCTTTGCTTTGCTAGCTCTTTGTGAGCTATAGATTTGATTTTGATTTTGGATTTTGTTTGTCTTTCCTTTACCATGTCTTTTAGAGGGGATATGGGAAGCGTTGAATTCATGTGGACGTTTGGATTTATGCATTTTTATGTTAGCATCCAAAGTGCCTTTATTAGCAATGGGATGGGGGTGAGGGGATGGACGATGTGGAGCAATGGAGGTAGGAGTATGGGGATTATGTGTAGATGGGGGATGTTTAGGTATGTGCCTTTGTTGATCCTGATTATGGGATATGCGAGAGGGATGTTTATGATGGATGACATGTATAGGCATTGGATGGAAGAATGTATGAGATAGAGGAGGTGATCTTGGGATATACGGACCCAAGATGGATAGAGTAGGTGAAGGACGAGAGATGGTGGATGGAGGGATGTAAGGACCCAAAATGGACGGAGCAGATGAAGGAGGAATATGGACAGTTGTTTTGAGGTGATATGATAGAGGAGGAGGGATTGCAGCATATGATTTGGTGGAGCGATGGGAAGAGCCGACATTTCTTTTGGAAAAGGCTCGTTGAGGACATCTGGAGGTTGTACCAACGTGTTTAGATTGTGAGTCTGGGAATAGAGCCAAGACCTTGCATGCAGATTTGTTCTTTGACTTGGATGGGCTCTAAAATACCTTGCTCGTGAAGGCCTAGACCTTTTCCTTGATAGTTCATGTTCTTAAGCATTCGATCCATGATAGGATTTTTGTTATTCTGAAAACATGATGCGAGTCCATTATTACGTGGGGGATGATGGGTGGTATATACACTATGTTTTTCTTCTGCAAGGAGGCCACCATTGAAGAATGTGAGAGTACCAAGGGGATATGCAAGTGGTGTTGGGATAGTATTTTTAGGCGATGATGGGGGATCCTGAGAAGGAGATGATGGGATAGCAACATTTGGATGGGTTGTATCTGGAGAGGGAGTAGGGGATATGATAGGATTGGATTTTGTGGTAGCAGGCTCATGCAATGGAGACAGAGATGGAGCGGTAGAATCTTGAATGTCAAGAGGATGATGGGATGGAATGGATGGACTGTGATCTTGCAATAGACTAGATAGGATGGTAGGATCTTGATCTGGAGAAGGGGATATGTTGGCATGCTTTGGATCAGGCTCTTGGCATAACTCATCGTGTGCGGGAGGCAGGATAATGGAGTCATGGGGGGACTCTTCAAGTGGGGGAGATGGAAGGATGGAGGATTCGATGTAATCATCAGAATGGATTTTGGTGCTACTAGGAGTGGGAGCAGTGGATTGGATTTGGGTGTCTTCGATGGATTCGATGACTCTTGGAGTAGGAGGTGGATGTTCAATGGATTTGGTAGATGTGACGGTAGGAGATGGGGACTCAATGGATTCAGAGGATGTGATGGTAGGAGATGGGGACTCAGTGGATTCAGAGTATGTGATGGTATCGTCAATGATAGGTGTTGGATGGAGAAGGGTCTCGTCACTAACAACCATGGATGATGGGTTGGGATGGCATGGTTCCACGACTACAATGTGTGGAGTGGGGGATGCTTCCTTTGTTATAAGTCCTTGGAGAAACTTGGATATGCTAGGCTGAGATGGCGAGGTGGGAGGGGATGAAGGTTTATGGATTAGTGGGGGATTAGGACTAGGGATTGGTGGGCTAGGATTAGATGGAAGATTAAGACTAGATGGAGGATTAAGGTAAGGATATGGGCATGGGGAATTAGGATAGGATGATACAGACGGTGGATCATTCGTAGAAGATATGGGCGGCGTGTTGTAATAAAGGTATTGGGTTGGTGGATTAGGACACAAGGAGGCAGGTGATGGATTGATATAGGGAGATGGAGATGTTGGATTAGGGTAAGTTGGTGGGTGTGTTTGACTAGGATAGGAAGATGTGAATGTAAGATTAGGCTGAGTGGATGGGTATGGAAGATTAGGGTAGTGGGTACATGTGGATGGAGGATTGAAATAAGAGCATGTGGACGAGGGATTAGGATGAGGGTATTGTGATGGCAGACTAGAATAAGAGGATGTGGGTGTTGGATAAGAGAATGATGTAGATGTAGGATATGATGGGTATGATGGATATCCCTTATCAAAGGTAGCATAAGGGGTGTGATTAGGCATAGATGAAGACATGATGGGATAACTAGATGGGGTGATTGGATTTTGGAATGTGGGTGGAGAAAGCTTACTAATAATAATAGTGTCAAGGGGATCTATGTCGTATACCTCTTGATCAACAAGACTTTCGTTATCATCATCGATGTAATTAGGGTTTCCCTTGACCACTATTGATGGAGGATAAGAATTCATGATGATGAAAGGATAAAGATGATGGATGAAAGATTTTGGATGGAATCGGACTAAAGCTTAAATCAGGATTTAGGACAAGCTCAGATTGGGATTGGATTGAAGATCAGATTAGGATGATTGGATGATTGGATGGGATTGATTCTGACAATTGGATTGGATGATCAAAGGATGATTATGGCACCGAATCTGCCTTGAGATGGAAGTAGATTGATTGGGTCGAAGGTGATTGGATAGGGATGCGATTGGATTGGATTGGATTGGATTGGCTAAGATCGATCAATGATTGATTGATAAGATCGACCAATGGATCAGATAGGATGACGGAAGGGACTTTAAACGTCGTTTAGAGATTACCCTAGGTGACTTATGATGCTGATTGGTCGGATTAAATGACAAAGAGATGATTGGGGCACCGAATCCACTTTTAAGATTGAAAATGGATTGATTGGGCCGATGATGATGATTAACTTAGGATGGATGACAATCCTAAGAGGATGCTAATGATGACGATCAAATCAGATACTTTGGTCAATTTGGATAATAACCCGAGACGAAGTTTGAGGGATTTGGATGGGCAAAATGATGATTTAATTGGAGAAATGGATGATAGAAATGGATGAACAAATACTCAAAATGAGCAAATGGTTGATCGGGATGGATGAACAATTACTCGAAATGAGTAAACAAATGATCAGAACGATAGAACGAGAGTTCAGAATGATGAAAGGAGGTTTGAAATGTATGAATGCTTACTCGGAACAAGTGGATGATCGGAATGACAGAACAAGAGTTCGGAATGATGAAAGGATATGTGAAATGGATGACCATTTACTCGGAACGAGTAAACGAATGAGCGAAATGATAGAACGAGAGTTCGGAATGATAAAAGGATATGTTGAATGGAGGAACGTTTACTTGGAACGAGCAAACAGATGAGAATGGTAGGGTATACCCCCCTCGAGGAGGCAGATGGTGAAGAAAAAGGTGCCCCGGCCAACTTCTCAAAAGTATGAAGTGGTATATATCATCGGAAAGAGCACAAAAAAATGAGAAGAACTGTCTTTGAATGGAGTCAATCGGATAAACGGTGTGGAAATGGGGACCCTGAGAAGAAAGAGCAGAAGGTCAAATCCGCCACTGCATAAGGACATGTCCGCCACTACACAGGGACAGGTCCGCCACTGCACTAGGACAAATCCGCCACTGCACTAGGACAAATCCGCCACTGCAGTAGGACAAATCTGCCACTGCACTGGGACAGATCCGCCACTGCACTGGGACAAATCTGCCACTGCACTGGGACAGATCCACCACTGCACTGGGACAAATCCGCCACTGCAGTAGGACAGATCCGCCACTGCACTGGGACAAATCTGCCATTGCACAGGGACAGGTCCGCCAAAGGATAAGGAAAATTTCGCTGAAGGATAAGTTTAAGCTTGATTTTTTGATGGATGGGTAAGGCAAAGGACCCAAAATATATCAAACGCTGATAATTACTGGTTTTGCACGAGAAAGACAATTCAGATAGCACAACCCTAAGATTAGTAGAGATGGGTATGGCCAACAAAGTCTTCTACTCTAGGATGAACATGGTTGCTAAGGAGTCCTCGATATACGCACGGTACGTGAGGCCCAAACCGTGAACACCAACCAGTTACAAGCGTGAGTCGGGAACCTTAGCAAGATACTAAAGGCTCGGACCAACTCTTCACGTCATCCCGACGCTTCGCCAATTACAACGTGGTTGGATTGAGGTACAGCTTTCGCTCTCCCCCCTTTATATACCCCGCCGGTACGCGTGGTTGGAATCGTCCCTTGGGGTGATGAAATCCCCAAGTAGGTCCCACTAGGAAAATGAAAAGGGGCGACTCAAAAGGACTTGGAAAGCTACGATTTCTCGTCACCCAGGATAGCCAAATGGCGCAATGGGATTGGATACGTCAAATAGCCTTCCCAAACACGCCAAGCAAGGTTTATTGACACCCTTTAATTAAGCTATGTTCCTATTTTACCAAAAGACAATCGAAAAAAACTTGAACTTTTTACCTTCTGGAGGACAAATCCGCCACCCTGCAAGGACAGATTCGCCACTAAATTAGGACCAGTCCGCCACTGAATTAGGACCAGTCCGCCACTGCACTAGGACAAATCTGCCACTCCAGGACCAACCCGCCACTGAATTAGGACCAGTCCGCCACTGAATTAGGACCAATCCGCCACTCCAGGACCAATCCGCCATTGAATTAGGACCAGTCCGCCACTTTGTAACCTGGACCTTGAAAAATGCAAAAAATAGCAAACATGAAGAAAATAGACCCGTTTGTGGGTCCCACCGGGCGTGCCAGAAATGTGATAGGTCGAATTAGATGGTTAGAAATCAAGCAACAACTAAAGAGAGTGAAAATAAACAACTAAAACAACCTACACTTCAAGATTAGCCTAAGTTGGAAACAAAACAAGACAAAGCCACAAAATGGAACTTTATACCTTGCGTTGAGTCGATCCTTTGGTTGGCCCTTCAATCTTTGATGTGTATGCTCCTTGGATGGCAAGATGCAAGCTAGATGAGGATGTGAAGATGGATGCAAGTGGATGAAAATGTGAAAAAGGCTAAGTATGGGTTGAGAAACAAAACTGCAAGAGTTTGGCTAGCACAAATGATCACCCCCTCAAATGAGAGAAAAGAGGGGGTATTTATAGGATTTTTGGAAAATCCTAGGGGAAATGGACGGTTGAGATTGAACCACCAAATACCAAGATGTAGGGCTAAGGTGAGTTGAGAACTCACAAGCCCTCACATCTTGACATGTGGCATGTGAGATAGCCCTAAAAGGTGAAGTGGACATGAGGTGGAAGGACAAGGACATGACATGGAGAGGGGTACAAAGTACCTTGGGATTGGATAAGATCTCCTCATAAAGGAGGTCCTTGTCCCCATGTGGGTGAGAGGACATGTGAGGAATTAAAAATTCCTCAAATATTCTCATGGGGATGGGAGAAAGAGTAAAGAATAAGTAAAGGACATGTGGGGAGAAGTGAAGGAATTAAAAATTCCTTTTAGGTGCCTTGGGGGATTAAAAGGTGAATTAAAAATTCACATGGGGAAGGGGGATGCCTTGTCAAAAAAGAAAAGCATTTAATAGGGTTGACTCAAGGACACATGTCATAAAGGACATGGGGAATAGAAAAGGAATTTAATATTCTTTGGAAGGATAAAAGGAATTAAAAATTCCTTGAGAGGTTGATTAGGCTAGTTAATGAAGGATTAGAGGATAGTTAGGTGGCTAAGAGGGATTAGAGGCCAACTTGCAAAAGTTGGAGGATGTGACACATCCTAATCCAAGATTAGGCATGTGCACATCCTAATGATGAGATTAGAAGAAGGATTAAGATAAAATAAAAAATGATGGAGGATGTGACATGAAGGGAATTAAATAAATGGAATATTTATTTAATTTAATTGATGGAATGAGGATTAAAGAGATAAGGTATTATTGATTAAATACCTTAGGAGTTTGGCAGAATTAAAGCTATTAATTAAATAATAGTAGTATTACTTAATTAATAAAAATAAGACGAAAGGGGATGAATTTGGATAAATTAAGTGTCCAAATTTAGACATCTACAGTTGCTATTATTGGAAAGACAAAAGGTTGTCATTGTGGGTGATCAAATGGGAAAACAATAGAGACTATAGTTTCAATTATGGAGATATAAAAATAAGTTCAATCAACATTACCTATAAATACATATGTAGACAACTTTAACATGGAAAATTCAAGAGTGTCTAGATAGTGCTCCTAACATCTAAATACATCTTGAATGTGTAGCCACAAAAAGATAGAAAATATTAAGAACAAGTAAATTGTTTAGGTACAATACTTATCATTCACATTAAAAAAAATATAACTTAAGTGACTACATAAATATTTTCCTTTGTTTGTATGAAACACACAAGAAAATATAATTCATTTATTTATTTAATCTTCTCCAAAATTTGAATCAAAGAGTATTGAGATGTCCCCTTTAACTATATATAGGGGAGAGGGGCCCATAATGGAGCATGGTCCAATAGTGAGGATAGAAGTAGTCCTTAGTGGGCCCCATAGTGGAGCACTTTAATATCCAATTACAAAACACTTTTTATCCATAAAGTATGCAAAGTGACAAATCATGTGATGCCACATCAGCGCACCAATAAAACATGACTTAGTGCACCACTATGGGTCTCACTATTTTTTTGGGCCTTTTTTATATACCTCAACAAAAAGCATGCTGATGTAGCATCATATTTGATGATGTGGTCCTAGAACAAAATATAGAAGCACATGAGTTGCCAAATAAACTATTGTACAAAATTGGGAGTGATTTGAAATTTCTATGTAAGATTTTGAGAAGCGCGAAGTTAAGGTGCTCCACTATAAGCCCCTCTCCCCTATATATATATACCTTTCACTCAAATCATGTCTCAAATTTCCTCCAAATTTGTTTATTAATAATCATATCTAGCTCATTTCTCTATTTTCAGTATTGAATCTTTAATTTCTACCTTTTACTTCTTCAATCACCCAACAAACAACTCTTCATCTTTCCAATAACAATAGTCAATCCCAATTGACTCCTGCATACATATAAACATGAAATACAACTTTGACAAATGCTTCATCTATATTTGATATACTGGGGTTCATTCAGATGGGCAACTAAATTTTTTATACGAATAAGGATTTGACATTTATTGGAACCCCACCTTGTGGAGGCTTGCTTTCCACATTTTGCATACTTAGCACGTTCTGCAGTTCTCGTGAAAATAGCTTAGTAAAACCCATAATTATTTATGTTCCACGTAATTATTATCCAATGCTCTGTTGCTTTAGGTTTTCTACAGTTAATAAGTTTTTTTAATGTAGTTACATATACAATAAAACATAAGTGTTCCTTTGTTCATCTAAAAAATTGACTAGAGTAAAATGACAGGATAACCGCCATTGCAACCATGCACGCTTTACAATTACATAGACAATTTACATTCATGTATGCTGGAACTTGTTTTAATGCAATGTGATGCCTACTGTAGTTATCTTGAGTAGGGTTTAAATATAATCATTTGGGTTCAGATGGAATGCAATTTTATTTGTATTAATTTAATTAAATAGAAATTAGAAGACTTACCAGTAACAAATAGATAATAGTATTTATAAATCATTTTTCAAGAGAAAAATTAATAACAACATAAATCAATTAGAATTTAAATTTAAATATTCGAACAAAATGAGTTAGGAGAATTATAAGACATCTCCACATGATTACTTTGGAAAAATAGTTTAATAAACTTAAAGGTTTTCATAGTCAGGTTATTTATTCATATTTTGGAAAACTGTATATCAATTCTTACATTTTTTTTTTAAAATACCTTAAAGGAATCATTTAAAAGACTTGTTTTAATAGTTTATAAATTTGTCCTTAAAAAATATTTGAAATTTTTTTTTTTTTATTTTCCCATATTTTTTGTCATCTTAAGGTTTTCTGGATATCTATTCAAAACAAAAGCATGTAGGAACTTAACCTGGTGTATTTTGGGTAGATGATCATACACCCCATAAATATCAACATAAATCAATTAGAAATGAAACTCAGATATTAGAACACAACTGTATAAATTAAAGATATTTAATTTATTTTGGGAGAACTACAAAACATCTCCACATGATTACTTTGAAAAAACAGTTCAACTTAAAGATATTTAATCACATTATATATGCATAATTTGAAAAAATTGTATATCAATTCTTGCATAATTTATAAAAATATCTTTGAGAAATCATTTAAACTAAGTGTTCTAATAGTTCATAAATTCATCACTGAGAAAATATTTGAAAAAGACATTTTCATTTTTCCATAGATTTTGTCATGTTAAGGTTTTCTGGGTGTCTATTCAAAACAAAAGCATGTAGGGACTTAATCTGACGTATTTTTGTCAATGATTGTACACACTATAAATATCAACATAAATCAATTAAAATTGAAACTCAAATATTAGAATACAACTATATAGCAAGATGAGTCAAGAGAACTAAAAAACATCTCCATATGATTACTCTGAAAAAATGGTTTAATAAACTTAAAAGAATAGTTTAATTTATAAAAATACCTTAGAGAAATCATTTAAAAGCAGTGTTTTAATAGTTTATAAATTCATAATTTTGAAAAAGCCATTTTCATTTTTTCATAATTTTTGCCATCTTAAAGTTTTCTGAGTATTTATTCAAACAAAAGCATATAAAGACTTAACCCGGTGTATTTTGGTAGATGATTTAAACATCATAAATATTACCATTAATCAACTCAAATTGTTATTCAGATATTAGAACACACTGTATAGCAAAATGAGTCAGAGAAATACAAAACATCTCCACATTACTTTGAGAAACAGTTTAATAAACTTAAAAAAATTCACAATCATTATTTATTCATATTTTGAAAAAACTATTTATTTTTATTGGAAGAAAAGCTTTATTAATAATAATAATAATAATAATTACACAGCTGAAACAATAAGAGATTGCTGGAACAGAATAAACCTTAGTCCAGCAAAAACAGACTCCTATTGACAGAAAAACAGTACCCAGACTTCCAGCAGGAAATCAAAAACAGAACTACAATTTTAACTCCTCACGGTGAAGCAATAACTGTTTCTGTTGTTGAAGATGAGGACGCTTAACATGATGAGGCAGAATCAAGAGCTGTTGTTGTTGTGGTTGCAAGAGCCTTGGTTGCTGAATAAAGCCAGCAATGAGAAAGTTGTTGTCCACATGATGCTAGAAATCAACAAGTTGATGTAAACCATTTGTTTCAGTTTTTGAGATGGTTGCAGCATGACATCACCACTTTTCACCATGACCACTGTATCCATCCCTCCAGTAATGAAGTTGAACATGTAACAGGCAAGAATTGAGCGCAACAACTGGGTCATCCAGTCTATAATAGACTTAAAGAATAATTGTCCAATTGTTAAACATAAAGTGATCGCCAGATATAGATGGACTGAGATAACTCCTGCTGAAATCCTTCCGTAGACTGCAAAGGTGCGGGTAAATGAAAGTGCTGCACTGTCCACTAGTGTAAATGAGATTGCTGCACTATCCTTCAATCTCAACCAGGTCCATAAAAGGCAAGCTCCAGCCCAGTAGACTTCGGGTATCCCTTCTCAACCCAAGTAGAGAATAAGCACACTTCCATGAAAGATAAGTGTTGGCTTCTAGGTCTATCACGTTCCCCAGAACTGCAGCCAAAACCAGTAGTTTGTTCCTCAAACATGTTGAATTGGAGTTGAAGAACACTCAGAAAGGTCTTGAGATTTTGATTGTTCTGAGTGGAGGATTGCAAGAGGGTGAGATGTGAAGAGAAGCTTGTACAAATCATCTGGCTTTCCATTTGAACAGTATAGAATGTAAGTGAAAAGATAGCTGAACACCGAAATTTCCATTTATATTTTAAGACAATTTGCTTGAAGGTCTGAGATACAATATAATGTTGCAAGGAGAGGCCAAGAAGAGCCGCTTTCCAAGACCACACCTAGGGACACAAAGCGAGGAGATTGGAGAAGAGATGCTTCCATAGACATTGTGCATGGGCACAAGACCAGAAAGAATGTTTAATCATCTCTTTTTTAGCACAGAAGGGGCAAGATAAAGATGGGGAGATGAAGGAAAGGCGATCGCCAATCAGCAATTTAACGCATGTAAGATTTTCCAGTTGTCAATTGGACTTGAGCATCAGCTTTAGAGTTCCAAATGTCGGCACTCATATTGGTGAACTTACGATGCCATTTGAGGTCGAGGTGAGAGAATAAAGAGACAATGGGTAAGAGTTGTTTCTATATGGCTTTAAGACGGAATGCGCGAAATTTTCAGTTACAGCTTGCACCATTTGGTATTGGGGAACTTGCAATGCCATTTGAGGTTAAGGCGGGAGGATAAGGAGACAGTGGGTAAGAGCTGTTTATATATGGCTTTAAGAGGGAATGAACAAAAGTTTTTGTTGTTCCTAAGCTTGGTAGGCCGAGGAGGGATTCAAGTTAAAAATTGTCGGAGACTCTGGAGCTGCACTGGGCTTAGCTGGTTTCAACTATGCCTTCAAATGATGTTTTCTCTCCTGATGTTGAAGTTTTCTCTCCTGATGTTGCTCCAGACATTTTGCCAGATGTTTTTTGAGTATGTGTATACAGATTTTTCCCAAAAACTATGAACAATAGAAGAGAAACATCATTTAAATACGTAGTTGAAACCAAAGAAGCGCAGAGCAGCTCTACAACATGCAACAATTGTTGATTTCAAGCAAATTAAATTGAAAACTTGAATAGATAATTACATCCAAATCTTCCTAACAGAGGTAGACGAAAGAAAACCTTTAAAACCCACCTTATCTACACCAACACTCGCAGTCCTCTTTTCTACTTCACTTAGACCTTTCACTTTGAACTGATTTAATAACCTAATACTTGCCATTGTGGAACTATTTTTTACAGTTTTTTTTCCAAAAACTATGAAAAGTATTGACTGGGCTAAAGTATTGACTAAGTTAAAGATGATGAAGTGTACAATCATTTACTAAGTTTCTACATATTTGAAGTTAAACTTTTCTGGGTATCTATTCAAAATAAAAAATATGTAGAAACTTAGTAAATGATTGTACACTTGTTGGAATTTATTATTTTCTTGAGCTTGCTTTCATGTCTGCCCCATGCTTTACCTACCCATCAGGAGCTCCCATTTCAATGGTTGTGTTTTTGGAGTCTTCATCCCTGCTGCTCTTGACAGCTCCAAAAATATTAACGCTGGTAGGAATTTTTGAATTCCCAATTTACTACGGTAGATGATTTCAAATTTGAGAGGGAATGTTGAATAGACAAAAAGGATTGAAGGCAGATTATTCTGTCAGTTGGAAGAAGTTCTTTGAGCAGCAGTAGTCTGAAAGAGAATGTTTTATGTGTGAGCTCCCAGAAGCTCCTAAACAACAACAGTTGTGTGTTTGTTTTCTGTATGTGAGCAGTGATTGCTCGTGAAGAGCTCTGTGTAGCTTCTATCAGTGAGCTTCTAGCAGCTCCTAAAGTTTGATTGTCTAGTTGAGCAGCTCATGAAAGCTCCCAACAATTTGAAGTCAGTAGTTTAGAATTTATTTTCTGAAACTTTATGTTTAATCTTTCATGTATTGTCATTTCTAGCTTAGTTAATATAAGAAGACAAATATTGCATGCCCATATTTGTGTCTCTTGCTTTTTGTTATTCCACATTTTGTATTCCCCTGTTGTTTTAGGGAAATAGGGTAGCAGCTCTATTTTTGTCTGTTCATTCATATATTTTGACATAGTATTAGAGTCATAGACCCCATTTCCTTGTGAGTTAGGGCATTTTTTTTTCTAGGTATTAAGTTTTTCTTGCAAGAGACATGGATGGAAATGAAGGAAAGAGCTGGCAGTAGCCACCATCCTTTAATGGATAGAATTATGATGTTTGGGAAAAAAAGATGAAGACCATAATGGTTGCAAATGATTTGTGGGAGTTTGTGATCAGTGGCTTCAATGATGTAACTGATCATGTGCAGCATATGCAGTTCTCACAAATAACCAGAAGACCCAGTTGAAGGAGTTGAGGAGGAAAGATGCAAATGCATTAAGTCTTATTGAAATAGCCTTGACAGAGACCATTTTTCCCAGAATAGCAGGAGCCAACTATGCAAAGGAATCTTGGGAAATCCCCCATAACAACTATAAAGGGACTGACAAGGTCAGATTGGTGAAGCTCTAGATGCTTCGAAAAGAGTTTGAGACTCTTGAAATGAAGGACAATAAGTCCATCTCAAATTTTCACACAAGACTCTCAGGTTTGATAAACCAGTTGAGAGTGAATGTTGAAGTCATTGATTATCAGAGGATTGTGGAGAAAATCCTCAAGAGCTTACCCACAAAGTTTGATGTAGTGATGATTTCCATTGAAGAGGAAAAGGATCTCACAACATTATTCGTTGATGAGTTGATGGGTTCTTTGTAAACCCATGAGCAGCACCTAAATAGGTTTGCTACTTATTCCCAAGAGAAAGCTTTTAAAGCTCAGTCAAATGCAAGAGGAAGGGGGAGAAGAAACAATGGTGGAAGGAGCTCAAGAGGTAGAGGTCATGGCAACTCTAGACAAGGAAATGTTGGAGGAGAAAGCTCGGAACGAGCAAACAACCAAAAGGGAGTAAGCAGCTCTCAAACCAACTCCTGAAGAGGCAAGAAGAATAACAGTTCGAATCAAAAGAATGACAAGAGAAATATTGAGTGCTACTCCTATCATAAATTTGGCCATTATGCAAGTGAATACTAGACAAAACAACAATATGATTAGTCAAAACAAAATGCAAATGTGGTTGAAGGAAATCAGTCCACAACCCTCATCATGTGCAACACTGGTGAAGAAGGCAGCCCCAAAGTCTGGTATTTGGACATTAGTTGCAGCAGCCACATGAGTGGTAATGAAAGTCTGTTTTCTTTCATTGATAAAATTGTAAAGTCAAAAATAAGAATGGGGAACAATGGATTAGTTTCAGTTGTGGGTAGAGGATCTATTATGATCTGCACCAAGCAACGTGAGGAGATACGGTATGCATTTCTTGCTCCTAGGTTAAAGCATAGCCTCATGAGTGTTGGATAGCTGATCTAAAATGGATATAAAGTGTTGATGGAGAAGGGTTAATACATTATTTATAACAAGAATGAGAGGAGGAAGGTGTTTGCAACAATTCAAATGACAAAGAATCGTATTTTTCCTTTGAAGATTGAAATGTGTTTCTCATCTTAATCTGTTGTTGCTCCTGTCATGAATGGAAAATGTACAACAATATAGCAAGTTGCCCTAAAGAGCACCATTCAAGACCCCTCCAAGCTATGGCATCTCAGGTATGGACATTTAATTTATGCTAGTTTGAGTCTTTTGTCCAAGAACAAAAAGATTGATGGTTTGCCAAGAATAGTAGATCCTAATGTTAAGTGTGAGGCTTGCATTTCAAGCAAGCAACATAGGCAGCCCTTTCAATTAGGCAACTCTACAAGGGTAAGAGAACCATTGGAGCTGGTGCACATGGATTTGGTAGGCCCTATGCAAATCATTTATATTGGAAAAAGCATATTTTTTATGACCTTCATTGATGATTATAGTCGTAAGACATGGATCTATTTTTTGCAACATAAATTTAAAGATTTGGATAAGTTTGTGTTGTTTAAGGCGCACACTAAAAAGGAGAGTGGACATTTTATCAAAGTCCTAAAGTCAGATAGAGGGGGGGAGTATACCTCCAATCAGTTTGTAAATTTTTGCAAACAAAATGACATCAAGAAGGAGCTAACAGCCAATTATACTCCGCAACAAAATAGAGTGGTTGAGAGAAAGAATAGGACCATCGTGGAGATGGCAAGGAGCATGATGAAAGCAAAAAGACTCTCGATTGAATATTGGGGAGAGGTTGTAGCAATTGCTGTTTATTTGATAAATAGAAGTCCAACAAAGGCAGTCCATGCCAAAATCCTATAAGAGGCATGGACAAAACACAAGTGGACAGTTGAGCACTTAAGAGTGTTCAGGTAGGTAGCATATACACATGTGCCTAAGGAAAAGAGGCAGAACTTGGATGATAAGGGTGAAAAGTGTATTTTCATAGGCTACCGTGAGGAGTCCAAAGCCTACATGCTACATAATCTGGTCACCAAGATCATGATAGTGATTAGTAAGGACATGGAGTTCCTAGAAGACAAGTCATAGGACGAAGTGGTAGTTTCTGATAGCTCAGAACTGCTCCTAATAGCTCATGAAGAAGCAGAAACAGGACAAGAAGTTCAACAAGATGAGCCTCCAATTGCTCCTGAAAGCATCGAACGAGCTCCTAAAAGCTCATGACAGCTCATGAAGCTGGTAGACAGTCAGGAAGATAGTCATAGATAGCCAAAAGATTGGCTCCTGAAAGCACCAGTCGAGCTCTTGAAAACTCCCAACAACTCCTAAAATCTACTGAAGTGAGTAGATAGAAAGGAAAGCAATCAAAAACAACCAAAAGATTGGCTCCTGAAAGCTCCGGAAGAGCTCCTAAGAGCTCCCAATAGCTCCTCAACCTGCTTGTTTAGTAGAGCAGCAACAATAGTGAAAGTTCAGACCCCACTCTCGCCTCCCTAATGCCAAAGAAGACTAAGAGTCTAAGAGAGATCTACTAGAATGAAAGGTATGATAAAGAATTTGATGAGAGTGAATTTTGCATTATTTTCTCATAGTGATCTAGTTTATTTTGAGGATGCTGTGAAAGAGGAGAAATTTTTTGAGGCCATGGATGAGGAGATAGATGCAATAGAGAGGAACAACACATAGGAGTTCACTGTGTTGCCTCCTAATAAGCAAGTTATTGGAGTGAAATGGGTCTACAAGACCAAGTGAAATTCTAAAGGAAGGATAGACTAGCACAAAACACGATTAGTTGTCAAGGGGTACAAACAACAATTTGGAAGAGATTATAATGAGAAATTTTCCCCTATTGCAAGGATGGAGACTGTGCGGGCAGTTGTAGAAATTGCAGCCTAGCACAAGTGGAAGGTGTTTCAAATGGATGTGAAGTTCGCCTTCCTAAATGGAGTATTGAAAGAGGAAGTTTATGTGGCGTAGCCATTTAGATATGAAGTTTCAAGTCAACAACACAAGGTGTATAGGCTGAAGAAAGCTCTTTATGGGCTGAAGCAAGCTCCGCGTGCATGGTACAGTAGGATTGACTCATATTTGATGAGAAATGGTTTTAGCAAAAGCGATGGTGAGCCCACTCTTTATATCAAGATAGCTTATGATAAGGTTTTAATTGTTGTCTTGTATGTTGATGAACTAGTTTTTACTGGGGATGATGATTTCCTCATTGCTAATTTTAAAGAGGCCATAAAAAGAGAGTTTGAAATGACATATTTAGGTCTCTTGAGATATTTTCTAGCATTGAAGTAAAACAAATGCATGATGGTATATTTATCTCTGAAAAGAAATATGCAAATGAAATCTTGAAGAGATTTAGGATGCTTGAAAGCAAGTCTGCCCCAACACCAACAACCATAGGTCTAAAGTTGAGCAAGGAAGATTGTAGCAGCAATGTGGATCCGACCATGTTTAAAAGTTTGGTTGGAAGTTTAATGTATTTAACTGCAACTAGGCCTGATATAATGCATAGTGTGAGTCTTATTTCTAAATTTATAGAGACTCTAAGGGACACCCATTGGAAAGTGGGTAAAAGAATCCTGAGGTATGTGAATAGCACCAAAGGATATGGTATTTTGTACATAGCAACAAATGATTTTGGGCTGGTTGGATACATAGATAGTGATTGGGTAGCAACTTTGGACGATAAGAAGAGCACATCAAACTATGTGTTTCACTTGGATTTGAGAGCTATCTCATGGGATTTCAAGAAACAACCCATAGTTTTCCTATCAACATCTGAGGTTGAGTATATAGTAGAAAATGCAGTAGCATGTCAAACTATTTGGCTAAGAAGAATCTTGGTAGATTTGAGAGAAAAAAATGATGGAACAATAATATTTTGTGATAATGTTTCATCAATAGCTTTGACAAAAAAAATTTTGTTTCATGGAAGAAGTAAGCACATTGAAATCGGGTATCATTTTATCAGAAATTAGCTAAGAATGGTGAAATTAAAATGACATTTTGTAGGTCTGAGCAGTAGCTAGAAGACATATTCACCAAGCCTACGAGCAGGGACAGTTTCAAGTGCCTAAGGAGAAGTTTGGGGTTGTTGATTTGGATCAAGATTGATTATGTTTCGTTGACTCAAGACAAAGGGCGAGTGTTGGAATTTTTATTTTCCTGAGTTTGCTTTCATGCTTGCCCCCTGCTTCACCTACCCGTCATGAGCCCCAATTTCAACAACAATGTTTTTGGGATCTTTGTCCTTGTTACTCCTGACAACTCCTGAAATATTAATTTTGGTAGGAATTTTTGAACTCCCAATTTACTAAGGTAGGTGATTTCAAATTTGAGAGGGAATGTTGAATAGACAAAAAGGATTGAAAGAAAATTATTTTGTCAGTTGGAAGAATTAGAAGATGTTCTCTGAGCAGAAGCAGTCTGAAAGAGAATGTTTTTTTGTGTGAGCTCCCAGAAGCTCCTTAACAACAGCAGCTGTGTGTTTGATTTTTGTATGTGAGTAGTGATTACTCCTAAAGAGCTCTACATAGCTCTTGCTAGTGAGCTCCTAAATTTTGGATATCTAGTTGAGCAGCTCATGAAAGCTCCTAGTAGCTTGAAGTCAGTAGTTTAGAATATTTTTTTTGAAGCTTTATGTTTAATCTTTCATGTATTGTCATTTCTAGCTTAGTTAATATAAGAATGAAAATATTGCATGTCAAGATTTGTGTTTCCTGTTCTTTGTTATTCCACATTTTGTATTCCCCTATTGTTTTGGGGAAATAGAGCAACAGCTCTGTGTTTTTTTGTTTATTCACATATTTTGACAACACTGCCTTGTTTTGAATAGATATCCAGAAAACTTTAACCTCAAATATGTAAAAAACTTAGTAAATGATTGTACATGCAATCATCTTTAACCCAGTCAATACTTTAGCCCAGTTAATGTTTTTATAGTTTTTGGAAAAAAAGTTATATACACATACTCAAAAAATATCTGGCAAAATATCTAGAGCAACAACTCAGGAGAGAAAGCATCATTTGAAGGCGTAGTTGAAACCAGCAAAGCCCAGTGCAGCTCTAGGGTCTCTGACAATTTTTAACTTGAATCCCTCCTCGGCCTACCAGGCTTAGGAACAACATAAGAGAAAACATCATTTAAAGGCGTATTTGAAACCAACAAAGCCCGGAGCAGCTCTACAACTTGCAACAAATTGTTGATTTTGAGCAAATTAAATTGAGAACTTAGATAATTACATCCAAATTTTCCTGATAGAGGTAGACAAAAGAAAACCTTTAAAACCCACCTTATCTGCACCAACACTCACAGTCTTCTCTTCTACTTCACTTAGATCTTGCACATTGAGCTAATACTTGCAATTGTAGAACTAGGTGTTACGTTTAGGTCATCTGTTATTATAAACGCAACACTATCTTTCACATAACCCTTGCTACTTCCCCCATTTGTATCTTAGCTGTTGCTTTGACAGGCTTTGCGGGGGAACACTACAGGGCAGTTCAGAATAAGGCCACATGCATAGATTTCATTGGGGGTGGCCCTAACAAAGTGTGTGTTATATTTATTGGGATGAACTTTTTTACAAATATAAAATGATCTTCCAGTACCATCAATCGAAAGATCTTGGTAGGAGCATTTTGACACAAGTTTTTGCTTTAGCAGCTTAGATTTGTCGCCACTAATGTACTATGTGGGAAGCTTTTCCAGAGCAACATATAGACTGGTAATAGACCCAACTTCCTTTGAGCTTCCTAATGCTGAAAGTGATTTTATCACCAACCCTAGTGGCATACTAAGAAAGCTCAAAAGCAAGACCAAAAAACCCTTTTTAGCCTCGACATAAATTATTTTCCTGGTTCTCTTGCTAAACATAAGCCTTACACTCATGCCTTGATAATTCTTGTCTGCCATTTACGTTTCCTCTGAGTTAGATCAGTTAGATTGGAGGTGACAAGCATAGACTGAGCAAACCATCTAACCAATATATGTGAAAGTTTTCTCATTTCATTTCATTTAGAGGGGGTGTACCTATTCTTCTTTCCTACCTTGAAAGATTCAATAATTATTTTAAAGATTTTTTCAATGATTTTATTTTTGGTGCAGTCTCTTGGAAAGATAGTTTTTACTAGAAATATCAAAAACGTTCTCCATGCACTTGCCCAGGTCGTGTTAAGATTACCTAGCATTTTTACAGCCGAAGAAAAACGAGATCATCCTTTCCTGCAGCACATTCATATGTCCTTTATTTTAAATAATGTGGTGACTTCCAATTTTGATGGCATGGTTATAGATGTTCAATGTTTTTCACTTACTTTTTAAATTTATTTTAATTCCTTTAATTCCTTTGTTCTATTTTAGTTTGTAGAAAAGAAGTACTAGAATATTTTTCATAAAGAATTTTCTTATCTTCCATTTTAATTATTTGTGGCACAATGTTCTTAAAATACATAAATGTTTTGCAAATAATTAGCAACCACACATGGAGAACAATCTAAAACTTGTCCCTTATGTGCAAGGCTTTTTATCACAATATTTAAATCCTTTAATAATACTTAGTTTACTCTTAAATATTAGGTTTGGTTCTCAAGGAACCATATGCTCCTCATGAAGCCATGGTTTACAAATTTTATCCCTCCAATAGATGTGGCAACCACTACTTTATCTTATACAAGTTTTAGTCACTTATAGATTGGGTTGAATATTTTGAAAGATACAACAAAGATAGTTCTCATCATGGAAGATTGCTTATGAAAATATGTCTTCAATTGTGAGGGCCTCATTTTCCATTGTTGCAAATCCTATGAAATAGGGAATATGAGTATTAATTGCTCCAACTTCAAATGTAAATCTACTAGCAAAGTTTCATAAAGGAGAAATTATCTTCCTCAACACTTATATGTCATTAGTTCTTAGAAGAATCATAATACCCCTTCAAAAAGCTTCGTAATTGAGAAATTATCTTCCCCATCACTTATATGTCCTTGGTTCTTTTAAGGATCATAGTACCCCTTCAAACCCCTCTCAAGTGGCTCTTGTAAACTTAGAGCCCTCTTTTGAGGTTCCTTTATTTTTTTCTTTGTTCATTAAGATGTTAAAAATAAGTCTACTCTTAAGATCACTTAGGTTCCTCCGGGGGGGTGAGGATTTCCCCCTCCAATGTTGCAATGGAGACTCCCTCAATCCCCTCTCCATTTTTAAGAGGAAAAATATTATAACTCTGGTTGTCCATGAAGTTTGAAATCATCCTTTTTTCTCATGGAGGAGGCCACAAGTAAGGCTACATAGTAGTTCCCTTGAAGTATTGTATTCATTTAATAAGGAATATTTACCTTGTGGGGATAATTTTTTTTCTATCAATGAAGGTGCAAAATTTGCAACATCTAGGAGGGTGGAGACATTGGTTTCCAGTCATAAGCATGGATAATAAAAAAGATTACTCTATGCGTGTGTGGTATTACAACATACAACAAATTCACCGCCACCAATTTATCATGGCGAAAAATTCACCGAAGGAAAATTCATTGTCAAGTAAAATTCACTCCCAGCAATTCAAATTAACCGCGTTAATATTTTTAATAAAATCAAAGTTTTTGAAATATATATTAAAACATATTAATTTTCCACCCTGGTGAATTGCTAGAAGCGAATTTTACTTGGCGGTGAATTTTCCGCCACGATGAATTGTTGGCAGTGAATTTTACTTGGCAGTGAATTGCTGGCAGTGAATTTTTTGTGGGTGAATTGTTGGGCAATGAATTCTTCGTGGATGAATTATTGGGCGATTAATTTTCCTAGAGTCAATATTACACAAGAAAAAATATTGATTTGATATAATTAATATTGAACATCATATATTGTATAATTTTTGAATTCAAGGGTTGGTGCCCCAAAAGAATACCCCAAGTAATTAATTGAAAAAAAATTGTTTCAAGAACATTTGACTTAGCTTAAATTCAAGTGTTTGTTAATTTTCTCAAGCATTCCTTTGGTGAGAAAGGTACACAATAAATTCTGTTATGATATTTTGCTTGAATATTAAGCTTAACTTAGAGTTGGGTTTTATTAATCTTGTTAAGCTTTCCTTTAGTAAGGATAATACCCACTAAATTATGCTTTGATCAATAATAAGTCACTATTATGCATTGATCCCAACATGAAATAGAAGATGAAATGAGACACACTTTAAGGAAAAGTATACAATCCTCTAGTAGAACTACATAATCAAGGACATGTAGATAGTTCAAACTATTTGACTTGAACATATAAGTCATGTCGAGGAATTATGTGTGTTCTTTTAGAACTTGTATTTTTTAAGGTATTGAGTTAGGTTTTAGGCTCCCAAGTTTGAGGTTGAGGCTTTAGGATATTTAAGTTTAGTGTCTTTAGTTTAAGGTTTAATTTTAATTGACACAATAACCTAGCGTATTTTTAGTTGTTATAGACATGGACATTCTAAAATGAAGCATGTTAAAGAATCATCTATCATGTGGATTTCTTATACAAAAGAAGAGAGACCACTAACACCATTTCTTCTATAAAAATAACAAACATGTTGTGGCAAGTTGCATTTTGTACCATGCACATTTCCATACAGTTTCAAGAACAAAGGGTCATAGGTTGTTATTGTTGGAAAGACAAAATGTTGTCAGGGTGGGTGATCAAAGTGACAAAAAATAGAGACTATAGTTTCAATTATGGAGATACAAAAATAAGTTTGAATTTATTTTTGTATCTCCATAATTGAAACTATTTATAGAACAATCAACATTGTACCTTTAAATATACATGAAAACAACTTTAACATGGTGAATTCAAGAATGTCTAGATAGTGCTCCTAACATCTAAATACATTTCGAATGTGTAGCCACAAAAAAATAAAAAACTTTGAAGACAAACAAATTGTTTAAGTACAATATATATATCATTCACATTAAAAAAATATAACTTAAATGACTATATAAATATTTTTCTTTGTTTTTATAAAAGACACAAAAAGATGTAATCCATTTATTTGTTTAATCTTCTATTGAGATGCCCCCTTTACTATATATATATATATATATATATATATATTAAAAATAACTTTAACTCAAATCCTCTTTTAAACTTCCTCCAAACTTATTTATCTGTTTCAAACACAGCGACCCTTCATCTTTCCAATCACAACCACCCTTTGACAAATGCTTCATCTATATTTGATATGCTTGGGGTTCAATTAGATGGGCAGCTAAATTTTTATACGAACAAAGATTTGACGTTGATTGGAACCACACCTTGTGGAGGCTTGCTTTCCACATTTTGCACACTTACCTACGTTTTGCAGTTTTCATGAAAAATATGTCGTTTAACTAGAATACAATGTTTGAGAGCCATTCAAAAAGTTCACTTTGGAATCAAGAACATTACTTATATTCATTTACTTTTGCAAAATGAAAGCAAAAACATTCGAAGCCATATAATCCTCATTCATTTTTTCTTTTCTGAAGCAATGTTTTAAATTTATTTTAATAAAATGATAGTTAAAATCCTCTTAGATAAATTTCGACCAATGGAAGAATTGGAAAATAGAAGGAAAAATTAAAGAAAAGCTAGAGCATCAGCACTGCACTATATTTTTCCACTAATGTAGGCAATTTAATACCAATTTAATTGGATGAAAACATTAGTCCCTGTCTAATATGTTTGTTGTTCTCTTAATCTTATGAATTGTGGAAGCTTGGGTCAAATGGATGTGAATGTTGCAAAGCTGCTTGTTGTGCATTCAACGTCTTTTTGCTTGTTAGTTCAAATGTGGAATGGAGGATTATCCTATTGTGGTTGTATTCATCCCAAAGAATTTAGTAGAGGCATCAAACATGCTTTTAGGAAACTTAAAATCACTGGCATAAACCAATTTGAGTCGGTTCTGAAAATGATTACATCCATGTTTTTGTACACCTCTTAGCTAATCAACCAAATCATCAAGCAAGCGAAGAAGCTGAAACAGTATTTCTCTCTTTCTCAAAGCCAATAAACAACTCTTGTTGATAACTCTAACTAATCGACCAAATCATTAAGCAAGCAAAGAAGTTGAAATAGTATTTTTTTCTTTCCCAAAGCCAATAAACAACTCTTGTTGATAACTCTAGACACAAATCAAAACAACCACATTAGATACCTAGGTTCTTTCATATATACCGATTTGTCTATAGTTTGCTTGTTTGGGTTCATGCTCTTTTTTGTGGTTAGTCATTTAACCAACCATCACTAATCTCTAACTTGAAATACCTTTGAGAATAATCCTAGTTTTAGTTTATGTGACTAGGTTATATTATTTACAATAGATTAACATGGGATGGAAAATGGAAAATGGAGGAATTATATGCTATTTTCCCTAAGAACATTTTCATTAGACTGAAGATGTTAGAATTAGACCTTTGTTATGGATTCATTGAAGATGGTAATTTAACCTTTGGTGCAACAAAAGTGTAGATCTATGATATATGATAAACACACTATTAAATGTAATGGATTTGAATCTCAATGTGTTTGGTGTGTCAGTGTTGTAATGAATTCTAAGCAATGTGAAAAGCACTTTGATTGTCACATTAAAGGATCAAAGATCATTTGTAGATGCCTGTCAATTTGTAACTTACAAATTTTCTTCTTTCGGAAAGAGAGAATAAACCCCAAGTAATATATTCAACAAATAATGATATTTTTACTACATTTGAGGTTTGAAATATTAGTAAAGAAGGGAAGGAATTGCTACTACCTTCACATGTGAAGTTGAAAATGAGTTATGTAAGTTAAATTTGAGTCACTTATAGAAGTGCATGCTTCATTATATAAGGCTATAACTCACTTTAGAGGTGGGGGAGTGATAGGTGCACTCGCTTTCTGGTCTTACCTGCACGGATGAGAATTTGATAATAAAATCTGGAGTCAAATGTGCTGCATCTACAGAAAGTGTTGCATTGACAAGGCAAGTGAACTGTCTGGCCGAAAGCCTCAAAGAAATGTGTTCTCATGGAATGCCATGATTGCAAGATGTGCACAAATCCACATTTTGCATACTTACCTATGTTTTGCAGTTCTCATGAAAATGACCTTGTAAAATCCATAATTATTTTTCTGAAGGGCCTGCAGACCACTTTCTACTTCATGGTACGTAATTATTATCCAATGCTCTGTTGCTTTAGGTTTTCTACAGTTATCAAGTTTTTTATACAATTAAACAACACTGTTCCTTTGTTCATCCAAAAAATTGACTAGCGTAAAATGACAGGATAACTGCCATTGATAGTTTGCACAGCTCCCTATGGTGTAATGTTTCATGTTTGGGTACAGCCTCTTATTGCAGTTTTTTAACTGCTCTTTTTAATTTGTAATGCATTTCCTCAATACAAAAAAAAAACTGCCATTACAACGGTGCACGCTTTACAATTACATAGACAATTTACATTTATGTATTCTGGAACTTGTTTTAATGCAATCTGATGCATACTGTAGTTATCTTTAGTAGGGTATAAATATAATCATTTGGGTTCAGATGGAATGCAATTTTATTTGCATTAATCTAATTAAATAAAAATTAGATGATTTATCAGTAACAAACAGATAATAATATTTAATCGTCTTTTATGAAAAAAAATCAATTTCAACATAAATCAATTAGAATTGAAATTTAGATATTAGAATACAATTGTATGCAAAATGCGTCAAAAGAATTGCAAAAAATCTCCACATGATTACTTTAAAAAACAGTTTAATGAACTTAAAGATTTTCTGTTGCATTATTTATCCATATTTTGAAAAAACTGTATATCAATTATTGGATAATTTATAAAAATACGTTAGAGAAACCATTTAAAAGAACTGTTTTAATAGTTTATAAATTCACCCATAAAAAAATAATTTGAAAAAGACATTTTCATTTTCTCATAGTTTTTGTCATCTTAAGGTTTTCTGAATATCTATTCAAAACAAAAGCATGCAGGGACTTAATCCGTGGTAAGTAATTGTACACAACATAAATATCGACATAAATCAATTAGAATTGAAACCCAGATATTAGAACACAGCTGTATAGCAAAAATTTTCAGAAGAACTACACAACATCTCCACATGATTACTTTGAAAAGACAGTGTAATAAACTTTAAAAAATAGATTGATTTATAAAAATACCTTAGAGAAATCATTTAAAAGCAGTATTTTAATAGTTTATAAATTCATCATCACTCAGAAAATATTTGAAAAGCCATTTTCATTTTCCCATAATTTTTGCCATCTTAAGATTTTCTGGTATCTATTCAAAAGAAAAGTATGTAAAGACTTAATCTGGTGTATTTTGATAGATGATTGTAAACACCATAAACATCAACATAAATCAATTAAAATTGAAACTCAGATATTAAAACGCACTGTATAGCAAAATAGTCAAAGAACTACAAAAAAATCTTCATATAATTATTTTGAAAAAACAGTTTAATAAATTTAAAGGCTTTCAGTCATTATTTATCCATATTTAAAAAAATAACTGTATATCAATTCTTTTAGAAAAATCATTTAAAAAAATATTTTAATAATTTATAAATTCAACCTTAGAAAAAAGACATTTTCATTTTGTCAATCTTTAAAGTTCTGTGAATATCTACAAAACAAAAACATGTACAAACTTAACCTGATGTATTTTAGTAAATAATTGTACACACCATCATCTTTAACCCAGTCAATACTTTTCATAATTTTTGGAAAAAACTGAGTACTCATACTCCAAAAACAATTGGCAAAATGTCTGGAGCGACAGCAGGAGGCGTAGCTGAAACCAACTAAGCCCAAATTGAATTCCTCCTCTTCCTACCACGCTTAGGAACAACAGTAGAGAAAACGTCATTTAATGGCGTAGTTGAAACCAACGAAGCCCAGAGAAGCTCTATAACCTGCAACAATTATTAATTTCAAGCAAATCAAATTGAAAACTTGAATAGATATTACATCCAAATCTTCTTCACGGAGGTAGACAAAATAAAACATTTAAAACCCACCTTATCTGCTCCAACACTCGCAGTCTTCTCCTCTATTTCACTTAGATCTTTCACATCAAGCTGATTCAGCAACCTAATACTTGCGACTGTCGAACTGGGTATTATGTTCAGGTCATCTGTTATTATAAACGTAACACTTTCTTTCACATAACCCTCTCTACTTCCCCCATCTGTATCTTGGCTGCTGCTTTGACAGGCTTTGGGGGGGAACACTACAGGGCAGTTCAGAGCAAGCCCACATGCACAGATTTCGCGATTAAGGGTAGCGCTGACAAAGTGTGTATTATATTTATCGGGACCAGCTTTTCTACAGATATAAAATGATCTTCCAGTACCATCAGTCGGAAGATCTTGGCAGGAGCATTTTGACACAATCTTTGGCTCCAGCAGCTTAGATTTGTCGCCATTAATGTATTGCGCGGGAAGCTTTTCCAGAGACACATATAAATTTGTAACAGAGCCAACTTCCTTTGAGCTTCCTGATGCTAAAAATGATTTTATCACCGACCCTAGTGGCAAAGCGAGAAAGCTCAAAAGCAAGTCCACAAAATCCTTTACGGCCTCGGCATAAATTATTTTCCTGGTTCTCTTGCTAAACAGAAGCCTCACACTCATGCCTTGGGAATTCTTGTCTGCCATTTCCGTTTCTTCTCAGTTAAATTGGACGTGACAAGCATAGACATATGCAAACATCTGACCAATTTATGTGAACGATTTCTCATTTCATTTCATTTAGAGGGGATGTAGGACCTGTCCTTCCTTCCTACTTTGAAAGACTTCGTCATTATTTCAAAGATTTTTTCAACGATTTTTTTTGTGCAGTCTCTTGGAAAGAGGTGTTTTTCTTGAAATGTCAAAAAAACGTTAAAAATGCTCCACGCACTTGCCCAGCTCGTGTTAAAATTAGCATTTTTACAGCGGAACAAAATACGAGATCGTGCTTTAAGTGCAGCGCATTCAATGTCCACTGTTACGTGGACGGCCGGACTTTAGCCAAATCTTTAAATCGACGTCTCATGTTTTTTCTCGTCGATGGGGCTCACTGTTATTCGCACGCGGCTTTACCTGTACTGAAGATCCGCCCAGTGTTCGAGGAATCACGGGGCTTTTTTCTGTATTTAAATGGCATTCCGTAGACGCTGTGTGTTGGCTTTTTCTGTTGATGGAATTTCTGAGTAATCTTAATAATATACATTCTAGACATGCATATTTTTATTTATTTTTTGGTGTAGACTATATTTGACACTTACCCTTCCATGTCACATTTTTACAACTCTCGTGCCTACAACTTTGGCTAGAACTCTACTTGACTTATCTCTACCTTTCTTAACCATTATGTACTATAAGTAACTCTTTAGCATATTTGAGGAGAGTAGATTTTATAACCTTCTCTTCTTGTGCCACTCATTACGCTTATTCACCTTGCATTTTATTCATATTTACATATACTTATAACTCATTTATTAATCTAGGTTAATGTGTACTTATTAATATAAGTTTGATTGTATTAGCCTTGGTTAAGATTTATAAAGGATTATTTTCCTTAATTAACCTATCTAAGTCTTCAAGAGCTAGTTCTCTTCTAAGAGTTTCTCATCACT
The DNA here is from genome assembly GCA_007258455.2 of Sequoia sempervirens. Lineage (NCBI taxonomy): Eukaryota > Viridiplantae > Streptophyta > Pinopsida > Cupressales > Cupressaceae > Sequoia > Sequoia sempervirens. Next base: position 545,861,415 of record VDFB02000015.1, read on the forward strand.
ATTAGGGCTTTTAAATCTACATTTTTCTAATTTCACATGTTACATTAAGATTTGGTCTTCCATTTTCACACTTTTAATTCATTAACCCATTCTCATTTTAGGATTTGGTTCTTACTTGTATCTTCTATCTTTTAGCTAGCCTATCTACCCTTTCTTTGGCCTTCAAGTTTATATTTTCGTGTATCTTTATATATGTATGTCTATGTTATTATTTTTTAATGTAGGATTAAATACCCTTTTCCATATCATTGTCCACATTATTTCATCATAGATATAATTTCCGCCTTCCTTATCATGCTCACTTTTTGTGTGGCTATGATTTTTGATACATCTTTTATGACCTATTATAGTGACTTAATTATTTCATCTTTATGTGTAACTAGTGATTTTTGCCCATGCGATGTTGTACCTATGATGATAGATTTTATTTTACATCTATGAATATTTATCTAGGTACTTCCTTTGATTCATTTTTCTTCAAGTGATCTAGTTGTAAATAGATACACATTTTTCATCTTTCTTTGATGGATCTAGTGTTACAAAGGATGTGGTTTATAGATTATTTAAAAGTGAAACAAAGTATATTAAACCAATGATACAATTCAAATAGAAGACAAGTGAATGAGATCATGATAGGTCAAACAATGACAATATCAAAAAAATCTATTAATAAAAAATTCATGACATTTAGACTTATAGTTAGATTTGGATGGAAAAAATGTTCATATTTATAGCACAAATATAGATTCCCTTCAAAAAAATCCTTAACTTTACATTAGACTTAGGTAAGTGGGAATCCTAGAACTTTTCCATAAAACTTGCAAAACCACCCATTTAGTGTTATCCTAGTTTTTTCATAACTTTATCTTTGAAGCTAATAGACCATTTATTAACTAAATTTGATAGAATAAATAAAAGCTTATTAAAAGAAACTGTGAATATTTTAATAATATAATGTATTCCTCATTATAACTCTAATATTTGATTATTATTATTTTTTATATACAATATGTATGATTTCTTGAGAGATATACATGTATTGAAAAAATTCATAACTTTCAAACTATTTACTATTTATGAAATCTAAAAGATGCATCAAATTTTAAGCTTTATTGGTTATAGATTTTTTTAAAAAAAATTGATACTAACCAAGTTAGGTTGGTCTTAGAAGTTAGTATAAAATTCATAAATATTTATTTTTATTAAAAATAGTTTCACATCAACTCATATTTTCATTACTTCAATTCAAATCTTAGAAATAATTTTTCTTTTCCCATAATTAGGTGAGCCAGAATGATGCCCTCTTTTATGTTTTTTCTATAAATTTTATTATTACTTTATTTCCAACTTGTGTAGATAACTCATTCAAGTCTTAAAATGAAGTTATCTTAGTGTATTTTTAGCATTTTCATTGTCACCTAGAGGTTTTGTTTGGCCCATTATGATTCTACATTAACCTAGACTTTAATAAATATGTGATACTCATGTTCACAAGAAGAAATGAATAGAAAATTGTAACTGTTTACATTGATCATAGTTAAACAAATATTTTTTTGTTAAAAATATCAATGAGCATTATGTGTTTGTGTAGTGTAGAAATTTGGACCCCTTTTCTAGGAGAAAGTACAAATCACACTTATTTGGACCTATTTTGGTGACCTTTTCATTAATTCATTTTAAAATCCCATTAATAGGCCCCTAATACCCCTTTATCATGTATCCCAAGGCCTATTTTACTTAATTTTATTTAATTCTCAGCACCACAACTCACATTGAATAAATGCTATAGATCAAATTAATGCCCCAATATTTAAGGAGTCTTGAAGTTTTAGGTCAGGACCCATTCACCCATGGGAAAATGGGTCCTCATTAAGTGCCTTGAACTCAAATTTTGATATGTTTTCGGCGGCATTCCAATCTCTCAAATTCAAATTTCACATGTCGACTTCCAAGATATGATAATTGGAAAATTAGATAGGAAGTCTATAAAACTAAGTCTCACATTCATTTTACACTAGATAAGAAGAAAGGAAGAGAAAATCATATGAGATCAAGAATTGATATTCAAAACCAAGTAGAAACATTCAAAAGTAAAGTCTTGGAGCAGCATTTGAGTTGTTTTTGTAAGTCTTCAAGCTCCTTTTGTTATCAAGATCAAGCATTTCCAAAGGATTGATGATAGTTGCCTATAGAGAATCATGATGGATTCTAGGTTTTGGGAGATTCACAAGATATTCAACCAAGCCTAATGACTTCTTTCCTAAGTGACTCCATCTTCTATTATCTTTCTACTTTCAACCTAAGGAAGGTATAATCAGATTTGTGACTTATTAAGGTGATTTGAGATCTCCTAGAGTAGGTCTTCATCATTGTGAATGTTCATTTAGGGATCCTATTCTAACACACTTAAGTAGGGTTTCTTTGCATTATTAGTTTTAATTTTAGACACACTTAAGGTTAGGATTACACACACATTTCATGTTTCAAATCTCTATGTTCTTCATCAAGGTTTAACTACCAAACTTGGGGTTTGATTGAGGAAAACCCCTATCCACCAACAAACAACAAATTTATTTTGTTGATTTTTCTTAGATCTAGATTCAGAGGCGGGGATATCAAGTTATAGGAAAGAATTGCAGGTTTCGGACATCATTTCAGATTCAGAGTTTTCTAGAAAAGTCTACCAAGACTCATTCACCCTAGGGTGAATGAGTCCCTATTCAACTCAAGAAAAAGCAACAACTATTGAAATGTGCACAACATTTATCCCTCTCAATTTTTCTAGAAACTCTATTGGTTCCATCAGTTTTATGCTAAATATATTAGATCCACTTTATAGCTTACATTTTGGAGTTTATTTGTTATTTTTAATCTTTGTCCCCAAAGTGTTGTTTGGCCTAGACCCCTATCCTTGCAAAAAAGGAAAATTTGTATATTCACACTTTGACTTGACTCACTTCAAGGTTGTTTGTCATTTCATTGTTTGGATCTCATTTCCTAATAAATTGAGGAAGAACAGGGCCCATTTTCCCTCTTTGGATTTACTTTTCCATTTTGGGAAACCATAGGGACACCCCTATTTTTCACCTTTTCATTTTGGTGAACCCGACCTTGTACAACAACATTTTGAAAATAGGAGTCCATTTAACCCTAGATCTATGTTTTGCAATAGATTGCATTAGGTTGACATTAGTTGCATTACATTTAGGGTTCTTTAATCTTGCATTAGTGAACATTGCATTTAGGGTTAAATTTGCATAGTTGCATCATTTCAAATCATTAAAAAAATCTAAAAAATTGCATTAGATCTAAGTTTATTTTTCATAGTACATGCATTCAATCATTTAGTTTCACATTTAGATTCATATTGTACCTCAAAAATTGTCACATAATCCATCATTTACCTTCATTTAACTTGCATTTAGAGACAAAAATCTAGAAAAATTTGTTACAGAACTTTTTGTTACATATCAAAAACAAAAAACATATAGGATAAACTCAAGAACAAAAAATTCAAATCAAAAACCCTCATTTGGGACCTATTTTCCCTAGGGTGAATGAGTCCCTATACAGACATTTTCAACAAAAAAAATTGAGTGCTTTTTGATCCCTGATTTGCATTTTTGTTTTTGTTTCCAATCTGAAAGTTAATTTTCTGAAACAATTTAGTTGAACATTCAAAACATTGCTTATTTAGTTAGATTGTGTAACATCTTGAAGATCATTTTCTTGCATATTTCAATCAAAATTAGTGTTAGATTTCTGCACTTTTCTTCCATTTTTAGCATTATTGCATTTTTTGATATTTTTGTTTACATTTTATAATCATTAGGAAACAAAAAGAAAAAATAAAAAACACTAAAAGAAACAAGAAAAACTTGATGAAACTCTTGGAGAAAGTATAGTTATTTGATCATGTCAAATCTCTTTTTCCAAGTGAACATATCCCTAACTCCCTTTAGTAGTGATGACTTGGTATGTTTGATGAAGCCCTTAAGGATTTCATCTCACAAGGTTCATCTACTAAGGCTTGTCATGACAAACCAAAACAAAGAGATGTCAATGCAATCACACCTCAACTTATCCTTTACCCACCCTCACAACAACCTCAAGTTCAAAACAATCTCATTCTTATCTTAGAACCACCTAAAAGGAAACCATTAAAACCAAGAGATGTTTTGAACTTTGCAAGGAAACTTCATAATGACAATGTTTGTAGCAACTAGGTTACAATATCGTTGCTCATACATAAAAAACAAGGAGAAATCAACAACAACAAACCCTTTCCATTTCACTACCTTTTCCTCAACCTATATTCCTTAGTGCTCCTCGATTTCCTTCACATAGTGGAAAGGAGTATGATCTTGTTGAACAACTTTAGAATACTCTTGCTAATATATGTTTATGGGATCTTATTAAAGCTTTACCTAACTACCATAGTATGCTTCAAATAGCATTGCAACAAGTTGTGGTTCCTCCTAATACAAATCCGAATGATGTGGCAGTCCTAGTTCAAGGAATGAATGCGGTTAATCTATACATTGTTTTTCACCAAAGTGAGTTACCCTCCTTGGAAGTCCAAAAACAATATGAAGCTTTCATGATCATAGCCATTATTAATCAGAAAGTAATAAAGAGAACCCTTTTTGACAATGGTTCAAGCCTTAATGTGTGTAGTGTGAATCTTTTGGATAAGATTGGAATTGATAATATTAACATTGAACTTGACTCATTGTCCATTTGAGGATTTGATAACATAGGAAAACAACTGTTTTGTGTCATCACATTACCTGTTATAGTTGGAAAAGCCACATTGCAAACTACTATCTAGGTTATGCCTCACGATCTTTCATGTAATATTCTTTTAGGAAAACCATGGATTCATGAATCAAATGCGATGCCTTTGACTCTTTATCATTTAATGAAGTATGTTTACAACAATAAAGTTTACACAGTTAAGGCTGACCCTGAACTTGAAAATTGTTTCCACATTGAAAAAGATAAATAAAGTCATGTGAAAATATTGATACCAACTTCACAAGTTGAAATCACACAAAAATAAGAAAAATAATTTAGCATATTGAGAAAGTCACAAATTTATTGGAAGATGATCAAGGTTCCTAGAGATCTCACACCAACATTCATGAGAGAATACAAAATGAAAAAAAACAACCTAAAAAGGAAAGAGAACCAATGGTAATGTCAACACAAAATTCAGAAGAACCCTCACAAGCATCTACTTCATCCACTTTAGAAGAAGACACAAGTTATACAACAAACTTTGATGAAGTAGACTACCAACAACAACAGAACCCGAAAGAGATGGAATAACTTTATGGAAAGGGTTATGTGATCCAAATTAGTGAAAATAAAAATAATTTAACACACTAATTTTAATTCCAATTTTTTTTTAAAAAAATTAACTACTCTATTGAATTTAAGAAAATTCAAAAAGAAATTTAAATGACCAAAATTGAGAAAAGAAAAATAATAAAATATAGTCAATTACACAACAGATGTTAATGGAGTTTTCCCCTTTTTGGGCTATGTCTCTGGGTCCACTTCAAACGAGGAACCGATCCATTAGAAATGATGATAATTACATCAAAATGACTTCAATTTGAAAAATGTCTATGAAGTTCTTCTAGGAAGGCTATAGTCTTTTTACTATTTATAATATTCTCTTCCTGCAACAATGAACACTTCTTCATCTCTTTTCCCAAAAATTAGTCATGACTGTTCAAATACAATTTTATGCCTTTTGTAGTGTTTACACAACACATGGCGTAGTGGTTAAGGCATTAAAATTTTGCAAGAGAGATCAGGGTTTAAATCCCACTAAATCCACCTAGATAAGATTACATTAAATAAAATACAATCCCCTTTACATTATATCAAGACATGTGGCACAATGTTCAAGGCGTTGGAACTATTGGGTGCAGGTCATAGGTTAGAAGCTCGCTAAGTTCACTGGGTAAGATATATTTTAAATTAAATTGAATCATTTTTACCATGTTTAGTAAATTTGTGGCATAGTGGTAAGGTAGATAAATATTTTGGAGAAGATCATGGGATTGAATCCCATCAAATATGATAATCTTTACTGAAAAAATCCCACACCCAAATGGTCTATGTGGAAACTATTACTTGGTCCATGTGGCAACATTGATTGGTCCATTTTGTAGGAATTGATTGGTCCATGTGGAAATTGTTAATGTAACCATGTTGTGCCACATGTCATTTAGTACTACATCACATTTCATCCTCATCATGCCACGTGTCAATTTATGAGTGCTCCTCATGCACATGTTTTGCCTCCAAAATTTCAAAGGCCATAAATTTTGCATACAATGTCTATTTGAGCCCATTCAAAATGTGTTGTAAAGCTCTCGACAAGCCCTACAACACAATGTATTTTTCATAAAATTTTAAAACCATTATTTTTTACACCATCAATTTGATTAATGATATCAAGTTTCCACAATCCATAATGTTCAAAAGCAAGTTTTTTGGATTTGATTGTGTGATAATTTTTGCATCAACATTTTAGATCACACTCCTTGATCCATCATCAGGATGAAAATCAAAGAGCTCAAGGAGAAAAAAATTGCTTTTGACCATCAATTTGAATCAATTATGGGGAGTCCTCTTGGATCAATCCTCCCCCCTAAGGATCTTTTGGACCACCAAAAGTTTTATTTTATTCAGCAAGCAAGTGAGGGTACAACTCCCTCACTCTTCCATTTTCCATCCAATGTGTCTTTACTTGGATACATTCCTTTTAGACCCACACAAAGATATTCCACATCACCTCTTCACGAGGTCCTAATTTTGTTTTTCAAGAATAAAATCTTCTTGTAACTCATCAAGATACTCAGGTGATAGATCATCAACATAAGGAATTTGAACATCAACCTCCCCATCCAGTATCATAGGAGGTTCATACAATTTCAAACTCTTTACATTAACAACTAAGTAAATATGCATATAAGGAGGTAAATTTAGGCAAAAAACATTTGTACCGATTTTTTCTTGAATCTCAAAGGCTTCATACCTAATCAACTTGAGCTTCTTACCTTCACCTTGTATTCTTTCCTTATTGATGTCTAACCAAACTCTGTCATCCACCTAAAATTGATGATCAACATGATGCTTATCATGTTGGGCTTTGTCCTTTTCTTGGCTCTTCTCCAGTTGTGCTTAAACTACCTGATGGACCACTTGGATCTTTTGGATGACCTTCAAGTCCTTTTCTACATCATGATGTCTATATTTAACATGATCTTTGAGTAGAAGAGTGTGTTGCATGGTTGTAAGCATGGTTGTAAGCATGTTGCACATAATGCAAAATTTCGTCCCACAACTTAGGATGTTTATTGCAGTAACATCTGAGAAGATGAACCACTATTTTATTGACTACTTTTGTCTTTCCATCTATCTGTGGATGGAATAATGTGCTCTTCTTTAGTCTTGTTTCCATAAGCTCCCATAATGATGACCAAAATTCCTCAAAGAATCAAGAATCTCAATTCGATACAATAGAAGTTGGAAGCCCAAAATGAAACCATAAAAATTGGAAGTACAAGTGTGTTGTCAGTTCATCTATGACTTATTTTTTATAAGGCATCAAAATGCACATTTTGTTGAACCTATCCACTACCAAAAATAGATAATCATGCCCTTTACTAGACATTGGTAGTCTCCCCAAAAAATCCATTGAGATACTCTCCCATGGATGGGATGGTAGAGGTAGAGATGTATACAATCCCAACTTCCTATTTCTAGGTGTATTGAGGTAGAATTTTGAAGTTAGTAGTAAAGAGCATCATAAATCAAACCCCAATCAACAATAGAGAACAATGAAAGCAAGAAGCATAAAAATACTAAAACAATATCACCTAGTCTTCAAGCCTCCATTTATTGACCTCCATTGGCCTTCTCCATTTTGCTGCAAAGTGTATCATTTCCCTCAGATTTAAGTGCAACTATAGCCTATGACTAAGATCAATAAAATATTGAAGTATTGTATGCTCAAGTATTCAAAAATTCTCAAGCATGTTGTGTGTGTATGAATCAAAATGACTAGAGAGAGACCCTTTTAAAAAAAATTCAAATTGAAATTGAATGGCTAGGATTAAAATTTTACAAAAACCTAAGATCAAAGGTCAAGATTCAATGTGATGAGGAGCATTAGGGTTAGGGCAACATTAGGTCAAAATTAGGGCAAGATTTGAAATGAATGGCTAAGATTTAATTGGAGACAATTAATGGTGGAAAATAAATGAGATAGAAAAAGAGGTAGTTGGAAAATCAAATAATAATATAGAAATTATTTGATTTATGGAGGAAATTTTTCTTTTGGAATTAAATAATGGTTTAATTAATAAATGGGAATAAGAAAAAAGGCAATAAATAATTATTTTAATTATTTACTCGTGGGATGAAAAGTGGGTTAAATGAATAAGTTTATTTGATTGAAGGATAAAAAGGATAATAAACAAATTAAATAATTAATGGTAATTATTTACTTTGTAGGCAGAAATGAGGAATTAAAAAAATTAGAAATTTATTTAATTATAGGAGTAAAGATTAATTAGTGATGTATTTAAATAAATGTAATTTATTTATTTAAATAATCATAGAGGAATAATTAGGAATCATGGCATTAGGACATAATGTGAGGAAGACGTTTGACATAGAAAAATGTAGCTCGAGGACCTAGGACATTTTTATGTGCCTACATTTTGCCCCTCTTTGATATAATGCAAATTATCGCGTTGTGTCAAAGAAAACAAGTCAAGAATATGCCCTAGTGTGAAAGTAAGGAGAGGAAGGATGAAAAGGAGGTAGTGGTATGCCCCTTTGAAAGGACAGGTGGGTTCAAAGAGCATGAGTATGCTCTCAAAATGGATGAGAAGATGAGAGGATGAAGGAATAGAAGAAATGTTAGCATGGAAGACATGGATGGCAGGACGGAAAAGGAATGCTTTAATATTTTTCCAAATAACATAATAGGAATTGCCTAATCATCATTGGGCAGTAAAATGTGACAAATGGAAAAAAAACACCATAATATGACATAGACCAAGGTGTGCAAGGCCATCCACTTGCAAAAAATAGACAGTCCAAGACAAGGAATGTCCTAACTCATAGTAAGGGCTAAGTTGCCCTAGTCTTTTTATCAAGACACACCAAAGACAACAATCAAGGAAAAAGAAGTCATGAGATGTCATCACACCTCTAAATCCTTCATGAGATATCCTCGAGGTAGTTGGTAACATGACCAAGAGACCAAATAATAAAAAGATAAGACAAAATAGACCAACAAAACCAACATCCATTCAATGTGTTTGCCAATGTTTGTTTGATAAAGGTGGATTGCTTGACTATTTGATAGTTTGATGATTGGATAGTCTGACAGTTTTGACAGTTTAATGATGCCTGTAGCTAGGAAGGACACATCCTAAAAAAGGTTGATGATGATGTGATGGAGCCTGTCATTAGGAAAGGCACATCCTTAAAAGGAAAATAACATTTTGATGGGGTCCAATTCCAAGGAGGACGCACCTTGAAGGGGACTGTAGAGTGACTAGGTTGACATTGTTTTGGAAATTTGACTTATTTTTGACTTGATGATTGATTGGACTATGTTGTTTGTTGGTTCACAATTTGAATGTTAACATTCAAATGACTGTATTTTGTTTGTGTTTGACTATGTCTGACTTATTTGACTGACGTGATGAACCCTAAAGGATTGACCTAGGTGGCCTTAAGGGATTATCAATTGATGGCCTTGCTTATGTCATACACTTAGAGACCTCATAGTTCAACATGACTCGTGAGTTTGTTGCAATGACAAAGGGCTAAATCATGATTTTATGTGACAACACCTAAGGGATTGACCTAATGCCTCGGGGGCACATCAACAGATGGCCTTGCCTACATCTAGTCGTAGAGGCAACGTAGTTCGACAATGACAAAGATTGACTCCAACTAACTCCGATGCTTTTGTATTTTTGACATGTTTGATTTCTTTTGGATTTTGGGAGTTTTTATGATTTTTTTGTGGTTTTGAAATGTTTTTATTTTTTTTGGATTTTTGGAGTTTTTTATGAATTTTTTTGTCTTTTTGAAATGTTTTATTTTTATTTTTGGATTTTTGAAGTTTTGTGATTTTTTTCTTTTATCAAATATTTGATTTTTTTGTCTTTTTGGGAATATTTGAACCTCCAATGACCATTGTAGAATCCAATGAAACTAGCTATAAAGAAATTGCCCCCAATTAGGTGTAAGACTAACCATTAGGGATGGGATGGGACAAAGGTTTATTATGGATGGAAGATGGAGGAGAAAGGATGCAAGATGTCAATCACTTGAAATTCATGATAAAGATGACTAGGTCATATGATGGATGTCAAATGGGAGATGATAGAAAGTAAAGTCAGTATTATGGATTAGGGTGGAAGACTAGGTGGAGTGATAGTAGATGACGAAGCAAAAACTGACTACACATGGCACCTGTTTTCCAGGTCTTCACCATGGTACTTATCCAAAGCACCACTGAAGTGGTTTTCACTATTGGACATATTATTTCTCTTTACTATTTTCATGTGTTTTTTATTTTTTTGTTGTCACCAAAACACTTGTTTGGCATGTTTTCATTAAGGTAATTTTTTTTTGTATTTTTCAAATTTTTAATATTTTTATGGTTTTGGCATGGCTCTCTGAAGCTATGTATAGAACTTGTGCAGGTGCAATCTATTAATGGGCTCAGACAAAGGTTCCCCTTCAAGTGTGGATAACTGACAAGCACTAGAACCAAAAGATGTTGTTATGACATATGGACCTATCCATCAAGTGTGGATAACTGACAAGCACCATAACTAAAAGATGTTGTTATGACATATAGACCCAACTAGTTGGGCTCAAATTTGTAGGGTCTCTCATGATCTGCTTATTTTTGGGATTCTCCATCAATACTAAGTCACCTATGTCAAAGTTTCTAGTCAAAACACTTTTATTGTAATTGCAACAAAGGTAGTTTTTATATACTTGTAGATGAGTCAAGGCCCATTTTCTACGTTCATCAAGAAATTCTAACTCATGCAATTGGGATACACGATATTCCTCATTGTCAACAATTCCTTTCATGGAGACCCGTAGGAAAGGGACTTCAACCTCAATAGGAAGGATAGCCTCTAATCTAAAGACTAGGGAAAATGGAGTGGCGTCAGTGGGTGTGTGGATGCTCGTGTGATATGGCCATAGGGTAGGGTTAAGTTGAATGTGCCAATCATAGCTAGAGTTATTGATAGTCTTTTTAATAATTTTGATTATGGTCTTATTGGATGCCTCAACTTGGCCATTGCCTTGTGGGTAATATGGTGTGGAATAGTGGTGCTAAATGTGGAATTTCTCACATAAATCATATACATCCTAATTTTTTAAGGGACGACCGATGTTAGTGTTGATGGTTTGGGGGATACCACATCGGCATATGATGTAATTGAGGATGAATTTGAATATTTTTTTACCAATGATGTATGTCGTAGGGATGGCTTCAACCCATTTTGTGAAGTATTCGGCGTCAGTGATGATGAACTTGTGGTCATTTGATGAGGTGGGATGAATTTTTCCTATGAGGTCAAGTCCCCATTGGGAAAAGGGCCATGGTGAAGTAATGGTTTGAAAATCCTACACAAGTGCATGAATGAGGTTGTTGTGTATCTAGCATTGTTAATATTTCTACATAAAGTGATAGTCATCATGCTCTACTATAGGCTAGTATTCTCCCAGTCGCATGATCTTTTTTAGCTAGAGTCAAACCACTAGAATGGGCTCCACATATACCTTCATGTACTTCATGTAAGGTGTTTTGTGCTTCGTTAGTGTCAAGACATCTAAGTAAGGTTTTTTCAAAGCCACACCTATATAAGGTATCACCAATGATGGCATAACGAGCAACTTTGTGGATGAAGGACTTGTGTTGATTATTGAAGAGGTTGGGTGGTAGGGTCTAGGAATGTAAGTAGTCATATATCCTAGTACTAGGGGGAATTAGGGCCAACAAGCTCACATACAATTTCAGACTCTAGGACATCAAAGGCAGGGACCAACAGTTGTTCCATAAGAACTCGTACTACGACATATTATTAGGAATATCCAAAAGAGACCCAATAGTGGTCATGGCATATGCTACTTTATTTTGAATGCGTGACACTTGGAAAAAGGAGATGTCTACAAAGTACTTCTTGAAACTACCAACCATCATTTATATGGGGTCAATTTCTCATCCTTAGTATCATAGTCATCGTTGACATGTCGAATGACCAATTGTGAATCACTAAAGACTTGTAGACTCTTGATTTTCCAATTTATTTCCATACACAATCCTATCAACAAGGCTTCATACTCTACAATTTTATTGGTGCATGGGCTATCTTGAAAGATTTAGGGATTGCATCACCTTGAGGGGTAACAAATATTATACCTACAACTAATCCATGATTAGTATGTGATCCATCAAAATACAATTTCCATGTTACTCCTGTGTCTAGTGTGAATATTCTCATCAAGAAAATCTAAAACCAAAGGGTGATCAGCTTGTGTGGGTGCATCTGCTAGTTGGTCAATGATGACTTGTCCTTATTTCCTTACGTTCCACATACTGAATGTTGTATTCACTGAGTATCATGACCCATTTAGCCAATCGTCTTGTTAATCCCACCCTACTGAATAGATATTTCAGTGGATCTATTTTTTCTACAAGCTTAGTATGATAGTTTAACATGTAGTTTCTCAACTTTTGAGCAAAAAAAACCACTGTAAGACAAGCATGTTCAATTGGATTTTAGTTAAGCTTGTATCCCACCAAAGTGTGGCTAATATAATAGATTTTTCATTCCTTTTCCTCATGGTAATTTTGAGTAGACAATGCCCCTAGTACAATTGTAGTAGTTGAGATGTAAAAAATTAAGGGTTTTCCATCAATAGGCGACATCAAGATAGGAGGCATCAAGAGGTACTCTTTAATTTTTTGAAAGCTACCTCACACTTGTCAGTCCAAATAAAAGGAACTCCCTTGCGTAATAAATATTGAAAAGGTTGACATTTATCTGCAAGTTATGCAATGAAGTGCATAATAGACTGTAGTCGGCCTTGTAGTGTTCAAAGTTAACTAATTCCTTTAGGTGGAGGCATGTCTAATATTTCTTTGAATTTTGTCAGGTCTACTTCAATGCCTCGACAGGAAACAATGTATCCCAAAATCTTTCATGATGTCACGCCGAAGACACATTTCTTGGGATTTAGGCAAACCTTATATTCTTCTAGTCATTTGAAAATATTGTCCAAGACTCTTAAGTGATTAGCACATGTCAAGGAATTTTCCAAAATATCATCAACATAGTCTTCCATCAATGTGTGCATGAGATCATGAAATATGGTGGTCATAGCTCTTTGATAGGTTGCGCTTGCATTTTTCAGTCTGAAGGCCATGACATTTCTATAGTACGTACCCCATGGGAAAGTGAATGTTGTCTTGTATTGGTCTTTAGGGGAAATACAGATCTGATTATATCCTAAGAAGCCATCCATGAGGGACAACATCTTGTATCCTGTTGCTAGGTCTACTATGATGTCTATATTCAGAAGTGGGAAGTCATCCTTCAGACATGCTTTGTTCAAGTCCCAGAAATTTGTGCAGATACGGATTTTCCCATTCAGTTTGGTCATTAGTGCAAGGTTTGAGATCTAGTCTGCATAGTCAATAGGTATTATGAAACCAACATCCAGTAACTTTTGAAGTTCAACTTTGACTAGCATAGCTATTTGAGGATGCATTTTTCTAAGATTTTGTTTGACTGGCTTTGCATTTTGATGCAATGGGAAATGATGCAGAACCAACTCAAGATCCAACCCTGACATATCAGCATAAGACCATGCAAAATTGATTTGGCGTTCTGTGAAAAATGCTTGAAATTCTAGTTTTTCCTCTTCTATCAAGGATACTGCAAAAAGAATAGTCTTAGGGTTATCTGTAGTACCAATGTTGACTTCTATTACATCTCCAATCAACATCAAAGATCTCTCTTGATTGATAGGGATTAATTCCAATCCTCCATCCTCGGGTGCCTCAGAGAGGTTTTCACCCTTGGATACATCATTTCTTTTCACTTTTTCTTGGTTAGAAGGCGCCTTGCAGTTTTCACCTAAAGAACATTCATTTTTTATTTTATTTTTGTCATTTTTGCAACTATAGGGTAGGACAATATCACTAAAATATGTTGCAGTATCAAGATCTATAGTGAAGCCAACCTTATGGTCACCATGTGGTATGCCCTCTTATAGTCCCATAAATTTAGCAATGGCCTCATCATTTTCAAATATGTCCAAGGTAGGTGGATCTTGTTGGTCCCAATTCATCACAAAGGTATTATTGGGGTCCCAAAAGGATTATATCCATGCTCTTCCATTTGTGGTCTTTGATGGGTCAGGTTCATGAAAGGAGTCCACATGAATATTGATATCCATGATGTTGGTAATAGATGGATGAGGTATGTCAAACTCTTGAAAGACATGATCAAGCTCATATTCACTAGTGGTGCATGAATCCCACTCATATTCATTAGATTTAGTATCACAATAATAGATATCGATAGGATCCTCAAATGTCTCAACATCTTTCAAAGCACTCACATCCTTATTTGAAAGCACCTTAGTACTTGGAGCACCAATCTTAATTGGTATGAATCTTAGCCCTAAGTTCTTCAGCCACTTAAGAGGCATCAAGGGTTCTCTCATTCCATTTTTATGTATACCAAGTCCACTGATTCCATCATAACCCTTTTGTTTCATGAACTCAAAACCTTTTCCATATTATTTTATTGATAGTGGTGGCAGATCTTCTTCGTCATTGTAAATCCATGCTAAAATGTCCTTAATGTCTTCTTTGTTTAGCTCTCCCCAGCTTGTGAAGGTGGTGGTGGGAGGAAATTTAATGACAACTTTGGCTTCCATCTTGAAACAAGGCCTACCATAAGACTTGGGAGACTTAGGTAGCTTTGTGATGTAATATGAAATATTCAGTTTATATTCACCACAACCTTTGTCTTGGATCTTGATTTTTGGCTTGATGGATGCGGTTTTGGATGTGGATAATTTAATGAGGGTGGAGGGATCAACATAACTAGATGAAGTGGATGTAGAAGTTGATGCAAAAGATTCTCAATTGATAGGCACCTAGCATTTGAAAACTCCCCTTAAATTAGTGCACTATTGGAAGGGATCATGATCGCCAATGGTCATGAATTTGGTGCCATTATATGGAAATTTAAATGATTAATGATAGGTGGAATGCACAACTTTCATGGAATGAATCCAGGGTCTATCGAGGAGAAGGTTATATGGAAGTTCAAGATCTAAGACCTCAAATGTGGTATCCATAATTGCGGGTCCAACTCTAATAGGGAGTGTGATAATACCCTTAGAATATCATTCTTCATCATAATAGGCCTTTATTACTATACTTTTGATCTTGTCTACACATGCTTCAGAATAGCCCAATATCTTGACCAATTATGAGGTGCAAATTTTTAGTCCAACTCCACCATCCACTAGGACTCGTCTGACCTTGTGCTGATGGAAAAATACTTCAAGGTGCAATTGGTCGTTATGGTTAGACTTTTGTGTAGAGTAGTCTTTGTCAGAAAAGGAGACATGGAGTGAATTAAATCCAAGTATCCAACCATGGCTTCAAATCGATTGACGTCCAGGTTGGTAGGAACGAAGGTTTCCTTCAAATCCTTATCAAGGATAGCTTTGTGTTTAGGTGATAGGTGTAACAACTCGAGGATAGAAATATGTGTGGGTTTCTTGCCCAATTGGTCAACAAGATTATATTGGTATTTAGATTGTGACTGCTTTGAAGAAGGACCGAATAATGTAACCTTAGCCTTGCTAGTAGTGACAGTGCATTTAGGAACCTTTTTAATGGTGATTGTATTGACATAGTCATCAATAGCACGAAGGTGATCAGTTATCTTTGAGTAATCAAAGGAATTCCTAGTATAATTGGCCTAATTGTCTGTTTGTCGATGTTAGGTGGAGGGATTTCCTAAACCATGGTCTTGTAGTGGATTCTTGAAGATTGTATGGTCTTGATTAGAAGTTTTTTATTGTCTTTCAACCTCTATGGTACAATTTTCAATTAGGTATTGGATTATATTCTTCAATTGACAACATGAAGAGGTCGTGTGCCCTTTGATGTGGTGGTATTCACAAAAGGCATTGTCATCCCACCAAGATGGTTTGAATTGTCTTGAGTCATATGGTTTGGGCTCCTGGAGTTATATGACATTTGATTGTAATAGCTCCTTAAGGACAGATTCAGTTGGCTCCGGTGAAGGAGTGTATTGTCATCATGGGTATTGCCTTGGTTGTCTTGGAGGTCCTCATTCTTGAGTATTTTTTTACTGCGTTAGCAGTCTTGTTATTCATGTGGGGTGCTTTAAGATTCAATGTGTGTCATGTTTTGTTCATAACTTTTGCATCTATGACTCCATCATTTGTTACATTCTTATTGTGGGACCAAAACTTTATTTTTTCATTAGAGGTCTATTGGTTGTGTGTGTTTTTTTTGTCATATGTAAGTTCACCTTGGGAAATTAGGACCTTTTCTAGTGTCATGACTTTCTTAACTAAGTCTGCAAATGTGGCACAACAATGTACTTCTAAAGGGTGTTCCAACTTTGACTTGAGGTTTTCTATGAACATGTCCACTTTTTGTTTTTCAGGAATCTCAATGGGACATCGACTTGCCATACTATGCCATCGTTGGAAGAAAGTAATAAACAACTCTCCTTTATCTTGTGTCAATTGGCATAAGGTAGCAATCGTGACATCATTTTCAATATTATAAGCATAATTCTCCATGAATTTATTGGTGAGGTCATCCTAGGAATTTATAGACCCTTTAGGTATCAGTGCAAACCATTCAAGTGCAGGTCTAGTAAGACTTCTAGGGATGAGTCTCAAAAGGTAGGAGTGATCATATGCGACATCCACAAAAGCAGTGGTGAATTCTCATATGTTCTCGAGAGGATTTCTCTTACCCTTATACTTAGTGAAGGTAGGGATGATATAGCTAAGAGGGAAAGGAGGCACGTATTTGCTAGTGTCTTATGGGTAAGGGTGTAAATCATGTGATGAGTACGTCTTCTTGTTTGACACTTGCATCTCATCCACTTGCTTTTGTAGGTCATCCAACTAGGTAATCAATGTGTCTATTATGAGATTGTTGGAAAAATTGTTATCCCATATTTGTGTTGTGTGGTCCCATGTTTTGTTGAGATGACATGTTTTGGTTCAAAACGTTGTGTGTATGTGCTAGATTTTGATTGTGACCATGAGTATGAATGTGTGATGTGTAAGTTGGGATGTGAGAAGTGGTTGAGCTATTTTGCGTTTGTTGGGTGTGTTGTCTGTGTATATTTTGGTTGTCAGAAAGGATTCCTTGTGTGTAGCCATATGATATGTTAAGAGGTTGTGTCATTTGTGATCCTTGTCCTTGTTGAAAAGGAGTATAACCATGTGAATTGTTTGTATTTTGACTATGTGGGGTGTTTTTTTTTGGTCCTTGCAAGGTGTTTGTATTGATATGAGGACCTTGTGACATCATTTTTGTGTTTGATTGAGGTCCTTGTGACATTTTTTTTGTGTTTGATTGAGGTCCTTGGATGAGAACCCATCTCGCCTTAGGTCTACCAAGGATGTTAGATGTGGATGCCCCTATGGCCTGAGATGATGACTGGAAGGGAGTAAATGTCGAGCCAAAGGGTTGTGTTTTGATTAATGGTTGTGATGTGGTTTGTGTAATGGGTTGTGATATAGATTGTGTTACTGGAATGGATGAAGTGTTGGTAGGTGTGGTATTTTGGCTTGTCATTCCAATGGGTATGGAAATTGTAAGTTGTGGTGTAGATTGTCCTTGGCTTATTTGTGTGTTGTGCTTGGGTGAAGTTGCTTCACATAAGGTATTGACATCAAATCCTTGAGGTATTTTAACTCCGTGTAATAGTTTGGCTAAATAGCATCGAGATTCCAACATGAAAATTTCATCCACAAGAGAGGCAACATCAAGATTTTGTGCAATAGTCTCTACTTCTCCTATGAACACATTTCCATCTTTGTCTCTAACAAGGAATTTTTTGAAAGGATTTTGTTTCTTTGGTTGTTTATAGGATGTATTCCCCAAGTTGACATGGTCATGACTTTCAAGGTTGGTATTATTGTGAGGATCATTAGTGGTATTTTTAAAATTGAGGGTGCTAGTGTAATTGTAAAGGTCATCATTATCATGAAAGAGATACATTGTTCAATGTTTCTTTTCCAATCTAGTTTCAACCATATAATACTTGCTCAAAATGAAGGTGGAAGGTATGATATTATGACTATGTTTTGGTATTTTTGAAATAAGGTATGCCTAAATGTAGTGCAACTATTTTTTTGGTATTTTAGGTATCTTGAGGATAAAAGATGTCTAATGGATTCAATAAGACTAAAAGTGATAATGATAATGTTGGATGTTATGAAGTCTAAAGTGTATGATAATTCTCTTTGAGGTCTAAAATTTTGTGGTATGAAAGATGCAAATGACTAAGAGGTGATGGACACCTATAGTGATCTTGAGGGATTAAACACTTTTGACAATTGAAGAATAGGATCACTAACTATCCTAGGGTAAACCAATGTTTCAACTAGGATTGTCAAGTGGCCTTTTTCTAGGACAAGTGAAAAGAATGAAAAGGTGAGTTTCCCAACTACACTTGTGAGTAGGAAATTATCACCAAAATGACAAAGGACTAAATTAAAAAGTGACTTGGTCAAATGACAATCTGTTGTTGAGGCAATGATTTGTGCCAAGGTATAAATAGTTCTTCTATCCTAAAATCCACAAGGTGTCAAGCCTAAAAGTCTAAAAAAAGGTAGCCTAATGTGATGTTGGGATATGCAAGTAATGAGGATGCTAAGGTACCTAGAATGATGATATGCAAGGTGAATTGAGCAAGTTTCTATTTTTAAATAGGAACCACAACAAGAAGTTGGTCTAAAAATGGATCTCAAAGGTTTGAATCTAATGTTGGCAAGAGTTTGACTTGATTTTGACTGTTTTGTTTGAAAATGTTGCTTGGTTAGAAGCTATGAAATGTTGCAATTTTTTAGTTGTAAGGTTTGTTTTTTTATTTGTTTGAAAGACACACATAAAATACAATGTTCTGAGTTTGATCTTGGTGTAAAATGGAAACACTTTGAAAGAACTTTGTACAACCCTAGGCTTCTCAAGAGATACCACTCGCTAGATCCCCACTTGGATTTCTCCAACCACTTAAACAAGGTAGAAAACTAGAGACTTGGTGGCACTAGCTTCCCTCCACAACACTCACTTCTCGGGCTCACCAACTCTCAATTCCCCAAAAATAAATTTTTGTCTCTACACATGCTTAGTGAGGACATGGGGCGACATTAGAACAATCGTTTCTACGCTAATAAGTGAAAGTGATTTTGGTCACTAAAACAAAGGTTCTTAGTCAATACTTAGGGACAAGCCACTTAATGCTTTAATCACTCTACTAGGAGCTCTTATACATTTTATGGTAGGTACCCTATTTCGAGTGACACTGCATGGCTAAGGCCTACATACCATGACGACTTGACAATTTAGTCTTATCCTTGTATATACCAGCCCAAGCAAAAAATCGGTTGGAGTCGTTCCCTCTTTTGAGGTAGGCCCCTCTAAAGGTAACAAAAGCAAGCCAAGGATGTTATTTTTGATCATCCAAGTTTGCACAAAGCACAAGGAGAGAGAATACACAACACCTTTGCCTCACACTTGCATAATGTTCATTTTAATTCCAAAATCCAAATGTGGGGGTGGTTCTATAAAATGTCTAAAGGTGTTTTTGATTCTCAAGATTGCCAAATGGCATAAGAGAAGAGCATATACACCTAGAAACAAAATGCAAACCACAAGATAATGCAAGCACTAGTAAATTTTAACCCCACTTATGATGTCAAATCAAACACTCAAGTTCTTTTTAGACCTACTAATCATGCTATGTGAGAAAGACACTTAAGTTAAAGCACACTAAAACAAGAGCCCTACAAAGCACCATTAGTAGTTTTGACCTCCAATCTTTGACAAGAAAAAGTTAAGATTTTAATTTTCAAAGCTTGGTCATTTGAACCTAGAAAAAAGGTCAAAGATTAGTCACAAAAATCAAAATTAAACTAAAAAAGAAAATGAAATTAATCTAACTAACTACAATTTTAATTTAATCTAAACCTACCTAAGTTAATCCGAAAAGTAATCTAAATTAATTTTAAATTAATCTAAATGTTAAACTATCAAAATTAATCTAGATTAAAGTTAATTATTAAAATTAATCTAAGTTGTCATTAATTTAAACTAAAAAGAAAGTTATTTAAGATAAATTAATCAAAATCTAAATGGAAGTAGAAAATCTAAAATTAAACTAAATTTAATCTTAATTTAAATTAATCTAATAAGAATCAAAACTAAAATTAAGAAAACTAATCTAAGCTAATTAATTTCAAAATCTAAAAGTTAATTAAAAGTCTAAATTAACAATCTAAAATCTAATTAAAAAAAATCTAAATCTAATTAAAATGTAATCTAAATGTAATTAAAATCTACTTGAATTAAAATCTAAAAAAAATCTAAATCTAATTGAAAATCTAAATTAAAGTAAAATCTAATCTAAACTTAATCTAATTTAAATTAAATTACTCTAAATTAAAAAAAAATAACAATCTAAATTAACAATTTGTAGACATGTATAAATGACCTAACACCTATCACACACCCTAAACAACATCCCATAACATCGTGGAATGTTTAGGAGCATTTCAAATAAACCTGTAATGTATTAGAACATCTTGAAATTGACCTGTAATGTCTCAAAACATCTCAAAATCAACCAGTAAAGTCTTTGAACATCTTAGAAACATCCTAGAATGTCTCAAAATGCCTCAGAATAAACCCATAACGCCTCAGAATCATCTCAGAACATCTCGAAATCATCCCGCAATGCCCCGCAACAACTCTTAATCATCACAAATCATCACACAACACTGCATTTCACATCAACAATATCTGAAACCCCGATTTCCTCTATTAATTGAATAATACAATATTATTTAATTAATTCGCTTTTCATCATTCTTGACAAATTAAATAAATACTATTTATTTAATAAAGTCTTGAAAACCCTAATTCTACTATTAATTAAATAAAATGACATTATTTGATTAATTCTTGTTTCTTTATTTCGACCAATTAAATAAATTACATTTATTTAATAAAGTCCTAATCTCATCTTATTTCGTCTTGATTGATTAAATAATGTCAAATATTTAATTACGTCACTAAATCACCTTATTCCCCTAAGTTGATTAAATTATTAAATTGTAATAATTTAATTAACACATTTTTCCTCCAAAACTTGAATAATTAAATCAAACTATTTAAATCATTTATCAAAAATAAAATCAAACTAAGCAACTCTATTCGCAAAAGTGAAACTTGATTTGCATGTTCAACTCCAAAAAAATGGAATTAATTAATTAAATCAATTAATTTATATTCCTCACCCACTTTTTGATTGAGAAAATCATGGGTTGCTAACTAAGCAATCTAATTTGCTAACTAGTCAATCTATTTCCTAACGAAAAGTAATCTAATTTTTTAACTGGTCAATCTATTTCCTAACTAAAATAAATCAATTTCTAACTAATCAATCTATTCCCTAAATAGCCAAACTATTCTTCAATCACCCAAATTGTGCAATCAACTTTGCACAATCTTCTCATGTCTAAATCCTCTCAACACATTTTGACCATTGATCTGGATTTTCTCCAACACCCTTGATCGTTGATTCAAAATCTCATTTCCTATATAACAAAACCCTCTCCTCACAAATAAGGATCGGAGAATCAACATATTTTTTGCAACAAAGTGCTCTCACAATCAACATTGATAGAGCTTCAACCTTTTTCGATCAAAATCAAGCAATCATTCATCAAGCTATTCATGAACTATGGAGGCTTCACAGTGGTAAGAACCATCCAACATCATGTGAATACACTCTGCTACGGGATGGTAAAGGTCTGCTTATTGCTTGCATTCATTTTCATAACCTTAGGTTTCTTAATGTGTGTTCAATTAGCTTAGTTTCATTTCGTATGTGTATGACTAGATTTTAGATTTTATCTATTTGATCTTAGCTTAGATCCTAATTTCAATCACAGTTTGATTTTGTTTTCATCTATCATCTTTCCCCCTCACACATAATTAAATTACTCTAAATTAACAATCTAAATGAAATTACTCTAATTTAAATTAAATTTAATTAAAAATGAAAATTATCAATCTAAAAGCTAATTAAAAAAAATCTAAATCTAATTAAAATCTAAAAAAATCTACATCTAATTAAAATCCAATTTTGAAAATCTAAATTAAAGTAAAATCTAACTTAAATTAAATAACACCAAACTTAATCTACTTATAAAAATATTAATCTAAATTAAAACTAAGATTATAAATAAAACTAAGGAAACCCTAAATCTAAATCAATGAATTCTCAAGAAGCTCAGTTTTTAGGCTGCAACGTGCCAAGTTGGAGAGGTGAAATGTCAAGCATAATTAATGAATGAATGCAAAAATTTTCAACTTCAACACTTCAAAAGAAAAAACGTATTGTCAATGAGATTCACCAAACAGTGTCAGAATTAATGAATGTACTTCATGTGTTCAACCAATTGTCGACATCAAATGAATTAATGAATGCACTTTGTGTGTTGAACCAAATTTTCATGCCAAATGAATGCACTACGTGTGTTCAACCAATTTTTGATGCCAAATGAATGCACTGCATTTGAATCTTCAGGTTGTAGCGCACCAAATTAGAGAAGTGAAATGTCCATACCATGGAAGAAGCATTTGGAGTAGTAGGAACTAATAGATGTTGAGTAACCAAATCAATTTACAATCAATATTAAATCATCAGTTATTCTATACTAAACATATTGGATCTGCAGTTTAAGTAAAACACACTTTCCCATGCAGTTCCAATAATACCATTTTACTTGTATGCATTGGAAGAGATCACTATTTTAGGCATTAGAAAGATTTTCTTACCTTGGTGGCCTACACATCAACAACACCCTTCCTTATTACAACATACAAAAAAAAACTTAGAGTGGCACTTTTCAATTTTGTAGATGGCATCTGCATGGTGTCCAATAGGGCGCGTGAAGGGAATAAATCCTATAGCATGTTGTGAGGGAGGCTTGAACTCGCGACCTCAGGATTATGCAATGATAACTATGAGACCTATGCACTAGCATACTATGATGGCATCTTCGTGCTATCCCACTGTGCCACCACCCCTCTATTCATTACTAGAAAAGATGTTAGGAATGGACTAATAAATTTACTATGCAAATATATAGATGCTAATTCCCATTATTAAAACATTCATGCAAGTTTGATTAATTTTGCACATTTATATGAAGATTTTGATTTATATTGCAAGGATTAAACCTTCTAACACCATGGTATTTCAAGTAAACTATTAAATTTGGTTTGAACAATTTTCCCAGGCAATCATCAACAATAGGGCATCGATGGGTGAGCTCCAATAGCCAGCAGAATTCACATGTCAAATTGTTGGGTAGTCTTACCAACTTGAGATCAAAATGAGTGCAATGTTTCCTAGATTTTTATGATTTCAAAAAAAATATGTCATCAAACCAAAACCATTCAGTTAACAGAAACTCAAAGGATTCTAAAAAAATTTCATCAAACAAAAACATTCAACCAACAAAAACTTGT
The DNA here is from genome assembly GCA_007258455.2 of Sequoia sempervirens. Taxonomy (NCBI): domain Eukaryota; kingdom Viridiplantae; phylum Streptophyta; class Pinopsida; order Cupressales; family Cupressaceae; genus Sequoia; species Sequoia sempervirens. The sequence continues at coordinate 545,885,326 of VDFB02000015.1, forward strand.
TGGGTTCACCAAATGTATCGAGGTAGAATTTTGAAGTTAGTAGTAAAGAGCATCATAAATAAAACCTCAATAAAAAAATAGAGAACAATGAAAGAAAGGAGCATAAAAATACTAAAACAAGATCATGTGGTCTTCAAGCCTCCGTTGATTGGCCTCCATTGGCCTTCTCCATCTTGTTGAAAATTGTATGATTGCCCTCAGATTTAAGTGCAACTATAGCCTATAACTAAGATCAACAAAATATTGAAGTATTGTATGCTCAAGTATTTAGAAACTCTTAAGCATGTTTTGTGTGTATGAATCAAAATGACTAGAGAGAGACCTATTTGAAAGAATGCCAAATTGAAATTGGATGGCTAGGGTTAAAAATTTACAAAAACCTAAGATTAAAGGCCAGGATTCAATGTGATGAGGAGCATTAGTGTTAGGGAAACATTAGGTCAAAATTAGGGCAAGATTTGAAATGAAGGGCTGAGATTTAATTGGAGACAATCAATGGTGGAAAATTCATGAGATAGAAAAAAGAGGTATTTAGAAAATCAAATAATAATAAAAATGATTTGATTTATGGAGGAAATTTGACTTTTGGAATTAAATAATGGTTTAATTCATAAATGGGAATAGATAAAAGGCAATAAATAATTATTTAAACTATTTACTTGTGGGATGAAAAGTGGGTTAAATGAATAAGTTTATTTGATTGAAGGAGAAAAAGGATAATAAATAAATTAAATAATTAATGGTAATTATTTACTTTGTAGAGCAAAAAATGAGTAATTAAACAAAATAGAAATTTATTTAATTATAGAAGTTAAGATTAATTAGTGATGTATTTAATAAATAAATGTAATTTATTTATTGAAATAATCATAGAGGAATAATTAGGAATTATGACATTAGGACATAATGTAAGGAGGATGTTTGACATAGAAAAATACAGCTTCGTGACCTAGGTCATTTTTATGTGTCTACACTAGGCTTGCTTGTTGCACATATTACACATCCTTTAATGTACTTAGACACAAATTCTTGCATACGAGGCCAATAACAATATTTTTGTAGTTGTGACATTGTTTTGCATACCCCAAAGTGTTCAACAATCAATGATGCATGTGCTTCTCTAATTACATGTTCTCATTCATCTTGTGGAATACATAACTTCCCTAAATGATATAGTAATGTGGCTTGCACATAGTAGTTTATCTCTTCTACATGTTTTCCTTAAATTAATGTTGCATATATATCCTTGAGGTCTTTGTCCTTAGCATATTGTTCTTGATAACTTTCATGTGTCATTGAACTACATTAAATAATAATTGTAGCATTTGTTGTAGGAGGCCTAGATACAATATTTTCTACTTTGTTCTAAACCCCTTTCTTATATTTACAATCAAATGAAACTATTGTAGAAAACCAATCCACCTAAAGTGCTTGCTTTTTTGCAATTTAGATTGTGAGTACAAATATTGAGGTGATTGATGATATGTGTGTATTATCGTTTCCTTACCCATTAGGTAGTGTTTCCACTTCTTTACACTTTGTACTAATGCATACAGTTCTTTATCACATTTGGGATAGTTTTTTTCTTTTAGATACACAAATATTTGTATTGATTTTGAAAAATATTTTACATTCTGCACATAATTGTCCATGAAAATCAAACCCCAAAAAACTAGAAGCTACACCAATACAACAAAACCTAGCAACCGCCCAAAAGCTACACCAACTCGACACCAACCAAGATACAACCAACCCCAAACCAAACCCCACCACCAGGAGAGACACACAAAATTGAACAAAAGAAACAAAATATAGATGTTTGCACCTTAATCAACCCACAATACACCATTTACAATCAGGAAGTCAAGAAAGAGGCGACACCATTCCACACCACCAGATGGTTCCAAAAAGAGAAAATGCTCCAGAAATATAAGCCCACACCTCGCCCTATCACGATGACATCTAAGATCTTCGCTAGAGATGTCCATGATGAATGGAAATAACTCCACTTGCTCCCAAGGAACCAATGCTCTCTACAAATCATGCAGCCACAACAGCCCAACACTTGGAATTGTAATGATAACCACATCCATGGTGCCTTCTAGCATATTCTCCCACACCAATTTCTTGGAAATTAGCATCACCATTACTCACGACACCTCCAAGTCCAAGAGTGAAACCAAAAAATGGTTCATAATGTCAGCATTTGTCTGCCAATGCTCTGTTGAGCACATATACTCTTCACTAAGTAGAAGCTCTGTCGCACCTAGAACCAATTCATCCCACACCTTAAACATAGACTTCAGGCAACCATGTCGAATACGACCATAAATAGCTCAGAGTTTCCTGCTAGAAGGCAAGCTGATAGGAGACTCCATGAAATACATCAAAGAATAACATGCCAAATAAGTCACCAAACAACAATAAAAACAAACCCTACACCCACGTTCCATCAATACATTCCCCACTGTGTTCAAATAGAACAGTCAGATTGGAGGAAATGAGCTGAACGGATGGCCAATATAGACCATAAAAAAAACCTACACATTAATACCTTCTTCCACCCTAAAATCCCTTGCTCACATCAGCTAAGATATGTTGTCACCTTTGACGACACAAAAACCAAGTGCAACACTTGGCAAACTTGGAATCACATGTGGGATAGTTACTTACCACAGTTGTGAAAGTTTCAAAATGAAAGAAAATAGGTTTACCTCCTTACATGAGTACTGCTCCCATGACAAACCCACTAGCATCTATTTCAATTTTGAATTGTTGTTGTAGATCTAGTAGAGCGAGAACTGTTGTAGTGCTTATCTTTTCCTTTAAAGCATAAGGAAAGCTTAGGTGCAGAACAAACTCTCCTAACGTGAAAACCTCAGGAAAGAATGCAGATATGACTTTAAATTTTACAATTATAGTTCATTAGGATACACTTGAAAGGAATAAAAAATAAATAAAAATGAACATACACAATTGGACACCAGATTTATGTGGGAAAACCCTTACGGGAGAAAAACCCACCACACCAAGAAAAGCCTCTTTGTATTACAGTAAAGAAAATTACATATAGAGTACAAACTTCACTTTCTAATTTCAATTTATAGTAGCAACATTCACTGATCAATTTTATAGAATAGCTCTCAAAAAACATACAATGAATTCACTCAAATCAACTCGTGTTCAATCGAGCAACATTTTGTTATCTCACACTGTTCATCATCATCCGCCATTTCCAGAGAGTCATCCATTCTCTCATAGTATTCATCTCCCTCACAGGAACGGTCGCAATAGTCCAACTACTAATGATTCACATTATGCTTCTATGATTAGTCAAAAATAGACCACGTAGGATAGTCATTCGGTCAAGGTGTTCAAACTATATTGCATGTCGGTGAGACACTAGGCTGTGTCTCCCTGATGCCACAATGCCTGATTGTTGTTATTGGAAAAAGTTGCCACCATCAGCAAGAGTCATATCGAGTTCAAACTTGTTGCCCAGACTCACTCTATCGCTAAGACATCACATTGAACACAAATCCAATTTGTGCAGATCTATCGGCAAGAGTTTCACTATCGCTAAGAGTCTTATAGAACCTTTATGTCATACTAATGTTCATACTCGTCGGCGAGAGGAAAACCATCGGCAAGAGTTCTCACCGAAAGCACCTATCTATCGGCAAGACCAATAGTCATTGGCAGGAGATCACACTGAAGGCATACCCGACAGTTCATATTACTCTGACCAGTCTATCGACAAGAGCAACACCATCGGCAAGAGGTTACACCGAAATTCATCACGTGGAGATCCATCGACAGTTCATAAACAAATCCATCGGCGAGACCAACACTCTTGGCAAGAGTTCATACCGACTACAACCCGTCATCTAAGAGTCTCCTCGATGATCACCAAGATCCAACCCATTGGCGAGACTAGCACTATCAGAATGAGTCAATTTGAAGGTTCGTACCTCTCCCTAATGCCACTTGTTGCCAAGAGTCTCCCCGATAACCAATTGGAACCAAACCATCGGCAAGAGATTTGCCATGACAGAATGAGATAGGAATCTTCACAGTGATAGACATGTCTTGCCAATGACTCCTGTTGGCAAGACAAAACCAAAGTCCTAGTGACATTAAACTTTGAACACAACTCCTAGTCGGTAAGACTTCTAGAGGGTCTCACCAAAATTTCTCTTTTAGGATTTTCATGTCAGTAAGCTTTAGGCACATTTTCCAACAATCTCCCACTTGATGAAGATCTTACTGACACCTCCAAAGCACAACAAAACTACTAAAATTCATGGGCACTAAGGCCCATCGAACTAGCATGCCACCTAAACTTGTTTGTGCTTACTGGCTTCGTCAATGCATCTGTAACATTTTCTAGAGTATCCACTTTTTCTAAAGAGACCTTTCCATCCTCCACCATATCTCATACAAAATGATACTGCACATCAATATGTTTCATCTTGGCATGGAAAGTAGGATTTTTTTCCAAACAAATAGCACTCTAACTATCACAGTAAATTGTAATTATCCTTGCATCAAACCCAATGTTAGAACACAAACGTTTTAACCAGATTGCTTCTTTACAAGCATGTGTTGCTGCCATGTATTCTACCTCTATAGTGGACAAAGCGACTACAACTTTCCACTTACTCATCCAACTAACTGTACCACCATTCATCATGAAAATATATCCACTGGTGGATCTTCTACTGTCAATGTCCCCTGCCCAATCAAAATCCACATAGCCTCAAATGTTGAGAGTCCTCTGTGATTCAACCAAATTCCCATGGTAACACAAAGCATATTTTGAAGTGCCCTTTAGATATCTAAACACCCTTTTCATAGCATCCTAATGTGTCCTTCCAGGATTTTCCATAAAATGGCTAAGTACTCCCACTGCTTGGGCAATGTCTGGTGTTGTACAGATCATTGCATACATTTAAACTATCTGCACTAGAATAAGGAAGTTATTGAGCCAAAGTTTTCTACTTTTCCTATCCCTAGTTATTTCCATTCCCAAAATATACTTGCCTGCACCAAAATCTTTCATTTCAAACTTTGCAGACAACTAAGATTTTAGATCAAAAACCATTAAATTATTATTTCCTATGAACAACATATCATCAACATAGAGAGAAATAATAAGAACACGATCATTTTCAGCTTTGTAGTACACACAATGATCAAATTTTGATCTTACAAATCCCAATGACAAAAAAAATGTGTCAAACTTCTAGTACCACATTCTAGGAGATTGTTTTAATCCATACAAATATTTTTTCAACTTGCAAACCAGTTTTTCTTTACCTTTTTCCATAAAGTGTTCAAGTTGGGACATGTAAATTTCTTCTTCAAGGTCACCATGAAGAAATGTTGTCTTCACATCCATTTGTTCAATCTCTAAGTCATACGTTGTTGCAAGTGACAAAAGAAATAAGATAGATGTCAGCTTAGCTACAGGAGAAAACATTTCTCCATAATCAATTCCCTCGACTTGGGAATATCCCTTCGCAACCAACCTCGCCTTATTCTTTTCCACACTGCCATCCAAACCTATTTTCTTTTTAAATACCCATTTGCAGCCAACAGCTTTTTTGCCTTCAAGCAAGGGCACCGAACTCCAAGTATCATTCTTTTCTAATGATGCCATTTCTTCATTCATGGCTTCCAACCAAGAGTTTGAATCAGACATTCTAAATGCCTCTTTCACAGTCCTAGGCTCATCAGTGCTAGAAATTAAAGCATAGGCACAAGTAGAATCTAAAAAGAAAACCCATACCTGTCAAGTTGCTTTCTTTCACGTGTTGACCTCCTCACAGGCTGAGGCTGAGGTTGATCTTCTTCTTCAAAACTCTCATAACTACTTGAGCTCTCCTCAGTTTTAGGTACATTTTGAATTTTCAATTCCTCTTTATCTCGTGTCAGAGGAATTTCAAGTACATCCTTTTTATCTTTTGATTTTGTCTCTGACTATAGATCCAAAGTAGAAGGGTTCAGCTCATGAAAATAACACTCCTGCTATATAGATCCTTCTCCGTATCAAGATTCCAAAGCTTGTATCCTTTTATGCCAACACTATAACCAATAAAAATATATTTAACAACATTTTTTTCCAATTTAGACCTTTTTTCATTCGGCACATATGCATATGCCTCACAACCAAAGACACGAATGTTTCTCAAAGAGGGCTTCTTTCCAAACCATGCTTCCAAAGGTGTTTTCTCAACAAGAGAGGAATTCAGAGAACAGTATATTAAATAACATGTTGTTGCAACTACCTCAGCCCAGAACTTCTCCTCCAAGCCAGCACTGCTTAGCATACTTCATGCTCTTTCCATCACTGTCCTGTAGAACCTTTCAGCAACTCCATTTTGTTGTAGAGTGTAGGGTGTAGTTTTATGTCTTTTAATCCCATGATCTTTACAGTACCTTTCAAACTCATCAGAACAAAACTCACCACCATTGTCAGTCCTTTAACATTTTATTTTTCTTCCAGTCTAATTTTCCACAAGGTTTTTAAATTCCTTAAAATGACTAAACACTTCTGATTTACTTTTCAAAAAATAAACAAATTCCCTTCTTGAATAATCACCAATGAAGGATACATAATATCTTGATTTAGACAAAGAAGGATAATTTATTGGACCAAAAACCTCAGAATGTATGTAATCAAGTAAACCAAAAGATTTGTGAGGACTGGAGTAAAATGAAACATGGTGTTGTTTACCATATAGACAATGTTCACAAAAATTAAATTCGAGGTTACAATCATCAAGCCCTTCAACTAGGTTTTTATTCTTCAAAGTTTTTAAACCTTTTTCTCCAATGTGGCCAAGCCTATGCTGCTAGAGCATAGTCTTTTCTGTTGGAGGTTTAACTTCCATAGAGTTTGCACTATCATGAACTTTTTCCTCATTTTCTCCATGATTAGCCTTTTGTGACTTTAGGGAGACACTATTGCATTGCACAACATGTGCATCCAACTTATACAGGGTACCAATATGAGCACCCCTAGCTAGCACCATTGAGCCTCTAATCATCTTGCAACCATTTCAAGAGAACGTGACCTGCACTCCAATATCGTTCAGGGAATTGAATTTTGACTCTTCCACGACCAACTATTTTCAAAGATGAATCGCTTTCCAAATACACCCTTCCACCATCGTATTTTTCATACTTAGTGAACTAGTCTCTATGAGATTTCATGTGGAAAGATGCTCTAGAATCAATCAGCTAGACATCATCTGATGCTTGAGTTGCCAAGGCTACAATGAAAGCATCTGCATCACTCTAAGAAGAATCATTGTTAGAAGAATACTTCTTCTTTTTCTCCTCTTTGCAATCCTTTCAAACATGACCAAGTTTCCCATAATTCCAGCACTTTACCTTGGACTTCTTTCTAGGAGACTTTGATCTCCCTTCTGATTTTGATTTGGACTTCTTTTCCTTCTTCTTTCCTTTTTCTTTTGATTTGCCTCTAACAGTAAGAGCCTCCTTCGCCAGCTCAAAATATTTTCTTCTCATCTCTTCTGATAACAAAGAAGCAACATCTTCCATCTTAAAAGTGGATGTCGTACTCCCAATAGCCATCACCAAGTGATCCCAAGAATCTGGCAAAGAAAATAACAACAACATACAACGATCTTCTTCATCAATCTTCACACCCATAGATGCTAACTGAGCAATCAACATGTTGAAAGCATTCAAATGATCAGCAACAGATGCTTCTTCCTGCATTTTCAAAGAGTACAACTTCTTCCTCAAGAACAACTTATTCACCAAGGACTTGCCCTGATAAATAACTCCCAGTCTTTTTCACAAAGAAGATGCAGTTGCTTCTTCATGAACATTTAGAAGAATAGCGTTTGCTAAATAGAGCCTTATCAGGCCCTTTGATTTTTGATCTACAAGGTCCCAATCCTCTTGCTTCATACATGTAGGCTTCATTCTAGACACAACAAGCCAAAGATCACAATCAACCAACCGATCTTCCATTTTGAGTTTCCACAACTCAAAATTATTGCCATTGAATCTCTCAATTTCAATCTTTCTAGATGTGCTTGCCATCTTAATCTATAATTCAAATTACCAGACTTCTACAAGACTCCCACTGAACAGAATTGACTCAAAAAACCTAACATACCCATAAGGATAACACAACTGGCCAGAATTTGATACCACTTGTAAGGAAAAATTAGGTGCAGAAAAAACTCTCCTAACGTTAAAACCTCAGGGAAGAATGCAGATATGACTTTAAATTTTACAATTACAGTTCATTAAGATACACTTGAAAGGAATAACAAAACAAATAAATGAACATACACAATTGGACACCAGATTTACGTGGGAAAACCCACCACACCAAGAAAATCCTCTTTGTATTACAGTAAATAAAATTACATATAGAGTACAGAATTCACTTTTTGATGTCAATTTATAGCAGCAACATTCACTGATCAATTTTTATAGAATAACTCTCAGAAAACATACAATGAATTCACTCAGATCAACTCGTGTTCAATTGAGCAACATTTCGTTATCTCACACTGTTCATTGTCATCCGCCCTTTGCCAAAGAGTCATCCATTCTCTCATAGTTTGTACATCTCCCTTATAGGAACGGTCGCAATAGTCCAACTACTAATGGTTCACATTCCACTTCTTTGATTGGTTGAAAAAAAACCACATAGTATAGTCATTCGGTCAAGGCATTCAAACTACATTGCATGTCGGTGAGGCACTAGGCCGTGTCTCCCCAATGCCACAATACCCAACTGTGGTTATTGGAAAAAGTCACCACCATCTGAAAGAGTCATATCGAGTTCAATCTTGTCGCCCAGACTCACTCTATCACTAAGACATCACATCAAACACAAATCCAATTTGTGCAGATCTATCAACAATATTTTTTCTATCACTAAGAGTCTTATAGAACCTTTATGTCATACTGATGTTCATACCCGTCGACGAGAGGAAAACCATCAGCAAGAGTTATCACCAAAAGCACATGTCTATCCGCAATACCAACAATCATCAGCAGGAGATCACACCAAAGGCATACCCGATAGTTCATATTACTCTGACTAATCTATTGACAAGAGCAACACCATCGGTAGGAGGTTACACCAAAATTCATCGCATGGAGATCCATCAATAGCTCATAAAAAAATCCATCAGCGAGACCAACACTCTCGGCAAGAGATCATACTGACTGCAAAATTGTCAGCCAAGAGTCTCCCCGATGATCACCAGAGCTAACCCATCGGCGAGACTAGCGCTTATGATATTGCTATCGGGATTCAACCGTGCAGTTTCGATTCAAACTCATTGACCCATGAGACTAGTGCTATCAAAATGAGTCACTCTGAAGGTTCATACCTCTCCCCGATTCCACTCATCGCCAAGAGTCTCCTTCATAACCAACTGGAACCAACCTGTCGGCAAGAGATCTTCCATGACGGAATGAGATAGGAATCTTCATAGTGATAGAAATGTCTTGCCGGTGACTCCTGTTGGCAAGATAGAACCAAAGTCTCAATGACATTAAACTTTGAACACAATTGCTAGTCGGTAAGACTTCCAGAGGGTCTCACCAAAATTGCTCTTTCATGAGTTTCATGTCAGTAAGCTTGAGGCATGTTTTCCAACATAAAGTATCGAAGGCCTTTTGCTGCAGACCTCCCCACTAGAAACATTTCTTTACACTGGTTAGTGCATGCAATGGAGATACTATGTAGGAGAAGTTAGCTATGAACTTCCTCCAATATTGTACTACACCTAGAAAACTTATGAATTTTTTAACTGTAATTGGCTTTGGCTAGTTTGCAATGACTTCAACCTTTGCAGGATCCACTTTCAAGTGACCCCCTCCTACAATATAGCCTAGGTACACTAGTGATGTCTTAGCAAATTTGTAATTTGGCATCTTTAATTACAAGTTTTCTTTCCTCAATACATCTATTACTTTTCTCACATGCTCTACATGTTCTTCCCAAGTTTGACTAAATACAAGTATATCATCCAAATAAACTATGACAAAATCATCTATGAATGGTTGGAACACATCATTCCTAACTCACATAAAGGTAGCTGGTACATTAGAAAGCCCAAAGGGAATGGCCAACCACTCATTCAGTCCTTGCTTTGTCTGAAACATAGTTTTCCATATATCATTATCTGCAATTCTTATTTGATGATATCCACTACACAAGTCTAACTTAGTAAAATAAACTGCATGTTTCAATTGATCAAGTAATTCATCTATTCGGGGAAGAGGATACCTATTCTTTACTGCTATCTTTTTCAAAGCTCTGTAGTCAATACACAATCTCCATGACCCATCCTTCTTTGGCACCAACACTATTGGAGAACCACAAGGAGAGGTACTTGGATGAATAAGTCCTTTCTCAACCAACTCCTAAACCTGCTTCCTGATTTCCTCATTTTGAAAAATGGATAAACTATACATGTTGATGTTTGGAAGAGGCACATCCTATTGTAGCTGGATTTGATGTTGTATCTCTCTCTTTGGTGGAAAACCCTTTGGCTCCTAAAATAAGTCATCATAGGTGGAAACCAATTTTACTAATTCAACTTTGTGGTTTGGATCACACCTATTTAATTCCTTGGATTTCTCATATTTTTCATCCTCTTTGGCTTTTACAATCATCAATAATAAAATTTACTGGCATTAACTAACCTCTTCATTTGTATAGTATTCACTAATTCTAGATTAGTCTTTTTCTTATGTGCACGTACAATGAATTCTTTACCATCCTTAAAAAGGTGATATTTGTTTTCTCCCCTATAAAATATTTCTTTTTCGTCATAAAGATAGGGACTCCTTAGTACAAGGCCACATATATATAAAGGGACTACATCAACTTCTACCTCATCTATGAAGTTTGCAGTGATTGCAAATCTTAACTTACATTGCTTTGTTACCTGTAATTGTGTATCATTACAAACCCATCCAAGTGGATATGGATTTGGATGAGGTGTTGTAGCCAAGTTGAGTTTCTTTACAACTTCTTTAGATATTAAATTTACTTGAGATCATGTATCAAACAAAGTATCAATCTTCATATGCTTTGTTACAACCCGAATATGAAATAACTCATTTTGGTCCTTATCAATCTTAGGTGGAGAAGATTCTTTACTTGTACTTTCATTTGTAAAAATTATATCAATAGAAAGATATATACCTTTTTCTTTACCTTGGATCCCAAAAATGACAATCTTTATCTCGTCCCTAAAGTCAGATTCAAGATCTTTTTGTACTACTAGAGTAGTCTTTTGTTTTCCTCTGTTTCCTCCATATCTCTTTGGCCTTAGTTTCAAATGCAGCTTCCAACATTTTATATCATCATGCCCCTCCTTCTTGAAATGGGAGCATGTGGGATTATCACCCTCCTTCTTGATGGTAGTTGTCTTTTTCCGCTTTCCTTTTCCATTGGGTTTACCTACAAGATTAGATGGATTCTTGACAAAATTTTCATTGGAATTACTCTTACTTCTCAACTCCAAACGTGTGGCTTGTACACACACTTAATCCAAATTACTAGGATTTAAAACCAAAATGGTATGTCTTAAGTAAGAGTGAAGACAGGTCTCCTATGTACTTGAGAAATGTGTACTAGATGTATAATGGAACATTAAGTGAAATAGCTCACTTCCTAAATTCATGAGTATAGTCTTGGATAGTTTGACCTTTAGCCTACCTAAAATTTTTCCAGATCATAGTTAACTATTGCATATGGCCTAAAGGATAAAACTGCTTCTTTAGGGTAACTTTAAACTCCATCCAAGTTAACACTACCATGTCGAGCAATTTTTGTTTGAGTTTTACTCTCCCACTAGGTGAGAGTGGTTCCTCACAACTAAAGAGTAGATAATTCAATTTTAGAAGCATCATCTAAGAGACCTTGAATTCTACAATATACTTCTACTTGTTGAGCCCAATCATCTAGTTTCTCAACATTCAATTCTCCACAATATTTTGGTAGTTCAAACTTTACATCCAGCTTGATTACAGGCTTATGTGCACTTTACATCCAAGATGGAGATGCAGGAATTTTTGGAGGTTCATCATCACCTCCTCATCTTTTCCCTTTGTCATCCCAATCTTCATGGTCATTATGCTTTTCTCACTTTGATGAACCTCCTCCTTCAAAAAATTTTCATTCTTGCCTCTCTTGATAAAGCACTTCTCCATTTCCTTCATGTCGAGAAAGGCTCATTGAAATCATTTCTCATTGAGCTCAGAGGATCTTTGTTTAGCTTTCATATCTTCCATATTTGGTGGTGGAAAATTTCTCCATTTACCAATCTCAAGATTTATCTTTGCAAGTTTTCCTTCACCTTGTTAGCTCCTAGATCATCTTAACAACCACTTACAATAGACACTAGTCAAACATGGCTCTGATACCAACTTGATCTAAAATTTGTGAAAATAATACTACTTTAACACACAAATTTTAATTCCAATTATTTTTTACATTTTTTTAACTACTTTATTGAATTTAAGAAATTTAAATGACCAAAATTGAGAAAAGAAAAACAATTTAATATAGACAATTACACAACAGAAGTTAACAGATTTCACCCCTTTTTGGGCTACCTCTCTAGGTCCACTTCAAATGAGGAACCAATCCATTATAAATGATGATAATTATATCAAAATGGCTTCAATCTACAAAAAATTTATGAAGTTCTTCTAGGAAGGCTATAGTATTTTGACTATTTACAATATTCTCTTCTTGCAACAATGAACACTTCTTGATCTCTTTTCCCAACACTTAGTCAAGATTGTTCAAATATAATTTTTTGTCTTTTATAGTGTTTACACAACACATGGCATAGTGGTTAAAGCATTAAAATTTTGAAAGAGAGCTCATGGTTCAAATCCCACTAAATTCACCTAGATAAGATTACATTAAATAAAATACAATCCCCTTTACATTATATCAAGACAGGTGGCACAATGGTCAAGGCATTGGAACTGTTGGGCACAAGTTATAGGTTCAAACCCCACTAAGTCCACTAGATAAGATATGTTTTAAATTTGTGTTTAGTTGCATAAAGGTCAAGGCATTGGAACTATTGGGCACAAGTTATAGGTTCAAACCCCACTAAGTCCACTAGATAAGATATGTTTTACATTCAATCCTTTATACCGTGTTTAGTAAATTCATGGCATAGTGGTAAGGTAGGTAAAGAAGATCATGAGATAAAATCCCATCAGATCCACTAATCTTTACCAGCATACTCACATGCCCAAATGTCCCATGTGGCAACCTTGCTTGGTCCATGTGGCAACTTTGATTGGTCAACTTTTCAAGCATTGATTGGTCCATGTGGTAATTGTTAATGTAACCATGTTGTGCCACGTGTCAACATTTATTTTACCACATGTCAATTTCTCACCTTGTCATGCATCATTTAGTGCCATATCACATTTCATCCTCATCATGACATGTGTCAATTCGTGAGTGCTCCTAATGCACATGTTTTTCCTCTAAACTTCCAAAGGCCATAACTTTTGCATATGATGTTTATTTGATCCCATTTAAAAATGTGTTAGAAAGCTCTTGATGAGCCCTATAACATAATGGAATTTTCATAAAATTTTGAAAGCATTATTTTTTACACAATCAATTTGAATTGATAATGGGGAATCCTCCTAGATCATTATGAGCTCTTGAAACAACATGGATATAGTGGAAAAGGATGTGGAAGAAAAGAACAAGGCATCCATGTTGCTATAGATCCTAACACACAAGAAACAAAAAGTGGTCTTGGATATTTTCCTTCTAAAATAACAAAAGAAACAAAAATACCCTCACTCAACATCAACACCATTATGTGTAGTTCCTCTAAGACAACTCTCACTATAAAACATCCTAAATTGATTAATACAACATGTGATGAATCTTTGGATTACTTTAAAGATGACGAAGCTTTGAAAGAAATGTTAGGAGTTTATGATAAGACATTTACTCCACCTAATAAATAGGGATTCACTTGTTCTATGGTTAGTACTAAACAAGTGGATGAAGCAAAGGAACTCCATGATGTTGACAAGGATAAAGAAGAAAATAATTATGAAATTCCAAGATAAAATGTACTCCCTATGGGAGATACAATCAACATATCGACGAATACATCTAATGAAGAAAGATTTATTCAAATAGGAAAGTGTCTTGATGAAGATGAATAAGAAGATCATGTAACATTATTACATGAATTTCATGAACTCTTTGCTTGGAATTATTTGGATATGCCAGGTCTCGATGCTAAGATAGTGACACACAACATAGTCCTTGAACAAGATGCTAAACTAGTAATATAGAAGATATGAAAGATGGAACCTAAGATAACTTTATTGGTGAAGGCTGAGATTGGAAAGATCCTCAAAGCTGGCTTTATATGATCTATTGACTATTCTCCATGGATATCAAACATTGTCGTAGTCATGAAACCTAATAATTGTACTAGGATGTGTATGGATTCTTGTGACCTAAATAAAGCATCTCTTAAAGATGATTTCCCCCTTTTAATATTGATGTGATAGTATATTTTACTACGGGACATATTTTTTGTTATTCATGGACGGATTCTCGAGATACCATCAAATCTTTATCAACCCTCAAAATCAATATAAGACAACATTTACTTCAACTTGGGGAACATTTTGTTGGGTGGTTATGCCTTTCGAATTAAAGAATATAAGTGCAACATATCAAAGAGCTATGACATTGATATTTCATGATTACCTATATAAGATTTTGGAAGATTATATTTGAACCGTAGATTTTTGGCTCCAATGCACTTCTCTAACTCTTCTAGGGTTTTTCACCTAAAGGAGAGAGATAGGGCCAAAAATGCTAAGGGGTTCATTCAAATTATGTTATGTGTGATGTTATTGAAGCTAAATGAAGTGACCTAAATGCAATTAATTGGTCTATATGATTGATTATGAATGCAAAACTAAGATTTAGGATATGTTGGAAAACACAATGTGATATGCAAACAATGAACTAAGAATGAATAACATGCAAAACAAAAAGAGAAAGGTTGAATCAGAGTGCACTTGGGCAAGATTTGAGGAATCTAGAATGGTCTAAATGTTGTAAATGAAATTACTAAAAATCAACAGTGGGACTCATTTGCCCAGGGTGGTGAATTAGTCCTGCTATTGGTGAAAAATGTTGGAAGCAAGTTTTTAACTATCGGGATCTAGAATCTGAAAAAACCTAGATTTTCAATCTTAAGGTGGGACTCATTCGCCATTGGTGGTGAATCATCCCTCTCCCAAAATTCTGAGAAATCAAGAGACAACTCTACAACACTAGATTTGGAAATGTCTGCTTGTCGGGTTGTCAAAGTCAATTTTGCAGGAAATGGAAATAATACCTTCTCCAAGCTTGAAATATGATTGATTTGACTTGAAGCACCTAGTTGAATTTTTGACCAATATTCAATCACCTAAATTCTTGTTAAATATGCATACCTAGGTCTACAAATACACATGTAAGAGGGGGAAAATGGTTGAGGGTTAGCAAATAGGGGTTTGCCTTGGTCAAACCCCACTTTGGTAACATTAAAACCTTAATAAAATAATGAAATACAAGAGAATGGTAAACAAATAACATGCAAATTCTATAAACTTACCAAACCCTTGTTGATGAAAATATGAAGTTATGTCAATGGATGCTCCAAAATGCCTGAATAGTGCTTGATTTGATGTTGTAAGATGCTTGAATGCTTGAATGTGATGTGTGATTGAATGCTTGAATGAATGGGGGTTGAAATGGATATAAAAACACCTATTTATGTATTCTTGTGCCTTTGTAACCTGTTAATACCTCATCACAGGCCGACATCAAGTTATTTTGAATAAAAAACTGAAAGAAAATTTAAAATATTTTGAATTTGGAGCCAAGGGGGACTCATTCGCCACCCATGGTGAATGGGTCCCGCCTAGGACCTAAAAATGGGTGTCGGGAATTAAGTCACATTTAATATAATTTGTCGGGTTTGCATTAAAAAATATAATTAATTAAGTCTTATAAGGGCATAAAAGGGTCAAATAAAGCATAAGAAAGGTGTATTAAATAGTGAAGTTATGCCTATAGAAGTGTGAAATCTTGTTACAAGACTTTACAACACTTCAAAATAGGACTTGATTAATGATGAAAAGGTGATTTTAGGTGAATTGTAATGAATAGAGTCTAGAAGAGTGTAGAAATGTTTCACAACACTTCACAACACCTTCACAAGATGTCAATATTTAAATTTTAGTACATAAATATGCATGTTCAAGCCACATTACAATATAAAATCAGAGCAAAATGGACAAAAAATCATGAAACAACACCTAAAAGGCCATAAAAATGACAAGGGGGCATTTTTATATGGTACATGTATCCCCCACTTTAGTTAGAGGAAGAACTTGCTTCAAACTCAAAAGTAGCCATGAACATCGAGAGGAGGGTTCAAATGCACTCATGTTAGCAAGATGGAATGACAATGATCAAGAGGGATGATCAAGCCCCCAAGATGAAGATCCCATGGAAAACTAAGCATAAGAAAAAAGGAAAACACAAGTGTTGAAATGATAGAATCAAATGAAGCTTTGATCATTTGTCCAACTAGTTATGGATTAGATCTAGGCTAGTTGTGAGAAAAAGAGAATGCATACTCACTCCGAGGTGAAAAAACCCATGGTGGTCTGTCGGGTGAGAGGGCCCATAATGTAAGATACATATGCTAGTTGGTATGCACTCACAAACACAAAGGTGGTTATGGGGAAAGGGAAAGTCATGCAGCTGAGTGGGCTTCCCACTCAACCATATCAAAGTTATGCCTCCTGATAACTTTAACAAGGCACCACAAAGGAAAATTTTTGTGCTTCATGATACAAGCAAAGCTTTGTATGCTTAGAACTCATGAACAAAAAGAAAGTACCACAAACATGTAAGTTGTGTTATGCAAGGTGGCAAAGATGTAAAATGTAAAATTACAAAAATGTAAATGCAAAAGATGTTCAAAGGAGTCTTGTTAAGTTCATGCAAGGTCAGTCACTTAGGGAACATTGTGTCTAATGTCTCTAAGAGAGGACCAATCAAAGAATAGTATATTCACAACTTAGGGGATACAATGTGTCACATTAGACCATTGAGAGGAATGTAATATGCTAAGATAGATCACACTTATGAAGGGAATCACACCCAATGGCATCCACAAAGTGACGAACGCATCATATAAACAACAAGGCTACACTAGGAACCAAAAATGAAAATGAATTATGGTAATGTATGCCCCCCACTTTAAAGGAATTTCCACACACTGTTCTATGAGAAATTACTTTAAAGTAGTGAAGGAAAAATGGAAAAGGAAAACCATAAATGAGAGCCAACTTAGAAAGCCCCTATGCCAAGTCATATGTTACTGAGTAAGGATACATCATGTACATGAAAAGGAAAAATAAATAAAAAGGAGGTTTCCCCCCAAAAAAGAACCAAACACATAAGGGATCTATGGTTTTGGGGTCAATATGTTCATTGTTGCAATGTTTTGTAAGGAGCTCATAACTATCATCATTCCCCAAAGCACATAGAATTGGAAGAATGACACAAAGAGAGAAGAAACAAAAGGAAAACAAAGTCCATGTTGGGTCAACATAGAAGAGACATTGTGGTCTCAATGCTTTGCATCATCCCCAAAAGGAAAAACAAGCGAAATGAAAATGAAAAGGTGAACGAAAAAGGAAAAAAGAAGCTTTTGGGTCAACATGAAGGAGACATTTCGGTCTCAATGCCTTGCACCATCAGAAGAAAAGACAAAGTAAAAAGGAAAAGGGACTAATTGGGTCAACATGGAAGAGACATAGGGTGTCTCAACGCTTTGCGTCATTCCCAAAAGGAAAACACAAAAGAAAAGAAAAAAAGACAAGAAACTTTTGGGTCAACATGGAAGAGACATAGGGTGTCACTACACTTTGCATCATCCCAAAAATAAAACACAAAACAAAAATGAAAAAGACAAGGCACAACATATAGAAGAAGAGAGGTACAAATAGAAGAAGTGTACGACAAGAGAGAAAACATTGAACACATTATATGGGGGAACACGATACACACATAAAAGAAAACTAAAAGTAAAATAAAAAGGAAAATAAATGCAAGAAGACTAGTAAGGTGAATACAATTCAACCATCTAACAAGTCATCTGCCTCCCAATCATGTTCAATATAATGTGAGGGTGATTGACTATCCAAAGGAAGAATTGCAATCGTTGAACTAGGAATTGTACTAGGTTCTTCACTTGGTGGATAGGATTTATCATTTAGGCTCATGGTAGATGAAAATAAAGAGTTTAAATTGTTATGCACTTCTTCATATATTTCAGCGATCTCCGCATCATCATCATCATCATCATCATCAAGTTTGATGACAATAGGAGGACGAAGGGTGATTTCCAAGGAAGGGTGTATCAATTGCAGTTGCATTTAATTTTATTTTGAATTTGTTGAGTTGTAAGAGTGGATTGAGTTATCATAGGTTGTTTTGTTTTTGAAGGGGGAAGAACATAAGAAATTGAAGAGGAAGGTTCAATCACTTTCTCTTTATCTTTATATACTTGTTTTATGCGAGGAGGTGTGACAAGATTGGTTTCATTTTTCCTTGGTCATTTAAATGATGGCAGGGAATTGTCTAAGGGTGGTTGTTCATGAGGTTGTATGGTTTGTTCAATTTTAGAATCTGGTTGAAGCATGGTTTCATCTATGATAGGAGGATTGAAAGTTGGCAGGGACATGTTACAAAGAGATAATTCGGCTATGTGTTTGGATTTGAACTTTTGATAGGTTATGTAAAAGAAGTCTTTACGAGGGGTAATGGGTTCCATAGGTGTGGGCCAAAAGGCTTCTAAGGAAAAATTAACTTTAGATGATAATGGATGAAAGCCACTATGGTGTATGGTAAATATTTCATTGTCATCTAGAAACTTCAAGCATTTGTGAACCACTGATGGGACTGCTTTCATTGAGTGTAGCCATGGGTGGCCTAGCAACAAATGAAACTGATTCGATTGTGGAATAATTGTAGTGTCCCTCCAGTTTCGACATACTGTTTAGTTTGATTCTGCTTGATAGATGTTTTAGATTGCTTTGATATTATGTTGTTTCATTTCAGAGCTGATTTTGGATACTATGTTGTTTTAATTTTGCGGATGATACTTTGACATCCTAGTTATTTGGTTATGTTAGTTTGATGATACTGTGATAGAATCATGTACATTTTATGGTTTAATTGTTTATGATTATTGCTTATGTTATCATGTTGATATGATTGTATATTATTGATCTTTTTTGTTTGTGTCGGTGAAGAAGACAGTGTGGCATTACTCATTCGTGAGTACCCTGCCACGCTGCAATTCTTATTCACACTGTGTTTTCTAACATGAGTTTATATATATACATGTTTTAACCTTGATGTTTTCCTGCAGACACAGGTACCGGGTAACAGCTCTACCTGCTTGTCAAGTTTGAGTGTACCCTAATTCATTATAAATATGTTGTCGGAGGTATTGACAGGTCTTTTTAAACCATCGTTCATTTTTGAACGAGTATCTCTGTTTTACCTCGTGTAGCCCAATTTGTCTTGTCATGTTCAAACATATATTGTTTTGTGTTTGCGAATTTATAATATTTAATCTTATTAAATGTTTATTAATATTTCAACCAATGTTAATGATTTAATTTATTAAGTTAAATTAAATAAGTTATTTCTTTGCAATGTTGTAATTAAAATAATATTATTGTTGTTTTTGTTGTGAAAATTAAACAGAAAATTGTTAGATTCAGCAATCAAATGTTATGGAATAATTACTCTTTGAGTTGAATGATATAAGTGTTGATTTGGTCATAAATCCTATAATAAAATTTAGGTCTTTTCTTTTACCTATATCCAGTCCTTCCTACGCCATCACATTGTACCATTATTGATGATGTTAGATATATATATATATATATATATATATATATATATATTGATGGTCTTCATAGAATTTGGCGATACTATATCCTATCTTCTTGTCTTAACCCTCTGAATTTTGCAGAAGAAATCCATAGCATGTGTAGGGTATAACTAGTAGAATAATAAACTTGATACCGGTACTGTTAATAATTGTAATTCTCTTTTATTGAATTTTTGAAGATAAAGTCTTCCACTAGTATTTTTATTTATTTTCAACTATAAAATGACAGCTTACAATTTTAATATATAAAATTTGTCCTCTAAACCTGGGCGCAGCCATTTTAAACTAAATCTATTGGCTATGTAATTGACTATTGTCTCGGTGATTAGAATTTGGCCAATGCTTATAATTTCTAAATACGTATTACATTTACCTCTTCACCCGTGCGGCTGTAGATAAGATCTATTTCCTATTTAGTGCCTGTAATTGTGGAAACAGTTTTATTTGAGAAGAAGTTTTCTTCAAGTGATAAATTGCTAACTGAAAGATAATTAAAAAGGGGGGATCCAGAGTAAATGATAGGTTGAATTGGTCGAGCATATTAGGAAAAATGGGGTTGCACTTCAAAAGGGACGGGATTTGGTTATCTGAGGGCTAGAAAATTTTTGTAGGATGGCAGCTGGCTTTGGGGGAAAATTGGGGAAACTGTTTATAGAGATCATGAGGATTTGGAGTGTTGAAGCTGCTTCGGGATTTTTATTTTTGACAATACTTTCAGCATAGTGAATGAAATTTGACCAAGTTTTGACTAGGCTTGAGGTTCTGTTCGAAAAAGAAAATTTTGGGAAATTCAAATGGCCAGGGACGTAATAAAGCTTTGGAGAATCAAAAGTAGCAGCGGGAAGCATAGAATCAACCACTAATTTGTGCATCAGATTTTGTCTCCAAGAGTCCAGGTTCCTTGCTAACTTTAATTTCCTAATTCTAATGGGTAAAGATGCAGAAATTGTATTCCCTCTTGAAATTAAGTATAGATGCTGGGATGGGATTCTTAGAGATCTAATAGTATTTGCTTTTAGTCTGAAAATTATTGTTTCAGAAGTTTTGTTATGAGTTCTTATTCTCAATAGTTATATCTCTGTATTCGTGTTTGAACATCGTTTGAGCATGGTTTCTTTCTTGTACTCTTGTGCACGCTTTGTCACTTAGGCGTTATTGTTCTATTTCACATGTTTCCTCTTTGAAGCTATTCTTGATTCCCTCAGAACTATCACATGGGTGGAAAGTAATCATTTGGTATTTTAAATTTTGTGTTACCAGTCATTGCCTTGTTCTTTTTATGCCCTATTGTAATATGACGCCATACCAACTTATATTAATGGATTTGTGTTCTTTGCACCATTATGTTTTAGCTTTAAGATAGTTGCTTACAGAAGCTAGGAAAACTCTTAGCATTTGATGCATGACTATGGGCTTAATGCCGCTATCTATGGACATTGAGTTTATGGGAATCTAGTTCTCCAAGTTTTACCCAGACGCGCCTTTGATATTTATTTCTGGATAAGACTTTAAAGTGCAGCAAGAGTAGTGTGTATTTTCCTTCTTATTCTGTCGCAGCTGCAGTCTTTGAAACTCAAATATTGCCCTGGTTTTATTAACCTTCTTGATTTTACTGGTGACCTGTCATCACCCCATCACTGGAACATAGAAGGGAGTGGATATTTATTTAGCTCCCTGATTCCTTTCTCAACCTGTCACGACAGCAACCATTGAATATGGTGGAGTGTATAGATTTAAATAACCTTCTTGATTCCTTTGCAATCTATTCTGCGGCAGTACTTGAACATGGAAGGGCATATAGTTTTAAATAGCCTCCCTGATTTTATTGGAACCACTCACAATTGCAGCACTTGAAGACAAAATGTTGTAGAGGTTTAAATAATCTCTCTAATTTCTTTGTCTTCCAATTTTTGCTGAAACACTTGAACGTGATAGGAAGTTATAGATTTTATTATACCTTTTTGATACCAAAGATCTACACCCAAACTCTTTCTTGTAATATTTGTTGTATATGCTTTGTTTAACTTCTTTTTAAAACTCGTACAACCTAGGAGGAGTTCCTCTGTCCTCCTGAAGAAGAATTAAATATACCTTATTTTAAAATGTTGTTGATGTGTCTCTTGCTATCTCTGCACTGTGTATATAACCAAGGCTTTCATTTGCTTTCATGAGAATTAGGGATCTGAAAGGAAAGTCTTGATAACGTCTTTATTGAGAAAATGTTTTTCCTTCTACGCCTTACATTTAGTTTATGAGTTTCGTATGCATATAGCATAATAGCTCAGCATATCTCCTGTGTATGGCATGGGGATTTCCTGTTGTAAGTTTTAAAAAAAAAAATGAAGAATGGCATGAATAAGTTATAATTTAACGTGCTTGAACTGTGTAAGAAATGCCTCTAAATTTCTGATAATTAATGCATGTAATGGAGTTTTATTTGCATGGCGTTATCCTCTATTCTTACACAGAAGGAGAAAGTAACAGATGATCTCATTCCTTTTGGTTGATAACTTTTATCTTCAGACTCTATAATTAACAATTTCATTTGTTCAAATTTTTCTTTCTGTGCCTAAGTTTAAGTTAAATATCCCTGAGTTTGTTGAAGTCAGCGCTATTATATATATATCTATCTAATTCATGAACAAGTATAATGCTATTATAACATTTGATATTATAAGTAACTGATTGAGTGATTATCATTAAACCCAAATCTTATTAAAATCCTTTGAATAGGCCTAAGTATTGTACAATTTAAATGCAGCAGTCGAGACTCTTAGTTATCCATAATAGATTCAATAATTAACCTAGATAACTTAAGTATAAGGCACTTGGCGCTTTACCTAACCTCTTAAGTTAGGATATTCATTTAATAACTTAACTCCAGTTCGAGTTACCTTTGCGTGCTATAACAGTTGTAGGATCCTTGAAAGGAGGTCATGGATTTGTAACTATTAATTGGTAGATTTTAATGAAGCATTAATATAGATGAAATGTAAGTCTTGAATAAGAAAATGGTGATAGGAAGGATTATTAGTTTTCTTCTTACTCTCAAATGGTTAATTTATAGATGTAAGGATTTATATTATTTTTTTTCCTATAATAGTAATATACGTTTTCTTTTCTTGAAATTATTAGTGATACAACAATATCAATGGATTGTTTAATATGAAATTTTAATTCACAAGGATTGAAAAGTTGAAATTATTGGATAGATGTGTATACAATGATGTTATTTATTTTCATATCTTCAAAGCCTTTGGAAGTGAAAAGAAAGTATATTCAAGTATTTTACATTTTATTCATATTGATTTATTACAATGAAATATGCTAGGGGTTATAGCTTCTTTTCTTTATGTTTGGTTGTTGTTTAAGGAATCTTCTTAGAGACCATGGTTTGTTTCTAGTGGGAGATGTAAACCTATGTGGTTTTAAACTTTACGACTGATAGCTACCCCTAGTCTTGTGATGTTGAGTCATGTTATAGAAAGAGTGGCTTGCGATAGGGGCCAAAATCTGGAAGTGATTGTCTGGGTAACCTATCGTAGGTGTGTTAATTAAGTGAAAACCTAACTAATGTATCAGGGGTTGGGTTGTTGTAAACACTAATTCAGATAATGTTTGCCTTGCCTACTTTCTTAACGCTCGTTCATATTAAGAAAAGGCTGAGAAGGCCTGGAATGGCAAGTCGCCATCTTGTCCTCTTGAAAGATGTAACAACTCCACATTAGTCTGCTTAGGGGCCGGGAATCGGTAGAGACTGCCAGGGTAACTCTTGGTGAGGGCTAGTAGTCTAGGAAGATTCACTAGGGTAACCTATCCCGACAATGTGATGACACTCTTAGTCTATATCATGATGGTGTTCCTTATGTTCAGATTTCTTTAAATGTGATTTGTTAATTGGATTTGTATATGTTTTGATTTGTGATCATTATGTGGTGATGTGAATTTGTAAACCACGTAAACGTTATGTTCTATCTTCTTTGCTTGTGGACCTGTCAATATCTCCTAGCACGGAGGGAGTGGACCTTTGGGTTTCACGTGGTCACGAGGAAACCATGCTCTATCTTCCTTATATTTTCTTGCAGTTGATCTCATGCTTGCAGCAGATTCTAGTTACCTTTTGGATCGTGACTGTGGATGTGAAGTATGTTCGAGAATATGGACATCCGTTATGTTGTGATCACTTTCTACTTTGTAAACTCACCTCTTGTATAAGAGTGTACTCATTGTACCATCTTATTGTTGTATTGAGATTTGTTGAAATCTCTCATTTTGTAATTTGTTCAATTGGATATTTGATTATATTAAGTTATGTAAACTGGAATATTTGTGACATCGGTTTTGTACTTGAATTATGATAATGTATTGAGTTTATTTAATATGTTTATGTAACACTGTCTTGGAAACTTTATAACATCTGTGTAATCAATTAACTTTAAAAAAAAAATTATTCGATTAACTTTACTCATTACACTTTGTTATAACAGTAACCAAGGTGGGGCGTTGCAATAATTAAAAATGTTAACTCCAAGGTTTTGGGTCCTATTTGTAAGTGGAGTACGATCAATCTGATTGTAGGGCACACAAAACTAGTATGTGTTTTAATCCATGCAGTTGGTTTATTATAGTCATCTTGATTTAGATTATGTAATACTAGAAATTCTTTCATGATCACATTCTCACCACAGGTAGGATCTATTAATATCCCATTGGTGGGCTTATCATAGATTCTGCTGGCTATGTAAAGAGGACCATTGGGAAGCTTTTGAAGTATATCTTTAGAAAAAAAAATTGATATCAAGATTTTTGTTGGTTGGGCCCTTATGAGGGATAATCTCTATCACACCCATAACTTCATCCATAGGATTAACTTGGGTAACATTTGGAGTTATATCATGTTGTTCTTTATTTGTATCAACGTTCATGACTTGAGGATTTGAAGGTTCACTAGCCTTGACAAATGAATTATTGTGGTTAGGCATGGGATTGGTAATTACTTGTAAATTCTAGTTAGGGGGTGAAACAAACTTATTACCTTGATCATTAACACCTACAATGGACAAATGGCCCGAATCAATGAGGTCTTGAACTAAATGTTTGAGACACTTACATTGTTCAGTGTCATGGCCATTTTGGAGATGAAAATGGAAATAAGCATTAGGTTTAAATGTGGGTGGTATAGGTTTTGTGGTATCAAGCAGTTTGACGGTAGGAAAAGTGATCATTTGTTGCTGGAGCAATTGGTTCATTGTATTATGAAGGGTATCAGGTAAGGGAGTAAATTGTCTCTTTGGGTCCCCATAGGTATAACACACCATTGATTTAACAAATGCTACTTGACTTGGGATAGGTGGATTTGGTTGTGGTTGACGAGGTTGATTGAACTGTAAAAAGCCTCTATTTGGTTTGAATTTTTTTTGATTGTTGGTTTGATTGTTGTGTTCAGGCATTTTAGCTTGGTTAGAAGTGGATTTTGAATCATGACTTGAAACTAAGTTATGGTATTCACATAGGGTTGTGCATAACTGCATGAACAAAGGGAATTTCATCATAGTTATCTTATCTTGAATTTTTGTGTGTAAGTTTTTGATAAACATCTTCTACAGATGTGAATCAAGAATTTTGACATCTACTTTAGCATATAATGACTGATAACATGAAATAAAATTAGCGACTTTCTCATTGGCATTTTTCTACAACACATTAGGTTAGTCATTGTCTTTTTAGGGGTCATATGAACTTGGAAGTGACTTACAAAGGAATCTACAAGCTCATTAAATGATCGTATGGAATGATTGGGTAAGTTGGAAAACCAATCTAATGCAATGTCTTTCAAGGTACTAGGAAAAATTTTAGCTAAGAGTTTATCATCAAGGAAAAAATAATTGCATAAAGCTGTATAAGCATTGAAATGGTTAATAGGGTCTCATTTACCTTCGTATTTCTCAAACCTAGGCATTTCTATCCCTTGTGGCATCTGTGTGCATAATATTTCTAAAGATAAAGAGTTACTATGAACATGGTATGTTGGTGGAGAGGTTTGACCTTGGCTAATGGTGGAAATTTGTTGTTGCATGGATGAAACATTATTAAGGAGTTTTGTAATGATGGGATCGGGGTAAGTGGTTTGTGGTGGAAGAGAAAATGATGATGGAGTGTATGTAATGTTAGGGGAAGTGAAAGGAACACTAAGAGGGGTGAAGTTAGTGGAAGGTACTTGTGATGCCACAAGAGAACTAGGAATGCTAGTTGGAATTGGGAAAGAAGGAGCCACATAACTAACCTAGTGCATAGTTGTGGTGACTTGTGGGGTGGTATAAGTTGGTATGGATGCTATGGTTGAAGGAGGAGGAACTTGAAGCACTCCTTGGCTTACAACAATGTTTGTGAATGGGGAAGTGGAGGAGGAATGTATATTGTAAATCTCAACAATCTTCTTCATAAATTGCAAGCCATCATCACTTTCAATCAAATGATGAAGGTTTTCTATCGTGGGTAGGGCTATGGAGGAAATTTTTTCAAGTGAATTTTTGATGTAAGTGTGCAAAATCCTCATGGATATTAGTTACCTTTTCTTGAGGGATGGAGTTGTTTTGTGTGTCAACATTCATGGGATGAAAGGTGATAGAATAGAAGTAGTATTTGTTGGCATATGGCTTCTAATTTTGTCATTGATGGCAACTAAAGTCATCCCCATGGTCCGTAGTTCAGTATCTAGTCATACTAGCAGATCAAATAGATTACTATGAATTACTGGTAGATTACTTGTGGAATAGGGTATCTAGTCAAATAGCTTCACCAGATCATCATTTTTTGTTGTGGATCTCTGGAATTTCTTCTTGAGCACATGGATCTTCTTATCATTGATTTTTGTGGTGTTGCATTAGTTGCAATACAAGTTTAGAGGTCCGATAGGATATTTTTTGTTTATTTGTTTGTTGTAGCTGACTCAATGAATGTGGCATGATGTGGATGCGTTAAGTGAAATAATTTAAGATGTTTTTATGTTCAAATGATTAATTTTGGGTCCTAGCTATGGGATAGCCAACTTGTTTGGATATGCATCAAATTGTTCATGTTATTGGGCCAACAAATTGTAAATATTCTTAAGTTTTATTGAGTCGACTTGTATTGATTAAATCTGTAGGTGCAGATATATTTAGTGGATCGATTACATCATTTTGTATAATGAAGAAGGTTTATATGTGTATTTTGTGAATATATAAGGAGCATTTGAGTGATATCATTTATAGTTTCACTTGTGCATAAAGAGTTTGTGTGTGAACTTGAGCAAATCAGAGCAGAAGTTTGATATCAGTCAAAAGGATAGAAGTTCGTCATTAGAGCTTAATCGAAACTATAATCAAGCATAAGTAGATGCTATCTAATCAATTCATTTTATTTTGGATCTATTCCAATACTTTGTAAGGGCAGTGAGCCCATCCTCTTGAACAGTGAGCTCTAGTTATTGAGCCTGAATGCAAGTGCATTCCCATTTTGTAATATTTCTTTTGGGTATACTCGGAACTTATTGTGGATTGACATCCACCATGGTTTTTCCCCTAACAGGATTTCCACATAAAAATTTGTGTGTTATGGTTGTGTGGTTTCTTGCTTTCTTTCTTTGCATATTATTTTTTGTTAAATGTTCTAAGTGGATTGAAGGTCAGAATAATAAAGTTAATTTTTGCACGACACTGATTCACCCCCCTCTCAATGTTGCTTGTTTCCAACAATTGGTATTAAATAAGTCTAACAGCTTGGGGAGATCTTGGAAAGTGTTCTCAATGGATACAATTAGTCTTCAATGACAACTTATGGTGGCCTTGGATGATCTTGACCAATCAAAATATGAGATTTGGTAACTACAAGAAAATATTGAGAATGCAGAAAAATTCATCCAATCATTGAAAGACAAGGTCAATGAATCAAGGGAGAAAAGAAATGAACTATGTGGTCAGCTCAAATAGAAGAACAAAAGTGTAGATTATGAACAACTTAGTCTAGCTCTGAAAGAGAAAACATAAGAATGTGAAAAATTTTGCAAGGAAAATGCTACCTTGAAGTGAGAAATGGAATCCACTATGATGAGAATGACCAAGGAGCTTGAGCATAGAAAGAAGAATGAAGAAAATATTGCTCAGTCCTTGAAAGAAAAATTTGAAAAATGTAGCTGACTAGATAATGAATTGGAGTAGTCCAAGAACAATGAAGAAATGCTTGAAAAGGAGCTTGATGACCTCAAAGATGAACTCAAAGCAAGCTCAACCAAACTTGATGAACTAATCAAGGGAGAAAGGAATGATGGTGATAGATGAGGTCTTGGATATGAAGAAGGAGAAAGATCTAGATCTGGACAAAGGAGCTCTGGACAAAGAAATTATGGACAAGAAAAATTCAGACAAGGAAATCATATGAATGGACCTAGAAGAAATCTAGTAAGGAAACCTAATGCTCAAAGATTTAATGGATATTATTATGCCTACAACAAATTTGGTCATATGGCTTCTTAGTGTAGAAGTAGAGTAAACACAAGTAAACCATCATTCTCAGGTCAATGTTTTCATTGTTATAAGTATGGTCATAAGTCAAGTGAATGTAGAATTGAGATGCATAACTTTCATAGAAATGTCAGATGTTATGCATGCAAAAAATTTGAACATATTGCTAACCAATGAAGATCAAGACAAAGTCAGTGGAACAGTTGGCCAGGACAGAGAAGTGTTGTGTGCTATAGCTGCAATGAATTTGGTCACACTTCTAGATTCTATTGGAATAGAAGAGGTATGGTAAAACAGAACATCCAAATGGATGTTAAAGGAAAAGGGAAAGTTACTAATAATGAGATCAAGAAGCAAATGTAGAAGAAATGGGTGAAGAAGAATCCCTCTATAGAAGGAAATGGATCCACAGTAGAAGCCACTTCTGGTAACACCTTAGGAAATTAATTTCAGGTCTCTGGCATAGGAGGAGCTATCAAGAAAATCCTAAATCCCCCTACAAGTGATTGGTACTGGAATTCAAATGATTTTAGTAGAAAATTTGATACTTCTGAGACATTTTGAATTGAATTTAAGGTGTTAGTGAAGAATTTTGGAGATCCTCATAAGATTTATTTGCCTTGGAACATAAGGATAGAAAACCGATTGAGTTAGGGCAAGGGAATTTATTGCAAAAGTTAGGAGTTAGGTTCAAGGATAATAAAAGAATGGTTTTCACTCTCATTTGTCACATTGCATTTGAGGAAAGAGGTTTGAAAAGCTCTAAAGTGGTCATTTTAAAATTGAGAGAGATTCAAGCATAGAAGAGAATCTACGATCAAATTCTATTTCATCTCTTAAAGGTATTTATTGCAAAACCCTAAAAATATATTTGCTCGCAATTATGTCTGCTCCTCTGTTAATCAAAATTAAGGATAGGTACCATCCAAAATTTAAATGGCATATGTATAATTATGTAGATACAAAGCCCTTAGGTTCATTTTCATTAGTGTCGTACGAAGTTCTACACATTGAAGATGTTAGGGCATATGTGCACACAAATATTGAAGATTTGGGTAGTTCACAGTTATTGGAATTGTATTTGCATCACATAGTTCAGGAAGACTTCACTGTGAAACCAAAATTCAAAACTAGAAGACAAGAAATTTGTGCAATTCACAAAATTCCCAATATTTGAAGATGAGTGGGTTCAATATATTCTAAGCCATGTCCATGATGAGTTCATGTGGCTGGAAGTGCCATTCAAAATCTTGAAGGAAGCTATTTGTGTAGTTACAAGTTTAAATTCCATCGACAGACTTCCAGTTTTGAAGTCTGTGAAGAATGATGAGGTTACTAGAGTGACTGGTTTGCATTGGGACAAAAGGGCAATGACAATAGATGATATTGCTGAAATGGATGTAAAATTTGCATCTATGGTTATAGGTTACAAGATTTACCTCTCAAGCCAGGAGAATTTTTTATTTGGCACAACCATTTATGTAGCATATGAAATGATTAAAAAAAATGAAAATTATGATCTATGTGAATTGCTCATAGTTCAACTATTGGAGAATCTAAGAAAAATCAAGAAGGACAAGAAGAATGTATTCAAGTTCAGAAACTTGTTGATCTATCTATACTTTTACTTCTCGGATGAGGTACCAGGAGTTGGTAAAGTTCAATGGTGTAATGATGTGCCAGTAGTGGTTCAGATCTGGGTTAAGTTATGTGGTCTTGGTGATCGACAAACCCGCAACACAATTCTGTGGGGACACTTTAAAAAATTTCAAAGCTTGATGCACACCAGAGAGAGAATTCCTACTACAGTAGTGGAGCAATATAAAGACACCATATGCTTCATGATAGAAATTGATAAGTGTCACATGGAATTTTTTGATCCTAGAATAGTCTAGATCATGCCTATGGGATATGAAGTTGATGAAAAAATTCTAAGGATGTATGCAAAACACCCGCTGAATTCCCCACTTGATCATAGTGAAGAAAGATTTGGTACTTATGCAGAGAAAAGCTTACAAGTTCATTTTGACTTGAGAAAGCCCATGTCAATCAGAAAGGTAAGAAAAGAAACATAAGATTTTGCAGAAAGTATGGGTCTTCCAGTGGAAAAACTGAAAGAACTTAGAAGGTAAAGAGACAAAGTTGAAGCATCTAAGAAGAAAGAGAAGGGAGAATCAGCTGGTCTAGGAATATCTTCTATTAATACTAGATCTACCAGGAGCTCCCCTACTACACAGTTAAATAAAGTTGAAGCCTCTGAAAGTAGAAAGAAGAATAAAATCTCAAGAACTTACAAAGCTGTATCCGTAGATGAGAGGATGAAACAAAATCAGAAGTATTCAGAGAGATAAAGGCTGTTGGGACTCATGCTATCAAACTGAACAAGAGAAAACCTTTTGGCAAAGGTGAAGAAGCAAAGAAAAAGACCAAAGTTGACAAGCCTAGAATGTTTGTGGACAAAGTTGACAATGCAATAGTAAATTATGGGAATCTCATGCCACTCTATGACCTGTATGAGACTTTTGATGAGTTTTGTAAGAAGATTCTTGAAGAAGCTACAGTTAAGCACTTGCATGTTTTCAATAAAACTTTGGTTGAAATCATGTCTAGCTTGCCTATAAGCCTATATGAAGCCTTGGAATCCAGGAGAGAGAGTGCTAGAAAAAAGGAAGAAAATTTAAGGAAAAGATTTCTCGTCGATTTGTGCCCTAAAATGTCAACTGAAGAAATGGATTTATTTCTTCAAAAAGCTAAAAAGGAATTCAAAAACAAGTCGAGAGTAAATAATCTCATGATTGGTGACACTGATGTTATTATCAATGAAACTAAGCTAGTTTTTGAAGATTTTTTGTCAAAAGAAAGGATAAATATTGAGGAGATTAATACTAAACATGTTCAAGGCAATGAAGTGAATGTCAAGGTAAATGAATTAGAAGAAGGGAATGCATATGAGGAGAACATGAATTTGTATGATCCTCTAGCATTTGAGGATATTCTGACTTCTCCAAATAAGGAAAATATAGAGACACCTATGGTAACTAAGGTCCAAGTTGAGGTGATTGCTGAAGAAAAGGATGTGCATACTAAAGAAACTGAAATTCCTATAGTCAAACTTGAAGCTAAATCTAAGGATGAAAAAGGAAAGCATCAAGAAATCAGAATAGAGAAGGTGAAGGAATCTATGTTGGAGAAACATGATGATTCAAATCTTGAGTTGGATGTAAACTCAATTAACCTTTCTACTCTATCTCCAATTCAGATGTTGAAAGTTTCCAACATTTCCCAAGCTAAAGCTAATGAGAGGATATTGAAAACTCACATTGAGGATAATGAATTGCTAAAACTTGCATTTGGAGTTCTACATAAATTGATTCCTACACATGTCATGGACCCATCAGGCTCCTCCTCTGATGAGTTGAAGAAGTTAATAAATTCTATAGATTATGATTTCAAATCTTTTGAGAAATCAGCTCTACCTAAAGTGAAAAAGGAGTTCAAGGCGAAGAGAGTTGGCAGCCTAAAAGAATTGATTGCTAAAGACAAAGCTCTATTGAGTACTTGCATAGAGAATTTTCAAGGTGCTATAGCTGAAGAAGGAAAGGTGTACAAATCCTGCTTAGTATTGTCCAAATTTACTAAAGCAAATGAGAAACAAGTGAAAGACATTGAGCAGCAGTTGGTTACTACTTCCAACACTTTTGATCCATTACCCTGTAGTGTTTGTCATCAAGAAAGTAAGGTAATGTCTATGCTCAATCAAATAAAGAATTTGAAGTTGGAAAATGAGAGGATTATTAGCAGAGTATGTGAACTCAAGGGGCTAATAAGTCCAAAAATTGAGACAATGGTAAATGATCTGAAAGAAGCTAAAGGTGTTGTGACCGCTCTTGATCTAGTAAGTCTTGAAGCTACAAAAACCTTGTCATATCTTCTATGTGGTCATATTACCATTTTGTAAAGTCTGAAAAGTGTGCGGGACTCAAACTTAAGTGGACTGAAGAATGTCTTTACAAACGTCTTCAAATTTTTGTAAGTCTCAGGATATGTTTGTACAGTTCTTACAATTTTAGATTCCCTAATTTTTTCATTGATGTTAAAGGGGGAGAGAGTGAAGAGAAAGAAAAATGTCTTGATATTCTTAGGGGGAGTAATATTTTGTATTTTGGCAGTGTGCTTATCAGTTTCAACAATTAGTCATTTTTATAAGTGTTTCCATCAATGCCAAAAGGGGAGATTGTTGACATATGGCTTCTAATTTTGTCATTGATGGCAACTGAGGTCATCCCCAGTTTGCAATTCAGTATCTAGTCATATCGACAAATGAAATAGATTACTGTGTATTACTAGCAGATTACTTGTGGAATAGGGTATCCGGTCAGATAGCTTCACTAGATCATCATTTTGCGTTGTGGATCTCTAGAATTGCTTGTTGAGCATGTGGATCATCTTATCATTGAGTTTGGTGGTGTTGCATTAGTTTCAATATGAGTTTGGAGGTCTGATCGGATATTTTTTGTTTATTTGTTTGTTGTAGCTAACTCAGTGAATGTGGCATGATGTGGATGTGTTAAGTGAAATAATTTAAGATATTTTTTATGTTCAAATGATTAATTTTGGGTCCTAGCTATGGACTAGCTGACTTGTTTGGATACGCATCAAATTGTTCATGTTATTGGGCCAAAAATTTGTAAATATTTTTAAGTTTTATTGAGCTGACTTGTATTGATTAAATCCCTAGTCATGAATATATTTAGTGGATCGATTACATCATTTTGTATAATGAAGAAGGTGTATTGGTTTATGTTGTAAATATCTAAGGATAATTTGAGTGATATCATGCATAGTTTCACTTGTGCATAAAGAGTTTGTGTGTGAACTTGAGCAGAGCAGAGCAGAAGTTTGAAATCAGTCAAAAGGACAAAATTTTGTCATTAGAGCTTAACCAAAACTGTAATCAAGCATAAGTAGATGCTATCTAATCAGTTCATTTTCTTTTTGATCTACTCCAATACTTTGTAAGGGCAGTGAGCCCATCCTCTTGAGTAGTGAGCTCTAGGCAGTGAACCTGAATGCAAGTGCATTCCCATTTTGTAATATTTCTTTTGGGTATACTCAGAACTTATTGTGGATTGACCATCCACCATTTTTTTTCCTCTTATAGGATTTCCACATAAAAATCTGTGTGTTATGATTGTGTGGTTTCTTGCTTTCTTTCTCTTCATATTATTTTTGATTAAATATTCTAAGTGGATTGAAGGTCAAAATAATAAAGTTAATTTTTGCACAACACACTGATTCACCCCCCATCTCAATGTTGCTTGTTTCCAGCAGTATTGTCCATTCCTAATGCACCATTGTCCATACTAGGAGTAGGAGCTCTTGAGATCCCAAGGTCCACAACGAAAGTGTTATCATGAGAGGCAATGAGTTTAGAACTTCATCTTACTAAAGTATTATCAATGGGGCACCAAACACTCGTACAAGTACCACAAAATATGGGGTGAATGGAAATGCAATGTAATCTAGGAGTTTTAAATGAAAAAAAAAAAAAATTGCTAACTGTAACCAACAAGTAACTATAGAAATCATAAATGCCAAAAAGTACTATGTAAAAAGTGCAAAGAGACTGATTCGTCCAAGATGGCGAATGAGTCCTAGTATGATATTTTTGTGGTTTTCAAAAATTTTAATGTGGTTCTAATACTTTTTATAATGCAATTAAAGATGCAAAATGCATATTTTTCAATTTTTTCAATGATATGCAATGAAAAAATGAAATCTAAATGAATCTTTCACTAATGCAATATGAGAAGTCTTAGAAGGAAAAAACAAAACAATATGCTAATTGAATGTTGATGCAAATGTAATCTAGGATGTAATATGAAAATGAGATCAGAAATTCAAATTGTTCAAAATTTATGTTCACCAAAATGAACTGTAGATTTTTGGCTCCAATGCACTTCTCTAACTCTTTTGGGGTTTTTCACCTAAAAGGAGAGAGGTAGGTTCGAAAATGCTAAGTGGCTCATTCAAATTATGTTATGCGATGCTATTTAAGATAAATGAAGTGAACTAAATGCAATTAAGTGGTCTATATGACTGATTATGAATGCAAAACTAAGATTTAGGCTATGTTGGAAAACACAATGTGATATGCAAACAATGAACTAAAAATGAATAACATGCAAAATAGAAAGAGAAAGGCTAAATTAGAGTGCACCTGGGAAGGATTTGAGGAATTTGGAATGGTTTGAATGTTGTCTAAAATTGTTGAAAATTGATAGTGGGACTCATTCACCCAGGGTGGTGAATTAGTCCTACTATTGGTGAAAAAATATTGGAAGAAGTTTCTGATTGTTAGGATCCAGAATTTGAAAAAACCTAGATTTTTAGTCTTAAGGTGGGTAGTATTCACCACTAGTGAAGAATCAATCCTCTCCCAAAATTCTAAGAAATCAAGAGACAACTCTCGAACACTAGATCTAGAAATGTTTGTTTGTCAGGTTGTTGAAGTTAATTTTGCAGGAAACGAACAAAATACCTTCTCCAAGCTTGAAATATGATTGATTTTACTTTAAGCACCTAGTTTACTCATTGAACAATCTTCAATCACCTAAATTCTTCTTAAAATTGCATGCCTAGGTCTGCAAACACACATGCAAGAGGGTAAAAATGGTTGAGGGTTAGCAAATAGGGGTTTGCCTTGGTCAAACCCCACTTTGGTAATCAAACCCTTAATAAAATAATGAAATACAAGAGAATTATAAACAAATAACATGTAAATTCTATCAAATTACCAAACCCATGTTGATGCAAATTTGAAGTTATGTCAATGGATGCTCCAAAATGCTTGAATAGTGCTTGATTTGATGTTGTAAGATGCTTGAATGTGATGTGTGATTAAATTATTGAATGAATGGGGGTTGAAATTGATGTAAAAACACTTATTTATACATTCTTGTGCCTTAGCAACCCATTAATACCTCATCACAGGCCAACATCAAGTGATTTTGAATAAAAACCTAAAAGGAAATTTAAAATATTTTGAATTTGGAGTCAAGGGGGACTCATTCGCCACCCATGGAAAATGGGGGTGTCAGGAATTAAGTCACATTTAATATTATTTTTCAGTTTTACATTAAAAAATACACTTAATTAAGTCTTATAAGGGAATAAAAGGGTCAAATAAAGCATAAGAAAGATCTAAATAATGAAGTTATGCCTAAAGAAGTGTGAAATCTTGTTACAAGACTTTACAACACAATCAAAATAGGACTTGATTAATGACAAAAAGGTGATTTTTAGGTGAATTGTAATAAACAAAGTCTAGAAGAGTGTAGAAATTTTTTACAACACTTCACAAGATGTTATTATTTAAATTTTAGTACATAAATATGCATGTTCAAGCCACATTATAATATAAAATCAAAGCAAAATAGACCAAACATCATGAAACAAGACCTAAAAGGCCATGAAAATGACAAGGGGCCATTTTTCTACGACACAATGTTGATGATAATATTCTAGCTAAATCTTTAACTCGACAAGACAATGTTACAACCCTTCGGGAGATCTTTGAAAGAATGAGAAAGTACATGTGATTGAATTTGAAAAAGTGTGTCTTTGGTGTAGATAGTGGAATTTTTTAGGTTTTGTAGTATCTCACAGAGGAATTGAGGTGGACAAAAAAAAATTGATGCTACCATTAACATGCCACCTCTTAAAAACATCTCTTAGTTACATACCCTACAAGGGAGAATTCAAGCTATTTGTCATTTTATAGCATCCTTAGCAGACCGAACATTACCCTTTACACGACTTCTTAAGAAGGGAGTTTGAAGTTTAAGTTGAATGAAGATTGTAAATTTTTTTTTGAGAGTTTGAAAGATTATCTCATTTATTACATTAGTTGAACTTTGATTGATTATGAGAAATGATATACAATGATAGAAAAACAATATTTGGCTCTTGTATTAACTATTATTAAATTGAGACATTACTTGTTAAACATAGAAATACATTTGATGACAAAGTTCAATCCTTTAAAACATCTTTTTGATAAAATTGGTTTATCAATACATTTACCTAAATGGGTTATGTTGTTAGTTGAGTTTGATCTTAATTTTTTCTCTCAAAAGGAAATCAAAGGAGAAGCCTTAACCGGCCATTTATTTGATGCTCCTTCTCCACTAGCACTACCTAATATGGAGTTATTCCCTAATGAAAGTGTGTTGATTATTGAAAAAGAAAAAAGAAATGTGGGCATTGTATTTTGATGGTTTTAAGAGTCAAATTGGTTCTAGAGCTGGGGTTATAATAATTCATCCTTCAGGAAAGCCCATTCCCTTATCCTTACATCTAAATTTTCTATATACAAATAACATTGTGGCATATGAATCTTTAATTGTTGGTATACATGCAATGTTAGCCTTAGGTGTCCAACACATTTCCATATTCGATGATTCTCAATTAGTCATTAAATAAATAAATGGTTCATATCAAGAAAAACATGATAAAATAATTTGATATAAAGTCCTCATGATGAAATTATTAGACAAGTTCGAATCATATACCATTGATAACATACCACAAAAGGATAATTGACATGCAGATGCAATGGCAAGTTTCTTCTCCCTTGTATCTCCCATCGATCTTGTTGATTTCACATTCAAAATCCAAATGATCTTAAAACCTTCGATCAAAGATAAATTTAAAGAAGTGTTATTAACCAACATCTAAAACTCTAGTGAATGGTACACAATGATTTACAATTAATTAAAAGAAGGTACCTTTCTTGAGCCTACAAATAAAAACACTTGAGCTTGTCTTTGAAAACTTGCATCTAAGTTCATAATTCTAGCGAACATTCTATATAGAAGGTTGTTTAATGGTATATATCTTAGATGTCTTAAACAATCTGAAATCCCTATAGCACTTGAACAAGCCCATGCAGGTGCTTGTGGAGGACATTTTGGAGGAAGATGCTTAGTGTAAAATTTAATTTGCATAGGTTATTACTAGAGACATACGGAACAAGATTTTTTTTCCCACATTAAGAAATGTTATAAATTTCGAACACAACAATTTGATTCATGCTCTACTGAGCTTTGTTCCCAAGTTCCTATTTGGCCATTCTTGGTATGGGGTTTGGATCTTATTGGAAAATATCACCACCCTCTTCCACTAGACATACCTTTATAATTACCACAACAGATTACTTCACAAAATGGATAGAAGCTATTCATCTTCATTTCACAACAGCTAATGCAATATGTAATTTCATATTGGAACACATTATTGCTAACTTTGGTCTTCCTTCCACATTAGTTTTAGACAATGGAAATTTGTTTAAGAACAATGATGTGAAGAGATTCTTGGAAACATTTCATATTCAATATCGCTTTTCAACACCATATTACCCACAATCAAATTGTCAAGCAAAATAAACTAACAAGGCTCTTGAACAAATATTACAAAAAAATAGTAAGCATAATAAAGATTGGAACGCTCAACTAACTTATGCATTGCGGGCTTATCATACAAGTATTAGAACATCTACAAGAAACACTCCCTACAACCTTGTTTATGGTTTCAAAGCAATAATGCCCTTGGAATTAGAAATTTCTTCATTGTGAATTGCTCTTAAAGGGCTTATCAATGAAAACACCTCTAAAGAACAATAACTTCTTCAACTTGAAACACTTGATGAATAACGTATCAACACTCTTGAGAATCTTCAAGCTTATTCCAAAAAAATGTAGTGTAGTTATAATGATCATGTCATCCCTCATGTATTTAATAAAGGTGACTTGGTGTTATATAAAAATCAATGTAACATAAATTCCACCCCGAATGAAAAAGGAAAATTCAGCCCTTATTGGATAGGACGTTATGTAATTGAAGAAAATTATGGGTCTAGTGCCTATACATTAACAAAAATGGATGGTACACCTCTAAAAGAATCTATCAATGTCATGCATTTACATTGGTACTACACCTAATATCATCTTTGAATAGTATGTTATTAAATCAGTGTTGTTAGATTAAGTAGATAGTGTTCTATTTTTATCTCACATTTCTTCATTCTTTGGCAAACAATCTTGGTGTGTCTTAGAGACTAGGGAGATTATTCTTAACTTAGTTTGAATTGTTACTTTAGTTTGTAAACTATTCAAATTCATCTTGTGTGTCATGTTAGATTAGATCCTTTATATGCATTTAATGTTCTAAAATTAAATCATAAAGTGCATTTAATTAAACATAGCATACTCAATCAAAATGTAGCATCTAATGTAAACTTAACACTTTTAATTAGATCACATAAACATTAGATCACAAAGACATTTATTAAATATTATAAGGATATTTGATAAATCACATTGACATCTAATTCAACATAAAATCATAAGAACAAAACATAAGTGCTCATATATATATATATATATATATATATATATAACAAAGTTCAAGTACATTTAATCATAAGTAGACCCCTCAGGGTCTGGCGGTGCTTGTGTTTTTTGAGATATAGTAAAGTACAATCATGACTTGCTCATGGATCCCTATAAGCCCTCCACTAATCCAACTGCTCTCGTCTCTCATATGAGTGTCTCAACACACTCTTAATATATTTGATTTGTCTTTCTACACCCTAGAAAGCTCCCCTTGTAGTCTTGAGACCTCTGCTCGTAGGGCATCCTTCGTCCTGCTATCAATCAGACCTCAAAATGTTTGGAGTGTTGAAAGCTTTGCAAGAATGCGATTGACACGAGTAGTTGCACTCTTGTATGTCGTGCCTAATCACGCTACTGACTCAAAAATATCTACGTGTGGCCCCACAGAAGGTGGGGATTCATACTCTAACAATGTATCATCCTCCACATGTAATGGAGGCACTATCTTAGTGGTCACTCATTGGTAGAGCTCATGCCACCCTCGTGTGGACCTTGCAAGATAGAAATCATAAAAGGTATCAGTACACATCATCATATATATAAGCATATACATAAAGATAAAAGTGTAATGAAAGCATAAATATCACATCATCACTTGGACCTCCAGTCCTCTAGTCAAGGTATAATCATCTAGCAATGGTCTCCTCTTTTGTTGGATGTGTGGATGGCTTGCTACCACTAGCCTCCCCATGCTCATGGATGTGGATCTCTGTTGTGGTTGTTTCATATGATCTGGTGACCCATATAGGAGGTGGATCTCTCCTCTTGAGGGAAACTAGATCCTCATCTGTCTCATCAGTATCCTCACTCATAGACTAGGTATCCTCCTCTTCCTACTCCTCCTCATCTAGAAATATGTCAAGAATTATATCATCCTCATCTATATCATCATCGAACTACTCATCGTCCCTATCATCTTTGTGCCTGGGAAGAGGTCCTGCATGTCCTGCAAGGTGATGTCTCAGAAAGACATGGGATGGTCGTGCTCCAACCCACCACTAGTCATAGGATAGTGTGGTGCCTACTTCATCAACATCAAACACTAGTAGAATTTGGAAAATAAATGACTAGGTGACTAAAACTTTTAGTCACAACAACTAAAAATGATAGTTATACTCATTTTTTGCAACTCAGTTATAAATGAGTAAATAAATGAATAATTTGGTCATTGACTAAAAAATTATTTAGTCACGAAAATTAAAATGACTAAATAGTTAGTCATAAAATCCAAATTAGACAAAAAATTTGAAAAATAATTCAGCCAATTATTGGCACAATATATTCATGTGCACCATGTATTGGCATGATTATTCACATTCATTATAGATTCATTCATCTTGTTCATTGCAGACTCATGTGTCTCGCTTGACCTTGCTTCATTTTTTAGCTAGGAACAAGGTATTTTGATCAATTACAGCAGCTACTTACATGGGTGATAAGGATTTGGAGAGGACCTAGAGACATAATGATTTAAAGAGGACCTAGAGACTTCTGAAAAGATGGGCAAGGTCAAAGAATTCAGATTTTGTTGCAATAAATTTGAATTCGTTGAGGCCCTTTATAGTGAAATTGGATTTGGGGACACCCTCTGCAACAAAGTCAGAGGTAATTCAAAACCCTCATTACATTAAACAAAAATTTGAAAAAATTATTACAATCTATTGCTCTTAATAATGCTCTTTTACAATCTTGCCACTTTTTTGCTTCATAATGTATTTGAGCTAAATATAATAAAATTTGGGTGTCAGTGCAAAAATAGAATTTCCTCAAACAATTTTAATACATTTTCATTGCAAGCGAAAATTGTCCTTGTGCAAAGTAAACATGTCCTAGATTTACCCACACATCAAACATCTGAACAAAGATATTTCTTGCAGCAACTTCTAGGACTTGTGTAAAAATTCCATTTGCAATATCGAATTGACCCCTTTCAACTAGCACAATGGCTTCCCCATTTGTAGCATAAACATTCATGGTCTTGGTGCCAAAACTTTACAATGGCTGCCCCATTTACAACATAAAAATTTTCACTACAAGCACAAACTATCCTTGTGCAAAGTAAACATGTGCTAGATTTACCCACACATCAGGCATCTAAACAAATATGTTTCCTACAATAGCTTCTTGTACCTATGTAAAAATTTCCTTTGAAATAGCAAATTGACCCCTTTCATCTAGCACAATGGCTACCCCATTTGTAGCATAAACATTTCCTAGACTTTGTGCCAACACTTAAGTGGCCCCTTTTATGACATTAAGATCCTCTTGAGTTATTATTATACTCCTATTTTCTAAGAGAAAAATCCCCAAGGCCCATGGGAAATGAACAATGAGCATTTGATTTTCAACTTGGTTTCATTTCGAAAAGGGGACATTACATTATACAAGATTTGTTTAACAACAAAATAATTTAATCCACCTATTTGGGACTATAAAATAAAAATAGATGAATTAATCCATTTTTTAATTATAGATTCTTTTAATCTAGAATCTGATAGAAAGATAAATCATAATACATTGAAGGACACAAAAATGTTTTAAAATAAAGACTAAAATAGGTTTCCCATGAAGAAAAAGAAAGAGGAAAAATGAAAAGATAACATACAAATGATTCATTTGAGGTTCTTGATAAGATCTCATTTAACTATGTCAAATGGATTTGGAAGGGACAAAGCATATTTGATTGACTAAAATTTTAAGGTAGCTTATCCATCGTCATTGTATGCATCTTCTCTTGGAATATTTTTCTATAATGCACCAAGCCTAGAATTGATTGGGCATGCACTTAAGGTGGATAAAAACTCATCAAATTATTTACATGGAACTAAAAACAAATGACTGGCTTAAAGAAAAAGAAACAATTAAAGTAGCACACCAACTTGTCTTTGTTGATGAAGAACAAAGGATTTAGATGGAAAGGAGAAAGCAAGAGGAATAACTTTGGTGAGTGATGCAACAAGAGGGGTGATTTGAATGTGTGAAGGAATTATGGAAGAGTAAGCGTAAGGATAGGGATGATGATGATGATGAGGCTGGCCAATCTGAGAAGAAACAAAAGAAGGAAAAGAAGAAAAAGAAGAAGGATAAGGACCACAAGGCTTATGATTCTTATATGGAGGAGCTTGATGTTTCCATAGAAGATTGGGAAAATTATATGAGTGATAAGGCACAAGATGATGCATAAAATTCCCAAGATCTTCTTACAGTTGCAGGTCTAGAATACTCTGATGATGGCGAGAAAAATTCTCTAGTTTCAACAAAATCATGAAGGAGACATACATACTTTGATTCTGAAGATGATGAACCATTGCAAAAACAAAGCCCAAGAGAAGATGATCCATATGATGATGATGTCTAGGCTTCTTGAGCTTTAACCAAACCTAGCTCCTATTTTCTAGGAGAAAAATCCCCAACACCCATGGGAAATAAATGATTTGTATTTGAGTTTCAATAGACTAAAATAGGCATCGATTTAGTATTATCCTCTTCGATTTGGTATTATTTCATCTCTATTTATTCTAGGGGGTGATTTTAATGCCATGAAGTAGGTGTCAGATAAATGGGGAGGTTATAGTAGGCTTGGCCCCATTCAACAAGATTTTCAAATTTTCATTTTTAACAATAGCATGGAGGGGATTTTCCCAAGGTCTAGGATTTTCACCTAGACCAATAGGAGACAAGGTTTCTCAAATATTGTAGAGAAACTGGATCATTTTTTGTGGCAGGAAGCTAGAGGTATTTCCCTTTCATCTTTGAATCACGTATCTTTCCTTACTCAGGGTCGGATCATTACCCAGTGGCCTTGTATTTTCAAGATGATACCACCCCCATTCGTTCCCCTTTCAAATTTGAGCTTATGTTGTTCAAAGATCTAGATCTTATCAGCCTGATTGATGGCTGGTGGAAATCAATGGTGGTTCCGAAGGGATCAGTTGCCTTTTGTTTCTTCATAAAGTTGTAGTATATTAAAGGGAAGCTAAAAGATTAGAATGCTAAGCACTTAAAAAATATTTTTGTGGAAAAAGATAGGATTGAAGAGGAACTGGAGCAATTGAATTCTAGGGTGATCCTTTAGGGGATGTCATATTTTGAGTTCAATAAGGAGAAGGCTTTGCTTATGGAGTATTCTAAACTTTTAGCTCATGAGGAAGTGTATTGGAAGCAAAAATCGAGAGAAACATGGTTCAAAGCTGGAGATAGAAATACAAAGTTCTTTCACTCATTCGTGAAGGCTAGGAGATTTTTTTAAAAAAAATTAGAGATCAAAGACTCAATTGGGTCTATCCTCAAAGATAGAAATGACATCAACATGGAAGCAATTCAATACTTTTCAAACCTTTTGGGTGGTGGGTCCAATGATCAAAGGACAGATGGGGAAGTTTCTACAGTGGTTCCTAGTCGTATCTTTGAAAGCCAGAATAAGTTTCTCCTAAGCCTGGTCTTAGAGAAGGAGGTCAAATTTGTCCTCTTCTCAATGGGACTGACAAGGCACCAAGGCTAGATGGTTTCCCAGTTGGTTTTTTTCAAAGAATATGGGAGACCATAAAAAAGGATATG
Organism: Sequoia sempervirens; assembly: GCA_007258455.2. Lineage (NCBI taxonomy): Eukaryota > Viridiplantae > Streptophyta > Pinopsida > Cupressales > Cupressaceae > Sequoia > Sequoia sempervirens. Next base: position 545,928,889 of record VDFB02000015.1, read on the forward strand.
GTGGTAGTGGTGGAGGAATCTAGAGTAAGATCTTATGTTTGTAGGGGTATTAATAACATTTTCATTGCTTTGATTCCTAAGAAAGAGGTATCAAAATCCTTTGAGGACTTTCAACCTATCTCTTTATGGAATTTCATTTACAAAGTAATTACCAAAGTCATTGCAAATTGATTGAAGTTGATTCTTCCACATATCATTTTAGAAGAACAAAGCGGGTTTTTTTTGGGGAGATCCATTGTTGAAGGCATCATCATTGCACATGAGGCCATTCATTCGGTGCAGAGTGCCAAAACGTATAGAATGCTAGTGAAAATTGACATAAAAAAGGTTTACAACCATGTGAATAGGGCTTTCTTACTTCAATTTTTGAAGTGTTTTGGTTGCAATGACCAGTGGATTGCATGGATTAGGAGTTGCATTGGTACTATGAGATTTACAGTTTTGGTTAATGGGAATCTGCAAGGATTTTTTGAGTCACCCAAGGGCATTAGGCATGGAAATACTTTATCTCCTACCCTTTTCATCATCATGGTGGAATTTATTGGAAGGCTCGTCACCAAGAAAAGAATGGAAAGTTGCTAGAAGGGTATTCATGTGGCATAGGGTATGGAGGTGGTTACACATCAACAATTTGTAGATGATACCCTTCTAATGGGGGATTCTAGTTCTTGGGAAGTGAGATGTATGAAAGATACTTTGGGTAAGTATTGCTCTGTTTCTGGACAGTTTGTAAATTGGAATAAATTGGAGATTCTTTTCTTCAACGCTTGTGCGAACAAACAAAGATGGATTACAGGCACATCATCATCGATCATCTCACCTAGAAAATTGGAAATCAAGTGGAGGATAACTTTTGGGATGACTCAATGGAAGGTTTACTGCTTTTTCTAAAGGTACATATAATTAGGATTTGTGATGAATGATTGAGCTAAGATGGGGGATGAAATTGGTAGATTTTATGGTTAAGGAGGTGATAGTGGGTTCAGTTCTTTAGCGATGGAAGAATTGTGGAGAACTAGGTTTATCTTAGGCTCACACTCAATAGTTGGAGGAAATTCTTGAAAAGAGGTCCTTTTTTCTATAAGATAACATGGATGAACTGATCTAGTGTGGATCTAAAAGTGGCGAATAGTCAGTGAAAATAGGGTATAAATTCTCAGAAGTGGTGATGGTAGATAACGAGTGGTTGGGGCACTTATATTGGAATAAATATTGCCTGCCAAAGGCGAGCTCTTTTTCCTTACTTGTTATAAAGAAAATAATTCTTACAAGAGAAAGGTTAATGAGATATGGTTTTAATGGACCATTTGAATGTGTCCTTTGCAAACAACAAGATGAAAATGTTAATCACCTCCTACTGCATTGCAGTTTTTCTCATCAATGCTGGCAGTTTGTTGTCTCTAAGATCAATTACCAATTTGTGTGTCCAAACTTGGTTAAGGAGTTATTTCAAAGTTGGAGAATCCCAAAATCCAAATTGACTTTCTCTTGTATTTGGAAAATTTTTCCCTCTATGGTTATTTGGGAGATTTGGAAGGAACACAATTGCCACATATTTTAAGGGAAAACAGAATCTGTGGAAAGGATTAATTGGAGCATTGAAAAAGGTAGTTTCAGAATTAGTTAATATTGCTATGGAAGGGTAGAGTCAATGTAAATATCCTTTTATAGTCAATGATATCTTTCTACAAAGACAATTTCCCATGCTTATGTTTGCACTTGTCAATGGGTCTTCAGGGGTTCATCCCTCTGCTTGTGCAAGGGCTTCAATTCAATGGTGTAAACTTGAAAGGGGGTGGATAAAAATGAATTTTGATGGGGTCTCGAAGGGAAATCTGGGACCTCCAGGGGCTGGGTGTGTTTCTCATGATGATACTTGTAACATTTTAGCAATTGAGACTAAGAAGTTGGTAGAAGGCATGAATAATGAGTCGAAGGTGCAAGTTTCACTCCTAGTAGTGGATTTGGAAAACAAGCTACATGTAGAAAGATTGCATCTAGAAGGGGATTCATAGGTGATTTTCAATGTGATTGCCAATGGAAAAGCACAAGTATGGAAACTTGACAAAATATTCAATATAATCTAAACCAAGCTCAATATGTTTTGAAATTTTAAAATTTATTACATCTATTGTGAAGGCAACACTTTGTCCGACCAAGTATCTAAAATGGTGGTAAAAATAGTTGAGCAATTTGGTTTGAATATAGTGGAGATTTGGTAGGAGGCACAAAAGGTGGTAGTTGATGTCAGCCTCATTAATGAAGCATTCGGTTGATGTGGTGTGGCATCATTTCAATTTGAGTTGGTACAAGGGATTTGAATGCTGGGAGAGATTGAGGCTTATTTACTCCTTCACACTTTCGATGTTCATTCATTTTGTTCTTGCAGGCTTTGTTGGTGCACGCCAAAGGTTGATGTTTGTAGGAGAATGGAAGAAAATTTTGCTCTCAATTCCTTCAAGCAACAAATGCCTTGGTGGCCTATCATAGACGAAAGACTGAAGAATGTGTTCACCATAAGTGACCTTTTCTTCCTTAGTTTGGTTTGGGCTCTCTTGGGAATGGATTTTTTTGTTTCCAAGTTTCATCATCGCACAAATACAAATATTTCTTCTTTGTTTTGTGCATGGGGCCTCCATTTCAATTTGTGGGAGGAGGTTCAAAGGGTTGTGGAAAGATGTATCAAAGCTGAATGGTGGGTTGGTTTGGAGGATATTTTAGCTTGTACAGTGCTAGGGCGAGATTTTGTCACCGCTAATGGTGACTGGATTGGCTTCTCAGGTGTGCCTCACCAAGAGCACCCCTTTCTTCTACAAAGAGCTCTTGGTAATACGTTGGAAAGGAAGGTGGAGGCCAAAAAATACTAGGCTTTTATTCTAGACTTTGTGCATGATTGGGAATTAGAGATTGCGGCTGGGATTCCTAGAGAGGAAATGAATCCAAAGTCTTTCGCATCAAGTTGGCTGGTGCGTGGCTAGACATGGAGGTGCAGAGGAAGGCTTGTGGCTCTAGTGGGTTGTGTGGGAGGGGTCATGGTGAAGTGCAAGGTGGTGGTAAGGTTTGTGGTTGTGGTTCTAGTTGAGGGCATGGTCACAGGGTTTGAAGTGGGGTAGTTTAGTGCCCTTTTGTTTTCTTTTGCTTCTTTTACCAGTTTGGATATTGGTTGTTTGCGGTCCTAAAATTGCTACAAATTTTGAAAATTTTCTTTGTGGGTGTATCGAGTAGTGTAGTTTGTGATAGTTGTTTTGGTTTGTGTGTTATGCACTTGGATGGCGATAGTAAATTTCTAGGTTGGGGTTGTAATTTTGGGCTGTTTACAGTTGGATCATGGTTGGGTTGGCTTTAGCCTTCCAAACACAGATAGTTTGTATTTTTTGTATTTTCACTTTATAATTTAATAATTATAAAATATATAATTTACTAACAAAAAAATAATAATAATAATCAGAATATGTAAAATAAATGTTTATATTAATAATTTTAATAAAAGATAGCATTAACTATATTAAATAAGAGCATATTATATTCTCTTCTAAAAAATATTTTTATATTATTTTGATCTAGTTATATTTTTGTTTGATAGTTTAAATACACATTAAAACTTAATATTACTAACACTTGCACTTAAAGGAGGTTCAAGGATTAAGCCCATAGAAAATTATATGTATGTAAATATGTTAGAGAGTATGTGTTTGTAAATTATATGTATGCTAATATGTTAGAGAGTGTGTTTCTACATGGGTGGATATGGATCAATGTGCCAGTTCTAGTTGCATGTGGTTGGATTAAATAATTAATAGTAAATGCTAAATAATGGAATGAAATTAGCTTACATCTAGATTTTTAAATTGGGTATTATTTGATTTTAAAATATTTGCGTGCAAATTTAAAACATAAGCAATGCAAATGGTAAAGGAAAGTTGACATCAAATTGACACTTGAAACACTACAAATGGAAATAGAATGTTTTCATCTAGTTGGAAAAGTAATCTTTGTTTGGATTTTACATGATAAGTGAGATTTTGGAGGCTTTCACCTAATATTTTGGAAGTTTTTACCATTTTAAACGATAGTTGATTTACCATTTAACAACAGATGAAACTTGTTTTCCAACAACTCAATAGTTATTTGTAGGTGTGAGACTTATTGATTGAGTTCAATATTTTGAAAGATACAACAAAGATAGTTCTCAGAGTGGGAGATTACTTATGAAAATATATCTTGGATTATGGGGGCCTCATTTTCCATTGTTGCAAATCCTATGAAACAGGGCATATGACTACTAATTGTTGCAACCTCAAATATAAATCTATTAGTAAAGTTTCATAATATAGAGAAATTATCTTCCTCGTCACTTATATGTCCTTGGTTCTTGGAAGTATCATAGTACCCCTTCAAAAAGCTTCATAATGGAGAAATCATCTTCGCCATCACTTATATTTCCTTGGTTCTTTGAAGGATCATAATACCCCTTCAAATCCCTCTCAAGTGGCTCTTGCAAACTTAGAGCCCTCTTTTGAGGCTCCTTTATTTCCTTCTTTGTCCACTGAGATGTTGAATATGTATACTCCTCTAAAGATTGCTTAGGTTCCTTTAGGGATGAGGATTTTCCCCTCCGATGTTGTAATGGAGACTCCCTCAATCCCATCTCCATTTTTGATAGGATAAAACTTATAGCTCTTGTTTTCAATAAAGTTTGAAATCATCCTTTTTTCTCATAGCTTTTGTTGATATCTATTCAAAACAAAAGCATGTAGGGACTTAACCTGGTGTTGTTTAGTAGATGATTGTATACACCATAAATATCAACATAAATCAATTAGAATTGAAACACATATATTAGAATACAAGTGTATAACAAAATGAGTCAAGAGAACTACAAAACATCTCCACATGATTACTTTGAAAAAATAATTAAATAAACAAATATTTCTATAGTCACATTATTTATTCATATTTTAGAAAAACTGTATATCAATTCTTTCATAATTTATAAAAATACTTTAGAAAAATCATTTTGAAAAAGTCATTTTCATTTTCCCATAGTGGCATCTATTCAAAACAAGAGTTGCAGAGCAGCGAAGTTCCTGCCAAAATGTGCAAGAATAGTCCTATTTTTATTTGTTTTGGCTGCTATGTTTTAGCAACAACATTGATATTATAACAACTTATTAGTAATATTGAAATTTTTCAGATGGTGACATGTAATATCATAAAAAAATTGTTGGAATAATGTGTAAGGAAATCTATTAATAGACCTAATCAATGATAGTTATAAGCATGATATAATGATTTTACTCCAAATGGGAACAATGGCATGGGTACATTAGTTCACATCATCATTTGTAGCATGCTCATCTAGGACTGCATAAAAAAAAAAGTCATGCTTCTCTACATATGATATCAAGTCCACCTAAAGGAAAACATATGTTTGAATCATAATACAAAATTGTGGTCTCTTAGCTCAATGCTATTATAATTTCTTTCAAAATTTAGAGAAAACTATGTTTCTCAAATTCACCATGTTATCCAATAGATATAACTTTTGAAACATTTGGTGATGCCTTGTGGTTTCTAAGCTTGAATAAAATAAGCTTTTATTCACAAATGCAAGTTGCGTATGAATGAATAAAGAAAAAAGATAATAATGAGCTATGATAAAGGATACAAAGAAATCCAAAGTACACATACTGTAGCATCCACAAGCCATGGAATATTTGGCTTTAATAGTTCCCACTCTAGATTCCTTACAAGTATCTTGAACATAACACCATAACAAGACAATGGAACATGTGTAATGTTAACATCCTCAACCATCAAAAATAGCTCTTGAAAACACAAATCATAAAAGAAAAAATAAAATATAGCTTTATACCTTCCCACATAGGTTATATTCACTATTAGAACAAATATAAACATCATTGGATTCAAACCCTGATAAGAAAAAAAAATAACAAGGGGGTAAACCCACAAAAATTGTTTACAATTCTAGTGAGGAAGAGAAAGTTGCAAAAAACACCCCCATGCAAAGAAATTTTTTTTTTGGGGGTTCGAACAAAGATTTGGTTCAAGCAAACCCAAAGAGGGTTTGCTAGAATCCCCCTTTGAGTGAACCCATTAAATGTCAGGTCCCACCATTCCTAGTAAAAAACCAAAAGAAAATCCTTTTGGAAAGGGGGTTCGCTCAAACCCTAGTTCGAGCAAACCTCCAAGGGGGGTTCTCTCAAACCCTAGTTCAAGCAAACCTCCAAGAGGGGTTTGCTCAAACTTGGGTTCGCTTGAACCCCCCTTTTCCACCTTCTCACCCTCTGGCACCAAAAGACTCTAGAATTTTTCCCTTTGAAGCTTGAGTTGAGGATGAAAATGGAGGATACTTCACAGACCCAACTAGATGATGGTAGTACTCGGAATGAGCTATCCAATGAATGCAATTTTAATATGTTTTGGTTTTATTATGTATTTGTTTTTTTAGTTTTATTAAACATAGGGTTTTCACTGAAAATCAAGCTCTATATTCTGCACATGTGTAAAAATAGCAAATTATAAAAAAAAAAATGAAAAATATGAGTGCAATAAATATTGAAGTCCTTGATCCAACAAAAAAAATGAATTTCAATACATACAAAAAACTTATGTTGTATAAGGTCCACCTATGTCTAAATTGTAATTGGTTTGACTTCAAAACTTGATTAAGAAAAAAAATATTCAATAAAAAACTATGAAACCAATTGGAAGCACTATATATCATAGTCACAAATCTAAATTAAATATATATATATATCCTTCATAGAAAAAAAGTTATGTTGTATATGGTGAGCATCACTCCTTAAAAATGGTGTTTACTTGAAAAAACTAGTTTTATAAGGAGATGGAAAAAGAAGTGTAGTCTGATTCCAAAAAAAATCAAAAAAATATATTTAGAATCTAGAGAGAAAATGTCACAAATTACCAGTTTGCATCATCTTCAAATTCCTCATAGTTTAGTTGTTGTAGGTGCCTGAAAGTGAAGATTTAGTTAGAAAAAATCAATTCAGTGTCCAGTTTAGCCAAAAATTATAAACCAGTATTGTGGGATCACCCAAGAGTGAATTATATCCATGCAAACCATATTCAGAGTCAGTTGTCAATGAGTTTGAAGGGTAAGCATACCTGAATTGTTCCTCTCCTAATTTGCAACCAACATTTATGAGTAATTACATAGTTAGCTTGCGTAGTAGAAGGTTAAATATTCAACAACAAAAAATTACAAGAATATAAACTTAGACCTCAGAAGCTTTGAAATGCAATAGATATGAAATACATTTGACTATCAGCATAATCTAAATGTAGTCATAATACACTCCCCTAGTGTCTGGTTGAATACAAATGGAGGGTAAGTGCACAAAGTTGAGTCCACGAAACGTGGAAGTTTTTGCCTTAACCAAAAAATTGAAATCAACTTTGAGGAAATGGGATCCCAATTTATAAAAATCGGAATCCCGTTCAGCTTCGGGATCCCAAGCCTAACATGGAACGAGATCCCGCTTTTTAAAAATTGGGATCCTGTTTCCCATAGGATCCCAAACCAATGGAAAAGGCACGGGATCCTGATTGCCACGAAACGGGATCCCGATTACTATGAAACGAGATCCCGATTACTACGAAATGGGATCACAAATCGGGATCCTGTTTGGTAAGAATCGGGATCTCATTTTATATTGCTATTTTTATTTTTTTTTAAATAGATTTCACTACACAGTAGACAGGACCCCGAGTACTGGGGACAGCGACCCACACAATCAGCTATACGTACCTGCCTACATCCCATTTTTTTGTATTTTTCTATTTTGAATTGAAATTTTGAAGAAAATAAGTGAATTTAGCATGTTTTTTAAAAATTTATTTCACGTTTTGAGCATTTTTTTAACTATTATAGTAGAAATGAATAATTGTAAAAATAGATGAAAAAATGCAATGAAACCTAAAGGTTTTTTAATAAAAATGAAAAAATGAACCTTGAATTGTGTTTTACAAACAAAATTTAACTTTTGAAACCTAAATTGTTCGATTAAACCAAAAAAAAGAATTTGAAAACCCTAATTGAAACAAAACAAAAAAAATTGCATTTCAAAACCCTAGAAATCGAAATGAAATAAAAACATTACATTTACAAACCTTAATCAAGCTTTTTGAAACCCTGAATTCAAATCAAACGAAAAAAATTGGATTTGAAAACCCTAGTTTGAATTGAAACAAAAAAATTGCATTAAAAACCCTGATTGTTTAGAAATTGAAACCCTGAATTGAATTGGAACAAAAAAATTTATTAAAACCCTAAATTGAAATCAAACAAATCATTTGGATTTTGAAAACTATGTAATTTCGAGCTCAAAAAATTTTATTTGCATTACTTAAATATTTTAAATTTTATTTGCTTTGTATGGAAAAAATGATATATATTAAACTTTAGTTTCAATGTTAAATTATAATTAGATTAGAAAACAATATGTTAAAGAATAGTTAAAATTCATAAAGTTTATCTTGATGTTTGTTTACAAATTTAGTTAGCAAATTCGTAAATCTAAGCGCGTACAATCGATTCCAATTGGCACTAACTTGTAAGTCTAAATTATGCCAAGGGCCACCCAAAATTCACTCTAAGTTTGCTAAACCCTAGACCCTAAACTGTAAAATCTAAACCCTCAACACTAAAGCATTTGAATTTTGTCTTAGGACCTTAAAATGAAATTTGGTTGCCTTAAAAAACCCTCTATTGTCACCATTTAGTAGAGCTTTTTGTAATTTTTTCACTTATTTGAACACATAATATAAAACCTTTTGGTTTCTACAAGTTTATGAAGAGTGGATGATCACTCTCTATGACAATTAGACATGATCATTAGGGTTCTAAATCATTGGAAGAAAACTGAGAACGTGAGTGAGAGTGCTATGGGTAAAGTTTCTTTCATTGGACATACCTAAAATTATGTAGGTTCAATATCAAGAATGGGTCTATTTGGTAGATTTATGAAAACTATTTTGAATATCTAGAATTCCATAGAAGTATAATTATAGCAATTCCAATTGGAAACACTTGGGTACATATATATCATATGAAATTTAAATCTAGTAAGGTGTCTATTATATAGGAGAGTTGATAATACATGGAAAGAGGTTTGTATGGGAATATATGTATTAAGAAACACATACCACATGACCTCTATAGGATTTTTAAGATGTGATCCTATATAATAATCCACCCATCCTCAATCATAATGGATTCTTTAGCAATTAAGAGAGATTCAATAACCATAAAATTACCTATATTTTGATACTATATAGATTTATGTGGAAGGATAGAAATGCATCAATAAGGAGACCAAGATGGAACCATTTAACACCTACAAGGTACACCTATTACATGGGAAAGGAGGAGGTACATGATGATAGGTTGGAGGAACTACATGCTATTATTACAATTTAGAGATAGGAGGATGATTCATATAAAAGAAATATAATTAAATATTTATATTATTTAATATATTATATTTAATATAATATATTAAATAATATAAATATTTAATATCATAAAATATAATATAAGATTACAATTAAGGATAGGTAATGTTACAATTTACTTGGGGTTTTAATGATTAGGCTTAAAAGATTAAATTAGGTTTGTAGTAAATAGTTAGGTTACAATTAGGAATATATAATAAATATTAATATAATTATAATACAATAATAAATTAATTTAAATATAATATAATTTAATATAATATAATATAGGAATACATTTAAGATTAGGTAAAGGTTATAATTTAATTAAGTTTCAATTAGGTTTACAATTCAATTAGGATATGGTTAGGGGTGGGGATCATTTAGCATTCTATTATGGTTAGAGTATGGGTTACATTTAAGATTATTGTTATTTTTGTGATATGTATAGATTGATTCATTTTTAACATGATACTTTTTTTTATTAGAGGGGTAAACACTTTTGACCCAGAGCTAGATGGAACCAATGAGGCTATAGTATGACTAAATTTGGACCTCACTAGACATCTAGATCCTTAAGCCATCCTATCACCTTAAATCATAAATCAATTTCTTAAGGGGTCCCAATATGACAAATTTCTTAAGGGGATCAAAGAAGTTCTTAAAATTTGGGTGAAGTTGCCCAAGGCAACCAAATTTAACAATAATAAGATCGTGCAAGATTATAATATGAATGAGATTTCATGATCTAGGTTGGTCAATTGAAACAAGAGTAGATCTCAATCAACTATTCCACAAGAAAATGTTCTTCACTAACTTGCAAGTTCATTAAATATTCCAAGGGGCACCAAAACTTTACCCTAAGTTTTGTAAACTCTAAAATCTAAACCCTAAAAACTAAACCATTCATTTTGTCCTACCCAACACCTTAAAGTGAAATTTGGTTGACTTAGGAAAATCCACCATATTTCATTCCCTTATGCCATGTAATTTTGTCCTGGGATCTTACTACATGTACATCCCCTTAAGTTATCCTATTACCCTAAACCCTGAACTCTAAAGTCTAAACCCTAAACCCTAAAGCCATCATTTTTTCTTTAAAGGATCTTAATGAAATTTGGTTTCCTTGGGAAACTTCACCAAATTTTATTCACTTGAGCCATGTCATTTTCTCCTAGGACCTCACTAGATGTAAATCCCCTTAAGCCATCCTGCCACCCTAAATCATAATTCAATTTCTTAAGGGGATCAAAGAAGTTCTTAAAATTTGGTGATGAAAGTTTCCATCATGATCTATGTTGGTCAGTTGAAACAAGAGTAGATCTCAATCAAATATTCCACAAGAAAATTTTCTTCACTAACTTGCAAGTTCATTAAATATTCCAAATTCTAAACCCTAAATCCTGAACTCTAAATTCTAAACCCTAAACACTAAACCATTCATTTTGTCCTACCCAGGATCTTAAAGTGAAATTTGGTTGTCTTAGGAAAATCCACCAAATTTCATTGCCTTATGCCATGTAATTTTGTCCTAGGATATTACTACATATATCCCCTTAAGTTATCCTATTACCCTAAACCATAAACTCTAAAGTCTAAACCCTAAACCCTAAAGCCATCATTTTTTCTTAGGCTCTTAATGAAATTTGGTTGCCTTAGGCAACTCCACCAAATTCATTCCCTTATCTCATGTAATTTTTCCTAGGATCTTACTACATATATCCCCTTAAGTTATCCTATTGCCTAAACCCTAAACTCTAAATTCTGAACCCTAAACCCTAAAGCCATCATTTTTTTCTTAGGCTCCTAATGGAAATTTGGTTGCCTTAGGAAACTCCACCAAATTTCATTCCCTTATGCCATGTAATTTTTTCCTAGGATCTTACTACATGTAGATCCCCTTAAGCTATCCTATTACCCTAAACCCTAAACTCTAAATTCTAAACCCTAAACCCTAAAGTCATCATTTTTTCTTTAAAGGCTCTTAATGAAATTTGGTTTTCTTGGGCAACTTCACCAAATTTTATTCACTTGAGCCATGTCATTTTCTCCTAGGACCTCACTAGACTTAGATCCCCTTAAGCCATCCTATCACCCTAAATCATAATTTGATTTCTTAAGGGGTTCCAATATGATATTTCATTAGGGGGATCAAAGAAGTTCTTAAAATTTGGTGATCAAAGTTGCCCAAGGCCCAACCAAATTTAACAATAATAAGATCCTACAAGATTATACAATATCAATAGTTAATTGTATTTTCATTCAAGTAACATGTGCCTTAGACATATAAATGAGGCTTATATATAATTTTATCATTTGTATTCAATTATTTAAGGCATTTATATTGAATGGTTTAAAGGTATTTCCTAAACATGTATCTTACATCTTGAAATTACAAATCTAATGCAGTTCACTCATATCTTAAAGATCACATGGATCCATTCAATAATATTCGCAATCTACCTCCATGCCATCCATCTCCAACACCTTCACCTCCACCTCCACCCACTCCACCTCGTAACCCCCCCACCTCCACCACCTAAAATCAATGAACATGCCCATTTGCAAGCACAAATCAATGCTTCTACTAGAAACATCCAAAATCAAATCAACATTATTCAAAATGAAGAATGTGTCGCACCTCCTATGAGGATGTTTGCATCTAGGATGCAAACCCTTGTTGATGCTATCAGGGCTATGGATGGGATTGTAGATGAGCATTGATAATGGCTAGAGGAGAGGAGAACTCCTAATTTTGAAAAGGAAAACACAAAGAAATGAAGATCTATGCAATAAAGAGCTATAATAGTTTATAAATTAAAACAATGATCTTAAATAGTTATGAATTTATAAATTTGGTGAACGATGGATATTTTGTGTGATGAATTTATAAATTTGGTTCCAAATGGATATTTTTAGTGACATGAATTTATGATTTTAGTTCTATATGGATATTTTTAGTGACATGGATTTATGAATTTGGTGGAATTTATGAACTTATAATGAATAGTATATAATAGTATATATTTTATGACTATCTACTAGATCATGATTTCTCCTTTGAAAATTGTAATATATATGTGTGTGTGTGTGTTAGACATAAAATGAGACTTTGTGAATGTTTCAAGTTTATTGTTTAGTATGTATGTGCATGTATTAAAATTTGCATATATAGTTCTTAAATTTTGAAATTTGTATGTATGTACATAGTTTAGTTTAATGATTTATCATGCAAATTATGCATCATATTTTTTATTTTAAATGTACATGTACATACATTTAATTTTGAATTTTGTATGGACATGCTCTTGAGTTGAACAATCAATGTATATATATGTGCATTTCAATTAAATATATGATCTTAATATATGTATGCACATGGACTATTTTGTATGATTTAATGCAGGTGCACATTTATATCAAGCATATCATGGATGATTTTAACATTGATGATATCATCAATCCACCACCTCAGCCACAACCACATCCACCTCCCCCCCCTCCACCTCCACCTCCCCCTCCCTCTCCCCCTCCCCCTCTCCCTCCACCTACGCCTCCACCTCCACCTAATATGCCACATCCAACACCTATCACATCTAATGAGGCTCACTTGAGAGCACGAATAAATGATCAAGTTGCATCCTTACAAAATCAAATCAATGCTATGCAGACTCAAGCATTGATTCCTCCACATGTGAGACATTTTGCATCTGCGATGCAAAACGTTGTTGATGCCATCAGGATGATCAATTCTGATCTTGATAGGCATTGACGAGATAGAGAAAAAATGAGACAATTTTATTCTTATGGTCTCTCTTACAAACAAATATTAGACCTTAAAATAACGAAAGCCCATCTAGCCCCTTACTTTCTTGACCCCGTTACTCGACAACCCATTCCACCCAACAAATCTAGAATATCCATGAGGTGGTGCATACATCTGCAAATGAGTGCACATTTTTGGGATCGATGGTATATGGTTTTTGAGAGTCCCCCACATGCTAATTGGGAGTGCCCATTGTATTTTTTGAGAAAACTGTATGTAGAGTTTGTTTTGGGGAAAAAGCCTAATTATTTTGATTTTAGATCATTTCAGGGTGTTGGTGGTGACATGCCACAACAGAGATTAGGGGCAAGGGTTGATCCCCGATGCCTTGTGCATGCACAACCCCTTGTTTTTGCTCCTGGTCCTCCCATTCTTGCACCTGTACATCATCAAGCTCTGGTCTCAACATTAGGCTCCCTTAGTACACTCGCAGGAGACCTTGATTAGCACGCTTTTGCGGTAGCGAGTGGGGAGCATAGAGATGATGATGATTATGGAGGAGATTTTTATGGAGCTGGTTTGAGTATCGCTCTAGGAGTGTTGAGGCCCATCCCCCATATATGTACTAGTTGTCATCAAGTATGCTATGGACCTGATCAGGCCACACCTAGTTCAGGTGGATGGGGAGATTCTGGTGGTTCATCTAGTCACATCAGTTCATTTGTAGAGTTCCTCATAATAGAACATCACCCTGAGGGCACTACGACACAGGTATAAATATGCATCTAGATGTACATTCATTTTATAAGAATTTTGATGGATGTATATATCAAAGAAAAGTTTGCAATACATTTTAACAATCAAATTGTTTGGTGTACAGATGACACTAACAATGCAAGGGAAATAATTTGTTCCACGAGTACATACATCAACACTGGTCATACTCGGCAACCCTTATGGGGTATTTTGATTTCAATTTTTAAAATTATATATGAAATCATAAATTATTTAACTTGAGTTTTAAATTTATAATTGAATCACATATATGTTTCAAATATTTATGTTGGTTTAGGTGAGTCAATTGGCATCCACGTCGATTCCCCCTGAGGGATTGTCAAGCACTCCTCCACTATCGAGCATCATAGATCAGGGGCAGGTACATTCATATTGTAAATTTGTTTAAGGTTTACATTAGTATAGTTACAATTTTATGAGTTTTTAATTCACTAGATATATGAAACACATGCATGTACACTTGTAAATATTATAAGCGTTAAATGTCTATGTACATGTATGTCTAGGTTGATACCACAATAAGAATGAGCATTGGGAAAACATTTGATGTTGTAGTTACTCGTGAGGCCACTGATTTCCAGGTTGTTTACAAAACTTTCTACACAAAATGTGCAAAATTGAATATATATATATTAACCTAATCCAATTGTACATGCTTTAATTTTGATCTTGTAGGACTTTGTTAGTGCAACTTCCAGACCTAACCCGGACATAGTTACACCACCAGGAGGACATGTAGAGCAGGTTCTAGATCAAATGGTAATTTAATTTTTTTAATTATATTTAAAGTCAATTATAAATTTTAAATTGAATATTTACATAATATGAGATTTTTACATATTCTTTTTCTTTTATAGCATGAGACACATCTTGTAGTTGAGCATGTACAGACAGGTCCTAGAGAAGAGCCTAGTGCACAACCTCAGAATACAGTACAATTAAAATATGATAAATTATAAATTAAATTGAATTAAAAAAAATTAATTGTAGAGTTGTACATCTAATTTCGAATTTCTTTGTCTTGTTTATGTAGATTGATTTAGAGAATTTAGAGGTTGCTTCACGTGCACCAGAGCATCTAGACATAGATATGATGGTAATTTAATTTTATGATGGATTATAAATTAAATTGTCATTAAATCATTTTTTATTGTCTTAAATCTAATTTCATCTTTCTCTTATACAAAGTGTTTTAGGTCATCCACATAGTCTGCATGGTGTGAAGAGGTCTCTTGATTATAGAGACAATACATGACCTAGAAACATGTGATTTTATGTGTTATATTTGTTTATTTCATGGACTATATTTCTTGTTTCTCATGTACTCTGTTGGACTTTATTTCATGAGCTTAATATATTGGTTTCATGCACTTAATATGTTACATAAATTATGGACTTTATTATTGTTTGAAATTTTAATTTACACATGTACATTTATGCATTTTATGTTCATAGTGAAGACATTAATATAGGAAATTAATGTGAAATTTAGTGATCTCATACATGGATTAATATAGGAAATTTTAATATTTATACTTTGCAAATTTAGTGATTTCATACATGATATGTACATTCAATAAATAGCGATAATTACTCAATGAACTTATTCAATTCACATCAATCAATAATCAGTCAATAAATCATAATTTACAAACAAAAGCAATCTATTTATATAGCAGAAAGGATAAAATTTAAGAAATAAACAATACCATAGAAGATTAGAGAATAAAATCATTAATAAATACTATAAATAATAGTTCATCTAACATTAATTTATAAGTTGTCAAAACAAATAATGGCATCTTAAGGGGGTGTCTAAAGGGTTCATAATAGAACGTCTTAAGGGGGGTGTCTTAAGGGGTTATAATAAATCTTAAGGGGATGTCTAAAGGGGTCATAATAGGACGTGTTAATTAAGGGGATGTCTAAAGGGGTCATAATAGAATGTGTTAATTAAGGGGATGTCTTAAGGGGTCTTAAGGGGATGTCTAAAGGGGTCATAATAGAACGTGTTAATTAAGGGGATGTCTTAAGGGGTCTTAAGGGGATGTCTTAAGGGTCATAATAGAATGTGTTAATTAAGGGAATGTCTTAAAGGGGTTAAGGGGTGCCTTAACAGGTCTTAAGGGGTGTCTTAAGGGGATGTATTAAGGGGTCATAATACGTCTTAAGGATATAATTGATTTAACAATAATGTATGCATGATATTTAGTGATTATACACATAAACATAAAGTTTCAAAGTAGGAAAACATGCACATTTAAGAAACAAAATATATAGAATATTGATTTGATACATAGAAGTAGATAGAGTATGTTTAATTTTGTAAGTATGTATGTACATATATGTCATCTCAAACAATGTTTAAAAATTTGGATATGCCATCTCAAGAACATCTCAAAATCATAGCTAGAATGTAGTAGGTCTTCACACCACCTGATATCAAAAGGTACAAGAAATATCAATGAAATCATCAAAACATACATATTTTAATTTATATAAAACTATCTATATGTAGAACTCAAGTACTTGCATTTAAAAGTATTCCACACATGTTTATAGGTTGAATCCAGGCATCCTCTCCTTTTGTTTCAAAGTATGAGATCAATGCAATGATGGCTTTAGGATACAAAAAATGACAATAAATCAATTTTAACTATTAATGTCCAAACAATATCAATATGTAATCAAAACATGTATTTAAATATAATTTAACTAATAATTACCTATTTTTACCAAGTATTCCATGTTGTCTAGGTTGAATTTGCATGGACTAGATCCTTTTGTGATTATGCCTTAAGGATATATAAAGGACAATTTAAATCAATTTCAAGTAATACACACTTGACCAATGTGTAAACATGTATTTAATGTATTTAAAAGGACAAAATAAAACTAAAACTATATTTACCTGTATTTACTTATTCCATTGTACCATCTGCATCCTCTCTTTTTTCAATGCATCTATGATTGCCTCATGCTCTTCCATAGAAATTGACCATAGCAATTTTTTTGAAGGTCTTCCACGATACCGCTCTAGTTTTATATTTGTTGCCACCACCAAATGTGAATAATGCATAATATTTTTATGTGTTTCATAGTCTTCGAATGCAGGTAGACCATTCTTTCTTCTCAAATATTTTCATAGCCAAGTGCCAACAACCACCACCGATCCCATTGGAAAACATGTTCAAAAACCATCATCAAATAAGTTCTCAAAGTTTTCTTAAGGGGATCAGAGACTTGTTCTAAAAAATTGCTTAAGGGGATCTAAAACTTGTTACCAAAATTTGCTTAAGGAGGTGTCTTAAGGGGATCACCATACCTGTTGGATAATGAAATCCATCATCATCTTCTCGAGGTTTTATCAACTTATGTTTAGTTTCCACACAACGAGCCAACCAATATTTTGTTTTCTCTTCATTCCCCTCAGGTGCAATAACAACATACACATGTCCTACCAACAAAATTTGATTTATTAACTTGTGCATATCCATATAAATAATTTAGTATTACAAAATAACTTAATAAAGTGAAATAAAATGAAATAAATTGAGTTAAAATTACCTTCTTGTACAAGGTCTAAAACATGGTCATAACCTTCAGATGCAAAAAATTGATCATTTTATTCAATAGTTCTTTCATATTGATTATGTGCTTATGCAGGTGTCAACGATCTTTGCTCCCACTGTTCAACCCATTATGTATTTTTGCAAGCTTCCTAATCTCTTGAGATACAAAATTGGAAAAAAAATGCAAGCTCCCTTGTCCAAATAGTCCATGTGCTTGTTTTCGCACTCCTAAATGAATGCCATATAGTAGATCCACTAATTGTCTCACAATCAACTCTAGATACAATGTTCTCTTCTTCCACCAACCAAAAGAATCAATGAATTGTAGAGTAATCACTCAAACCAGGTGCAGATAATATTCTATTACACCAATCCACAATCTCATATGCATTTTTAAATTTTATTGAATCCTCAAATTTTAATTTTTCTCTAGCAAGAATTATTTTGACACACGCACCAACTCCATCATATTCTCCTTTACCATGCCCAGTTTCAAAAAACCTCCATATATGCTGGACATTAAGTTCCTTGTGAACCCTACTTAACCAATAGAACATTTTAGCATTTTTGAATTGCCCCGTACAATTATCTGACCATATGAGGTGTTCTTTCATATGGATTCCTCTTTCTCTTAATTTTTTATAAAATATTAAAACAATATTGAACAAACTCTGATGAGTGTAACCGATTGTCACTCAAATAAAAATGATATTCCCTCAAAAAAATTCTATCATCCTCAGTGCTATCATCTGCATGTCTATAAACAATATGGACAAACATAGCTACTTGCACAAAATTATAATATTGAGATTGAATTTCCTCTTATGGAGAGAGAGTATAATTCTCCACAAAATCAACCATTCAAAGTATAGTACCAATTGGAAATGTGTTTCTACATGTGTGAAATTGGCCATCAAGCCATCGAGCATGTTCAGAGTGCATGACATATTTTGGTACAATTTTATTATTAAATTCACTCATAAATGCATGCACACTAAATTTTTTTGTAACTAAATCACAACGCTTTCCTATTTTTCCATCTTTTAAAGAATAGTGAATCTTCCTAAATCTTTTGACATCTACTAATTGTTGTCCAAAATCATGATCAACACTTTCATGCAAAAAAATTCTTAAAAATGAAAGATTTCTACAGTTAATGCATTGTCCAGAAATACAAGAACTTAAATAAAATAATTTATCATTAGATTTTTCACAAAAAAAACCTGAAATAAACTCTCTTATTGCTTTAGGTGGCATATCAATACCACAATCCTATATAATCATGTTAGTATGCAAGGTACAACGTATATATCGAAAAACATCATAAAAATAACGAAATTGAATATGTATTTTACAACAACAAGATATTTGTTGCTTATTAATTTTGACATATTAGGGTTTACATTTTTCACAAGACCTTTGACTTATTTTAATATTACCAGGTAACACTGAATTGCTACAAAATTTTCTATAAAATTCAGTTTGTGCTATATCTAATAGGTGTTTTGGGTGAGGATCGCAAACTTTGGACCTCACCCTTAATTTTAAAACATCTCTAGCATTAGATGAAACCCTAGTATTATCATGCCAATATTTTTTGATCAAAGATTTAATTTCAACATTCAATTTTATATCAGACCTCGGTAGTCATCCACTGAAACTCCAACATTGATTGATAGGATCATTTTCCATACTTTCTCTTCTTTTTTTCCGCTCTTAGTAATGTTTTAGGATGCATTTTTAAAACTTCACTAATATTGCTTACCTGTCTTTTATTCAAAGTTTCTTTATTAACTATAGCAGTAGTTATAGCTATTCTTGCTGTGTTTTTATCTTTAGATCGACTATTTTTCCCAATAGATTGAATGGCACTAGCAATAGTAGATATAACATGTTTTAATGATTGATCTTTTCTTTCTGGTTAAACATAAAAACCTAACCTTTTCATTACTTTCCTCATTTTTTGCATTCTCATTAATTGCATCATTAGTTGACATTGAAATGCAATTTTTTTATGATAAAAGAATTTGGTGTATATTCTATTCACATGTGTTCTTATTTTCCTCCAAGAAATTTGACCAGGAAGATAAATGAAAACACCATTTCCAATTTTTAAAAAAGTATTTTCATTAAATTCAACATCACATTCTAGATTTCCATCTTCATTTTCATCTTCATCTTCATTTTCATTTACATTTTCATCTTCATTTTCATCAACAAAACAGTTTTCATTTTCATTTTCATCAACAAAACGGTCTTCATTTTCATTTTCATTTTCATTAACAAAATGGTTTTCATTTTCATTTTCATCTTCATTTTCATCAACAAAACAGTTTTTATTTTCATCAGAAATATAGGTTTTGTTTTCATTTTCAAGAAAATGATCATTTTGATTTTCATTTGCAACAAAAGATTTTTCTTTTTTGTTTTCAACAAATTCTATAAAATTTTCATGTCTCTGAATATAGTCAATGTCAACATCATTAATTCCAGCATCTTGTAAAACTTCTACATACAAATTTACCATTTCACTAACATGTGGATTTGAAGACGTACCTTGATTTTTTCATATTGAAACATTCTCCATAGCATTCAAAGAGGGATTTGAAGACATAGTAGGACTTGTTTGTATAATCATATTCTTCTCCAAATTGACTCCTTGCAAATTAGCTTCATCTACAACCATGGTATGCTCAATTTTTTCATCTTCAATAGTCGTTGAATTAGTTGCTCCACCATCATTCATTGATTTCATTCTCATTCTTCTTTCTCTTTGTTTTTGTCTCTCTTTTTCTCTGTTTGCTTCAACTTCTTGAGGAGTCAATGTCTTCCTTCTCTTATTACGAGCTTTATCTCCCATAATTATAAAATTCTCAAGCACAAATGAATGTTAATAGTGAAATACTTCAAAATATTCAATCCAAATTGAAAGTTGAATACCTATTAGGACAAAATTCTTCCTCTTCTGTTCCTCAAAACAAGTAGAAAACTACCACAATTCCACTTTAAAAAATTTCTTCATGCCTCCTTTGAAAAATTCAATCCATATTGCAAATTGAAACCTTTTGTTCCTCCAAACAAGCACAAAAATAACACAATTCCACTTCAAAAATGGTGTAGATGATGCCCCGTTTGATAAAATCAACTAAAAATCAAGTTCACCACCTGTAAATACAATAACTTATGAAAAATAATTTACTTTTACTGCTCTCGGACGTACATGTGAAGTTGCAGACTTCACAATAATTTTTTGCAATGTATTTAAATAAAATAAGTGGGATCTTGTTTATAAAACGGGATCCCGCTTAATATAAAACGGGATACTGATAATAAAACCAAGATCCCGTTTATAAGAAGCGAGATCTCATTCTATAATTGGGATCCCATTCGTCGTCATTGAATGTCGGCGCCATTGGCCAGGAAACGGGATCTCGTTTCCTTTATAATGTTCTGAATATTGTTGAATAGGGAACGAGATCCCAATTATAAGTCGAGATCTCGTTTATGAAGAAACGAGATCCCGTTTTATAGTCAGGATCTCGTTTTTTAAAATTTGATTTTTTTTTTGCATTGTGTTCAGGTTTTTGCCTAGGTTTTTGGTTCGGGAAAAGTATTGGAAGTCTGAACCTAGGCCTTCAACCTAGTTTGACCTGCAAGTTGAAGGTCCTAACAATGTCAAAGGAAAATATCGACTTTGCACATATGGCTGACGACCTTTTTTGCAGAATTTTCTGATGAAATTAAAACCCATTTTAGATGAAACAATTCAGATTCTAAATATGTAATTTTTTTTGCAATTGGATTATTTTTCCTATTTTTCAATTAATTTCTAATAAAATTGGTCCATAAACTTTAAATATTAGGGTTCTTTACTATTTTAATAACTTTTGATCAACATAACATTTTGACAAACGGATTGCACAAGAACAAACATCAGGAAATTCTTTTCTATTTTAAAAAAAAAATAAAAAAAAAATGATAAGTTTAGGTCATCTTATGCATGTTGTACACGACGATTTTTCAAAACAACAAATCTGCCTAATAAAAATTTAACAAAAAAAAAAAATTCAATAAAAAATTACAAAAAAATATCAAGAACAAGCTTCAGCGAGTCATAAAACTTTTCCCAAATGGATTTAGAAAAATACGATAATTTAAGTCAAAATATGGATGTTGTACATGTGCATGGTATGGTAAAAAAAATGACTTTTAAACAGTGGTTTTTAGAAATGCCTATTAAAACTCAATTTGTACAATTTGGGTATTGAAATAAATTACATATTTGGAAACTAGACTCTGAGCACTACATTTTAAGATTAGTGAATTTTTTAAAGATTTCATCTCTAAGTGCTTCAAATTTTAAGGTCAAATGTGTCAAATTCTGAAAATCAGGAAAAACACTTCCACTTTTTGGCCAAAAAGTGAACTCAACTTCTTGCACACACCCTGGAGTAAACACTTTGCTTGGTAATTACCAAGTTTTTTTTTCCAGAGTACCAAGATTAATGCTACTCTCTATCTTGCCAAGTCCGGTTGCATGTTTCTTGTTCATCGACATCAAACAACTTTTTAATTTGCATACTTTGTATTGGACAAACAATGACTTTGTCTTTGTCACCTGCATTCTCTAGTACTTGACAAGCAAATAGTAAATACCTTTATCTTGCTAATATGCACTTCCGTAAAATGTTTGGTTTCCTATTTTATATTGTTTGTATGTATATGCCTATTTGTGTGTATATCTCTTGAACCAAAATCCAAATTTTCTAGGAAAAAATATGAATTATTTTTGCTCACATTTTGTTGACCATTTTCCAAGTTTTTGCTATGTTTGAGTTTTACTCTCACTCTTGGCCTTGCTGAGTTGTGATCAAGTCTTTGTCATGTTACTATGATTGTAAGGAAATAAATATTGGTGCCCAAGAAGACAACATTCATATACAAATAAGCCATTAAAGTACATGTCTAGGAGCATAAGTAATGTTTCTATATAGTAATGTTGGATGTCAATTTATTTTGTAGTCATGTTCTTGAATGAAAAATTAGATGTAGTACCTACATAAATTTCAATCACAGTCTTGAAAATTTATTTTGCAAGTGTTCAAATAGACAAGCAAGCTCTTGAATGGTAAGTGTAGTGAGTACTAGATTGAGGGGATGACAATTATTCTTTTGTGGTCCATTTTCAGTCTTTCTAGAACCATAGGTTGAAACATGAATCATCAATTAAACTATATTTGGTTGGAAGCTCCTTAAAATATCTTGTTAAATTCAGGAAATATTGCAACTTAAGCTCTAAGAAACCAAATCCTTAGTGTGTGGTCAATTTTATGCATGTTATATATGTAAAAACAAATGAATCAAACACACCAATAAGACATTATATCAAGAAAAAAAATATTAAAACAATAGAGATGCAAACTCAATATCTTGTTATCGATTTCGTCCTATTGTCCTCTATCTCCAGTGTTTTCATTGATTCTAGCTGGCTCTCAGATTGTATGCTAGGCTTAATGAACAGTCTTCCTAAAGAACGAGATTGAATATGAAATGCATGTAATGCTAAGGCATGATTGCTCTAATGCTAAGCATGATTGCTAAAATGAAAGATTATGATAATGCTATGGATAATAAAACTATAATGATAATGCTAGAATGCAATTAATCTCTAATTCATCTATTGTGTGTTGTAACCCTTGCTTGGATTGGCAGTGCTATTTATAGAGTTTTTTAAAGATTCTAATTGGCTGATATGATCAACATATTGTGAAAATTTCTGGCAAATCGAATGGTTGAAGGTGGATAAGAGTGAAGAAAAACAGAAGAAAACATAAAACAAGATTTGTTTTCTTTTTTGAAAAAGAGGTAAGATAAGATAATAAAGATGAATTGTAAAAAAATCATCTTTTGTGAGATTATGGAAAGATTTTGAAGAAGATAAATAATGAATTATTAAATTCAATTATTCATTTATGGGTGACATGGAGATTTTTTCTTAAAATATAATATTTACCCAAGATTTGAAGAATAATAGACGATTTCATAATTAAATAAAATATTTAATTAATTAGAAGAAGAATTTGAAAAGAAATATTTAAATTTAATTAAATAAAAAAGACTTAATTAAATTCAAAAAGTGATAATTAATTAAAATAAATAAAGTGTATTTATTTAATTAATCAAGTGGACATATGAATGTGAAATAATTAAATAAAAATCGGTTTATTTAATCATGATAGAAGAATAAATTGGATGAACAATACAATACAATTAATTAAATTTAATCATATGTAGAAGACTTTAGAGAAATTAATTAAATAATAAATATTTAATTAAATGCCAGGATTAATCAAATATGACCAATTTTATGCATATACATTTTGCCCCTCTTTGAAGTGATGTGTGAAACGCTTTGCTTCAAAGAAAATATTCTTGCTTTCGAAATTTGTTATGTTTAATTTTGTCCCTTTCTGAAAAATATGCCCCTGACTTGATTCTGATATGTTTCCGATTGAAAGATGTTGGTGTTAATGATGCCCCCTCGGGAGGTAAATCACTGATGAGGATATGAGTTTTGGATAATGTTTGAAAAGGTTGATTTGATGAGGAAATTTTGATTTTGATGTAATGTCAATGATTTAGCTCTCAAAAAATGATGTATATGGATGCCCCAGTTTGAAAATAAGGTCAAAGTTAGAGAAAAAGATAAAAATAAAATAACATGCCACAAAACTCACTTTTGTTTGACCGTTAAAAGGTAAAAAGGGAGAAAATGACAAGTCATTTGCACTTTTTGACTTTTAGAAACCTTTTGCTCTGATAGTGAAATGGCAAGATGAAGATTCCGTACCATAGACATAGATTCAAGCGAGCCCGCCGATACCAGAGACTAGTTGCGTATGGACCACCGGTGAGTAGATCCAACCACTTTTTCATTGAAATTTTCCATTTTGAAGAAAAATTTTCATGTTTTTTCTATGGATTTAGGCATAAACAGTTTGTTTTAGTGCTTTTGATTTTTGTTTGAGCGCATATAGGATGCTTTTTGCATGTTCGTTGTAGAAACTAGTTTAGCGCATCCGATAGAAAGAGTAGCGCTTATAGGATGCCATAGGAAAATTAGGGTTTTAGTGCATCTAGGAAAAACATTAGCGCATTTAGGGTTTTCATGCATCTAGCAAATAGAGTGGTGCTTTTGATTAGAGTTTTAGCGCTTAGAGGGAAATGATTGATCGCTTCCAGGGAAAAGAATGACACATCTAAGTTTTAGCGCATTCAGGATACAGAATAACGCATATGAGTTTTAGTGCATAGAGGCCGTAGATTAGCACATCTAGGAAAAAGAGACAGAATGTGTGATTTGATGAAAGTGATGAAAGAATGATGATGTATATTGCTTCCTTGGTCAATAGATTGAGAAATTGTCTTATCATCATTTTGATATAGATAGAAAATCTGATAAATAATCGATAAATTTGTTTCCAAATAGAAATCAAAGAGTAAATAGCTGATAAGTTTGTCTCCCTTGTACGGAAAAACAAAGAGTAGATGATTGATATGACTTATGATAAATTTTCTTTTGGCGATAGAAAACAAATAGTAGATGATTGATTGAAAACATATTTGCATTCGTAACTGAAATACAAATAGGATGATGTTTTGAGTATTGATAAATTTGCATTCTTAAAAAAGAAAACAAATAGTAATTGATGGTAGAGTAGTTTGATGTGATATCCAAATAGATAGATTGAGTATTGATTGCATGATATGGGTCACCTAGATAGAACACTTGATATGGGTCACTTGATATGAGTTTGATGAGTATGTGTCACTGATATGGGTCATAGATAAATAGACATGAGTCAGACTGATTTTGCTTGATTGAGATTGAATCATTGATATGATGTTGATTGATTATCTTTGTAATAACTAAAAATAGGAGGTTTTCAAAAACTTCTAGATTAGGGAGCATCACTCGGCGGGGTGGGATAGGATACTTGAGCTAACACTAGATGATATAGCTTGATAGGGGCATGCAGATTGAGATCATTGTTTTCCATGCCTCTGATTCAGGTCAACAGGGGACTGTTGACCACGCTAGTAGAGAGGTGGAATTCGGAGCACAACACCTTTTATTTGTCAACTGGTGAGGTGACTATGACTCCTGAGGATGTGTACAGGATTCTTGGGATTCCGGTGGTAGGCACCTTTGTTTTCTATGATCACAAGGAGCTAGGTCGTAAAGATGCTCTGAGGATAGTATATGGTGATGCGCAGATAGTAGGGTACTGGGTGCCATGGGCTGATTTCAGGGGGTATCCGGCCTTGCTTGTAGTTTTGGGTGCATTCATTGGAGGTCTCCTTTGTCCGAATCACTAATCAAAGGGACGATCAGTGAGATGGGGGAGGATCCTAGAGCAAATGCTGGTACAACCATGGAGATATTCCTGGGGGAGTTACATGTTGGTGCATCTATATCATGACCTTCATTAGGTGGTTTGCAGAGGTTCATCGAGTATATCATGTGGCATTACACTACTCTAGATCTAGGCAAGGGAGCATATTGTCATGACGAGACTAGCATGTCCCAGAGTGAGGCCACTAGGCTAACCATATGTGTATGCGTATTCGATGTTCCTTGTCCATCCCAAGCTAGGCAAGTTGGATTACTGGAGATGATGTTTGGACAATATGGATGCAGTGATATGGCGGCCGTACCTAGATTGCGAGCCATGGGATATAGATCATTTAGAGATGTCATTCATATGTATGCCCAAGTTTTTGATTGGGAGGACCCCATTCATCCTTGAGAGGTTTTTGGCATTGCAGGTACAATGACAATTCAGATTCACACAGGGTATGCCTCAAGGTGTTGCTCACTATGCACAGAGCAAGGATGAGGCAGGATGGGGACCTGGCATTTCATATCAGATAGCCTATACAAAGTATGTTGCTTTAGTGCCTGAGGCATGGGATGATAGGTGGGATATTTTTTATGCTAGGATGTCTGATGGGTACTCTGTGTATTATCATACACATCCATTTCCATGGTTTACAGGTCCTAATGAGCCGACACCCATTTTGGTGGTACCACAGTCAGGGGCAGGGAGACAGGAGGATGTGGCAGGTGGTGAGCAGGCATTGGTTGGGGGAGAGGATGAGGAGAGTGGAGAGGAGGAGGAGAGCTCAGGTGGGGATGACAATGGAGATGAGGGGCAGGTGCCAGTGAGACTGAGGCCAGACATTTTGGGTGGTGTTTAGATCATGCAGAGGTTGAGGACTGGGATTGGGTGGAGGATAGTGATCAGGGTTTCCTCCACCTCTCAACAAGGACAGATAGATACTTTGCAAGCTCAGGAGCAGACATTATAGGGACAATAGGTGCAGTTGCAGAGCCAATTGGTTCAGGCGCAGGGTGTGGTCACACAGCTACAGGAACAACTTGCTCAGTCATAGGCATAGGCGCAGGCACATCCTCCTACCCCAGACCCACAGGTAGCCCAGTTGATTACAAAGAGAGATGCATTGAGAAGGAGGGCGGTAGAGGCTGACGGTGTGGCAGAGACTCATGGGAATTGCAGAGAGTGCATCATTGCGAGAGGCTATTGCAAATGGCTTTAAGATGGCCAGAGAGGTGGAGTATTATCAAGTCCAATATGAGGAGTTGTGTCCTCCTAAGCGTAGATAGCCTTTCCCATGGTCCCACAGTAGGACCAGGAGCAGGGCACAAATAGCTACACAGAACATGGGGGTTACTAGGCCTCGATGGGATCCAGATGCAGGGACTAGTGGCAGGCCACCATCCTTGAGACCAACTCCATCAGGGGGTTCCACCAGCTAGCCTTGATTGTTGTATGTAGGATGTATGTGATGTATCTCATATTCTTGGAGCATGTATATTGATTTTTTTATCATATCTCATGTATCTTTCTAGACTTTTCTGTGTCACTGGATTGTTGGACATTTGTATGTGTTTTTGATGAGCGATGATATGCAGTGGCGATGATTTTTGATGATGTGTTGCATTTGATATAATGATATAAGATGGATATGCATTTATTTCCTTGTTTATGTGATATGGATTTTGATATATAGTTTTGATGATTTACTGACTAACATGATTTGTAGGATGACGTGATATGATAATGATATGATGATGTGCAATATGATGTGTACTAATGATCTCATGCAGGTGGATGATGATGGTAAAAATGCAACGTGTTGAGATGATATGATATATGATATGAATTGTTATGGAAACATATGGTTTGGAAATGATGTGAAAATGTAATATATGAAATTTGTGTTTTTGAATTTTTCAAATTCTATAAATGATGATGATGTGATGTGTTTATGAAATGCATGATGAATTTGTAATATGATATGTAATTTGAATCAAATGTTGTATGAAAAATGATAAATAAAATGATATTGAAAATGAGAAAAGATGTGAATGATAAAGGGTATGAAAGAATTAATAATGATGAAATGTAGGATATGAAATGTAATGAATATGAAAAATATTGATGAGCTGATAAAACGAAATGAGGTGGAATGATAAAATGAAATGAAATGTAATGATATGAAATGATGAAATGAAATGATATGAAATGAAATGTAATGATATGATGTGAAATGATGAAATGAAATGAGATGAAATGAAATGAAATGTAATGATATGAGATGTAATGATATGAAATGTAATGATATGAAATGTAATGATATGAAATGTAATGATATGAAATGTAATGATATGAAATGAAATTTAATGATGTGAAATGATGAAATGAAATGAGATGAAATGAAATGGTAAAATAAAAGAAATTATGAGATGAAATGAGATGATAAAATGATAAATGATAATTACATGAATAATAAGGATATGAAAATGATAATCATGACATGATGAATATGAAAAAAAATGATTAAATAATGATATGATATAAAATGCAATGAGATGGAATGATAAAAATGAAATGAAATGTAATGATATGAAATGATGAAATGGAATGAAACAAGATGTAATGTAATGATATGAAAATGTAATAAAATGAGATGATATGTAAAATGTAATGATAAGATGAAAATGTAACGGAAATGGAAAATGGAAAAAAATGATGTAAAATGACATGGACATGAAAATGATGGATAATAAAATAATGAAAAATGGTTAATGAATAAATGAATGATACAAAATGATAAAGGATCGAAATGATATGAGACTAAAACAAAGATGATAAAAATGATAATGTCTTATGATATGCAATGAAATGATATGAAATATGAAATGATAATGCATCATGAAGGAGAAATAAATGAGAAAGGATCCAAATGATGAATGTTAAACTATATTATATGCACAAGACCTAGGTGAAATGATAATGAAATGAGGATGAAACAAATGTCCAAATGTCCTCCACATATAGTCTAAAGATACATGACAACCGTTGATTTATTTGTTTAGCTTTGTTTAAAAATCTAATGTGAATCCAGTATGCAAATATATACATTGATCTAAATGAAATGCAACTAAATAAAACCAATTGTTTGTTGAGCCTTTGGGTAGCTTTCTTGAATCATCATAGAGCCTTATAAAATGTTGGAAGTATGTACAAGCATTAGAGGGGAGATTAGCACCAGTGATGACCTGAGTACAACTTTCATGATTTTTGATATAGCAAGTGAACACAAGCATCGAGGTATAATTGAACCGAAATGACCTGATCATTTCTTGTATAAACAGACAAAGACTAACCACTTTTTGATGCAAATGTGGAACTGTCATCAATGATACACTTTGGAAATCATGTTTCATGCCATATTTGCATCAAATCGATAGTTAACCTCAAGACTGCAGACAAAGAAAAATCATCCTCCTTCCTTGCCACTCTAGTTTAGTACATCATTTAGTGTGCTCTAGAGAGATGATATCAAAAAATAAAACAACCATTGTTCAAAATGTAAAATTGATATTCCAATCATTATTCAGATTTTAGATCATCCAGATATGAGTCATGAGATGGTATTTTTCTGAAAAACCATTGTGATATGGATCAATGGTTGGATAGTTGTTCATGTGATTTGATTGTTTGTTCACATGGTTGGATTTTGATGTTATTGTCTAGTTGTTTCAGTAACATCTAAAATTTGATTTCCCCCAAAGCATGTCAACGTTTGCCCTCATTTTTTGACACAACTTGTTGAAATGAATGTGTATGATGGTCAAGCCATGGTAAGACGTTATCACTCTAGGAAAATGATGGCAACATGATGCTGGTACGACCCTAAGATGATGGAAAGATGCATGAAATGAAGGCTGAGAAGTCAAGTGCAGAACAAGAACTAATAGATGGAGAGCTACAAATAGTGTTTGTTTGCCAGATTTTCACTATTTGTTTTTATGGCATTTTTTGCTTTTTCTTTTTTCCTACCAAGATGCCTATTTGCCAGGTTTTCACCAAGGTAACCATTTTTTCAAGACTTTTTCTGATGTTTTTGTATTTCTTCAGGACTTTTTTCTAATGTTTTTTTTTATTTCTTTAGGAATTTTTTTTATGTTTTTGTATTTCTTCAGGACTTTTTTTGATGTTTTTGTATTTCTTCAGGACTTTTTCTGATGTTTTTGTATTTCTTCAAGACTTTTATGGATGATGATGACTGCTTCAAACATAATACTTTTTTTAGGTGCATGTTGTTGATGGGTTCATCAAATAGGTCCCCTTATAGTGTTGACAGTTTGTATGCTCCTGAACCGTATACAGCTATGACCACATACAGACCTAGCCAATTAGGTTCAAACTTCCCTTTCTTCACTCTGTCCTATTGATTACGTGGGTTCTCTTTTAGAACAAGATCACCAACCTAAAAAGTATGTAGTTTGAATCTGTGATTATAGCTTTGAGACATCATTTGTTGATATGCTTTCAAATGATCAGCTGCTCGTTGTCTCTTTTCATCAAGAAGTTCTAGTTCTCGGAGTCAGCAAACTCTGTATTCATCATCTATTATGAGACCTTTCAGTGATACTCTAAGTGATGGGATCTCAACTTCTAGTGGCAAAATGGCTTCTGCTCCATATACAAGAGCAAATGGCATTGCTCCTATTGGCATTCGGATACTAGTTCTTTAGGCCCATAATGCGGGATTAAGTTGAACGTGCCAATATTTCCCTGCATTATTCACAGTCTTCTTCAAAATTCTCAATATTGTTTTATTTGAGGCCTATGCTTGGCCATTCCCTTGTGGATAATAAGGTGTTGAGTATCTGTGTTGAATATGGAATCTCTCACAAAGTTCGTCAATATCATGATTCTTGAATGGCCGTCCATTATTTGTGATGATGGAGTTGGGAATACCATACCGACAAATGAGATAGTTGAGTATGAATGATGAGATTTGTTTTCCAATGACCTTAGTGAAAGGGACTTCCTTAATCCACTTGGTAAAATACTTTGTCGTTGTGATGATGAACTTGTGTCCATTCAAGGATGAAGGATGAATCTTGCCAACTAAATCCAACCCCCATTGAGAGAATGGCCAGGTTGGTAGAAACGGTTGTAGTTCTTATGCTGGTGCATGAATGAGATTTCCATGTATCTGACATTTAGAGCACTTCATTACAAAAGTGAATGATTCCCTCTCCATTGTAGGCCAGTAGTAACCCATTCTAATCAATTTCTTGGATAAGGTTAGTCCACTTGAATGAGTACCAAAAATTCCATCATGAACTTCTTGTAAAGCCTTGTTGGATTCGTCACATTCAAGACATCAAAGTAGAGCACCATCAAGACCGTGGTGATAGAGAGTTTCAACAATAAGGGTATAGTGAGAGGATTGGCAGATAAAGTTGAGCTTTTGGTTACAAGATAAGTCAAGTGGTAAGATGTCATGTTTTAGGTAGGTATAAATTTTTCCATACAAAGGTGAATCGGATCCTACTAAGTGGCAAATGATTTGGCTTTCAAGGGTGTCATAGGTAGGTGTAAATGATTGTTCCACCAGAATTTTGTAGTGAGCCTGAGTTTCTGGGAGTTGTAACAATGAAGTGATTGTGGCCATAGCATCAGTTGCCTTGTTATCAAGCCTTGGAATTTGAATGAACTTGATGTCTACAAAGTATTTCTTAAAATCATCAACCATTTTCTTGTATGGCAACAATTTTTCATCTTTGGTCTTATAGCCATCATTGATCTAGTTAATGACTAACTGTGAGTCACCGTAGACTTGTAATTATGTGATTCTCCATTCCAATGCTAGTTTGAGTCTAGTGATTAAAGCTTCATATTCAGCTATGTTATTAGTGCATGAAAACATTAGCCGATATGATCGAGGAATGGTATTTCCTTGAGGGTTGACAAAGAGTATTCCTACCCTTGATCCATGTTGAGTAAATGAGCCATCAAAATATAATGACCAAGGTTGCTTTGATTATGTCGTGAAGACATTAGCATCTGGAAATTCAATGTGCATGGGATGCTCTACTTGTAGGGGTTCTTCAGCTAGTTGGTCAGCAATAACTTGTCCTTTGATTGCTTTGTGATCAATATAATGGATATCGAACTCACTTAATATCATGACCCATTTTGCTAATCTTCCTGTTAATGTGGCCTTGCTTAACAGATATTTGAGTGGATCAATCTTTGCAACAAGATTGATTGTATGAGTTAACATGTAGTTTCAAAAAATTTGTGAGGAAAAGACCACTACTAGGCAAGCCTTCTCGATGAAAGTGTAGTTGAGTTCATGACCTGTTAATGTTCGACTAATATAATAGATTGCATGTTCTTTTCTTGTAGAGTCTTCTTGTGCTAACAATGCCCCCAAAGACGTCTTTGTGGCAGTAATGTATAAGATGAGTGGTTTATCCGGATTTGGTGGTATCAGAACTGGTGGGTTCATTAAGTATTGCTTGATTTGTTGAAAATCCATCTCACACTTATCATCCCATTTGAAAGGAACATTCTTATGTAGTAGATGTGTGAATGGTAGACATTTATCTACTAGTTGTGCAATGAATCTTTGTATATATTGGAGTCATCCTTGTAGTGATCTCAACTGACTGATATTCCTTGGTGGAGGCATTTCCATGATTGCTTGTACCTTGGCGGGATCTACTTCAATTCCTTTTGCTGAAACTATGTATCCCAAGAGTTTTTTGGATGTGACTCCAAAAACACATTGCTTAGGGTTGAGGTGAACCTTGAACTTTTCCAACCTTGAAAATATTTTGGATAATATCTCGAGATGTCCTTCTCCGGTGTATGATTTTGCTAATATGTCATCAACATAATCTTCCATGAATGTGTGCATCATGTCATGAAAAATTGTAGTCATATCTCTTTGATATGTAGCCCTAACATTCTTTAAACCGAATGGCATGACGTTGTAGCAGTAAGTCCCCTAGGGACATGCGAAATTTGTTTTTTCCTAGTCTTGAGGTGCAATATTGATCTGGTTATAACCAAAAAAACCATCCATTAGTGAATACATGGAATGGCCAGCCATCAGATCAACTATAGTATCAATGCTTGGAAGAGGAAAATCATCCTTAGGACATGCCTTATTAAGATCTCTGAAATTTGTGCATACTCTAACACTTTTGTCGAGCTTTGATATAGGAACTATGTTGGAGATCCATTCTGCATAGTCAATTGATCTTATAAATCCCACATCGAGGAGTTTCTTAAGTTCTTCTTTAACTAGTAGTGCCACATGAGGATGCATCTTTGTAAGTTTTTTTTTCACAGGTTTTACTCCTAGTTTAATGGACAAGTGATGCATTATAAGATCAAGATCAAGACCTGGCATGTATGCATAAGACTAGGAAAATTTGACTTGATTTTCTCTAAGAAATTCCATGAACTCAGGTACTTCTTTATCTGTCATTGATGCAGCTAACTATAGAATCATCGGTTTCTCTGTAGTTTCAAGATTAATTGCTTTTGTAGGCTCAATCGAGATAGGTGATCACTCATGATAGTGCTCGAGGAGAGTGTCAAGAATCCCATCATCTGGTGCCTTAAAAAGGTTTTCACCATCTGATACACTCTTTGTTTTATCTTTTGTTTGATCTAATACTGGCAGATTCTAGTTTTCACCATTAGATCTTTCTTTTTTATTTTTATTTTTGTAGCTAGGAAACTTGACACTCTCCTGACTAAGGATCTCATAACCAAAATCACCAGTGGAACAATCATTTACATCATCTGCGGAAAGGAATTTTATGATAGATTCATCGGTTGGGAACATAGGTATATCAAGAGGTTCAAATAGATCCCAATCGACGAGATCGAGATGTATTAGCAGTAGCAAGTCATTAGGTTGCATGAAATCAGCTATGGTTATGGTCATAATAGAGGTGTCTATAGGATCCGAGGTATGAGGTAGATCAATGATGGTAATGTCCTCATGATAGTCTTGTTCGATTAAATCTGACTCGGTATCACTAGAATCATAGTTGCATTGTAGCTCAGATTCTTGTGGTTGGGTCCCTGACCCTTCTCCTTTGATTAGAGTAGGTGTATACTTGTGTATCACGTCAACCTGTTTGTCCCTCCATAATTCACCATTATGGATGGTAGCCCATTTGTATTCTCCAGATTTTGTGTAAGAGTTATTGTCAATGAAATTATGAATTGCTATCAAGCATGCTTCCCTTGGATCAGAACTTTCTTGCAATGTGAGTACAATATCATTCAATTGTTTGGATGTTGTTTCTTTTGAGCTAGTATCATAGCCTAGTCCTTTTTTATCTTTTGCAGCAAGTCCTGGAGGATCAATAGGCTCAACTACTCCTTTTCTCTTTCCAATAGGACCATTACCCTCATAGCCCATCTTTTGCATGATTGAATTTCCCTTACCATATTTATCAGTTGGTAACTTGATATTGAGAATTGTTTCATCTTCATCTTTATAGAGCTAACTTAGAATATCTCTATCCTCAGAATCTTCCATGGGGAATTTTTCTTTAATAAAACATCCATTAAACTTTCTATTTGGCCCTGTTGGTGGTTGCATTGATGTTGATGCTACATATATCTGTTGTTGTGTGGTAGAAGGCTGCCCATGTGATTGAGGTGACGTAGGAAGA
Source organism: Sequoia sempervirens (assembly GCA_007258455.2). Lineage (NCBI taxonomy): Eukaryota > Viridiplantae > Streptophyta > Pinopsida > Cupressales > Cupressaceae > Sequoia > Sequoia sempervirens. The sequence goes on from VDFB02000015.1 coordinate 545,963,588, forward strand.
TTAGCTAGATAGAGAGAATATTCTCCTACTCCATTGTCCTTGAACCGTAGTTTCTTGTCAAAAGTTTTGGTTAGCTGACTGATTTGTGTATCAACTTCTAGAGAAGTGCTAGCAAGTGCTTCTCAATTGTTGGGAACCAAAGTGTCTTGACTATCTTTGATGTTAGCACAAGTTTGACTGTGACAATTATTGGCTGGTATCATGATCTCATGTCCGTCATAAGGAAATTTAAGACATTGATGATATGTGGATGGTACAGCTTGCATTTCATGGATCCAAGGATGACCCAACAAGATGTTGTAGGCGAGATCACAATCTAACACTTGACAGAAAGTATTTTTGATAACTGGCCCCACTCTAATTGGTAACATGATTAAACCCTTGGATGCTCTTTCCTCATCATCATAGGATTTAATAGTAATTTTTCTTTTGGGATCAATGGAATCCTCAGAAAATCCTAAAGCCTAAATTAATTTCATGGTACATATGTTAAAACTAGCACCTCCATCTATTAGTACATGTCTGACATGAAACTTGTGGACCATGACTTCTAAGTATAATGATGAATTATGGGGATGTGTCATGGAAACATCATCTTTTTTAGAGAATGAAAGGCATGTGGGTGAGGAAAAATTTCCTACCATGGCTTGAAATTGATCCACATCCAGATCATTGGATACAATTGTTTCAATGAGGGCTTGAAGTTGATCTCTAGATGCTTTTTGAAAAAAATAATTTGTGTTGAGCTTTGCAAGGTTATCTCTTGGGCAATGATTTGTTGTCTGTAATTTTGAGTTTCTTGGTATTTATAATGAACATGAGGTTTTCATAGTCCATGACAATGAATGCAACGCTTCTGATACAATTTTTTCTTCAAGTGTTTCATTTATTCACTATTGTTTGTTTTTCCATCAGAAAAAATAAATAATGTTGATTGATTTTTTTTTCTAAAACCAAGTTTCATCTAATGGGCTTAGTTTATGTTCTCGCTCTAGAAAATAGTACTTTTCCTTTTTATTGATGGCATCATAAATTTTGAAATTCACATTTTTTCTTTAAAAAAAATTACTTTCTCCACCTAGACAAATGAAGATGTCATTTGTTAGTGTGAATCACAATGTTTGAAGCAAATTCACCTAGTTTCTTTTGGTGGAACCTACCTAGCATGTTAACTTTGTGATAGCTTTTGATAATTTTGTGAACAACAAATAGTCTTTGTGAAGAAAAGATGCTAGTATTTCCCTTATCAAATTTGTGATTGAGTGTAATCTCTGGGCATCTAAGGTTTACATTGGGATTCACAAATCTATTTCTCAAACTTTGCAATGCGAGATGAGTTTATGACTCTGCATTATCTAGGGTTTTGTTCATGTGTATTACAAATTTCTTTCCATGGTTTTCAGTTCTTGATTTTGACACATCGCCTCCCTTACCCTTTATGTTTTTATGCTTTACAACTTTGGGAATAGTTGCAACATGGGCTTGGATATTTGGGAAAATTAGGATTGATTTATAGATGACAATTTGAGAATTCTAAATATTTTAAGGATTGTGTTGATATTAAAGGGAATGATTTATTGTAGACTGAAAATCTAAAGCCACCCACTTATATTTTTAATGGAGTTAGTTTAGAAGGCTTGGTTATATAGGAAGCCACATTTGGATTACTCACCCTGATTTTACTTGTTATTGTGGGATCTATGGCTCTGACAGGTTCCATTTTTGTTTCTTCATTGACATTTCTTATGAAGAAATCTAAAGTCACCTTGTTTCCACCAAGAAGAAAACATACTTTGTCACTACCAAATACGGTAGCTATAGGAACTCTACTTTCAACTATGGTTTTAAGCATTCTTTACCCCAAAATTCCCCAAGAAAAATGCAACTATTACTATTGTGCATTCTTATACCAAAAATCCTATAGATTTTACTCGTGAAGTAGATATTCTTGTTGTTGCAGTAGGTATGCCAAATTTGGTTCGTGGTGATTGGCTAAAACATGGTGTAGTACTAATTGATCATGGCTTAAATACAGTAGAGGTATGGCACCTTCTAACTACCTTTTTGAAAAAAAAATTGTAAGTAAAAGATGGGTTTTATATAAAAAATTAAAACTATTGCCTCCACTTTTGTAGGATCCTAGTGCTAAAAGAGGACACCAATTAGTCAATGATGTGTCCTATGAAGAGGCTTCAAGAATAGCTTCAACAATTAATCATGTACCTTGTGGTCTTGGTCCAATGAATATTGCAATGCTTTTGTCCACTACTCTAAAATCAACAAAACATGCATATGGGTTCAATTGAGATTTCTGATGTTTGATCCAAGCCTTTTGCAATAGTCTTCACTTTATAAGTTTTATGAGGCTTATAAATGAGTTATCTATTACTAAATGGAATAAAAAGATCATTTTCTATTGTAAGGCATTTTTTGGAGACATTAGGCACCTATAAGAGGACTTAGGACTAGATGCTTTCATTTTCTTTTGTGGAGAAAACTATAACATTTAAGTAGGTTGGTTGTACATGACTGTACGCACAATGAAAGTTTAAAGATCTTTGATTTTTTAAAGATGATTTTTTATCATATATGTTGAATGGCTAAGGAAATCTTTGAACTCATTAATATTTACATAATGCTGGCAACATGCACATTGTGTTTTCTTCATGGCCTAAAAGCACAACCAAAACATTTCATATGGTGCACATAGTTCACATATATTTAAGTTTTAATTCAATTCTTCCAATTATTCTATTACAAGATATATATAATTTTGAAGTGAGCAAAATTTTTTTGTTATTAAGTGTCATTTTCTATTGGAAGTCAAAAGAAAACTAAAATATTTATATTAATTTCTACTTCAAATATTAGTTTAATTATTATGTATACACAATATGGCTCTAGGAAAAAGCCAACAATTCGCCGTCATGACAAATTTGAAAATTCACCGCGATGACAAATTCACCTCAAGGAAAATTCAAGCCACAGGGTTTTCCTATTTGTGATTAATTTTTCCTGCAGTGAATTGTTGGCGGTGAATTTTCTAAATTGTGGGCCATGAATTTTCTGGGAGTAAATTGCTAACAGTGAATTTTCCTGATGCCACACAATATATAAATAAATAAATAAATATGAAAAAAATATTTTACTTTTTAAGAATTTCTTTTATTTTACACAATATTTATTTTATCTTTTACTTGAATAACTATTTTATTTACCTTAAGTACTTAAACTATTTTACTCAAAAATTTGTGATTTTTAACCAATAAATAATGTCTCTAATTTTTGTTTAATTTAATTTTTGAAAGCTATTTTATTGATTATAGTTAAATTAATAAAAATATGAATAAAATTATATTAATTGTTTTGATTTTATTTTAATGATTAAGAAAAAAATAATTCTACATTTTCAATAGTTTGACATTAAAATGTAGACATTTGAAAGAATATTTATAATAAAATTTACTTTCTTTCCACTTGATGATAAGAAGGATTACCATGACTAAAATTTGCTAAAATTCACAAGAGGGTGGAAAATTCCTATTACGTGAGTTGAAATTTTTTGTTAGAATTACTTCATACACTTTCAACAGATTAAACAACTATAGTATATTATGGTGATAACCAATAACTAATCACTTTCCAATCATTTAACATTGGAATATCTACAAGGATGCTGAATCATAAAATTCTAAACTAAAATTTTTCTTAGAGAACATTTGACCCATACAAACTATTCAAACTATTCTTTTCAATTTTTTTGTTCAGAATGAAGAACTTATGCTTGCATCATCATTTCCAAAAACATTTATGCTACTTACCAACAATGTTAAATCTAATTGAAAGGATTTATTTGTAACAACTCCAAGGAAATTGTCTTTGATAATATGCAACATTTTTATAGTTTCAATCATACTTGGTCGCTCTTTTGGGGATTCTTTTGTTCAAAGAAAACCCACATAGATGAGCTACCTGAGGGAATTTAATACCTTATTTTTATCATTGTTTTGGGTAGCACTGAGCAAATAGTTGTCAACCACTTCTTCTATTGCATCTAGAAAACATCTACTCACACACTTATGCAAGTTCATTCCTTCTACAAATATGTTGTTGGTTGGATTCTTTCCAAACATCATCTCTAATAACATTATTCCATAGCTATAAACATCTCCTTTTGTAGTAACATGTCCACTCACGAAATATTTTGCATTAAATACACTCATCATAAGATTTTACATTCACTATTTTTTAGAACAAATGCCAAAAAAGAAAATTAAAATTTCATACTAGTAATTTGAACTTAAACTTGGAGCAATGTATTTGATGGATCCTTTCAGGGTATGTGTAGAAGTATATGAATCCATGGAGTTTCCAAGGCACAAGCTTGAAATACCAAAATCTATCAAATAGGTTGTCATGTCCTTTCCAAGAAGCACATTACTGGGCTTTAGATCACAATGGATGACTTACAAAAAATAATAATGATGAAGGTATTTTGTGCCTTGTGCAATGTCCAATGTCATGCTCAGCCTCTGAATCAAATCCATTCGATACAATTTACCTTGATAACTTTCTCTGACTGTAGGAAATAAAAACCTATCTAGGATACCATTTTCCACAAGAGGAAATATTAAGGCTTTCCTATCTTGATCTGAATAAGAGGTTATAATTTTAAGAAGATTTATATGTCAAACTCTCCTTTAAACATTACACTCTCTATCAAAAAAATTGTGTGCATTTTCATCTAGGATATTAAGAAATTTCATAGCAATCATTGTGCCATATTTCAGAGCCCCTTTGAACACTTTTCCAAAGCTACCAACTCCTAGTAAGTTGGCCTCATTAAACCCACCTATTGTGGTGAGAAGTTCTTCAAATGAAATTTTTTGAGGGCCTACTTCAAAAGGTTTAAAGGTCTTAGATCATGTCTTGCAATAGCATCTCCAAAAAAAATGACCACACAACATATAACAAACATTGTCATCCCAATGGGTATGAACAGACTTTTAAGATGCCTAAGACTTTTATGTTTGGGAGAAAAGCATGGTGGCAACATTACCCAAGGTCCACAAAGGCCAATATTTGTAGTAAATGATGTTGCATTAAGCTTTTTGAAAACTTCATCTTTTGGGACTTCTCTTGACAACTTGTTTATAGACAAGTTAAGATCTTGAAGCACTTTAAGATTTTCCAAAGTTAATGGTATCCTTCCTGAAAAATTTTTGGAAGAGAAATCTAAGCTTTCGAGATATTGAAGTTTGTCTAGAGACTCTGGAATCAGGCCTTTGAGATCATTATAAGAAAAATTCAGGTGTTCAAGTGCTAGATAATTTCCTATTGTATTTGGAATATAGCCTGTTAATTGATTTGTTTAAATATCTATAATTTGAACTTTATCCATCTTGTTGAGTCTTGTAGGTTGGCGACCCTCCAAGAAATTATTTGAAAGCTGAAAAGATAAAAGTAAATTTGGAAGCCCTACCACTTGTGGAGGTATGTTTCTATGGAGCTTGTTGTATGAGAGATCAAGCAATTCTAAGTTAGTGCATTCACCTAAACTTGAAGGAATAGTCCATGTTAACTTGTTGGCTCCAAGATCCAGATGTCTTAGCTGCTGGAGGTGGGCAAGGAAGTATGGAATATTTCTAGAGATTTTATTATATGGAAGAGCTAGAAGCCCTAGGTTCTTTAGCTAACCAATATCCATTGGGATGTTTCCTTGTAAATTATTGAGACCCAAGTCTAGTCTCTCCAACCTTTGGGGCCTACTGATTGTAGAAGGAATATCACTTGTAAGAAGATTTCCACCTAAATATAGTAGAGTTAAATTGGTAAGGTTTCCAATCTGGGATGGAATTTATCTTGTTATTTTGTTGAGATCCAAGGCTAAAACTTCTATATTTGTAGAAAGTTGTCCTACAGATGAGGGTATGAGACCTGTGAAATGATTACCTCCACACACTATTTCTCTAAGAAAAGAACAATTAGTAAGTACAACGAGAAAGGGTAAGCTTGTGTTTCTGCCACTAATAAACTGATTACCCCATAAATAAAGGTGCTTAAGTCTGTGCAACATTCCCAAGTCTGAGGGGATTGTTCCACTCAGATGGTTGTTGGGTAAGATGATAATTTCAAGTTGAGAATAATTGAAGAGAGTGACAGGAATCATGCCATTGAAATTGTTAACACCCATATACAATTTTGTCAAGTGGATTGTCTGAGAGAACACCTTCATTGGAATCTCCTCAGATAAGTAATTTCCAATGATGCTCATTACCTGCAAGGAAGTGAAATTTGACAAAGAGGAATTTATTCCTCCAGTAAGATGGTTCAAATTCAAAGAAAAGATAGTGAGTTGAGAAAGCATACCCAGATCCCAAGGAATATACCCCTCAAGATTGTTCTCTACTAAAGACATATAGTTCAAAGAGGATATGTTCCCCAAGTTTTTGGGAATGGTACCAATCACATTATTTCATGTAAGCCTAAGGAATGATAAATGGCGCAACCACGGTAGGAGGATCCTCAAGGAGAACAATCTGGATTGTGCAGTACGAGTAACCCAACGAAAGAAACAAAGAATATGGAGGAAAATGAAGATTATAAAATTATTGTTAACAGAAATCTCAGTTACATTTAGCTGGAAACATCCGGGCTTATAGATTCGGCTCACAACCATGATCAAATATGCAACAGCCTAACATGCTCCTACATGCGATTTGATCTATTAAAATTTGGATCAATCTTAATCCCCTTAATCAACTACTAACTCTTCCACTAAATCTACTACCTATTCTAATGATCGATTACAAGCTTTATACTATATCCACGATTCTAGAAACATCCGCGTCATCCAAAGATCATCACATTCTCCAAGGGAAGAAAATGTAACATGCGCATGAATAGGTCGGCCTCAAATTTGAATTATTCTTCAATAGGTGCATAAGATGAAGTGTGGACCTATAATGAAGGTCGGGGACACTCCCAGGGACAATTACAATCACACCGTTAAGATCTGCAAGTTACGAGGATGATCCACAATGATCGAACTGGTTATAAAGTTTGAAATTATTCTAGTGCCTGGTCAAGAAACTGCCAAGTATTATGGAAGTGATAACTTTCAGGAAAAAGATCCAATCACTCCCAAATATTGGTACAAGGAAAATGAACATGTAGATGATGTACTCCAAAATCCATAGGGTCTAGTGAGCAAAGATGATGAATCCACCAACATGAACTGAGAAAGATCAAAATAAGAAGAAAACTGAAAGAAAATATTTTTGGTTGATGCAAGATTGCCAAGAACCAAGGATGCTCCTGCATTAGACATATGGGGTTAATGAAAAGAGAGTACCTCACTTTGTTGGGGCTAAAGGAAAACCAAGACGGTCTACCTTAGCCTGAAAAATCCACAAACAATCCTCCACTACTCTACCTTCCACTTCACAAGATATTCCCTATACTGTCTCCCACGAGTCTTTCTCCCATCTTTGATATCTAGAATCTCCTCAATCCCATCTGACTTTTGTTTAGGAAACTGATTCTCCAATTCCACTTTACTGTCCTCACTAAATCTTGCTTCATAATACCAATGCAGGTCTGCAATGTTGAATATAGGTGATATTCCCATTCCATCTGGTAATTCCACTTCATATACGTTTCCTGAATCAAACTTCTTGAAGATCCTATAAGGCCCAAACTTCCTCATCTTCAGCTTATTGTATGTCCCAACTGGAAATCTCTCCTTTCTCAAATATAACATCACTTTGTCTCCAACTCTGAATTCCTTATTCTCTTATTTTCATCTACCTTCCCCTTATACTTCCAGTTGGTGTCCTCCAATTGTTGTTTTACTCAAGTATGCAACTTCTTCATGTGTTCTACAAATTCTTCTGCTTTTTCACTCCTCTTATCTTCCATACTGATGTCTCTTAACTCTGATATGCCTCTGGGGTGAACTCCAGTAACAATCTCAAATGGTGTCTTTCATGTACTCCTGTTCACTGAATTATTGTATGCAATCTCTGCTTGTGCAAGGACTAAATACCAACTTATGGTCTTCTCTCCAACCAAACATCTCAACAAATTCCCTAAACTCTTGTTCACTACCTTTGTGTATCCATCTGTTTGTGGGTGAAATGTAGAACTAAACTTCAAATATGTCTTCAGCTTCTTCCAAAGTGTCCTCCAAAAGTATCCAACAAACTTTACATCTATGTTTCAAACTATACTCCTAGGTAATCCATGTAATCTAACCACCTCTTTGAAAAGAAAATATGCTACATGTACCACATTTGTTGTCTTCCTACAATGTATAAAATGTGCCATCTTAGAAAATCTATCTACCACCACAAATAAAAAATCATGAACTCTTTGTGTCTTCGGTAAACCAAGTATGAAATCCATGCTAATGTCCTCCCAAGGTCTCTCTAAGACTGTCAAAGGTTTATACAATCCAATATTCTGACTACTTCCTTTTGCAACTTGAAAAATTCTGCAACTCTGCACAAACCTCCTAACATCCTTATGAATCTACAGCCAAAAGTAGTTCTCACTCACCAATGCCATTGTCTTATCAACTCCAAAGTGTCTTGACATTCCTCCACTATGCTTCTCCTTCACCAAGTTATCCATAATTGAACTTTGAGGTATACACAATTTATTTCCTCTTAACATGTCCTCCTGAATAAAATAATCCAACCACTGACTCCTAGCATCTGAAATAGGCTCTCTACAAGCTCTCCAAGGTTCTGCAAAATTTGGGTCTTCTTCATACAAGCTCTTCAACTCATCAAATCCTAATACCTCCACTCTCATCTCTGTCAATAAATTCCTTCTCCCACTCAAATCATCAACAACTCTATTTGACTTCCCACTCTTGTGCTTAAAAAAAAAAGTATAACTCTACAAGAACTCTATCCATCTCATGTGCCTCTGATCTAACTTACCTTGACTGTTCAAATATTGCAATGCTTGATGATTCGTATACAACACAAACTCCTTAGGCAACAAATAATGTTTCCACTTTTTCAAAGCTTGAACTATAGCGTAAAATTCTTGATCATACACGGAATATCTTCTCCTAGCATCATTCAACTTCTCACTAAAATAAGCTACAAGTCTTCCCTCTTGACTTAGTACTGCTCCAATTGCATTTCCACTTGCATCACAGTCTACTTGAAATACTTTACTAAAATATGGTAAAGCCAACACAGGCTGCTCAGTCATCTTCTATTTCAACAATTCAAAAATTTGATCTGCTCTAGATATCCATCTAAAATCCTTCCTATCTCCTCTCATTGCTTTTGTCATAGGACTGCAAATAGAACTGAAATTCCTAATGAACTTCCTATAGAAACTAGCCAATCCATGAAATGATCTTACCTCTCCAATGCTTTCAAGTGTAGGACACTCAACAATTACTCTTACCTTCTCAGGATCCATCTTCAGTCTTTCCACAGATATGAAAAATCCAAGATATACCAATTCCTCCTTCATGAAACTACACTTCTTAATGTTTATCAGCAGCTACTCTTCTTTCAATCTCTACAAGACTTGCCTTATATGCAACAAATGTTCTCTCTACTCTTCCTAAAAATCAAGATGTCATCCAAATAAACAATCACAAACTTAACCAAGAATTTTTTCAATACTTCTTTCATCAACCTCAGGAAAATACTCAGTGCATTTGTCAATCCAAAAGGTATCACCAACCACTCATACAATCCTTCATTTGTTTTGAATGTTGTTTTCCACTCATCTCCTTCTCTAATTTTGATATGATGAAATCCACTCTTCAAGTCTATCTTTGTAATGTATCTAGCTCCACTCAAACAGTCCATAATGTCATCCATTTGGGGTAAAGGAAATCTATACTTCACCATGATCTTATTTATGGCTCTTGAATATGTACACATTCTCCATTCTCCATCCTTCTTAGGTGCTAGCACAATAGGTACTGCACATGGACTTAAGCTCTCTCTGATCAAACCCTTCTTCAACAATTCTTACACTTGTCTATTCAACTCGTCATTCTCTACAGGTGTCATCCGGTGTGCTACTTTATTTGGAAAAATAGCTCCAGGAATCAGATCCATGCAATGACTAATACTCCTTATAGGTGGCATTCCATCAGGTACATTATCTGAAATGATCTCCCCATATTCTGTCAGTATCTCCTTTATCTCTTTCGAGTGTTTTTCTACATGCTTCATGTCTTCAACCTTTTTAGGCACTAAAGTGTAACACACATTCTCATGTCTCAATCCATCAAGGAATCTCCTTCCATCAACCATACAAACCCTATAACTCATACAAAATTAATGTATAGGAACATCTTCTAATGGCAATAAAATCTGCTTCATCCCATTAGCAATAATAGTGTATATGTTCTTCTTTCCATCATGAATAACCTGTCTATCATACTGCCAAGGTATTCCCAAAAAAATATGACATATATCCATAGGCATGATATCACACAAAACTTCATCATGGTAATTTCCTATCTTTAATTTCACCAAACATTGTTCACTTACTAGTATCTTATGCTCATCCTGAATCCAAGCAATCTGATTGGGCTTTGGGTGTTTCAACCTTTCCAACTTAAGCATAGTCGCCATTTCTTCAGAAACCAAGGTCTTTGAACTTCCACTATCAACAATCACTTTAAAACATGTACCATTCACCTTGCATCTAGTCTGAAACAAATTCTTCCTTTGCAATGGTTCTTTCTCCAACTCACTTTGACATAATACTCTCTTATTCACCAATACTTCTCCATCTTTCAGTCTATTAGATGATTCAACATGTTATTCCTTAACAAAGGTTGTCCTTCTATTGTTCTATGTCTTCCTACTTGTCTTGCCCTAATTACATTCAAATGCTCTATGTCCTTCTCCACCACATTTATAATAGGTTCCTTTGAATACCCTCTTCTTTTGTCCTCTATCATCTCTTCTATAACCTTCATTTTGGTAACCACCATAACCTCCTCTTCTATAAGAGTTTCCTTCATCTCTATGATTTGTATTACCATTCTTACTAACCTCCTTATCCTTATTATGATTTGGAAAAGGTCCTCTTCCTCCAACAAAAGTTCTTCCTCTTTGAAATCTTCCACCTCTTCCTCTTTGTCTCTTCTCATGTTTTTTATTCAACTTCTCTTATGCTTTTAGGGCACACTGGTATGCCTCTTATACATTCTACAACTTGATCAAACTGATTTCATCCTATATAGATGACCTTAAACCATTCACATATCTAGCTACTTGCTCAATCTCATCCTCTGAATGTCCAGATCTAATATTCAACTTATAGAATTCCTCAGTGCATTCAGTCACACTCGATTCCTTTTGCTTCAAATTCTACGACATTTTGAACAAACTAATCTAATAATCTGCAGGCATAAACTTTGACTTCAACTTATTCACCATCTGATCCCATGATTTTATCTTCTCTTTTCCTCTTCTATGTCTATCTATCTGCAAATGTTCCCACCAAAGGGATGCATGTCCTCTCAACTTTGTACAGGCATATTTCACCTTCTTATCTTTAGTAGTACCTTTAAATTCAAAATATTTTTCCATCTCTATGATCCAATCTAACAATACATCTGATTCTAACTTACCATTATAATCTGGTGGATTGAAATGTGGTTTGGTATTCACCTTCGTTAGGGCTCTTATGAACCTCTCTTCTCCCTGATCTAGGCCAGGTTGCTCATCTCTTCCTCTTTCTTCTTGCACTTTTACTTCTTCATCACTCACATCATCAACTGGTTGACCTCTTCTCTGGGTTGTTTCAACTGCATCTAGTCTAGCAGCAATTCCTCTTAACATCTCCATCACAACTTGGTCTGCATTTCCATGTGCTCCATTTCCTCTAACATTTCTTCTTCCAGCCATCCTTACAAAAGTCCTCTGCAGCTGCAAATCAGATCTTCTATCCACCACCCCACAACAAATCTTCAATAGGACTCCACAAATTTTGTCGACCTCACATGGATCGAATCTCACTCTAATACCAATTTGGTGCAACCACGGTAGGAGGGTCCTTAAGGAGAACAATCTAGACTGTGCAAAAAGAGTAACACAACAAAAGCAACATAGAATATGGAGGAAAATGCAGATTATAACATTCTCATTAATTGAAATCTCAGTTACATTTAGCCGACAACATCTGGGCTTATAGATTCGGCTCACAAGCTCGATCAAATATGCAATAGTTTAACATGCTCCTATATGTGAGCTGAGCTCTTACAATTTGGATCAATCTTAATCCCCTTAATCAACTACTAACTCTTCCACTAAATCTACTACCTATTCTAATGATCAATTACAAGCTTTATACTATATCCACAATTCTGGAAACATCCCCATCAGCCAAAGATCATCACATTCTCCAAGGAGAGAAAATGTAACGTGTGCATGAATAGGTCGGCCTCAAATTTGAATTATTCTTCAATAGATGCATAAGATGAAGTGTGGACCTATAACGAATGTTAGGGACACTCCCTAGGACAATTACAATCACACCGTTAAGATCCACAAGTTACGGGGACGATCCACAACGATTGAAATGGCCAAAAAGTTTGAAATTATTTTAGTGCTAGTTCAAGAAACTGCCAAGAATTTCGGAAGCAATAACTTGCCGAAAAAAGCTCCAATCACGCCCAAATCTTAGAACAAGGAAAATGAACATGTAGACAATGTACTCCAAAATCCACAAGGTCTAGTAAGTAAAGATGATGAATCCACCAACATGAACTAAGAAAGATCAAAATAAGAACAAAAATGAAAGAAAATATTATTGGTTGATGCAAGATTACCAAGAACCAAGGATGCTCCTACATCAATAAATTTGGGAGAAAACCCCGAGCTAAAGGAATCTCTCCAGTCAAATGGTTTATTGCAAGAGATATATATGTTATACTGTGGCAGGCACCAAGAGCCACTAGAATTGAACCTTCTAGCTGATTTGTGTATAAGTCAAGAATCTGTAAGCGAGAGAGGCTTCCTAACTAGTAAGGAATATGACCACGAAGGTTGTTAATACTGATGTCAAGAATCCTAAGAAATGAGAGATTGGCGAGTAAAGGGGAGATGGTACCTACCAAACCCATGGTGGAGAGATTAAGAGAGATGACCCTTTGCCTGCGGTGAAAACAAGAGATCCCTTTCCAGTTACAAAATGAGATGTTGGGAGTCCATGTTGTGAATGAATTGAATTGATCATAGTCGATAGTAGACTTGAAATCCAAGAGGGCATGCTCATCAATAGCATTGGTTGTGTGGGGATGTAAAGAAGGGGAGGAGTGAACATTGCAGGGAATAATAGCATGGACAAGTATAATGAACAAAAATGTATTGCTCATTTTCGTAGCTCAAAATCCTACAATGATGCTTCTTGTGCGCAACCATAATTTAAAGAGACCTCAATTTGGTATCAATGTGGTTTACATACTCTAAATTTTATTTTTATCATATATATTTAGCCTTATATTTCGAATAAACTTGTTTAAAATGCATCTTTCATGATTTCAACTCTCTTCTCCAATGAGGTGTTGACAACAGAAGAAATATTATTTGAGATAAAACAAACATGAACTTACAATCATTAATAGAAAAATGCAACAACATCTTGGCTTGCTATATTTCTATTTAAATAAGAAACATTTTATTATATTAAATGATAATAATTAAATCTTTATATATTTTGAGTATTACTTTTATATTTTTTTATTTTAAGATAAAATGGCTTTCAAATAGGGAAAAAGCTAACTCCTAGACAAAAAGCACCTATGTACCTAACATGATATCGTACTCCCCATACCCCATCCCATGCAGTGGACAAAACGGCCCTTATGGAAAAGGTGGTCAAACAGACAAATAGCTCCGACGGAAAGACTTGACAGTCAAACATTAACTCCATCCTACTATTGTTTGTCCTGTCGCTGGGAAAATGTGTTAGCACTGGCGATTTTTCAAAATCATATTTTGGGATGGAAAAAAGCCCAATCATGTGGAATTCACAACCATTATTTGCAAATATCAAAAATTCCAGACGAGGTCCCATTTTCTACTACGACGTTTTGGTGGAGAGAAACGAGAAGGAGTTGCAGGTGTTCGGAGCTAGCAAGTATGTATATCCACTTGTAATATTTTCCATTTTGACATTCTACCTAGGAACTATGAAGAAATGAATGACTATTCATTGCAGGTTTATGGTTTTGTGATTTTCCGTTGAGGGTTTTTAAATTTTTGTTTCCTCTCGTTTGTTGGTTTTAAAATTTTATGCTTGCCGAATGAAATAGCTGACAACCCATTATGGAAATATGAGTGAAATAACTTAATAACATTTATAGAAACCAAAAACCATGCAAAATATATTACAAGGTTGGAAAACACAATGTGGGTTTTGCAATGAAATGGTATATTGTGAAAGCCACATAAAGCCCAGAACATCGCCATTGTTCACATTCTTATTTTGAGCGTTGCAAGGTTTTCATTGGGAAAAAGGGTATTTATTTGAAATGCAAGGATGTTAATGGTTTTTTCATGTCGAGGGTTTTTTAATTTTTGTTTCCTTTCCTCCTGTATTTTGGTTTTCGAATTTTTCCATTTCCGAATGAAATAAGTGACAACCCATTGTGGAAGTATGATTTGAAATTACTGAATAACGTTTATAGAAACCAGAAACCATGTAGAATATATTACGAGGTTGGAAAACACGTGGGTTTTGCAATGAAATGATATATTTTGAAAACCACATAAAACCCAGAATGTCGCCATTGTTCACATTCTTATTCAGAATGGACAAAAAAGTGCAAATTGTGGCATTCAAAATCATAACTTGCAAATAGCAAAAAGCCCAGAGGAGATCCCATTTTTGCCGCCATTTTATACACTGTCATTTTGGAAAACACACTATCTCCTAAAACTCTGACTATTCTAAAACCCTTTATAAGTAACAACCCAATTGGTTACTCACCTCTAACGTCAATTTGGTATTTTTTGTGATTGTCTAGAGAACCTTTTGTGATTTAGATAGTAGGAATATAATGAAATTGGAAAACAGTAGGTATTATGAACCCTGCAAGGCACAGTGTTATAGATTGTTTGCAGTGTTGGAAAACACACTGTTCCATGTCAATTAACTCCTACCTGCCTTTCCTAGACGTTTGGTCTTGTCTGCCGGTAAGTCCACTTTAGTATAGTCCAAATGTCATTTCACTTTTTTGGTAGATGATTGGATACACCATAAATATTAACATAAATCAATTAGAATTGAAACACGGATATTAGAATACAAGTGTACAACAAAATGAGTCAGGAGATCTACAAAACATCTCCACATGATTACTTTGAAAAAATAATTTAATAAACAAAGATTTTGACAGTCACATTATTTATTCATATTTTGGAAAAACTCTATATCAATTCTTTCATAATTTATAAAAATACTTTAGAAAAATCATTTTGAAAAATACATTTTCATTTTCCCATAGCGGCATTTATTCAAAACAAAAGCATGTAGGGACTTACCTGATCTTTTTTGGTAGATGATTGGACATACCATAAATATCAACATAAATCAATTAAAATTGAAACCCATTTAGAAGGGATGTACCTGCTGATCGGATTCTTCTTCATGTTCGCGCTGGCCATTCCATACAACTACTGGCGCTGCGACAACCATACGGGCTTCGCTGCTCTGTACGCTCTAACATTCTTCACCTTATTGGTTGCAGAGGATATGTCATCGAGTTGGTAATCTGGATATTTATGAAGATGATATTTTCGCACAACTCCAAGCGCCATGTATCGACATTTTGCGCGCCTTCTTCATTTGAAAATTCTGTTGAATTCACGCTGCATGTTAATCACACATGTCCCTAATTTATTATATTATATTATTTATATAATATTAATATCTAATAAAATATATAAATAAGATAATATATTATATAAATAATAATCGAATTTTAATATATTATATAAGTTACATTCTATTATGAGTGTTTATATTTATATTATTATTATACTATATTATATTATTATTGTTCATAATTATGTTTAGGATTGTCTCTAAATCGATGACAAATAATTTTATTAGAATATTAAAAGATAAATACTCATCATTATATGACATTTGTTTACAGTTATTTTGAGGGATTAGTTTAAATCCTTTTTTACCCATCCTTCACCTAAGTTTATATATGTAATTGTGAAGCTAACCCAATTTAGTTTCAAAATGAATCCCAAAATTTTAAAATTCAAATTCAAATTTGGATTAGGGTTGATTCTTTTGTAAGTGATTGTTGTGTCTCGAGGTGAAGAGTTTAACATTTCATTTGTACCCTATAGAGTTATCTTTAAGGATTAACTATAATTCATTTTGAAACATCCAAAAACTAAGAGAGCATCAAAGATACATCAATAGCATTTATTATAGAGCATTAAATATTACATCATTTGCTTGTATCATTATCTATGTATTTGTGAATCATTATTTGCTATTTTCCATTGCTATCAAAAGTTGTTAAATTAGTATACTAAGGGTTTGACTAAAGCATAAAAACCATTACTTCAAAAACTCCTCCACAATGTCCCTAGACACCACCCCTCTTCAAATACAAGTTGTTTAGACATCAAGGCTAGCTAGATCTAGATAACACAATCAATTATTTAGGCCTACAAACTAGAATTCATAACCACATGTGTGAAAGTCATTTTCACAATTTCACAAATGTTAACTAGATAGACATATAATCATTAAACCTTAATTCTAAGGTGTTCATCTAACAAGCCTTTTTTTTTTTGCATATTGACAAACCAATTCAAGAAATATTATATTACATATTCCATCATTTGGATACCAACTAAGTATCTTTATTTTATTAATATTAAAATTTGTATCTATTTTAGATAATCTATAGTTCCAACTATTTAACATAGGGTATTTACTTATTAATGCATCAGTTATTTATTTACCTTGAGATATTTATTTGAGGTGTATTTTATTCCCTTACATAAAGTTGGTGAACACATCCACTTTTTACACCCCCTTAGGGTTTTGGCCAAGTAGGCCTTCTCTTCTATTTTATGAGGTATATGTATGCAAGCAAGAGCATTTTGTTATTATACAATCAATTTTCCAAGAGGTTACTAATTCTATTTCTCCTAAACTTTTGGTTGAAATTCTTCATAATTTAATTGATTGGTGCACCATTTGGTCATGAAATTATTCAAGGAATTGATGCTAAAATTATTTCTTCTATTTCTTTGCACATCACATCTTTCCCTCTTCCTACTCAACCCTCTCCCAATATTGTCACCTCCCCCACCTTTGAGGTTTCTTGTGTTCCTTCCTCTAGTGTTATGGTTGGCCCTTTTATCACTCATGTTCTTGTAAGTGCACAAAAATGAAAATACATACATGGAAAGTTTGATGATGACCTATTAGATTAGCACATGCCCACATGTCATAAATAAATCTATCCTCTTAGCTAATTTGAACTCAATGGAATCATTAAGTGAACCCATAGGACTCCCTTTCCTTCTAATCATTTACTAAGTATTTGTGCTTGTCACCTTTAGGGTATGTGTAGAGAAATGTGGGACCAAAAGAGGGTCTTAAGTGGCCAATTTTTTTGAAATTAGGAAAAATTGATATTGGATGAGAAATTGAAGATATGTACGCTCAAAATTTGAAGATGCAACAAGAACAAGAGTTGTGCTTTGAATCTACTTTTTAAACTTTCTTTTTTTTTTTGAAAATTGTGGAGATTAAGGGGTTCAAATGGGGGGGCACACAAAGTGCTCTTATTCTTATCAAAAAAATATAACATAACCTTTAGTGTGGCCCCCTTACAATGTTAACTTTTGTTTAGTATTTCAAAAATTTCTTAAATGAAAACATAACTAACACCATGTAGTTTATGCTCAAATTTTCTACTAATTGTCTAATGAATATATGATTTTTTGTACTAATTTTCATAGTGGACACATCTTGAAAAATAAAAAAATTGAGTATGCTCCCCCCTAATTTTTTTTGGAAAAAGTTTGTAAAAATGTAATTTATTTCAAATTTCGATGGAGTAAAAATTGAGACCAAAAATACCATACATAGGTTTTGACAAAAACTGGAAAAGAAATTAAAGATCAAAACTTTAAAATATTCAAAATTCCAAAAAAATTACACGGTTAGAAAGCTAAGAGAGAGCTCAATGTTAGTATATTATTTTTAACTTGACATTGATATACTTGCAAACTTGATGGAGAGCACACTCAAAATTATGTCATTTAAAAAAAAATCCAAAAATATGTATATGGTCATTAACAAGTAATTCCAACCCTTTGGGTTGGATGCACAAGGCAATTCCAACCCCAAGGGTTGGAAATTTCTAAAGCAAGTAATAAAGTGAGTGCGTTATAGAATGCTTATGTTATAATGTGGGAACGTTATAACAAACTCACATTTTTGTAAAGAAAAATACATTTCCCCGCACTCCCTCCCTTTCTCTTCATATAAACATGATTGTGTTATAACGTTGTAGTGTCGTAAATTATCACCCTTGATAATTTCACACTATATTTTGCTCCCCCTAAGTGCATGGACCTAATTGTACATCTAATTTCCTAAAGTATGAATTTTGTGGCCTATTTTAATATTTACCAATAAATTGTATGTAGAAAACCAAAGCACACATTTAATATTTTTCCCTCGACACCTAAAATCCCACAAAATAGGGTCAAGACCTAGTCGCCTAGGGTGACTTAGTCCCCCTATTTTACCTCCAAAATTGAATATGTCAGGGTCAATATTTTATTATTGAATTCCAAAATGTCCAATGTTGGCTACTGGGATTTATTTTTTTGGAAATTAGAATAATTGCATACAAATACCTAGTTATTACATCATTTGAATACTAGCTAGCATTAAGAGGTCAATTTGGTTATAAAACAATTATTAAGCAAGTCAAGGGCAGTCAAGAGAGGGTTTATTGCATCAATTCAATATCAAAACATCACGTCAAAGTGTATGTGAGTTTTTTCACGTTCATGTTATCATACTATTTATGAGATCTCACCCTTGTAGACCCGTCTTCAAGAAAATAAAGCCAACAATATTCAAGCCTTGAGGAGATGTGTATGAATTCAATCCTTTAATTAAGCCATTTTTTAGTGGTGAGTTATAGTCCCTTGTTGATTCATCTTTCATTTATAATTTAGCCTCTATCCCTCAAAAGGATAAGCTACATCTTTCATTGACATTACCAATGTGGAGGTGGAAACACCAACACAGGGTTTGATTGAGGCAAGCCCCTACATGGCACAACCCTTCCTCTCTCTTTGAATGTGCAAGTTTTAGATCTAAAGAAGATTGGGAGAATTTTGAAGGTTAATTATTCCTTGTTGCATTCAAACCCTACACCTTGATGAAATACAAAAACTTTATTATCTCAGCACTCGACGAAGATCTGACAATGCAACAATTGGGTAAAGAAAGCCCTGATCTAGCTCCAAAGGACAAGGATTGTGAAAATAGATCTAAATTTCATCCACAGTGACATTATCACCCTAGGTGACTTAGTCCTTCACTTTAGCCCCAAATTTTTATCACAGGTGCACAAAACTCTGCTCGGTCCATTTTGAAGTCTAATTTTTTTTGTGATATTCTAGATCTATTGTTTTTGCATCACTAGCCTAGTCATTCATTGTTTCTCATTCCAAAATCCATACCAAGTTTGGTCAAGGGAAATTTTACTCACCTTTTAGGTTGTAAGTTAGTCTTGTACCTTGTCCAAATCTATCAAACCACCACTACCACAAACATTCTAAATGAAATGAGGAAAAGCCCTAAAATCCCTAGAGTGAAATTATAGGGAAACATTTTTTCTTTGTTTCAAATGTTCTTACATTTTTGTGAGAAAAAATTCTCTCCTCTTGTCCCACTTGACCCCTCTCTCTCTCCCTCTCTTTCCCTCTCTACTTGTATCTCTGGGGCTCTTCCTTGATATGTAATGGAATTAATAATGGTATATGTCATTATTGGTGATGACACAACTCTTTTAATAACTTTCAATGAGTAATTTGATGGTATAGTTGATCACAACAATTAGTTTTGTTGTGACAATATTTATGACTCACATGCTTATGATGGACATAGTATTTAAAAGATACTCTCATAGACCCTATCCATTCATATATCTTTCAATATTGGAGGCTTAAACATTTAATTATCCATGTCTATGTCCTTATATGACTTACTTTCACTTATCCTATATATCAATACTTGTATTTCTCCCCTTCTATAGGGCATGCTTTATTATGCTTATGACGACTTGTCCTCAATGCTTAATGTTTATGATCACCTTATTAGTAGGGGAAACCCTAGGGAATCTTATCCCTTTGTCTATTTATGTTTACATATTTATCTCTTGATTTACACACTTATTGCTCTTACTTGAGATATTACACATTATTATTCGTTACATACTTCTTGTGCCTACCTAATGGAAAATGTTGTTATCCATAGATATTTTATACATGAACCTTTTTATTAAGTTATCTTTAGAAATATTACACACTTAGTGTGATTTACATAATGCTATCATTTCCCCCTTATCTTTAATTCCTTGCATTTGTTGTATGCAACCAATTTGAGGGGGAATATATTATCATTGAAAGTCCTTCATGAATTAAATTGTAGTAATGTAGTTACATGACATCTATGATAATTTTTTGTACTAGATAGAGCTTCAGTATATTATCTAGATAGATCTCTTTAAATTTTTTCTACTTTATTGAGTCATTTGCACATTTTTTTTATTTGATTTTCATAATAGGAGAAGTCACGTCCTAATCCTTTTTACCTTTTTATTGTAAATTTTTTTAACTAGTTTTGATTATGCTCAAATTTTCAATACTTGACATACACTAGTCATTGCACTTTTTCTTTTGTGTGTGTAGGTTGTTGATGTTGGAGATTGTTGCACTATGTTTTCATTAACTTGTTGTCATTGATGCCAACCTATGTAAAAATTTAGTGTGGTTGTAATGAGAAGGTTCTTATGGTGTTGAGAAAGTTTATTTGATGCAATTAGTTCACTTGGTTTCCAAGTTTTTTTGAAAATTTTGAAAAGAGAGTCTACAAGGTGAAAAAGTTGTGTTCTGCATTATGCTCTATATTTCTCCATGGATGAATATGTTCTTGTATGATTTGTATGAGATGATTAGGTTTTTTCAAAGGTGTTATATCTAGAACTTTAAGTTTTAGATCGTGCAACAATGGAAGATGTGTCTGACAGTGTGTTGCTTGTGAAGAAGCTTGTCTAGGAGAAATGGAATTACTCTGCATATCTCTCCATTGAAGTTTCTTGTCTTGCATATTTATGAATGTTCTTATATTACTTGTATCTATCTTATCTTGGAATGTTTTGTGTTTAGTTGTTCCACAAGGATGGTTAGTGAGTTGTATGTTTGTGGTAGTGTGGTTGGTTGCACAGGATGATTGTATTCTATGTTTCAGGTGGTTGCAGCGGTGTTGAATATTTTGATAGTGTTGGAATATTCTTGGATGTTGTGTGATGTTTCTTTATGGTTCACATGATGTTTTTAAACCTGGTGAAGATTGAATTGATTGTTTTATCTAGTGTTAGTGAAATTTTTTCCAACCTAATATGTTAGCATTGATTACAGGGATGGTTTGTTGTTTGTGGAAGCATGGTGTACAATGTTGATATAGATTTGGGACCTAGTTAACCCTTGTCTTGGTCTGCCTTCACTTATTCCCACTGTGGAAGTTTTTGGTTCTAACCTATTTGTTGGTTGTATGTTTGAGGTGCATATGTTTCATTAAGGCCAACCTAGAGAAGTTGTTTGAGGTCATAATTGATATATGAGCAAGGTAAATTTCAAAGAAGTAGATGAAGGCATTAGAAAATTGAGGGAGAAAATCAAGAAATTCAGAGAAAGGCATAAATAGGTCAATGAATAGTTGAAGCAAGCAAATGAAACAATTACCTATCTAAAGGTGTAATTTAAAGAAAGAAAAAGAGTTGAAGAATGTGTGAATGCAATGGTGAAAATTAAATCTAAAGAATGCACAAGGCTTGAAAAAGAAGTTTTGATTCTAAGATTAGATCTAGAAAAAGAAAGGAGTCATGAAAAATTCAAGATGAGTTCTACAAAGCTTGATGAAATGATTGCAAATATAAAAAGCTCCAAAGATAAAGAAGGTTTAGAATTTAAAAAGGGTGAAAGTTTAAAATCATATTAGACACCAAATGCTAAAATGAAGATTGAAGACAAGAAGAACAATGGCAAGAAGATCCAAAATAAAAGGAATGCAACTAGAAGACCACCGATCAGACAACTAAATGCTCAAAGGTATCCATATTTTAATGGTTTTTATTATTCTTGCAATAAATTTGGACATAAGGCTATGGAATGTAGAAGCGGGATGAATCAAAATGTTCCACCTTTTTCTTGTCAATGTTTTACATACCAGAGATTTGGTCATAGAGCTAATGAATTTGTAGAAATAAAAGGATGAATGGATATAACAATAGTAGAATGGTCCAATATTTCAATGGCTATTGTTATACATGCTATGGATTTGAGCATAAAGCTAATCAATGCAAATCTAGAACGAGTGGAAGAATATAGTTCAAAAAGAATATCATATGCTACAATTGTAGTAGGCTTGTACACATTTCTAAGTTTTGTAGAAGGAAAAATATGAAGAAGGATAATCTAGTACAAAATATTGATCCGACACAAACAAAGAAGGAGATTTATAGTTTGGAGAAAGAAGGAAGAGATCGACGTTAAGGATGAATCTGTACCAACATTCGATGCAGATGTTTCCTATAAAAGCTAAGTGGAGAGCTTTGGCTCATGGGGAGATTTAATGAAAATCCTCCATTCCTTGACAAATAAAATGGTGTTGATACCTCAATATGAGGATATGTTGTGTAGTTCAATACATTTCATCTTGTGGAGAATTTTTTTGTAGAAGATATTAAAATGCAAAAGTTTGTGGAGCATTTGAAGTTGACTATGTATATAGTTAGGGTTTACCAAGTTTATTGTTTAAAGCATTCAATGTGAAATTAGGTCAATTTCAATAGGTTATAAGTGGTTTTACTTAACCAAATTCATTCACACAAACATTTTAGAAGAAGCAGAGTTGTGAGGAAGTGATTTGGAGTGACCAAGGTGATTGAGATCTAGTGCACACAAACCCTAGTCCAAAATGAAGGAAAAAGTATTTACCATCTTTGTTTTTCCCTAATTTCTTAGAGAACTCTTTTGAACGCATTTTAGAATCATTTGAAATGGCAACCCAAGGTTTATTGAGGTTATTGATAGGCTGCGACCTAAGTTTAAGAAACATCTTGTTAAATCCATGGAGGTTGATCCGATAGGTGCATTTTTATGTGTTCCCTATGGTATTTTACATACAAAGTATATAAGGATTTATATTCATAGCAAGTTAGAGGAGCATGATCTTTCTAAGCTAGGAGAAGTATGGGTGAATGAACTTATTGGAGATACTTTACCCTAAAACTAGAATATCAAAACCTAGTTGCAAAGAAAATTGATGTGTGGGAAGAGTTTCCAAATTTTTGCTTTGATGATAAATGGGTTAGAATTGCATTAACTAGAATTCATTATAGATTTGTCTAGACTGGCATGCTTGGGTTAATCACAAAGGATGTGATTAGAAAAGGTATAGGTTTATGCTCCACTGAACTCGTTCTAGTACTTAAATCTGTGAAAAATGAAGTGGGCATAGAATTAACAGATGCTAATTTTGACAGATGGGCTATGATAATAAAAGACATAAGAAATATAGCTATGAAGTATGTAACTATGATGATAGGTTCCAAGATTTACTTTACAAATAGAGAAAATTTCGTATCTACCACTACAATCAATGTTGCTTATGAAATTGTGGAAAAAGGAGATGATTATGATCTATGTGAACTATTAAGACAACAATTAATGGATAACTTGAAATAGATAAATGATAAGAAACATTCATTCAAGTATGGTACTTTATTGTATGCTTTCTTTTCTATTTCTTAAGAGAACTCCCTAAGACTAAAAGTATAGTATGGTTGAAAGGAAAACCTATTGCTCATTAGATTAGAGAATTTCTAAGAGGTCTTAGTGATGTAGAGGCACAATATGAGGCTCTTGTGGCTCTCTTTTCCATATTTTAGAAGAGGATGCATGAAAGAGAAATAATCCCTAAGAAAATGGTGAAGTACAAGAATGAAATCACATTCTTAATATCAACAAATGAGGGCATCATACACATAGTAGAACCAAGAAAAGTATGGATCCCGAAGATGGGATATGAGATTACTAAGTAGGAAATTACTACATCTATGGAATACATACTTAGCAAACCAAAGGATACCTCACAAGAGAGGTATGACACATATGGGGAGAAATCTTTGAAAGTACACCAAGAACAAAGACAGTCATAGATTAAGAAACCTGCTCTTGCTGCCACAATAATGGGTTACACTTTTTGGGACATCCTAATTTTTGCCTGAAATCACATATTTTTAGAAAATACAATGATTTATGACTTTAAAGGTTCCATTTAAATTATTTTAATTAAAGAGGGATTGATCAAGCCCCCTTAGATCAAACCCCCTTGGATAGAACCTTGTTAGATTTAAACCATACCTATAATCGAGTCTCCTCTACACCTATCAAAATGCTGATAAAAAACCACTTTTGATTTACCTTTTGAGTGATCAAATGAATTCATTTAAAATTTATGCTTTGTAAGCCTATAGCCCTTATTATAAGCTTCCTAAAAAGTATAATTTTAAATATGTTTAATTTGATTATTATATTTATTTCTTATTTCTTGTGAATGTAGGATTTTCAATGAACATCAAGTTCTTAATTTCACACATACGAAAAAATAAAAAATAGAGAAAAAAAAATTCTAAAAAATACATGTGCCCTAGGTATTGATGTCCTTATTCCAACAAAAGAAGAATAAGTTAATTCAAATGAATACAAAAAAAGTTATGTGTGTCGAAGTACACCTCTGTCCAAATTATAATTATGCTGACTTGGAAAATTAATTAAAAAAAAATTATGTAACAAAAAATTATGAAAAAATACCCATCCCCTAGATATTGGTGTGAAAAAATTGCATTTTAAAAATCAGAATTGTATCCTATCTATAAAAAGAGTTATGTGCACCGAAGTGAACATCACTTTTTAAAAATGCTGATTAGTAGAAAAAATAAGTTATTAAAAATTACATAAAATGATTCACAATTTATTTTTTAATTTTTTTAAAAAAATATAATTAGAATCTACACAAAATATCTAACAAATAACTAGTTTGATTCATCTTCAAAACCTTAATGGTTTAGCTACTATAGGTGTAAGAAAGTGAATGTTTGGTGAAAAATCCTGATTTTAATGTCAAGTTTGGCCAAAAATTGTAACCCATTATTGTGGGATGGCGCCGGAAAGATGACTTCTATAGTTGCAGAGGCAATGCGATTCTTGAGGGAGTAGATTGAAAAGGCTAAGGATGAATCCAATATTGTGGGAGGGCCCACAAGCACAAGAAGATTTGGTAGAATATATACCACACCTCCTACTATTCAAAAGTCCTCTACGACTAAGCCCCCTATAGGAGAGAAGAGAAAAGCAACTAAAATCCCTCTGGTTGTCTAGACAACAAGACTTGAGAAGAAGAAGACTACTTCAGTAAGATCACTTGTAGGTGTTTCCAAGAAGAGAACAAAACAAAAGACAGTAAGAGTGGAAGATATAAGTGTAAATGTTGAAGAGGGAAAAGAAGAAGAAGAAGAAGAAGAAGGACCTAAGCTAGTTTGGAAGAGAAAAGGCAAAGCTTCACAAGGTGAAGTAGGAAAAAAAAGGAAGAAATTTGATGTCATTGATACAGATAGTGAGGTTGAATTGGAAATGGAAAAGAAGGCTTCAAGGTGGAGGTGAGATGAAAGAAGACACCAAAAAAGAAACAAAAGAGGAAAGATTTGGTAAGAGCATATAGCCCAATGTAACTTGAAGCATTATTTAATGGGATTGTGCAAAATGATATGTTAGTAGAAACTATTGCATTGTATAATGAGGATGATGAGGTGGATAATTCCTCCATAATTGAGGCTATTGTAAAATATATTATAGTTCTTGAGGTTGACATGCAGAACATAGAGAAGAAATTACTTGCAAAGCTATGAAATATTTTGATAGAAAGGAGACAAGAAGCTATAGAAGAAGAGGCAAAATTGAAGGCCTACGCTATGGAGAAGATTAGTGTCCCCTTGTTTGATGAGAATAAGGCCACATTGGACAAAATTTACACTACAGAGTTGAGCACAAAACAAAGGGTGACAACCCTAATGAGTAGAGATAAGAATAATCATGAAAGGGTTAGGAAGGAAACAATAGATGAGATTTCAGACCTAGTACAAAGGCTAGGAATGACTCTAGAAAGCTAGGCAGAGATGTCTTCTCTAAAAGGGAACATTGAAAAAAATGTACGTGATAGTGGTGCTTAACATGAGAATACAACTAAGGAAGAAACTGAAAAAGACAATATTCCTTCAGAAGTGGAAGGTTTAGTAAAAGAAAATGTGGAGGCTGAGGAGACTGTAGAAGTACAGGAGAATGTTGCTATTGAAGAAGATGCTTGTAAGGAGGATACATCCAAAGACCATCAAAATCCTCCTCTAGTATCTAAGACACCTGTTGAGAACATACATATCCAAACAAAGACAATTTGTCCCTCTAGATAATATATAAGAGAACATAGATAATGGAGAAACATAGAGAAGATGAACAAACAAAAGATGACCAGGAGAATGGAGATGCATCCAGTGAGGCAAGTAAAAAAAAAATAGAGACATTAGTTAATAATAGTAATGAGGATAAAGAGAAGGTTGCAAAGGATGTTAAGGAAACTAGAGAATCCTATGGAACCTCCATAGATTCTTTGCAATATTTGTTAAACATGCAACTACAATTTCAACTTGTTGTATCTGCTCAATTGCTATAATTTCCCATGTAGCAAGGAAATGTGGACCTTGGAAAGATTTCACTACTCCATAAGCTTAAACTAAGAGATATTTTCATGCATCTTCCCTGAAGTAAATCATTGAGACACACCAAAAGAGTGGGGAACTAATTGAAGCAGTGAAGACTCTATAAGAGGCCACACTCGATACAAGCTTTCATAACTAATTATATAGTATGGAAAACCTTAAGCCATTTATTGATTCATTTAAAGAATATGCCTTAGGATTGGAAGGGAAATTGAAAGAAGAAATGGAATGAGAAATGGACAAGAAGATAAGTGAGAAGAGGTTACTGGAAATTAAAGATAAATGTGCACAAGCACACAATATATTCCAAGATAATCTTAAGGGTGCATAGACTTGTATGGGTAAGGCCAAAGCCTTGTTTTAATTTTGCATGAAGTGGCCCAAAGCCACAAAGAGCATCAAGGATGAAATGGACTCAATTGAGTCCTAAATAGATAGATCTTCTAATGCATATGATCCTACACAAGACCTAGATGGAAGAATCAACTCAGCTATTGAGGACTTGCATTAGAAATACTTCTAGTTGCAAGGATAGAAAGAAGATAATTATGTAGTTTGGGAACATTAGGAACTTGGTGAAATCAAAGGTCAAATCAATTGTCAATGCCCTAATAAGTGTTGTGAAGGTTACCAAGATCAATCTAGTACCCAACACTCCAGAAGGAGAAAAATTCCTAATGGAATTAGAGACCCAATGTAGGATTCTTGGCATAGTCAAGAAGATCTAGGAAGAAGGAAAATAGTTTTGGCAAGCCCATGTTGAGAAGCTCAAAGATTCAACCTCCTTTGATTGACAATATTTATACTTTTTTTTAATGGATTTTTTAGTTTATTATTTTAGAATTCAATGTACATATGCAGACAATGTACAAAATGTTTTGGTACAAGTTTTAGATATGGTTTTGGTGCATAAAATTCTTATGGGAGTTAAATTAAATTTTCGTTTTGTATATATGGACATAGTTGTGAGGGGGAGATCTAGTGTAAATGAAGAATTGGTACATATGTCCTTTGCCCTTGATGTCAAAGGGGGAGAAAAATTTTGGAGATCATTTTGGCATGTTTCCATCAATGAAAAAGGAAGATATTGTTGGAAGAATGAGGAGATGTCATTGATGCATTTATTGGCAACATGAATAAGTGGAATAAGCACTCGAGGAACACACAATTATGTATTGCAATGTTGTCATTGATTTTAACATTGTATCTTGGTACAAAGACTATGGTACAAATTAGTTTGGGTGTCATGATCATGGTTGAAGATGATTGTGAAAGACAAATTTGCAAGAAGGTTTGATCCAGTAAAGATATTAATTGAGCAAATTGACTAAGTGTCAATTCTAATGATTTTATGTATAGGGGATCCAATAATTGGGTTCACATTGGTTTGTTGTTGAAGTTTTTTCTTTGTGGTTCTAGTATAATGTCTTTGGTTGGTAGAAGTATCCAATTCTATAGTTTCATCTTCTTTTGGATCTTGGTGTGAAAGTTATGAGTAACAGAAGTTCAGATTGATAGTTATAGGTATTTTTTAGTTATATGTATATGATTTGGAGAATTCGCACTTCTGAGTCACATAATGGATTTTGGCTTTGCAGATTTGAGATGTCAAAAATTGTTCTAAGATGAGTGTGAATTCTAGCTAGCATGGTGTTTGGAGGTCCACATGTCTGAATGTCAATGTATAATTGATGAATTTTGAAATTAGGTCTTTTTCAATGTCGACCTAATAGGTTTCAAGGTATATGAAGCTTAAATAAGTATTGTGGAGTTATGTGAGAGCTATTATAGGTCCATGTTGACCTAGATATATTACAAGCCTTGGTTTATGGGGCAAATGTAAAATATTTTGAATTTGAGCCAACAAGTCATATTTTGTATATTTTGAATTATACATCTAATTAGGCCAACCTAATTGATGCTCTAAGTGTTGGTGAATTATTTGGATATAAATATAAGATTTTTTAAGGTGTGAGTGTGTGTGACATGTGAAAAAGAGTTAGTAGATGTGAATTGTGTGAATTGAGTGTGAATGCAAAGTAGATCACAGTGTTGATTTAGATCAATATGAAGAGTTTTGAGTTTGTATTTTGAGCTTCATTGGAAATGTATTTCAAACATTAGTTAGATGCAATTGTAACAATTCAATCTAGGTTGTGAGCCAAAAACTTTCTTCTATCTCTTTTCTTCTTTTGGTGGGTAATGAGTCCACCTACAGTGAGTACTTATGTAATATACTATAACTGGCTATAATAGATTGTTAACTAATCCTCATTGTGGTTTTTCCCATTTTGGGTTTTCCATGTAAAAATATTGGTGTTCACGTGTTATGTGATGTTGTTGGATGTTTACATGTTTTCCTTCATTATTGCAAATTGAATAAGTTATGTGTTGCATGGTTAAATGTTTAAATGGTTTAAAATAATACCGATTCACCCTCACTCTCAGTCTTTTGGGTGTTAAATAATGTGGTGTGAAAATATGTAAGTGTGATCAAGTTTTGTGATTTGAGTGTGAGCTCAAATGCTTAAGGCTATCAAAAGTAGTGAGTAGAAGGTGTCTAAATTTTTAGTGTACCTAAAGTTGTTGGAAGCAGTGAGCCAAAGGTTGTGGATGGTGTAGAGTTATTGTGGTGTATCTTCCTATTGATCTAAGGTAGTGAACCTCCTTGTAAAAGTATTATTATATTCTCTTTCTATTCCAAATAGCAAGACCTCTAGGTAGTGAGCACTTAGCAGTGAGCCCTTTCGATAATGAGCCTTTTGTAATTGGTGTTGTTATTCATATATATGTGAGTTAATCCTCATAATAGTTTTTCCCTAATTAGGTTTTTCATGTAAATCTAGTGCTCTATGGTGTATGGTTGTGAATGTGTTTATGTTTTATTATTTTACATTCATGTTGATGCATAATAAGGGTTTGAAGGTTAATGAGGGTTTGAATGTTTTAACATGTACAACTAATTCACCCCCTCCTCTCACTTTTCCTATGTGTCTAACAATTGGAATCAAATATGTGGTTCCTTGGAAGAAGCTTAACTGCTTGAGGTAGATCCAAATGGTGAAAACGAATAGTTTCAAGGTCCCTATGTTTGATGGAACAAATTATGCTTTTTGGAAAGTTGAGATGGAAGCTTTCCTTGCCTCATTAGGGTTTGGTATTTGGAAGTTATTTGAAAATGGATACACTATGGCTACTCCTTTGGAAAATGATGATGAGATCAAAGATTATGAGAATAATAGAAAAGAAAGGAATGCTACCTTGAGTGGGCTTTCTAGTTCAAAACTTGTGTAGGTGATAAGCCTCAAAACTACTAAAGAGATATAGAAAAAGTTGCAGAGCATTTATGAAGGAGATGATAAGGTCAAGCAAGCAAAGTTGCAAAATTGCAAAGCCAAATTTGAAACCCTAAGGATGCCAAAAGATGAAGATATTGTTGGCTACATGCTTAGAGTGGATGAAATTGTGAATGCCATCAATGGTCTTGGTGGAAAACTGGAGGAAAGTAAAATAGCAAAAAGGGTATTGAGAACTCTTCCTAAATATTATAGTACTAAAGTTTCTACTATTGAGGAAGCTCATAATTTGGATCAATATTCTAGAGATCAAATGTTTGGTGCTTTAACTACTTTTGAATTAAGAGAGATTGACAAAGATGCTCCAAAGAAATAAATTGCTTTTAAAGTCATTAAGAAATAGAATAATGAATTTGATATGAATGATCTTGATGAGGTGGAAGAAACTTTTGTAAGGAGATTGAAAAAGGGCATTGGAAAATATAGAGGTAATTTACCCTTCAAATGTTTTAATTGTGGAAAAATAGGTCATTATGCTTCTAAATGTCCAATCAAAGTTTCCAAGGAAAAACATAAATATCATAAAGGTAAATCTATCAAGAAGAGTTATTATGTCAAAAAAGATAGTGGTGTATCTGATGTTGAGGAATCGGACTATCCTGATGATGGAAGTGATGAATGCTTTTTCATGGCTCTTAATGTTGGAATTAATTCTACTAATCTTGAAAGATGTATGAAGGAAATTTCTTTGAAAGTAAGTCACAATATTGAAGGAACTGTTGGGACTGTAATTTTCTGCCTAATTTTACAAATTTTCATCCCCCTGAGTTCCCATATGAGTCCTTATCATATGCACATCCTCCCTTCCATCCTGACATTCTGCTTACATTTTGCATTAATCCATGGGTCTGCATTTTTCACATTCTTGTTCCTATCGGCGTGACAACATTAAGGTCTCCCCGATCCATTCTTCTGCTTGTAAACGTCTGTGTTGCCTATCAACAAGATGTTTCCTATGTCACGACGATTGAAGTTTATTCATTGGCAGGTATCGATAGGACACTTCTTTTGTTTCAGCGACAAAAAAGATTCATATCAGCATAGGTCATCCCGTCGATATATGGTCATAGAGAATTTTTTGTGTCTTACCGATTAGCTCATATGGGCTTTCTTCGGCGGAGCTTGTAGTTATCGGCATTATGTCTCAGCGAGGTCTTCTTGTCTCACCGACTAGAGGAACAAAATCGTCTTATCGACATAAGTTAAGATCTTTGGTGGAAGTCATAGCAAACCCAAGGGTGTCTCACCGACCGACAACTATAACATACACTTTGGTAAGACTTATGAGCTTCGGTGTTAAGTCTTGGCGAGCTCGTTGGGTCTTGCCAACAAAATCTAACATATGGCTTTTGGCAGGAGAAATCATATGTCACGGTGACAGGTTTTGGTCGTGTGGACTTTCGGTGAAACAAGAAAATTCTATGAAATGTCTCCTTGAGAGCGATAAGTTACAATGACACATGCAAGAGATAAAGGGGCTTTTGAAATAACAATTGAATTCTCTATATGGTCTCCACGATTCGGATTGGTCACGATGATGAATAGGGGAACACAAGCAAACAGCGATAAGCGATATTTTTCCTTCGGCATACTTTCAACACTATCTTGGTGACTGTTCTATTGGAGATTAACTATTTTCAAATGCTGTTGGCCGACATGTGAATGCTAAATACCATTGCAGGCTGACATGGATTTTCCTGAATTCTATGGTGGCCGACATGATCTCAATATGTTTTATTTTCCTGATGTTGGAGTATAAATATGCACTCCCGTTTGTAATTAAAGGATCAAATTTTAGATTAGAGGCAGTAAGGTAGAGATGGATACAGTAGAATAATTTTCTCATGTCAAAGACTATGGTGCATGTTTTCAAATGGTGATTTCAATGAAATTCAGCTAGTGTGGCAGGTTATTTTTGGTGTCAATTGTATGTCGAGTTTATTGAAAAGTATTGCTAAGTTGTCTCCAAGTTGATTCTTTCTAGTTGTTCAAATTGAAGTAACAAGATTATTTTTAGTTTATTAGGGCACATTTGTTGTATCTATGTGGTTAATTAACTTTTTATCTCAAGAAGAGATTAAATCCTTTTTGTTGATCACAGTAATTAGGGGGAATTCATCTGGATTATTAAAGTAGAGCTTAGTAGTCATAATCCTACATTGTTTATACAAGTTATGAACATATCATATGCCAACAATTTGATTTTCTGCTAGAATAAGTTGCCCACCTCTGTTTCATTTGAGTCTGCATACCCAACAAGGCACTGGTCTCTACAATTTCATCATTTGAATTCATTCAATTTCTTTATATCTGTTAATTGAGCATTTTAGGATTTAGATTAGAAGATTGTTATTTCTATCAAGTTTGATTTCATTTGTTCACTTTCATCTGCCATTGTGGACAAAGCATTTCAAAAGGATAAATCATAAATTAAGTCTGCTTCATTCAGAAAGGTACACCCACCCAGGTTAGCAGCACCTAAAGAGTAGAAGTTTGAGTTCTCTTAACCTTGTCTATTACCCTAAAGCATATCAAGAGATTGGCAACCTCTTGAGGCATTCATCCTGTGTTTTTGAGAGCTAACAAATTGGCAACTCCGTTGGGGATTACATCAAAAAATTCAGTTGAAGACCATCATATAGAGTTAGTGAAGAAAATATTTGTAATTTTGAGAAGTTTCAGAAGGTGTGATTCCACTGGGAAAAAGATCAGAAATAATGATTTTCCTACTTTTGGAAAAGTAGGTGGTGACTCTAAAAGAATTTTTGTAGCTATTCAAACATGAATGGAGGAGGATCTCAGTTCAGGGGAGGTCATACTGGAGCTCCTCATGGTTAGCAGTATGTGCCATATCATCATACATAGAATTATGGTCCAATGTACCAGCATCAGTACCCACCTAGCACCCCCCTCATCAATACACAACAATGATCAGACAGTTCAATTTGGTAGGGATTCAATTATCCCCTTATCCAATGGATAGCAGTTGGAGAAGTATTGTTCCAAGGTTTACTGGGAGTGATGTAGTCACTGCTGAAGAGCATCTAAGAAGTTTCAATGCTTTCATCCAAGATTTGGATGTTCCATATGAAGATTTACGCATGAGGCTATTCATGATATCACTTGTTGAAGACACCAAGGATTGGTTCAATAACCTACCAACTGTCTCTATCGATTCTCTCCAAGGATTTTAGGATCAATTCCTCGAGCAATATGGGAATCTAGGTACACTGGATGTTTCTCTTTATGAATTAATATGGATTCAGAAAGATTAGAAGGATACAATTTATGATTTTAATCAGAGATTCAATAAGTTGCAGAATAAAATACCTCTTGGATCAAAGTTGCTAGATTCTGTAGCATTGAGTGTTTATTTAAATCCATTTGACCCTAAGACAGGGTATGAGCTAAGAAATTGGTTCCCAAGAGGTTTGTCTGAAGCACAAAAGATAGCACAGACAATTGAAAACAATAGGAGGGTTGCAGGGATAATTGATAAAAGAGACAATCCTAAGGTTTTTCAGCAAAGCAACAATTATCAGTACAGATAGGAGAATACTTACAGAAATGAGAGATCAAGGTTGCATGACACACCTTGTACTATAGACTGGAAGGATGGAAAACCTATAATAGCTAGGCCTAGAAGCAAAGAAGCTCCTGATCCATTGACAAAGGGAACCTACATGGTAAGTAACAATTACTTCTGTGAATTTTCTGATAAGCCACACTCCCCATACTATTGTATTGTAGCCCAAAGAATGCAAGAGGAGGGAATGTTGATGGATAACAAGGGAGAAGATCACACAGTATATTTGACTTCAAACACTTTTCACCATGTTGCGGAGAAGTGCTCATCCTTAGGGGATGAAGGTTATCAGCATGATGTTTCAAACCAGAAATACAATGTCCATGTGGTTGAGCAGTAGGTCTTTTCTGATTCTGAGGAAGATTACACAATGCCACATTCTGTTGAGGTGCCTACTCAATACAGTATGAGGATACTTACTAAGGAAGAGATAGAAAGACTAGTTGTTTTTGTGGTTAAAGAAGCAAAAGGTTGTGCATGTTGTGAGGAATCCAGTGAATATTCTGATTCTGATAATGAACTTGAGGATTTTGATCTACAGTCAAGGGATTCTTCTACCTCTTATGAAAATCTAGGTGAAGAAGCGATGGGAAATGTTGATTCAACTGATAGTAAGTATACAATACCTTTGGCCGCAATTGAAAGTTATGAAGATACATTTGATCATGATGAGGTTTGTACATCTGAAAATGATTTCCAAGCTTTTTCAAACCCATTGTATGATGAAAAGTTAAATGAAGATTAGATGATTTTTTGTCAAGATGTGTCCAAGAATGAACTTTAGGTATTTTCAAATCCACTTTATGAAAGAGAGGAGCTAATTTCAAACAAGCAAAATGATGGAATAAATAACTACGCTAATAATGTTTTTGATTTCCCATTCTCTGATGGTATTGGATTTCTTTTTGATGATGACAAAAGTGAAGAATATAATTATAGTATTGAAAATGTTGAGACTTGTTTTCTTAGCAGTGAGTAAATTTCAGATTTGTTAGCTCCTAAATGTCAGGGATGTGCACATGAAGGTGATCTTGAAGTTTTATTTCCAGCTTACATTTGTTTTGACAGTGAAGGATCTTTATGTAAAGATTCTTATGACTCCCTGTGTATTTCTTGGAATGATGGTGAAACCTTTGAAGTTGATCAAAAGTCTGTTTCCATTTAGGATGAGGTATGTGATTTTGAAATTTCTAATTCATGTGAAAGATACATTTGTTTGCATACCAAGGATGATAGAACTCCAGATTTTATTGGTTCACATATGCATGATATGTAGGATATGAGTCATGATCCAGTGTTGTCTCTGAATAGAGATACTGAAGAGATGCAAAAGGTTTCTAACTTGTTTTCTTCAAACAACAATGATATGACAAAGTTTTTTGTTTTTTAAGAGAAGAACTTTGATTGTGAATTTTTAATACAGTTGGGAGAATGCTTTATAATACATAACAATGAGAAAAATAATGAGAAATATTGTATTGAATATGCATTCATTTTTATATTGAAGATAACAAGGGTTTGTCTGATCATGAAGAATATAAACTGCAGAATGGTATAGGGATTTTGGGCCAAACTAAGCATGATGATTCTTTAAGAACTTTCAGTAACTGTGGTAGGAAATATTGCATGAGTATCTTCAAGAGGAATCTGATGAACTCAAGGAAAAAATAGGTATTTGATAGGGGAAAGTATGGTTTGAGTTCTAGATCACTCAGAACAAGTGATGAATCATAGAGGATTAAGGGTTGCTAGTGCATGGACAACTCTTGCTTGTCCTCTTTAAAATTATTTTCCATGCATAGTAGTTTAGGGTTTTGAATTTATTTCCATTTTGCATTCATTCCATCATGCCCTGTGCCCTTTTCCATTTTTCTCATTTTGTGTTTGGTCTGGTCTAATCACCCAAAGTTTCTGGATCCTTGTAATGTTCTTACTATCATTCATCCCCAGATGGAGCCACTGTTGGGACTGTAATTTTTTGCCCAATTTCACAAATTTTCATCCCCCTGAGTTCCCATATGAGTCTTTATCATATGCACATCCTCCCTTCCATCCTGAAATTCTGCTTACATTTTCCATTAATCCATCGGGTCTGTATTTTTCAAATTCTTGTTCCTATTGGTGTGACAACATTAAGGTCTCCCCGATCCATTCTTCTGCTTGTAAACATCTGTGTTACCTATCAACAAGACGTTTCCTATGTCACGGCGATTGAAGTTTATTCACTGGTAGCTATCGGCAGGACACTTCTTTTGTTTTGGTGACAAAAAAGATTCATATCGGCATAGGTCATCCCATCGGTATATGGTCATAGCGAATTTGTTGTGTCTTACTGATTAGCTCATATGGGATTTCTTCAGCGGAGCTTGTAGTTATCGGCATTGTGTCTCAGTGAGGTCTTCTTGTCTCGCCAACTGGAGGAACAAAATTGTCTTATCGGCATAAGCTAAGATCTTCGGTGGAAGTCATAGCGAACCCAAGGGTGTCTCACCGACCGACAACTATAACATACACTTCGGTAAGACTTATGAGCTTTGGTGTTAAGTCTTGGTGAGCCCGTTGGGTCTTTTCAACAAAATCTAACGTATGGCTTTCGACAGGAGAAATCATGTCACGGTGACAGGTTTTGGTCGTGTGGACTTTTGGTGAAACAAGAAAATTCTATGAAACGTCTCCCCGAGAGCGATAAGTTACAGTGACACATGCAAGAGATAAAGGGGCTTTTGGCATAACAATTAAATTTTCTATATGGTCTCCACGATTCGGATTGGTCACGATGATGAATAGGGGAACATGGGCAAACAACGATAAGAGATTTTTTTCCTTCAGCATACTTTCAACACTGTCCTGGTGACTGTTCCATTGGTGATTAACTATTTTCAAATGTTGTTGGCCGACATGTGAATGCTAAATACCATTGCAGGCCAACATGGATTTGCTCGAATTCTATGGTTTGTGACATGATCTCAATATGTTTTATTTTCCTGATGTTGGTGTATAAATATGCACTCCTATTTGTAATTAAAGGATCAGATTTTAGATTAGAGGCAGTAAGGTAGAGATGGATACAGTAGAATAATTTTCTCATGTTAGAGACTATGGTGCATGTTTTCAAATGGCGATTTCAATGAAATTCAGTAGGTGTGGCAGGTTATTTTTGGTGTCAATTGTATGTAGATTTTATTGAAAAGTATTGCTAAGCTGTCTCCAAGTTGATTCTTTCTAGTTGTTCAAATTGAAGTAACCATATTATTTTCAGTTTATCAGTGCACATTTGTTGTATCTGTGTGGTTAATTAATTGGTTCTCTCAAGAAGAGATTAAATCCTTTTTGTTGATCATAGTAATCAGGAGGAATTCATCTTGATTGTTAAAGTAGAGCTTAGTAGTCATAATCTTGCATTTTTTATACAAGTTATGAACATATCATATGCCAACAATTTGATTTTCTGCTAGAATAAGTTGCCCACCTCTATTTCATTTGACTCCGCATACCCAACAAGGCACTAGTCTCTGCAATTCATCATTCGAATTCATTCAGTTTCTTTATATCTATTAATTGAGAATTTTAGGATTTAGATTAGAAGATTGCTATTGCTATCAAGTTTGACTTCATTTGTTCACTTTCATCTGCCATTGTGGACAAAGCATTTCAGAAGGATAAATCATAAGTTAAGTCTGCTTCATTCAGAAAGGTACACCCACCCAGGTTAGCAGCACCTAAAGAGTAGAAGGTTAAGTTCTCTTGACCTTGTCTCTTACCCTAAAGCATATCAAGAGATTGGTAGCCTCTTGAGGCATTCAGCCTGCATTTTTGAGAGCTAACAGGAACTATGTTGATACATTATAAGAGTAAGTGATAAACTACTAGATTATTTATAGTGGATTCTTAAATCATATGATAGGTGATAAGAGTAAGTTTGATAAGCTTGAAAAGTATAATGGTGGTCTTGTTAAGTTTGGAGATGATACATTTGCTAAGATCTATAGAAAAGGGTCAATAAGTTTTGATGGTAAGCATAAGAAAATTGTTGTTCTTTATGTCAAGGGTCTCCGACATTTAATCTTCTCAGTGTAGAAAAAATGTGTAGTAGAGGATAAAATTTAGTGTTTTAGGATGATGGTTGTGAAATCAGAAAAGGAAGCTTGAGAACATTGGTTGTAGCTAGAATAAGGACAGAAGGAAATTTTAATTAGCTCAAAGGTGGTGGTGTTCGGTGTTTTATGTCTCAAATCAATGAAAGTTGTCTATGGCATAGAAGAAACCCAGTCCCTCAAATGGCTTCAACATCCTTTTCTAATGATGAAGTTGTCAAAACCTAAAAAGGTAGATGAAAATGCCAAGACATGAGAAGGATAGCTTGCAACTATTGTTACCCCTACCAAAGAAATTGCAAAGAAGTCACCTCCTAAGGTAGTAGGGAAGAAGAGAAAGGAAAATGAATCAATAACATTTGGTACCAATGAAGAAGAAGTTGAGGAGGGAGAAACTCTAGTGAGGAAAAAGAGAACCAAAGAAGCAATCAGGGAAAGAGTTTCCTAGAGGGAAGATAAGCATACTTACTCCTCCACTCCTCCACATGAATCCCCACTGCCTTCACCTCCTCCATCACCACATAACAAACCTCTTTCTCCTTCTAATACACCTCCTCTTATTGAAGAAGAGCCACCATTAAGGGAAGAATAAATTCCTACCAAGGCTATTGAAGAAGAAGTTGTATGAGGAGAGATAGAAAGTGAGCTTTCTACCAAAGAGGAAGCACAAAGATAACCTCTTGTTGAAGAATAGGTTCATGCTAATGAAGTCCTTGTTGAAGAAAATATAGCGAAAGAACATATTGAGTAGGAAGTGGAACATACTAGAAAAGAGGAGACTCATAGGGAACATGCTCATGAAGAAGAAGAAACCCATGAGGAAAAGGTCCAAGAAGAAGAAGAGTTCAAAACATAAACTAAGAAATGGGAGGCCGAACAAGAAGATGATGTAGAAGGCTCCCATAACACTGAAATCCTCTCTTCTCCTCATAGATAAATTTACACTAGCATGCCCATTTATCTCAATCATACTATTAAGAGATGCCAAAGGACATATGTAGAAAGTATCTCAAATCAAAGTTTGAGAATTTTATCACAAGCTTTCCAATCTCTAGTCTAAAGAAGAAAGAGAGCCACAAGAATATCAACCATTACAGTAGATGAGCAAGGAAATAGAAAAACCGAAATAACTATACCATTGGTTGATAAATTGGAGTTAGAAATAAGGCTGAAGGACTACCAGATCAGGCAAGTTGATCTAGGAGTACAAACTAGGGAAGGAGAGAAGCAATCTCTCCAAATATTTGTTGCTGCAATTTTGAAGAGGATGCAAAACAACGAGAATAAAAAGGAAGATCTAAAAGCTCAAGTGGCCCAACTAATGAATTGTATAAATAATCTAATTGGACCAATAGACACTGTATCTCTTCAGTTCACATTACAAGCTTCCCTAAAGGGTGAGGTCAAGCATTCTAATCTAGATGGATATATTTTGATAGTGTAACAATGGAAATTATATTTTTTGTCTTTCGCAACTAAGGTGCTAAAGAAATTAATACTTCTATCACTCCATTAGTGATGAGGATAGTGCAGCTCAATAAATTGAGCTAAGCATTGATGAATAGTTATTAGTTTGGGAAGATTACATCCTAATTTTATAGAAAATAAAAGAAACATCAATGGAGGAATTACTAGAAGTTGTTGTAATTAAAGAGGAAGATCAAGATAAAATTCCTAAATGGGTAAGAGCAATTAAGTTCAGTGTGAAGATCTTGAATAAGTGTAAATATAAATTGAGAAAAAATAGGAACCTGATGGAAGAAACAATGAATGAAATCCACTAGTCAATTGAAGATTTGGATCACACATTTTTGGAAACACCTGTTTTAGTGAGGGATAGGTAAAATAGGTGGCAATTGATAAAATGATGAATAAGAAGGAAAAAATTTAGTCCCTTTAGGAGGATTTGGTCACCTTCAATAATTTACAACAAAAAATGGAAAAATTATCTTTTGATCAAAAGATAAAGTTCCAATATCATAGAGGACTAGCAATGGAAAAAATGAACAAAGCTATATCAACATTCATTGACAACTTCACCAAGTAACTGAAGGCAGGAAATTTATTTTGTTGTTATATTATATTTTTAGTAAAATATTGTAACAAATTCCCACACACAACTTGTGAAATAAAGTTGGCATTGAAAATTTAGTTAGCTATTGGTTACTTCCAATTAGATTTTTATTTCATTTATTTTGGTTTTCCTGAATTGAGATTCAAACTGGGGTACCCAATTTTTCTTTACTTTCATTTTTGATTTTCTTTTAGTTAGAATTGGAGCACTAGAGTTGGTTCTAGCTATCTTTTTTGTTAGATCCATAATTATAGGAACTTAGTTTTCTATATAATTCTGATTTTAGATCATTTCTAAGGATTAGATTTTGATATATTTTGCAAAAGAAACTTATGCATTCTCAACATGAATTTCCCTACTAACTATGTGGAGATATAAATTTTGATTAATCGAAGGATTATGCATATTTTGTATGCATCTCAATTTGGCTCATTGGTAATGGTATGACTATTTTATGTTATATAAATTGAATAAAATAATGAAATATTGAGTATTATTCTGGAATTAAGATTTAATCTCAGATCTTTGCATGCTTGATGGCATTCTTATTACATAAAATCTGAAAATCATGTGTTTAGTTACCTTTCCTTTGAAGATAACATCATTATTGGACAATAAATGTGTGAGTGACTATTTGCATTGATAATGGTTTTGTGGTATTTCATTTAAACATTCAGAATTGATTACTAAAATAAGTTTTATCATTTTCCATTAGATTTAGAATTTATTTCAATCTCTCTTGTTTCTCTTTCTATCTTTTGAATTTTATTTAAAATCAATTTGTAATTATTGAAAAGAGCATTAAATTGATATAAATTTGCTATAGATCTGAATGCAATTTGTTTACTAAATTATTAGATATATCATTTCTTAATTGCATGTTATTTTTGAAAACCTAATACCTAGATCCCTTGTGAAACACGTTGATAATGTTGAATGAACATGAGAACTGAGAGGGGGGTTGAATCAATTGTAGCAAATTATAACATCAAAATCCTCAACAATAATCAAATCCACAAACATTCATTAAAATCTTATTCTATTAAAGTGATTAATTAGGAAATGTAGACAACAAAAATTGAAATAACAACACTATGCACAAGAGAACACAAAATTTACATGAAATACCCAATGAGGGAAAAACCACGATAAGGATTAGATCACAGTATAAGTAATTGAAAAATTGGTACAAGGGATCACTACCAAAATAGGACATACTGTCCAAAAAGACTCACAACCAGGGTTCACTGCCACAAAAAGAAATACAAGAAGATAGAAGAGAAATGTTACACAAAGAAAAACTTCTCAATGCAATAAGGAATCCACCACAAATGCTCCAACACTTTCACAACCTTATATGAAAGATTTCATACACCTTCAACTCATTGCTTTTGAGAATCTAATACTTTGAAATTTGCATTGCTCTACTCAAATTCGTATCACACACATCACTCACATCATTCTCACATTTATCTTGCTTCTCTCTTTTCATCTCACAACAACAACACTCTTATTTATATCAACCTCAACCTTGAAAACCTTCTCCACGGTTGGAAACTATTTGTTACACTTAAATTTTCAAATTAGGTCAGAATCCAAATATTCTTGCGATGGATTAGGAATGAAGGTGACCCATATATATCCTTTATTATGACCCAAATTAATCCTAACACACCTCAATACACTTCCACAATCCTTGCATTTAGTGCTAAGACCAGGTTGATCGTTACTCATGCTAAAACGCCATAAAACATTAAGTACATGCTTTGTTGGTGTAATTAAATGTGTTGTACCTTGTCCTAGGTCATGATTACACCTTAGTTAAGTTTACTTAGGGACCACATAGGAGGTTGTTGGAGATTTTCCACTTTTGGTGGACTTGACATGTCATTACTTTATCACTTCCACCTTTTGTGGTGATTATCACATTATCACTTTTCCACTTCAGGTGGAGTGATAGCTTTTCATAGTTGTCTCATGTCATAAGATTATGACACTTGTCATAATCTTATTCCCTTCTACGTTCTCACCTTGGATATATAACCAAGGGGTCTCCTATGTGCTTTTGTTCATTCCATCATATTTGCATCATTGGCAGAATATAGTTTATTATTGTCATATTACTTCTATCTCTCTTATGCTTGTGCTTTCTATTAGGCCTCTAGATCTTGGGTGGCTACCTTCATAGAAAATTCTTACATGGTATCAGAGCTATTGGAATGCCTTTGGATTATCATTTTGGAGAGATTCTTGGAGGGTTCCATTTTTTGCCTTGTGTTGCAAGTGCATTTTGGGAGCTTCTTGCATCAGATCTAAGCTCACCATTGTGTTTGGAGTGTCTGAGATAGTTAGATTTTCCTTTTGTTTTGTCTCAGTTGGACATTGGAGGCCAAATCTACAAAGGGTTGAATATTGGAGGTGGTTGCCAAATCCAGGAGCTAGCTACCACTTCAGAGCATTTTTCAACCAAAAAGGACATCACCATCATGCTCAGAAGGGCCAAAAACCCTAAAATCGACTACCCAATTTTCCAAATCGGAACAAGTTTTCCGTCGAGGAAAAAAATATTTACTGGCTAAGCCATACGGCCCAACCATCATTACAGTCGGTACGATTTTTTTATTTTTCAAAAAAATATTGTATTATTTTGTGAAAATATTTTTTAAAAAAATTCAAAAAAATTATAAAGTTTTCACAGTTTTTATTGTATAGTTTTTTTATTTTAATAAAAAAAATTTTAAAAAAAGGGGGACCATTTTTCTACAGGGGTATGCCCTTTGCAATGTACAAGGGTATGCAGTAGCCACTGCATACAATAGTGTCCTATGGGTGCTACTTGGCACCACTGCAGGCAACCCACTATAGCCGTGGGCCCTGCAATCCACCTCCTGGCAAGCGGCCAGTAAAATAAACTAGAAAAATCAAACCTCCAGCATACAGGTTCAAAATCCAGTGAAAGCAAAAAATCTTGCAGCCAACAAAATAATCGACAGACAACAAATATTTGGGAGA
Source organism: Sequoia sempervirens (assembly GCA_007258455.2). Taxonomy (NCBI): domain Eukaryota; kingdom Viridiplantae; phylum Streptophyta; class Pinopsida; order Cupressales; family Cupressaceae; genus Sequoia; species Sequoia sempervirens. The sequence continues at coordinate 546,006,825 of VDFB02000015.1, forward strand.
ATATTTTGGTGGCATATTCCGGGAAGGGTGACGAGCATCTGACCGTCAATTTTAACCCAGCGCTGCTTGCAACGGCCTAAAAACCATCAAATTTAGGCCTATGTTCTACTGACATCATCATCACATCGGCTTTCTAAATTTTTTTTTTCCCCCCTCACCAATGGAGTTTTCAATTTTGCAGTTCAACTTTGGAGGCTCATATATTGCTCATTTAAGCTACTTTTTTTGAGATTTTTTTTTTCATTTGGGCTAATTTTTCATGTACTTCATAGTGGTGTACTTTTTTTTCTGAGTTTGGCAGACATAATTTCAAAAAAAATTAGTTTCTCAACACTGTACCTTTCTAGTCCTCATTTTTGCAACTTTTGGGGCTTCGTACATGCACATACGTACTCCTTTTCAAGTGTCATTTTTTTTTAAAGTGCATGATTTTTTTTCTACTTCTTGAATTTTTAATCAATTTGAAGTGATCTTGAGTGGATTTTTTACTTTTAGCATATGGTCTTTTTTGGCCTATTTGGCACTTGTATTGCATAGATTTGAATTTAGGTCTTTGCTTCATTGTTCTAGTCTGTTCTCAGCCCATTTGTGGAAAGTTTTAAATCATAAATGATAATTACACTGAACTAAGTTGCAAGTTCCCTATTGTACACACACTACATTATAAAGTGCCAAGATCATCTATTTGGGGGGGTGTCTCTTATGTGATTGTGCCTATTTTCTCTCTTGTGCTCTTGCATTCCATCATGGGTTCATTTAAAGTTCCACTCTTAACTGCACATCATTATGCTACATGGAAAGTACGTGCATGGAGTAAACTAATGGAAAAAGGTTTAATTTACTACATTGATGGAACCATAATCGCACCTTTAGATCCTAAGGTAGATCCAACAACATATATGGATTGGCTCACTAAAACTTCTATGGCATTAGGTACACTTAGAAATTTTATTTCAGATGATTTGATTTTTCATGTTGATAAATGTACTACAACCAAGGAAGCTTGGGATAAGCTTGTTGCTTTGTATGGCAAGGTTGATAAGGTTAAGGGATACAAGCTTGAATATGATATCCTAAGCCTTGATCCCAAGGATTTTGATACAATTTAGGATTATGTCACTAAGGAAAATGAGCTAAGATCACAACTAAAATATTGTGGTATTGAGAAAGAGGATGATCAATTGGTCTTCAACTTGTTGGATAAGCTTCCAGTTGAGTATGCAGCTTTTGTTTCAAGTTTTCAGACTCAAATATTGACAATAAACAACTTCACATCACCATCTTTTGAGGCTCTCACAGATCTTTTGATTCTTGAGCAAAATAAGTTGATGAAAATGGGCATTCTCAAGTCTTCAACTTCAAAATCATTTGTGGTCAATCATGGAAACAACAAGCAAGGCAAAGGAAAGGACTAAAAGCAATCCTCGCCAAAGCCACAAGGAGAGAACAAAAAATCCACTCCTCCACAAAAAATCTCAACTTCATCTTCTTCAAAGAAGTACAATTCAAGCAAGAGGGAGCAACCAACATGTGCATAATGCAAAAAGTTTGGTCATGAGGAGCATTGTTGTCATGTTAAGAAAATTGATGAGTTTAAAAACATCCTTAAGAAAAATAACATCAAATTGCCAACTACATATCAAGAGAAGGACTCGTCCCATTCCACTTCTTCTAAGGGAAAAAGTACAACTCTCATGGCAACAACATCAAGCTCATCTCCTTCTTCTTCATATCAACATAAGAAACATAAGGGGAAAGAATTTCTTGCAATTGCAGATTCCAATTCAGATAGGTGGATCCTTGATTCCAGAGCTTCACATCATATGAATTCGTCCAAGGATATGTTCACTTCATTTGATTCTTGTTCATCACCACCCATTTTGATGGCCAACAACACTTCTTTGGCAGTTTGTGGGAAGGGGTCTATTGAAATTGAAGGTGGAGCATTTAATGATATTCTATGTGTGCCTACTTTGTTAAGGAATATCCTTTCCATTTATCATATTACACATAGTGGTACAGGAAAGAGTGTAGAGTTCACACTAGATTCTATCATTGTTCAAGATTTGCATAGCAAGGCTCTTATTGTAGTTGGGGAGGTTGATAATCATTCTCAGTTCTACACCTTCTCATATTTTTCTCCTATTGATGATTCAGTTCACCCTAGTGTGGACACACTTGAGGAGATTGAGTATGGTTACTTGAATCTTAGAGTGCTCACTAGTCCCGAGGTTCTTGAACCTATTGTTGATACTCCATCTCCTAAATTGACTAATGCATCTAATGATACTTGTGTTCTAACCGTTTCAGTGCCTTTTGATTCAGTGCATTGGTGCATACCTTGTCTTCTAGTAGTAGCTTCATGGGATGACTACTTGTTAGACATTTGCAACTTGTTTGTGGAGTCCTACATTGCAGATTTGGGAGACACATTTGATTACTTACATCTTCTCTTTGATGAAGGCGATTCTTCTTCAGTTGTTGCGAGGGAACACTTTGACCCTCCTCTATATGTCAATGTTTGAAGGTTGATGTGATTGTGGATGCATATGTACATCAGTTGGAGGAGGCCACTCTCTCTATTGGGGAGACATCATCTTTGGATTATGTTCTACCTACATCCTTGCTAGATCTTGATTTGTCTTTACCAGCGGATGAGAGTGTTGTTGCATGGGGATTCTCATAGGTTCCAGGAAGTGACTACATTGCAGCTTCACATGGTTTGGGAAAGGAATCTTTTAGCATCAATACAAGGAACTTTGAGCAGATTTTAGAGGCTTCTTACATTTTGAGGGTTCTTCCTTCTTCACTTGTGGATTGGGGAGACTTCATTCATGCACCTTTTGTATTTTTTCTTCCCAAGGGGAGGAATGTTGTTTGACATGTTTGGAGCAGCTTCTTCATTCCTTTTTGAGCATCTTCCATAGGTGAGTATTGTACATTGAGGGGGGACTACCTTGTCTCTCTTATTCTTCTCTTGTATGGGGGGGACTTTTCCTCACATGGGGTTTTGTCCTTCTCATGCCATATTCATAGGCTTTTGTATCTCATCTCTCTTTTGGGGGGTAGTTTTTGTCCACTGGGTTTTTCTATCTTTACTCCACTTGTGAGAGATTTCATTGCATTTGTACATGGGTACCTAACAATGCCTAGTAGCTAGGACCCATCTTGCATTGTTTTCTTTTGTGTATGTTCTCCCTAAGTTGCACTTAAGGGGGGTTGTTGGTGTAATTAAATGTGTTGTACCTTGTCCTAGGTCATGATTACACCTTAGTTAAGTTTACTTAGGGACCACATAGGAGGTTGTTGGAGATTTTCCACTTTTGGTGGACTTGACATGTCATTACTTTATCACTTGCACCTTTTGTGGACACATCATGTGATTATCTCTCCACCTTTTGTGGTGATTATCACATTATCACTTTTCCACTTCAGGTGGAGTGATAGCTTTTCATAGTTGTCTCATGTCATAAGATTATGACACTTGTCATAATCTTATCCCCTTATATGTTCTCACCTTTGATATATAACCAAGGGGTCTCCTATGTAGTTTTTCTCATTCCATCATATTTGCATCATTGGCAGAATACAATTTATTCTTGTCATATTGCTTCTATCTCTCTTATGCTTGTGCTTTCTATTAGGCCTCTAGATCTTGGGTGGCTACCTTCATAGCCAATTCTTACATGCTTCTTTAAATAAATTTGAAACTTCTAAACAAAAAAATTAACTTGAACATGATCTAGAATAACCCTCAAATCACCTGAGATCCAACAAATAATTCATACAAACTCCCATCATAGAAATACTTTAACCCAAAACATCTAGTAAACCTTATTCACACATTGATGAATGAAACACACACTGTATTGCACTAAATGAAGTGAAACCTTGAATTTTGAAAGATACAAACATTATAAAAAAATCTTCCCAAATCCACACAACCTAAATCCAAATTGTAAAGAAATGTTAGGAAAATAAATTTCTCCCAAGCCATAGATAACATCATGCTAAAAAATTGGTTCCCACACTGGTGAAAATATCTCTTTGTATAGTGATCAAGAAACCCAAATTATGAACATAGCAACTAATGACAACCTTGAACAACATAGCAGATTTTCACAAGCATAGCATCAACATAGAAGAAACACATAGCACATCTTGGAACACATTTTGAGCAATTGCACAACATTGTTTTCTCTGTTTATGATTTTTTTTGAAAAGCACTTGGAAACCAAGTACAAGAGACATCATCTCAGCACATTACTTCCTTAAAACACATCTCTAGACACTACAACATATTGATAGCTCCATGTACTCACAACACTTCCTCAATATCTCAACTACACATGCACACAACCTGCAACAACTTGTTTTCCTCTTTTTCACAATTTTCTCAATATCCTTGACATCCTCATCATGCAACAACCTTCCTTAACACATAGTTGACATCAATGACAACACCATCCTATAGAAATCCTATTGAAATAAAATGATAACACCTTCATACTTGTAACAATCTCTCCCTTTTCCATTGATGGCAACACATGATGTGAAAAACCATCAAAGACAACACAACAACTCTAAATAAATTTTATTTCTTTTCTCCCCCTGAGTAGCTAAAATTTTTCACATGATTCTTTCTCTCCCCCTTTGAAATCAATTGCAATGGAAAAACAATCATTGTTCTCCCCCTTTGACACTGAACCAAGATACTTGCTTTGAATACTCCCCCTTAGGAGTACACCCAGCCAAATTGGCAACTCTATAATAATGACAACATAGGACACTACCTACTCCCCCTGAGAGGTAGCCACCAATATTAGTCTAAAAAAGAGATGAATCCAGAGATCCACTAGATTGATGCATCTCCATATGCATCTAGTTCAAAGGAGGGGAAATAACTCCCAATTTCTCCTAAAGATACTCAAAAGTATCCTTAGGAAGAGCCTTAATAAATATATCAACAATTTGATCCTTAGTAGGTACATATTCAAGCTTCACCTCATTTTCCATAACCTTCTCTCTCAATAAGTGATACCTAATTGATATATTCTTTGTCTCAAATGCATTACCAGATTCTTTGAAATGTTAATTACAATTGTATTATCACAAAAGATAGATATAGGCCCATGATATCTTTCAATGTCTGTCTCATCCACAAAATTTAACTACAAAAGGATATCGCTGCAATATACTCAGCCTCTGCAATGGATAAGGAAATTGAATCTTTCTTTTTACTTAACCATGACACCAATCTACATCCAAGAAAGAATGCACCACCCCTTGTAATTTTTTTTCATCAACACAACGACTCCAATCTACATCTTTATAAGCACATAATGGGATGTAGTGGTAGGTTGGTAAATTAGAAAACAATCACAATTTGATGAAACTCAAACCAATTTTTTGCGTTTACAACTCTACTTCCCTAATCTTTCACTATTTTGCCTAGTTCCCTTGTAGGTTTGTAGATTGATGTTTTCCAAAATATCTTTTAGTGAAGGCATTTAGACTTCAAACTCCACACCATTTCAAACCCCCATTTTTCTCTCACAAAACATAACACAAAGACTCAATAGGTTTCTTTGAACCAACTACCCAAAAACTAGGTTTCTATGCTTTTTAAACCCCTAATTAGGTCTCTTTTCCAAAGGAAGTCCTCACCAAACCCTCTATCAAACCCAAAAAACCATCAAAAAACCTTTGTCTGGTCTCAAAACCACATAATCTCCAATATTTCATAATTAAAACACCCCTTATGGTGTTGATCCACCAAACCCTAGGTTTTAAGCCTTTTGTGCAAAGAACAAAGAGGGTTATTGAAAACTAATACTATAGGCCTTTTCCCAACCTGCCACAACTTCAATCATATTGAAATATGTCTAAAGTTACTAAAAAATTCTTCACCCAACCTTGAAAACTATGTTTCATCACATACTCACCCAAATTCACCATCTTTCAACCCAAAAATCTCAGAATTATCATCTAGGGCAACAAGCGTTGATCTTCAAAAGTTCTTCCCTGCCCTCAAAACCATGCACATGCTTAATTCCTATAGCATACAGTCCATTCCACTCAGATATAGTGGATACAATTTTTGGAATGTCCCTTCAAATCATTTTAATTGAATGTCAAACCCTTAACATGGTATATACAAACTACCACAAAAATTTGTTCAAAACTTGCACCAATTACAATACCAAACTCTCAAATTAGAAGAAAGATGTGGTAAAAATCTACATTTAACAATTCCAACACATTTCAAGACACACCACTACTGTACGGGGCCATATAGGCTTTAGAAATACTGAAATTATAGAGAATTTGCAAAAAAGCAAGGCTTAATTGAATTGGTTTTCACTTCAAAAACATTGGAGAGAGCTTTACATCGATGCCTTCAAGATATATAAAAATTTCCCACCAAAAATTCAATTGAAAAATCACCTAAACTACCCTTTGAACTGTTATGACCATTGAGATTCCTCAACATTGCATATTTTGCAATTTTGAATTGACAACATTTTCAATTATGTAACTTTTTACCAATTTAAACCCAATGACCTCAAACCACACAATTATGTCCTATTACATACTGAATAGTCAATTTAGACCTTATTTAAGTTAAAAGACTCAAACACATCCTAAAATCTACCATAAGTCCATATTGGACAACCTTGACACAAAATAGGACTGGGTGCTCCTGCACCATAATGTAAAGTTAGTATCCTTAGGATACCATAAGACATAAACCAAACTATCTTTTAAATTTATGAATATCCTCTTCACAGTTGCAACATGTGTTTCTTTAGGATTTTCTTGAAATCTATATACAAGGAAAACTACATGCATGATATTCAGTCTAATAGCAGTCAGAGACAATATTCCACCAATCATAGAGCTATTTTTTCTCTAATCATAGGTGAATCATCATCTTTGATCAATTTTCAACTAGTCACCATAGGACTGCATACCAATTTTGAGTCTTCCATCCAAACTTCTGCAACATCTCTTTGACGTACTTTGAATGTGAAATGAAAATTCCTTTATTTGTTTGATTTATCTATAACCTAAGTAAGAAATTTAGCTCCCCAAATATTGACATCTCAAACTCTTTTTGCATCTGTTCAAAAAATTTCTTACACATACCTTCATTTCCTCTAAAGATAATTCCATCCACATACACAACCACTATCAAGATTTTGTCTTCCTCAATTTTGAAGTAAAGATTATTGTTTACGGCGCCTTTACTAAATCCTTGCTATATCAAGTATTTTTCAAATCTTGCATACTAATCTTTGGGAGCTTGCTTCAATCCATACAATGCCTTCTTCAATTTTCAAACCATATTTGATTGATCTAACAATTGAAATCCTTCTATATTTTTTCCATTTAAATATCTTCTTCCAATTTACCATTTAGAAAAGCAGACTTCACATCCATCTACTAAACTTTAAAGTCCATATGTGCTACAAATGCCAAAAACATTTTGATAGCTTCCATCCTAGCCATTGGACCAAATATTTCCTCAAAGTCTATACCTTCCACTTATGAGTAACCCTTACAAACAAGTCTTAACTTGTTTCTTACCACTTCTCCATTCTCATTCAGTTTGTTTCTCAATACCCACTTAGTTCTAATTATGTTCTTGTTTGTTGGTCTAGGATACTAATTCCCAAGTTTGATTTTTCTCAATTTACATAAGTTCTTCCATTTCCTTGATCTAATGTTCATCTTTGCATGCCTCACTCATTGTTTTAGGTTCCACTTTAGAAAGTAAACACAAATTTACCTCAACTTTAGTAGCTCTACTTCTTGTCAATACTCATTTCCTCTTGTCTCCAATGATCTATTCTTCTAAATGATTCTTTTGCACATAATTATGGGTTTTAAGTGATCCAAGTGGATCTTCAGGACCTGAAATTGAAGTGTTCCAATTTCTCTCAGAAGCATTTCCATCATGTAGAGCACATAATTCTAAATCTAGCGCAACTTGAACGGGCGAAAAAGGAGTTCGTTAGCTCAAGTTATGCATAGTCAAAGCTCAGTCAAAGGCTGGTCAACTCAGCTATCAGGGACAAGGAAAAAGGTGGAAAATTCATCATCACCAAATTGGTTGAAGTTGGTGTCATTGCGAAGGTCTCATCGTCACGATTCCAACTGTGTTCATTTCATCAAAATCCGACATTGTATGCTCAAGATACAACTAGTCAAAGTTTTGAGTTGACTTTTGAGTTGACTGTACGGGTGATGACATCAGCAGATCATCTGTATCGTATGAAATTTACATGGATGAATTTGGGAAAGACACGTGGCAGTTGATTCATCCGTATGGAACCAATCAGGTGGTGACACGTGTCTGTTCCGTACAGTCATACAACAGTGAGCATGTGAGTCAGCGTCCACGTCATTAGTCCGGTCAGTGGATACGACACTATCCAGTCAGCAGCCACGTCAACTTGATCGGCCAATCCGTGCATGCCACGTCGCCTCCCATTCAACCTCCTCTAACACAAGATTGTTTGTTTGTCTATTTGAACAAAATGGGTAAGTGGAAGGATTTGAACCCTTCACCACCCATTTCTGAAACATCCACTGAATAGAGGTGGGTTTTGTTTTGTTGTAAAATTCAGAATGTTGGCTATTAAAAACCAGCAGCCGGTTTTGAACCCGCGACCGTCGGCTTAGTAAAAGAAAAGGCCACCAACAAGCCATTAAGCCCGCTTAAAATGTTATTGGCATCGGTTGGTTTTAGTAAATCTTTAGAAATCGATTGCCATAATTTAAAAAAAAAACAAACTCCTATAATTTAAAAATAAAAACAAATCTCTAACAAAAGCCCGATATTGATAAAGTAAATGAAGGGCTTAGAATTTAGTTTTATTTAAATGGGGGATTTTGATTTTGATTTTTCCATTTAAGGGGAGATTAAATGATTTTGTAACTATTATGGTTTTGAACCATAATAAGCCTATGTAATGGTATAAAAAGGGGGTGTATTGGGTTTAGAAATCATCCAATTCTTCTCAAGTCAATTCTTCACAAGCCTTTCTTCTGCAAGCCAAGTAATCTTAGGAGGAGATTTTTGAAACTTGGCAAGACTTTGCTTAGTCTTTGTAAAAGCTTTGTAAGCTTCTTGTTGTTCTTCTACAAGGACGTCTTGCCAACATGGGAGTAGTTTTCATAGGCGAAGCTGCTTTCTGGAGGCCTCTTGTAAGGCAAAAGCTAACTTCTTTTTCTAACTTGTGCCGTTTCCAAGTCTTGAAGACAATAGATCGATTCATTTTTCTGGCGAATCTGGAGACGTAGCCGACTTTCGGTGAACTCCATTATCATCTTGTTTCTATTCTTTTGTGATTTCTTGTAGTTGTTTTTTGAGCTTAGTAAATTAAAGATTTGAATTTACATGTTGGATTCAAATCAATAATTAAAAGATCCTGATGTTAGATTGACTATTGTAAGTCTTTTTTTTGAAAAATCTAACTCGTGAACTTTAACAAGCAAGTGCTCAAACGTTTACGGATCATTAAGGGTCTTCTTCGAAGCTTCTTCCTCTTCATTTTGCACTTATTTTTCTTCATCTTTATCTTCTTCTTTGCAATCAGGTTCATTTGACACATAACCATCAACTACAATTGAATTTTGTACATCTTCATCAACCTTAACATTTTCACTTTCAACAATATTTTGTATCCTTTTGTTGTAATATCTATAAGATTTTATTTTAGTAGAATATCCAAGGAAGATACCTTCATTAGACCTTGCATCAAACTTTGCAAGTTTTCTTCATATTTTTTGATATAACATTTTCTTCCAAATACTATAAAGTACTTCATAGTAGGAATTCTTCCATACCATAACTCATAGGGAGTCTTTGTGTTTTTATATTTGGCTTGAACTCTATTAAGAATGTAAATAGTAGTATAAATTGCTTCTCTCTAGTAGACTTCCAGTAGATTTTCTTCTTTCATCATAGTTCTAGCAACTTCTTGAACAGTCTGATTTTTCCTTTCAACAACTTCATTATGCTAAGGAGTTCTAGGGGCAGACAAGTGCCTCTGTATTCAATGAGCTTCTTAAAACATGTTAAACTCATTAGAGGTGAATTCTGCACCTCTCTTAGACCTTGAAAATTTTATTTTCAAATCCATTTCATTCCCAACCATAGCTTTAAATTCTTTAAGTTTATCTAGTGCATCATATTTCTCTTGAAGAAAAGTAACAAATGTCATTTTAGAGTAATCATCAATCAAAAGGATAAAATACATGTCACCTTGAAGACTTATCACCCTTGTAGGATCACAAAGATATGTATGTATTAATTCTAGTAGTCCAATAGCATATTGTTCCTTTCCTTTGAAGCTATTCCTTGTTTTCCAAAATGATAATTATTGCAAACATCATTGATAGGATTTGTAATTCTTGGTAAATCTCTTACTACATGAACTGAACTAATTCTTACCAAATTATTGAAATTCATGTGACACATCCTCTAGTGCCATAACCAATTGTCATTAATCTATTACATAAAGCAATGACCATCAACACCCTTAAGTTGGTATATGTTTCCTTTTGTTTTCTTACCAACAACAATCACAATTCTAGAACCTTTTTTGATTTCACATCTTTCATCCTCAAACACAAGATTGTATTCTTTGCTACACATTTTTCCAACACTCAAAAGGTTATTCCTAAAACCCTTAACATAGTAAACATCTTAAGTATTATGCTTTATGTTGGCCTCCTAAAATGATTTAACAACTAAGCTCTTACAACTATGATTTATAGATTGGACATCTAAACTGAATATTTATTCAATCATCATGAAGGTGCATTTAACTTGTCAACTCAGGGACATGAACTTGAAATGGGTCAGTAGAGTATGTGCACTAGGAACTCAAACTAGTCATTTTCATTCTACATCTATGAAAGACACAATGATGAAAGTAAATTCCTTGGAAAGGAATAACATAAATGATGAACATCAATGAAAAACTATACTAAGATGAAATGCATGACAACAATGAAAATCTAAGCAAACAAATAGGAAAATACTATGTCTGCTTTGGCTGCAGGAATAGCCACATAATGGAATTCTAGTGGTTTCAGGAACAGTAAGCATCAAATTCTTAACTAATTATTGAACATAAAGTAATAACTCTGCTAAACTAAGTTAAAGGATGGTTTTCTCACCAATTGGGCCCCCTTGGATGAGTATCCTCTACTACTAATGAAAAATTAGATGTACAAACTCAAAACTTCATTTTATTCATCAGGAAACATGAGTACAATAGAGTAGTGTAACTATATCACTAAAAACTAAGAATACAAGTACAATATCATACCATTCAACCTCTTGAGAAGGAGCATATGATCCTTATTTATACTACCAACTAAGCAAGGTATTCAAATCCACAAACTAGGAGGACACCACTTTAGGGAAAGCAGAGAAAATGGAGAGGCAGTTACACACACATGGAATCTAGTTAGACTTGCCTGTAGATTTAGCACAACAGTAATGCCAATATTTTCTCAACAACATTAAAGTCCACTACAAGATGGTTACATTCAATTTGCATGGGGAATCTCCTTCCGTCGACCTCCTTTGACCTTTGAATGATTCCCTTGTTGAATGTTATGGTGCATGTCCAGTTGGCGGTGTCTTTCTCAATTTAGTATCCTCATTATATTTGTAGGGCAATGTTAGCATGCACAATAATTTCATATATATAACTACCTTAAAGAACATTCATTAACCACATGCAGAAATAATATAGATAGTCCATATAACATTCCAATGTCATTAAACTTTTGTAGAAATAATATTAGGCCCAATGTCTATAGTTTGAGGAAATATCATAGAGAATATCAACATTTAACATCAAGTTCCATGATAAATTCAACAAACAAATCATAAATTCTACCCAAAATTAAACCATAAACTAGACTCATCACTCCCCCAACCTAAGGTTTTATTGGTCCTCTAGCAAGGGAAGGGTTGTTCTTCTGCTTGGTCAATGCTTTGAAATTTGCAACTAACAACTATTCTACATCAGTGTTTGTTGTGCATGAATTAGGGTCCCAATAGAATCTTCCCAATCTTTTCAATCTATTCTATCAGTACCTCTCTGCAACAATATCATAGTGGTAAAACCTAAAGCTTGGTACGAGCCACATTAGAATAGGTGTTTGAAATGGCAGGGGAAGTCATAATCATCCCTTTTTTCTTCCAATCTATATATATTTTTCAATTCTTTTAAGTTCTACAACATAGTTCTAGATGGAATGAGGCTAAGTCTCTTTTAGCTCATTAGTTAGGCTATTCCATCTTTGTGAGAGGTATCTCTTCATAGTTTCCTCTTTTTCCTTTTCCTTCATCTCATACTCATTGTAAACTGCTTCTATCCAAGGCATAATCCTATTACCATAGCTAGGTTTGAAAAAAATTCTATGCCATTCCCTATAAATGTCCCTTGGATTCCTTGATCTAGCCCTAATGGTGAGAGGGATGTTGGATTCCATTTTCTTATAAGCCCCATATTGTTGTCCCCAACTGATCTCATTTTGTACCCAAGACATAAATTCCCTTAATTGGAAATCTCCAACATACAACAATGGATTCCAATCGTGGTTATGAGTCACATCATAATTATGCAAATAAAACTCACACAACAAATTCTTCATTTCATGGGAAGCAATTCGATAAGTATTCAAAAATTCAACAGGAGTCTCAATAGAAGTGTTTAAACCTAATACAATTCTTTCTAGCTTAAAAGAAAGATATTTTTCCTTCAAATGTAGAGCCTAGAGCCTTGGAGGGGTCCTGCACTCTAAAATTTGTGGTACTAAGGTTGCCATATCATCCATATTCTTCTTCAAGGTGGAAAATTTTGCATCCTTGTCTTCAATCTCCTCATCTTTCTTTTGAATTTCCTTCTTCAACCTGAGTTTCTCTTCTTTCCATTACTTGTCTCTGCTTTGCATCTCTTTCCATTAATGCATAGCTACCATGTGCATTGAAAAATTAAGGGGTTTATGCATTCCTACCAGCATTTTCCCTGGCACTAATGCTTTCTCTCCATATAGTACTAACTACAAGGATTTAGGCTATCCCATCAATTCTAGCTACAAGGGTACTAATTGTTCTTCCAATTCCTACTGCAGGGCCTCTTGTTCCTATTCTTGCTATTGCTATAGGATCTCATGTTTTAGGATCTCTTGCTATAGTAAATCTTGATTTTCCTCATACTCTTGATTCTCCACTTGTTTTGCAATATCAACAAGATCTGCTAGTGTTATGTTTGTTGTCTTCTTAAATATATCCTCTTCCTCAACATTCACCTGCCCCATTGGAGCTTCTATGTCCCCTTGTGATATTTCTCTAGACTTAGGGCTTTACTATGGAAGTATACCAAAGGCTAGCCTGTTCAACCTTGATTTTCTGGGAGGGCTCTCATGTTTTACTTTGGTTGTCAGATGAAAAGTGTCAACCTTTCGATTCCTAGAGTTTGGTACTTATTTTTCTATTGGCTTCTTTTTAGATTTTCCTTTTCTCATTCCTACCTCTCTCTTTTGTGCCCTTGTTTTCATTTGGATTCCAAGTGGAACATCATCATTAGAATCTAGAGGAGAACTTTCTTTGTTTGAATGCTCTGTCCTAGAAGAGCTAATTTCTATGGTTTCTTCTACTATAGGAGGGTTTACACTAGGGATTGCACCAGAGGTTGAAGCGCCAAGAGTGGCTTTGGTTGTGCTCAATCTCTTGCTAGACCTATGAGGTTGAGGTAAAACCTTAGGTTGCAAGTGCTCGGGTCTAATTTGATCAATTTTTGTGAATTCTTTCTAGGTCATTCTAGACATATCATGTAGAGACATCTCAACTAACAATTTAATCAAACAACGGTAGGAAATAGAATTGTCCCTACCTTTTTGAGTCTCGACTGCCATGATTGAAATAAGGTTGCATAGCACATTCGACACATTCATCCTCCTCCCATGCCTCATGTGATTCAAAATTTTGAAGTGCACGGAATGTAGATTTGACAGATGACCTTCACAGGTGATGTACCTTATGACATAAACAACTATCTACTTCCATGGCTCAGGAAAAGATGTTCTCTTTACACCTTGTTTATCTATTCTCAATGGAGGGTCACTCAATTTTGTAAATTTGGCCCTAGTTGACCTAGCATCTCTAGAAGTAGGGTAATTTTCACTGTCAATAGGAAACCTTGTAAATTTCACAATTATTTCTTCAATAGCCAATACTTCTAGCCCTTTTATCGTGGCCTTCCCTTCAGACAATGTCTGGATGAGTTCTAGTGCAATGTCTTCATCAAAACCATCTAGCTTTAGAAAGTAGTCTAACCACCCACAGTTTCTGAATTCAACTAGGCAGGGTGCATCCTACAATAATACATTATGCACTATTGGTTAATTTTGAAATAACCCACCTCCCATTTTTTGCAATCAAATAATCACTCTACGGTTTCCTTCTTGCAATTCTCGTCTAAAAACCAAATTCACCTTCTTGCAACACTTTCCAAATTTCCAATGCCAATGTCAACTAAATTTTTCCTTTTTACCTTTTGTTTGTAGCTCGAGATTATGACAGGGTCAATAATGGTAAGGAAGGAGTAGTAAAGGAAAGCTATGATGGAGAGAAATGACAGTGGTAGTTGGTGTCACCTCACACATGTGAGTTGTCCTCTCACTTAGATTTCAAAGTGGCTTAATTTAAATTTCGCTGATGTAGACCAACATGGACTAACATGTGGGAAAAGTTTCTCATATTTTTCCTCCCCCCAACCTAAATTTGGACATGTTTCCTCACATGTGAGATAATGATTTGACAAGGGTAGGGAATAATAACATGCTATGGTGAACATCCATATTAACATAGAACAATTAAATGAATGCACTAAAGACAATTAATATATAGCAATTAATGCACACATAACTGAATGTGTGGAGGATTCATTGCAAATATTGTGGAGAAAGTACCATTCACCTTTTTAGGAAATAAGTTGAGATATTAATGATAATAAAGTGGAATGAGGTGGAGTGGAGTGAAGTGATGTGATGGAAGAGAGAGAAAGGTGGAGATGGATGGGTGAAGAAATGGACTTCCAAAAAAGTGGAAGTCTTTATTATGACAAGTACATACCTTAATTAGCCAAAAGGAGGGACACTAGGTCCACTTCCCTCAGTTGCAGGAAGCTCGGGTGTAACATGCTGAGTGAATTGTTGTAGGAACTCCTCCTTGGAAGTTGGCTTGTGATACAATCTGAGGCGATGACCATTGACAAGTAGCTTGAATCTGACTGGGTCAATAGTAGTGAGTTGTACAACACCATTAGGGAATGCTTTAGCAACCTCATATGGTCCTAGCCACCTTGTCTGCAATTTTCCAACATTTTCTTGATATCTGGAATGATAAAGGAAGACTCAATCTCCTGGTTGGAATTTCTTGTCCTTGATAAATTTATTATTCCACTTGATTCTCTGATTCTGCACTACCTCTATGTGATGCAAGGTTTTTCTCATCTCATCCAAAGCATTCAGCTACAAGATTCTTTCTCTTTTTGCCTCAAAGATATCCATCCCCAAGTCTACTACAGTC
Organism: Sequoia sempervirens; assembly: GCA_007258455.2. NCBI lineage: Eukaryota > Viridiplantae > Streptophyta > Pinopsida > Cupressales > Cupressaceae > Sequoia > Sequoia sempervirens. The sequence goes on from VDFB02000015.1 coordinate 546,022,447, forward strand.
CTAAGAGTCTTATGTTCAAATTCAATGGGAATCATGGTTGTCTTTCCAAACAACTACAATGGAGTGAAGCCTGTAGTTGTTTTCTAAGTAGTTCTGTAGACCCAAACAACTTCTAGTAATTTGTTTACAAATCCTTCCTGTGGATAGCTACTATTTTGGTTAGAATAACTTCAATTTCTTTGTTGGTCACCTCAACTTGGCCATTGGCTTGGGGATGATAAGGAGTATACTTCCTATGTCTTATGTTGTACTCATTAACTAGTGTTACAACAAGGGTTGATGTGAATTGAGTCCCTTGATTAGTCACTATCTCTCTTGGAACTCCATACCTTGTGAAAATATCCTCATAAAGAAATTATTCAACCTTGCTATCTCTTACATGCTTCATGGCCTTAACTTCTACTCACTTAGTTACATAATCATTGCAAACTAAGATATAAGACTTACCATTTGATGGAGGATCAATGGGTTCTACAAAATCTAGTCCCCATTTGTCAAATGGAGTGATTACTACCTAAGGGAAAAGTGGTATCTCATCAGATTTGGTTGGTCTACCCATCCTTTGGCATCGATCACATTTTCTTGTATACCTTCCTGCATCTTTGTGGAGTGTTGGCTAGTAATATCATGTGTTCAAAATGTTCATTGTTGTTTTCTTGGCTGCAAAATGTTCTCCACATGGTTCCTTGTGGCATGCATGCAAAATTTCATATGTCTCATCTTCTCTCACACATCTCCTCATGACATGGTCTAGTCCAATATAAAACAAACATCTAGCAATCCATGAGAAAGGAAAATATTTTTTAATGAGTGCCCTTCTCTCTTTTGGAGAGAAGTGAGGAGGAACTCTACTTGTGACCAGATAGTTAGCTATGTTAGCATATCAGGGTGTTTATACACTGACGGAGAATAGATTCTCATCAGGAAAAGAGTCATCTATAGCCTGATTATCCCCTGATGTAGTCAGTTTTGAAAGAAAATTTGCAACATTGGCCTTGGTTTATCCACAATGGTTATGTCAAACTCCTACATCAAAAATAACCATCTTGCTAGTCTACCAGAGATCATAGGTTTATTCATGAGATATACAATGGATGCATGATCAATGTGCAGAAAGATTTGGTAACCTATTATGTAATGACTGAATTTGTTTAGGGCATAAATCACTGCCAACATTTCTTTTTTTGTCACTGTATAGTTGAATTCAACTCCCTACAAATATTTTCTAACAAAATAAATGGAATTTTCAATAGCTCCTTATTTTTGTCCTAAGACTCCTCCTATGGCATAATTTGATGCATTTTTATGGATGTGAAAAGGAAGCTCCCAATTAGGTCCTTTGAGTATAGGAGCATAAGTCAAGGCTACCTTCAAATCAGAAAATGCCTTGTCACAATCTTGAGTCCGCTAGAATTTAACATCTTTAGTGAGGAGAGTATACAATGGTGTTTCTATTTTGCTAAAATCCTTGATGAAACACCTATAATATCTTGCATCTCCCAAGAAACTCCTAACATCCTTTTGTTTTATAGGTGTGGGAAGATTTGTGATCACCTCAATCTTTGCAAGGTCTACTTGAATTATTTTGTGAGAGATGTAGTGTCCAAGAACTACACCTTCCTACATCATCATGAAGCACTTTTCACTGTTTAAAGAGAGATTGTGATCTTCACATCTCTATAGGACTTTCCTAAGATTCTCCAATGCTTCATTGAAATCAGCACAATAGGTGGTGAAATCATCCATATAAATTTCCATGCAATCATGAGAAATGTCTGAAAATATGCTAATGGCTGCCCTATGAAAAGTTGTAGGTGCATTGCATAAGCCAAATGTGAGTACTGAGTAAGCATAGGTCCCCCATGGAGAGGTAAAGGTGGTATTATTTTAGTCCTTTGGTGCAATTTGGATTTGGTTCTAGCCACTGAACCCATATAGAAAAGAAAAGTGTTGCTTTCTTGGAAGTGAGTCCAAAACTTGATCTATGAAAGGTAAGGGAAAATGGTCCTTTTTGGTGGTAGCATTAAGTTTCCTATAATCAACACAAACTTTCCATTTCCCTCCTTTTTTAGGCATAATCACTAATGGAGACACCCACTGGTATTTGAAATGGGGTAGATAAATCCCACATCTAATAATTTCTACAGTTCTCCTTTTACAATTTCTCTCAATGCAAGGTTATTCTTCTTTATGGCTGCCTCATTAGGGTGCACTCATCTCTGATGTAAATTCTATGAGTGAAAAACTTTGGGTCCAATCCCTTCATCTCATGATAGTCCTACACAAATGTATGTTGGTGGGTCCTTAATAAGTTTTCCAATAACAATTGTTGTTTTTCACTTAGTTTGTTGTTAACATTCATATATTTTCCTTCTGACACCTGCACTTGTGTAGTCGAATCTATCATAGTTGCTTCATTAACACATAGTACCTTGAGTTCATATGGTAGAAATGTATGGGACATACCTGTTGCTGTAGGAAGTCTGGCTATAGGAAGAACATCTACAAGAACAATGGTTGCAAGAAAAGTAGGCAGAAGTGTCTTGAATGGAGCAACAAAATGAGAAGATGATGTTTCCTCCACTTCACAATGGTTTTGAATGATGTTAGCCAATAATTCATCTTCATCTTGAAGCTACATGAAGGAGATTATTCCTAGCATCATTATTTGTGCCACATAATTAACTTCCTTAGCCTCTTCACCAACATGTGGCCATACAGGATTATTCTCATCATGGGATGGTTGAGTAGGAGGATAAAGAACAAAATTTTTTATGCTCTTCCCATCATAAATAGTCATATGACCTAACCGACATCCAATATATGCATTTGCAGTTGCTAACCATGGCCTTCCAAGAATAATGGGATACCTACCTAGTGTAGCTTTAGGAGAAAGAATTATGAAGTTAGTTGGGTGCTCCCAGGAATCTAGAATTACCACAAGGTCCTCCACTATACCATCAGGCTTACAATAGAACTATCAACAAGTTGCAAGACAATAGGAGTATATCTCATGCTTGCAACGTTTAGTTGCTGCAAGATGTCCTTATTCATTACATTTATTGTTGCCCCTAAATCATTGAGAGCATTCTTTATTTGAATCTCATTTATAACAACTGCTACCATAGGACTACCTGGTCCATTGTACTTAGGGATAGTCACTTTCCCAAGCATAATGTTAGCTAGTTGTTCCACCACATGAACAGTAGTGGGGTCTTTCTTCTTCCTTCTTGACTTCCTGAGGCATGCTTCTTTGATTGCCTTGCCATAGATTGGGACATCCTTTATGGCCTGAAATAGAGGTATCTAGATACATATATGTTTCAACTAATTCAAGTTGTCAAAGGTTGTGTCCTCCTTTTCTTCCTTCTTCTTGGCAACTTCGAATCTCTAAGGAAATGGTGGTTCTTGTTTAGTTTGCTTGACTTGGATTAGGTGCACTTGGTTGAATGGGATCATTCAGAGGTTCCTCTTCCTCTTCCATAGGAAGCTTAGTGATAATGGGCTTGGAAGGGGCTGGTAAAGTAGTTCATAAATGCAAGTGGATGTCACTTACACTCACAACATATGCAGGGAATTGGTTTAAATTAGCAGTGTATACAAGTTGTTGTTGTGGTTTTTTATTTGGATTGGGTGTGGGGTGAGTTGGTAGCTAAGTAGGTTTATGTGGATTTGAGCTTGAATTAGTAGGTGGAAACATTATAGCAGGATGCTAGGGCTGAGAAGGTGGCTACATGTAACTAGTTGTTTGGATAGGCCATTTTTGTCCTCCCCTCAATTGATTTGTTTGCTACCAATTTCCTCAAGGTGGCTACCAATGCCCTTGAAATTTTTGCCAATTCCCCTGAGATTGTTGTCACTAGGGTGGAGAGTTTTGATGATTAGTCCAAGCATTTTGAGGATTACCCCAAGGCTATGGTGGACATCCTCCATATCTAGATGGATATGGGGGTTTTCATTGGTTACCAGATGAATAGGAATTGAAATATGGCCCAACATAAGAGAGTGGATCTAGTGGATACTTTGTATTGG